>JARPMR010000022.1:9511617-10711617 GCA_029955525.1 Oeneis ivallda
GCCGAGCTGTGACGTCTCAAATTTCCGACCCCTCTCCTGTAAAATTTTGTATGAAAAAAATTTTTTTCACCCATGGTGTCGTATAGAGCTCAAAGAATGTGACTCGGAGAAAGGTGGCGAGAGCTGATGAGTGAGGAGTTCGGAGACGGGCGAGGGGCACGGTCAGGGTATAGTAGATAGGTGGAGGGTGCTCGACCAAATGTCATTTGAAACCTCGAGCAGTTGCCAGTGAGTTGAAAAAAAATTCCAAAATGGCGGAAAATAAATGGCGGCAAATTTTGTCCGTCTCTCTCTCGGAGACTATAAAAGATGGAGGAGCGGTTTCTCGACAAAGGATGATCAAAACCCGGAGGTCTACCTGGTGAGTAGAAAAAAAATTCAAGATGGCGGATTTTTTTTTTCCATACTAAATGTATGGGGAATATTGAAGGGACTAGAAGTTGGGAACTATGCAAGACATTGATTTTGATAGGTTCATAGGGCTTTTTTTCTTTTTCTTTTTTTCATTTTACATTTGTTTTTTTTTTCTTTTTTTTTCATTTTTTTTTTCTTTTTTTTCATTTTTTTTTTTCTGTTTTTTTCTTTTTCTTTTGTGAATGAGGAGCACGGCCAGGTTATTGCAGATAGGTGGGGTGTGCTCGAACAAATTTTTTGGCAAAAGATGACCAGAATCCGAAGGGCTACTTGATGAGTAAAAAAATCGCGGTCCGCTTTAGCGGGCCGCGCACCCACGCGCCCTACTTGTAGTAATATCACTTCCCGCGAGCTGCTTTAGCAGCTCGCGCACCGAGCGAAATAAATAAAGCCGAACAATCGCGGTCCGCTTTAGCGGGCCGCGCACCCACGCGCCCTACTTGTAGCAATAACACTTCCCGCGAGCTGCTTTAGCAGCTCGCGCACCGAGCAAACGTTAGTTATAATATATATAGCTCGATTACCACTGACTCACTGACTGACTGACTGACTGATTGACACGATTGTTCTCCTAGAAAGAGACGGAAAACGATACAATGATGTAGGGGAGATATGTCCGGGTGGGGGATTCGAGTGGGGAAAAATTATGACATTTCGGAAAAACAAGATGGCGGCCGACGTGTTTCTTGCAACTCTTTTGTTTTCCAACCGATTTCTTTGAAATTTTGGATTATTGTAGAAATTAGTAAACGATTTACAGAAAAAGTAAAAAAAATTAAAAAATCAAGATGGCGGCCGAGCTGTGACGTCTCAAATTTCCGACCCCTCTCCTGTAAAATTTTGTATGAAAAAAATTTTTTTCACCCATGGTGTCGTATAGAGCTCAAAGAATGTGACTCGGAGAAAGGTGGAGAGAGCTGATGAGTGAGGAGTTCGGAGACGGGCGAGGGGCACGGCCAGGGTATACAAGATAGGTGGAGGGTGCTCGACCAAATGTCATTCGAAACCTCGAGCAGTTGCCAGTGAGTTGAAAAAAAAATCCAAAATGGCGGAAAAAAAATGGCGGCAAATTTTATCCGTCTCTCTCTCGGAGACTATAAAAGATGGAGGAGCGGTTTCTCGACAAAAGATGATCAAAACCCGGAGGTCTACCTGGTGAGAAGGAAAAAAATTCAAGATGGCGGATTTTTTTTTTCCATACAAAATGTATGGGGAATATTGAAGGGACTAGAAGTTGGGAACTATGCAAGACATTGATTTCGATAGGTTCATAGGGCTTTTTTTCTTTTTTTTGTCATTTTACATTTTCTTTTTTTCTTTTTTTTCTTTTTTTTCCTTTTTTTACTTTTTTTTTCTTTTTCTTTTGTGAATGAGGAGCACGGCCAGGTTATTGCAGATAGGTGGGGTGTGCTCGAACAAATTTTTTGGCAAAAGATGACCAGAATCCGAAGGTCTACTTGATGAGTAAAAAAATCGCGGTCCGCTTTAGCGGGCCGCGCACCCACGCGCCCTACTTGTAGTAATAACACTTCCCGCGAGCTGCTTTAGCAGCTCGCGCACCGAGCGAAATAAATAAAGCCGAACAATCGCGGTCCGCTTTAGCGGGCCGCGCACCCACGCGCCTTACTTTTAGTAAAACACTTCCCGCGAGCTGCTTTAGCAGCTCGCGGACCGAGCGAAATACTAGTTATAATATATATAGCTCGATTACCACTGACTGACACACTCACTCACTCACTCACTCACTCATTGACAGGGTTGTTCTCCTAGAAGGAGACGGAAATCGATATAATGATGTAGGGGAGATATGTCCAGGTGGGGGATTCGAGTGGGGAAAAATTATGACATTTCGGAAAAACAAGATGGCGGCCGACGTGAATCTTGCAACTCTTTTGTTTTCCAACCGATTTCTTTGAAATTTTGGATTATTGTAGAAATTAGTAAACGATTAACAGAAAAAGTGAAAAAAATTAAAAAAACAAGATGGCGGCCGAGCTGTGACGTCTCAAATTTCCACCCCTCTCCTGTAAAATTTTGTATGAAAAAAATTTTTTTCACCCATGGTGTCGTATAGAGCTCAAAGAATGTGACTCGGAGAAAGGTGGAGAGAGCTGATGAGTGAGGAGTTCGGAGACGGGCGAGGGGCACGGCCAGGGTATAGAAGATAGGTCGAGGGTGCTCGACCAAATGTCATTCGAAACCTCGAGCAGTTGCCAGTGCGTTGAAAAAAAATTCCAAAATGGCGGAAAAAAAATGGCGGCAAATTTTGTCCGTCTCTCTCTCGGAGACTATAAGAGATGGAGGAGCGGTTTCTCGACAAAAGATGATCAAAACCCGGAGGTCTACCTGGTGAGTAGGAAAAAAATTCAAGATGGCGGATTTTTTTTTTCCATACTAAATGTATGGGGAATATTGAAGGGACTAGAAGTTGGGAACTATGCAAGACATTGATTTTGATAGGTTCATAGGGCTTTTTTTCTTTTTCTTTTTTTCATTTTACATTTGTTTTTTTTGTTTTTTTTTTCATTTTTTTTTCTTTTTTTTCTTTTTCTTTTGTGAATGAGGAGCACGGCCAGGTTATTGCAGATAGGTGGGGTGTGCTCGAACAAATTTTTTGGCAAAAGATGACCAGAATCCGAAGGTCTACTTGATGAGTAAAAAAAATCGCGGTCCGCTTTAGCGGGCCGCGCACCCACGCGCCCTACTTGTAGTAACAACACTTCCCGCGAGCTGCTTTAGCAGCTCGCGCACCGAGCGAAATAAATAAAGCCGAACAATCGCGGTCCGCTTTAGCGGGCCGCGCACCCACGCGCCTTACTTTTAGTAAAACACTTCCCGCGAGCTGCTTTAGCAGCTCGCGCACCGAGCAAACGCTAGTTATAATATATATAGCTCGATTACCACTGATTCACTGACTCACTCACTGATTGACATAATTGTTCTCCTAGAAAGAGACAAAAAACGATACAATGATGTAGGGGAGATATGTCCGGGTGGGGGATTCGAGTGGGGAAAAATTATGACATTTTGGAAAAACAAGATGGCGGCCGAAGTGATTCTTGCAACTCTTTTGTTTTCCAACCGATTTCTTTGAAATTTTGGATTATTGTAGAAATTAGTAAACGATTAACAGAAAAAGTGAAAAAAATTAAAAAAACAAGATGGCGGCCGAGCTGTGACGTCTCAAATTTCCACCCCTCTCCTGTAAAATTTTGTATGAAAAAAATTTTTTTCACCCATGGTGTCGTATAGAGCTCAAAGAATGTGACTCGGAGAAAGGTGGAGAGAGCTGATGAGTGAGGAGTTCGGAGACGGGCGAGGGGCACGGCCAGGGTATAGAAGATAGGTGGAGGGTGCTCGACCAAATGTCATTCGAAACCTCGAGCAGTTGCCAGTGAGTTGAAAAAAAATTCCAAAATGGCGGAAAAAAAATGGCGGCAAATTTTGTCCGTCTCTCTCTCGGAGACTATAAAAGATGGAGGAGCGGTTTCTCGACAAAAGGTGATCACAACCCGGAGGTCTACCTGGTGAGTAGGAAAAAAATTCAAGATGGCGGATTTTTTTTTTTACATACAAAATGTATGGGGAATATTGAAGGGACTAGAAGTTGGGAACTATGCAAGACATTGATTTTGATAGGTTCATAGGGCTTTTTTTCTTTTTCTTTTTTTTCATTTTTCATTTTTTTTTTTTCTTTTTTTTCATTTTTTTTTCTTTTTCTTTTGTGAATGAGGAGCACGGCCAGGTTATTGCAGATAGGTGGGGTGTGCTCGAACAAATTTTTTGGCAAAAGATGACCAGAATCCGAAGGGCTACTTGATGAGTAAAAAAATCGCGGTCCGCTTTAGCGGGCCGCGCACCCACGCGCCCTACTTGTAGTAATAACACTTCCCGCGAGCTGCTTTAGCAGCTTGCGCACCGAGCGAAATAAATAAAGCCGGACAATCGCGGTCCGCTTTAGCGGGCCGCGCACCCACGCGCCCTACTTGGAGCAATAACACTTCCCGCGAGCTGCTTTAGCAGCTCGCGCACCGAGCAAACGCTAGTTATAATATATATAGCTCGATTACCACTGATTCACTCACTGACTCACTCACTGATTGACAGGGTTGTTCTCCTAGAAGGAGACGGAAATTGATATAATGATGTAGGGGAGATATGTCCGGGTGGGGGATTCGAGTGGGGAAAAATTATGACATTTCGGAAAAACAAGATGGCGGCCGACGTGTTTCTTGCAACTCTTTTGTTTTCCAACCGATTTCTTTGAAATTTTGGATTATTGTAGAAATTAGTAAACGATTAAGAGAAAAAGTGAAAAAAATTAAAAAAACAAGATGGCGGCCGAGCTGTGACGTCTCAAATTTCCGACCCCTCTCCTGTAAAATTTTGTATGAAAAAAATTTTTTTCACCCATAGTGTCGTATAGAGCTCAAAGAATGTGACTCGGAGAAAGGTGGCGAGAGCTGATGAGTGAGGAGTTCGGAGACGGGCGAGGGGCACGGCCAGGGTATAGTAGATAGGTGGAGGGTGCTCGACCAAATGTCATTCGAAACCTCGAGCAGTTGCCAGTGAGTTGAAAAAAAATTCCAAAATGGCGGAAAAAAAATGGCGGCAAATTTTGTCCGTCTCTCTCTCGGAGACTATAAAAGATGGAGGAGCGGTTTCTCGACAAAAGATGATCACAACCCGGAGGTCTACCTGGTGAGTAGGAAAAAAATTCAAGATGGCGGATTTTTTTTTCCCCCCATACAAAATGTATGGGGAATATTGAAGGGACTAGAAGTTGGGAACTATGCAAGACATTGATTTTGATAGGTTCATAGGGCTTTTTTTCTTTTTCTTTTTTTTCATTTTACATTTGCTTTTTTTCTTTTTTTTCTTTTTTTTTTCTTTTTTTTTCTTTTTCTTTTGTGAATGAGGAGCACGGCCAGGTTATTGCAGATAGGTGGGGTGTGCTCGAACAAATTTTTTGGCAAAAGATGACCAGAATCCGAAGGTCTACTTGATGAGTAAAAAAATCGCGGTCCGCTTTAGCGGGCCGCGCACCCACGCGCCCTACTTGTAGTAATAACACTTCCCGCGAGCTGCTTCAGCAGCTCGCGCACCGAGCGAAATAAATAAAGCCGAACAATCGCGGTCCGCTTTAGCGGGCCGCGCACCCACGCGCCCTACTTGTAGCAATAACACTTCCCGCGAGCTGCTTTAGCAGCTCGCGCACCGAGCGAAATAAATAAAGCCGAACAATCGCGGTCCGCTTTAGCGGGCCGCGCACCCACGCGCCTTACTTTTAGTAAAACACTTCCCGCGAGCTGCTTTAGCAGCTCGCGCACCGAGCAAACGCTAGTTATAATATATATAGCTCGATTACCACTGACTGACACACTCACTCACTCACTCACTCACTCATTGACAGGGTTGTTCTCCTAGAAGGAGACGGAAATCGATATAATGATGTAGGGGAGATATGTCCAGGTGGGGGATTCGAGTTGGGGAAAATTATGACATTTCGGAAAAACAAGATGGCGGCCGACGTGAATCTTGCAACTCTTTTGTTTTCCAACCGATTTCTTTGAAATTTTGAATTATTGTAGAAATTAGTAAACGATTAACAGAAAAAGTGAAAAAAATTAAAAAAACTAGATGGCGGCCGAGCTGTGACGTCTCAAATTTCAGACCCCTCTCCTGTAAAATTTTGTATGAAAAAAATTTTTTTCACCCATGGTGTCGTATAGAGCTCAAAGAATGTGACTCGGAGAGAGGTGGCGAGAGCTGATGAGTGAGGAGTTCGGAGACGGGCGAGGGGCACGGCCAGGGTATAGTAGATAGGTGGAGGGTTCTCGACCAAATGTCATTCGAAATCTCGAGCAGTTGCCAGTGAGTTGAAAAAAAATTCCAAAATGGCGGAAAAAAAATGGCGGCAAATTTTGTCCGTCTCTCTCTCGGAGACTATAAAAGATGGAGGAGCGGTTTCTCGACAAAAGATGATCGAAACCCGGAGGTCTACCTGATGAGTAGGAAAAAAATTCAAGATGGCGGACTTTTTTTTCCATACTAAATGTATGGGGAATATTGAAGGGACTAGAAGTTGGGAACTATGCAAGACATTGGTTTTGATAGGTTCATAGGGCTTTTTTTCTTTTTCTTTTTTTTCATTTTACATTTGTTTTTTTTTTCTTTTTTTTCATTTTTTTTCTTTTTTTTTCTTTTTCTTTTGTGAATGAGGAGCACGGCCAGGTTATTACAGATAGGTGGGGTGTGCTGCTTTAGCAGCTCGCGCACCGAGCGAAATAAATAAAGCCGAACAATCGCGGTCCGCTTTAGCGGGCCGCGCACCCACGCGCCTTACTTTTAGTAAAACACTTCCCGCGAGCTGCTTTAGCAGCTCGCGCACCGAGCGAAATACTAGTTTGTTATATGTAGCTTATTGTAGACGAGGTGTGAGGCAGCCCTCGGAGGCCGGATTACCAGCTAAGGACACTATGTCCAATATACCACAAGAAAGGCTTGTAAAGTTGTAAAAGGGGTGTTCAATTTGGCAAGGGGAGCTCGTGCCGGGATTTATTTAAAGGTTAGGCGGGCCGGCGTTCCATCTTCATTCGCGCACCTCCGTGACATCGCTGCTACGGAGCGGAATAAATGGCTCAATTTGTATAGATTTGCAATCTTGACGGATGGATTTGCCTGCGGGGCGGTATATGGTTTGAATTATCATGTTATTGGTAATAAAGTAAGTTTTATCTGCGTTTTTTGGGGGTTAATATTACCAAGTCATCTTGAAAATATTCGGAGGTTGTAAGTTTTGTGTTTTTTTTAGGATAGGATATTTAGGTAGGAAGCATTTTATAAATTTGGCCAACGCTGTGGACTTTGGCCATAGCCCTTTTTATTCGAGAGGAGATCTGCTGAGTGATTGTCTAAGGTTTTTCCATTGATCGTTATCGTATTCGATGACATTAGCGTCAAAGTAAAATAAACCATAACAGCATTGAATTAGAGCTCAATTTAGTGTACGCATTCTTATACGTTTACATTTATGTACGATACACTCCACTCCATAACGCTCCATATTTAAATCGCTTGTACTGAATTTGTGACTTTAAATCAATACAGTCAAGGATGATTTTACTTTGACGCTAATTTCATCGAATACGAATACGATCAATGGAATAACTTTTAGACAAACGGGGGGCTGTGCCCAATAGTGGGCCTTGGATGGGTTGCGATGATGAAATAATAAAAAATCACTATTCCACTCGTATAATATGCTTGCAGAAAGCTGATTAATATAGCTTCTTCCAAGGTTCTCAATTGGATGCGCTTCTTACCTAAAGTAGAATCAATAATTCAGTAGACTGAAATGACAGTATTGCTCATGTCACTTTGTAAAATAATATTGCCATATTTATTGTAATAGTGATGTCCTAGTTCAGTAGGTAGTGATAGCTGTAGTACTGTACTATTACATTTCATTTTATAAATCTCAAAGGATCACATAATATATAATAGAAATAAAGAAAGCACAAATAGAAATATTTAAGATCTATTTTTAGTACTAAAAGTTGTTTTATTTCCTCAATATAGGCCGACAAAGACAAGATCAGATTTTCGATAAGATCATAATTGCTATTCAAAATATTTTTGTATCAATGATAATAAACAAAATTTGAGAATTTTCTTAGTAAATAAAAAAATAAGTGTTTTGGTACACGACGTAATGAGTAAGTGATTGATGTCACAATACTATTTAGTCACAATACTATTTTATTTTCATCAGAAACTGACAACACTATAAATGTCAATTCTGTCTACTGAATTATTGATTATACTTTAAGTGTCATGTATTAAAAATTTACTTTGATGATGAAACTTGATCTAATTCCAATTTTACAACGGAAAACCAAAAAAAAAACGGAGACCAATTTCCTATAACTATACTAAATGAACGCAATCAAAATATTATGAAGTTGGAATCGCACCGCTGCGCCTGAAGTCATTAAAATTGCGATTTTTGCTCTGACAATAAGGTGCGCAATTATTGTGTTAGAGCGAGAACCAACGCCCGACGTTCACTGTTGTCATAGCAAGAATATAACTAGAGATGTCGTCTCTTTTATTTTTCTCTAGACCCCGTTCGCACGAGAGCCTTTTGCGCCCGAAATTAGAAAGTGTTGGAATGTACCTAATAGTAGTTAAATGGTCCAGCGGATTTGTTCCATCCAAATTCCAAACTCAATCTATCGCACGGCCAGGGGTCATAGAAATTTTCGGTCTGATCCTACAACTTTTAGTTTGCATAACTATGCTCATAGCTCGCATGGTTGGTATCACGCTAAGCTTTATGAGCTAATATCATGTTGGTTTAGTTCGCGGTATCGCCTGCACATTGCCTATTGTTTGAAAGTGAAACGCCTGGTTTTATCGCGACACTTAACTCCCGTGAGAACGAGGTTTGCATGCCAAGTTTTTTATTTTCTGCAGACGACGGTAATTTTTACTTGTGCCTGTCCTAAACTGACAGAACGAGTTTAAAGCTGAATTTAAACAAAAGACTTGACGGATGGCGTGCTAGCTTACGTAAACTGAAAGATTTGTTAACGACGAGTTTTTGATTGTCTCTTGATTAGTTGATTGTTAGCCCTTGTCCCTTCAATCCTTTATTTATTAAGTATAGGTACTTTAGCTTTTGCTTGAGATTTTGTCTATTCGGAGTTGGGCTTAAAAAATTGAGAGAACTCTTCTTGCCGCAAAAAGAAGTCGATACCAGAATGAATTATAGTGCTCAAATAATACAAGTTTTTCCCTGCTATTACAGTGTCGCTATCGACGCTATGCTGCAGTCAATATAATTATTTTTCACACGGATGAGAAAAGAAAAAAGACATTATTTTTCAATGTTGAATAAAATATTATATTATTATACCATCTTCTTCTATTCTTTTCTTTTTAATCTTAATCATTAGTTATGTCAAAAGTTGTTTTTGTTTCACTTTTTCAAAATTTATAACTTGGAAAAAATACTTAAACTGAAATATGGCGCAATGTTTACTTTGATAGTATAGATATTTCGAAAAATAAAGATACTCAGATCTTTCAGTCCTGAATCTCTCTTCCGAAGACGTCGGTCGTGCGTACGAATTAATTATGCATACGGCATAAGAATTGCTACGCGCCACGACAAAGTTTCATTTGTTTCGTCCATCTTATTCGGCAGCGTATTTGTCACTGACAGACACTGACTGACTAGTTGTTAGTATCGGTCAAAAGATGTGCGATATTTTAATAATTATTGGTTTACTCAGGACTCTAACTTCAGCGTAGCAGGAATTGGAACATAGTGCTATATACATACAGGTTAATGCCTAGGTTACAACCTAGGCAGTTCTGACTTTGCATACTTTTACAACGCTCTCTGTAACATATATACCTATTTTTTGTCGGTTTTCCATTATTGAAGCTCAGAGAATGGAACGGTGCTCGTCAAAGAGAACTAATTTTAAACTCCATGATTAAAACCGGTGTTCATTTCGTATGACGCGATGTACTTTTATGAGCGTTGAAAGAACAAAATTAAAACACAAATTAAAAATGTATGTCTACATCAACTTTACATAGGTATATATAATCGTGTACGACAAAGCGATTCACGAGAGAACTGTACATCACTCAAAATCGTGTATTTCTCATTATATGAGAGCACCACGAGAGCCCCCCTTTCGCGTGCTTTGATTATCTTTCCTCTCTACGCTAATTTCATCTTTAGATAATATACCCGGTATTTTTATAATGTATCTAGTATTATATTATTATTATGCTATTATTACTATTTATTTGTTTTAATAAGTATAATATATGTAGTATAAATTGTATACTTAATTATTATAATATTATGTATATAATATTAGTATTTTAATATAATTTATGTATTGTATATCTGTAGCCATTCATTAATTTTTTTAGATTAGTCTTTAGTACCTACCTACCTCTGCATGTTCTCACTGTTCTCACATTCGCGGGCTTCTGGAAGAAATCTCTTCCTTAGAGATAAGCTGTCCTTGTGCACGTCCTTTATATTTTTGTTTTATTTTTTATATTACTGGTACAAAATAAATAAATTAGTAGGATAGGATTTGCAGGATCATTTTTAGGGTTCCGTACCAAAATGGTAAAAATGGAACCCTTATGGTGAGACTTTCTCCGTCCGTCCGTCCGTCCGTCCGTCCGTCCGTCCGTCCGTCCGTCCGTCCGTCCGTCCGTCCGTCTGTCACAGTCGATTATTTCAGTAACTGTTAAAGCTATCAACATGAAATTTGGCATAGTAGTGACCCAACATCATTGGAATAAAGAAAAATCGAAAATGATTTTTAGTTTTATCAAAAAAGGGGGAAAATCGGGGGTTTGAAATTTCAAAGTAAAATAACTATACCGAGTGGGGTATCATAAGAAAGGCCTTTACTTGTGCATTCTAAAACAGTTTTTTATTTATTTCTATATATCTTTGATTAATCGGCCAAAATGTCGAAAAAAATACCGTCCCCCCCCCCTTATCTCCGAAGTTTACCAATCGAAAAATCTGAAATAATTATGGTCAATAGAGGTTAATGTATATTTTACAGGAAAAATAAAACCAACGTTCTAACTAGCATATTTTTTTTTATATTAACAATAAACCTCTACAAACAAAGTTAACGATAAATAAGCAAATTAATATAATATTATCGTTTTACTTTTACTTTTGGAGTACGGAACCCTCGGTGCGCAAGTCCGACTCGCACTTGGCCGGCTTTTTACAATAAGTGTAGTTTTCCAGTAGAAATTTTCACCTTACAAAACAGGCTCTCTTTAAATTAATAGCAATAATTTAATTTAAACAATTAAAGATTAATTTATTGTTTTAAAATTAAGAATTTTTCCAAAGGTCTCACTCTTACTCTTGTACTCTTTTCAACAATTTTATATCCTGAATATTACGTATTAGACCAGGGTAGAAGCCTTAAAAAATAATAAAAAGTGAAAAAAAAATAATAGTAGGATGAAACCCATTGGAAATGGAAGAGAATGCAACAAAAATGAAAGGAAAAATAAATTACGAGCGACCTTAGGTCGGGAAGTGGGGGGGGAGGGGGGGTTTAAGGGTAAAAAACGGTTTATCTCAATTTCTGGAAAAACTACAAGTCCTATGGAAAAAAGTTAAATGGCAAAGTTGTAGGTAATTAAAAGATCTACAACTTTTGTATTTAGACTTTTTTCACATAACCTCAAAATGTATGTGAAAAATTCAAATAACCAAGTTTTTGGTTTTTTATTTTTATCTTTTACAAAAAAAAATATTTTTTCACGAAATTTGGTGAAACTTACCTTTTTATGTCCCAAACACACTGTAATTTTTCTGATTTAAAATATTTATTTTTTCACCTTTTTTTTTGACTTAATATATATTGAGATAAACTGTTTTTTACCCTTAAACCCCCCCTCCCTCCCACTTCCCGACCTCAGATCGCCCGTAATTTATTTTTCCTTTCATTTTTGTTGCATTCTCATCCATTTCCAATGGGTTTCATCCTACTATAATTTTTTTTGTTTTCAAAAATTATCTACCCTGAACTATATCAAATATTATGTAATCTGAAAAAATCGGTGTCCGAAGTAAAATGGCTTTCAAAACTCAGTTTCAATATCTGTGGTTTCAATTGCTTATAAGTCAGAATCACTTACTGAAATGAAAATTCTTGTGTTTCCACAAATATGATGGCAAGCGGATGTTGGAAAAGTTTTAGAGATTTATATGAGCAGTTTTGCGCTTTAGCTAAAACCAGACGTTTCGTTGAAAACATTAAAATAGATTAAATATACGTAACATTTTAAATTTTCAACAGCAATTACTTTAATCGGTTTCAATATCAATCATATAGAAATTCCAATTTTCATTTCAATTTGTAAATGTTAGATTTAATTTTCAAGTTGATGAATTTCATAATATATTATCCGGTATTTATTTGAGCTGCAGAAAAATAACATAACTGAAAGAAATGGAACGAAATATTTAATTTAATTCGTAAAAATATCGGTGGGGGATACGAAATACGTAATTTGTCGCGAGTCAGAAAATTAAAAAAAAAGCCGGCCAAGTGCGAGTCGGACTCGCGCACCGAGGGTTCCGTACTCCAAAAGTAAAAGTAAAACGATAATATTATATTAATTTGCTTATTCATCGTTAACTTTGTTTGTAGAGGTTTATTGTTAATATAGAAAAACTATGCTAGTTAGAACTTTGATTTTATTTTTCCTGTAAAATATACATAAACCTCTATTGACCATAATTATATCAGATTTTTCGATTGGTAAACTTCGGAGATAAGGGGGGGGGAACGGTATTTTTTTCGACGTTTTGGCCGATTACTCAAAAACTATTATATATAGAAATAAATAAAAAACTGTTTGAGAATGCACAAGTAAAGGCCTTTCATATGATACCCCATTCGATAAAGTTATTTTACTTTGAAATTTCAAACCCCCGATTTTCCCCCTTTTTTAATCAAACTAAAATAATTTTCGCGTTGCTTTTATTTTTCCTGTAAAATATACGTAGACCTATAATGACCATAATTATTTCAGATTTTTCGATTGGTAAACTTCGGAGATAAGGGGGGGGAACGGTATTTTTTTCGACATTTTGGCCGATTACTCAAAAACTATTATCTTCTTCTTCTTCTTTATCAACCGATAGACGTCCACTGCTGGACAAAGGTCTCTTGCATGGACTTCCACAGGCCTCGGTCTTGCGCCGCCTGAATCCAGCGGCTCCCTGCGACTCGTTTGATGTCGTCGGTCCACCTGGTGGGGGGTCTGCCAACACTGCGCTTCCCGGTGCGGGGTCGCCACTCCAGCACCTTGGGACCCCAACGACCATCAGCTCTTCGAACTATGTGCCCCGCCCATTTCCACTTCAGTATCGCGACTCGCTTAGCTATGTCGGTGACTCTGGTTCTCCTACGGATCTCCTCATTTCTGATTCGATCCCGCAGGGACACTCCGAGCATAGCTCTCTCCATCGCCCGCTGAGCGGTCCTGAGCCTACTTATGAGGCCCTTAGTTAGCGACCATGTCTCGGATCCGTAAGTCATCACTGGCAACACGCACTGTTCGAAGACTTTAGTCTTCAGGCACTGAGGAATTTTGGACGAGAAGACATCTCGGAGCTTCCCGAACGCTGCCCAGCCGAGTTGGATTCGGCGGTTGATCTCTTTCTCGAAATTGGACCTACCTAGCTGGACTGTGTGTCCCAGGTAAATATACTCGTCGACAATTTCGAGTGCAGAGTTCTCAACAATTACTGGGTGGAGCGGTGCATGAGCATTGGACATGATTTTCGTCTTGCTCATGTTCATTTTCAGGCCCACCTGTTGAGAAACCCTGCTGAGATCATTGAGCATTGTATTGAGGTCTCTCAGAGTCTCTGCCATGACTACTATGTCATCGGCAAATCGCAGGTGAGTGATGTACTCGCCGTTTATGTTGATGCCAAGCCCGTTCCAATCCAGAAGCTTAAAGACGTCCTCCAACGCAGCGGTAAAGAGCTTCGGGGAGATAACGTCTCCCTGTCGCACTCCACGCTGCAAGTGGATTGGCCTCGTAGTCTGGTCCTGTATACGTACTGACATTGTGGCGTTTTCATACAAGCACTTCAACACTTGGATATACCGGTAGTCAATCCGGCATCTCTGCAGCGACCTCAACACAGCCCAAGTTTCCACCGAATCGAAGGCTTTCTCATAGTCCACAAACGCTAAGCAAAGTGGCCGGTTATACTCTTCTGTCTTTTGTATAACCTGCCGCAGCGTATGAATGTGATCTATGGTACCAAAGCCTTTTCGGAATCCGGTTTGTTCGGGAGGCTGGAAGTCGTCAAACCTACGAGCGAGACGATTCGTAATGACTCTCGAGAACAACTTATAAACATGACTCAACAACGAGACGGGTCTATAATTCTTCAACAAGGTATTATCACCCTTTTTGAAGAACAGAACCACCACGCTCCTGTGCCATGCTTCCGGCGTTGTGCCCTCGTGGATGACGGAATTGAACAATCGCTGAAGGATCTTAAGTACCGGTTTTCCACCCGCTTTCAGGAGTTCCGCAGTGATTCCGTCATCACCTGGCGCCTTGTTGTCCTTAAGCTGTTTGAGAGCCATTCTAATCTCGTATAGGCTGACGTCCGGGATATCTTCGGTATAGTGTCGGGTCAGTTTGGCTCTGGGATCTTTCGCCAGATCTTCAATAGGTTTTTGTGTCGTGGTATATAAAACTATTATATATAGAAATTAATAAAAAACTGTTTTAGAATGCACAAGTAAAGGCCTTTCATATAATACCCCACTCGATATAGTTATTTTACTTTGAAATTTCAAACCCCCGATTTTCCCCCTTTTTTAATAAAACTAAAAATAATTTTTGATTTTTCTTTATTCCAATAATGTTGGGCCACTATTATACATAACTATTCCAAATTTCATGTCGATAGCTTTAATAGTTACTGAAATAATCGACTGTGACAGACGGACGGACGGACGGACGGACGGAGAAAGTCTCACCATAAGGTTCCATTTTTACCATTTTGGTACGGAACCCTAAAAAAATCCTCTCCACGATTGGATGAGATGATGTTAGAATCACATTCACATTAGGGCACTAAATCCCTTGAAATTGTGTAAGCATGTTAGCTTTCTATCAGGCTAAAAAAAAAAATTAAAGAAATCAGTAAAACACATAGTATACCTCTGTGGTTTACTGATAAACATACTGCAAACCACATAGGTGACCTGAAAACCTGCACACCTGAGAGTTCTTCATAATGTTCTCAATGGTGTCTGAAGTCTGCCAATTTGCATTGGGCCAGCGTGGTGGACTATGGCCTATAACCCTTCTCTGAGAACATCAAAATGACTAAGAATTTGTAGAAACATTTCACTACTAATATTTGTAGGTACCTACTCAAAAAATTTAATACATAATATTTTGGATTGTTATCAAAATGAAATATGCTAAAGTTTAAATTTTGATAATCTGTTTTCTGCAGTGTTAGCTCATGACAGTGCAAAAATTATTTTATGATGGATAGCCGCGCTGCAGTCTACCGTCATATAGTCATGCTACAAACTAGATGGATGAACTGCATTTTCCATAGATACCTAATCGTAGTAGATGCTTGCAGAATCTAGGAAACTTCAAAAGATACAATAAGGAAATTGAGAAAATCGTGATTACCTATTAACATAAAACAGAAAATATGTTCAAAAGACTTTCTGAGAATATCATCAACTCAACAAATCGCGCCGGATAATAACCTATACAGCACGAGTCTCTTTCTCGCATGAGAAGGTTTTTAAGTTTTGGTACCTACGTAGAAGGGTATAAGGGTTAGTATATAAGTATACTTACTGTCCAATAGGTACTTCATAGCACCTTATAATGCGAGCTAACGTGTATTAGGTAGGTCATACGCATTTGATATCAAATTTCAGGAACATCATTAGCATTATTTCGTGGCATGAGATCCACTGTGAAAGTCCGTTTTTGACGTTGTAATGCGAGAGGGCATTAAGAGTAACATTATCGTCATTAACTATTCAAAAGGTCTCTCGGCAACAAAATAAGAAAAATAAACATAAATAAGGAAAGAAACGAATAATTTTTTTGTTTTTTCGAATCCGTAGCCTGCGTCCATCAGACTGTCATTATAATGAGCTGTAATTGTTCGTAGCCTTTTTTCTGTGATCGAAGTTCGTAGCATTTTGTAGCTCTCAAAGTCCGTAGCTATTTAGGGTAATATAGGTTGTACCTACGGCTATGGCATGGGGCCTAAGTAAAAGGTACTTCCTAATAGTAATTCCATGGATAAGGATCTGACGACGGAGGTTATGTAAGATTTTTGATGTTCCACTGCATATGAAAAGGTTCCGGCTTCAAATCCCGGGTCGGCCCAAAAATAATTATTGGGTTTTTCTATCAAGAAATTTTCAGTATCTACCTTCTAGTTAGAAAGTAAGCGGAGAGTCACCCCCCGTGCCTTGGACAGCACGTAAAGCCGTCGGCTATCTGTTACTCATTAGTCGCCTTTTCTCGATTGAATTTTAGAAGTAAATCTTGATGGTCATCTTATTTTTGATCCTTTGCTTCATTCCTTAATTTCTGCTTATGAAGACATACGATTATTACTAGATTACCCACAAACTACTACTTTCCACTGAACAGTAGGTACCTTCTGAACTATTTCCTATTGTTAAAAATAAATATATGTAAAATGGAGGAATTATCATCCACACTAAAAGAAAACAAGGCCACTTTAGCTCTACAATTTGCACCGAAAGCGGTGGAACGTGAGCATAATAAATTCAAGGATAATACTGAGAAATTGCTTTAATCAGTACATAATGCCATCGAGTAATGCTCCAAGTACCTCATAAAACGCACTTATAAATCTTGAAGAATAATGATATAGGTACCTGCCAACAAATGTTTTTTATGTTAGGCAAAGCTTACATAATTTTTCTATTATGTTGAATAGTATGTATGTATAACCTATAACATGAAACATTCTCATGTTTTGTTTCATCAAAAAATAATGAAGAATATCTATGTTTTTAAATAGTAAACTCTAATTACTATTTGCTATATACAAGTTTCGATACGTCGCTTTACATGGTACAAACAATAAACTTATTTTATTATAACCTACGCCAAACTAGAAAAATCTCTATGGTACAACGATCTTTGAACCACCCGCTCTGTCACTGAAACCCACTACGAATATTTCACTCCATCACCGTAGCATCCTCAGTAGATGTTGACTCTACAATGCAAAATCGCAAAATCTTTTATCACAAGCTACATTTTGTTATAACATATAATATACCCTATAAATTTTTGCTAAGTACCTAATTAATCCATACTCGTTTATGTATTGCGTACTATACGAATAGTATTATTTTGCTCGAGGTAATGAAAATACCTTGGAAGGCGTGAAATATTTCACCCTAACGAATATAATATTCGTAGGTAGGGAAGGGGAGCGCGTAATATGTTTACGCAATCTTTCCCGTGGTGATTGGATGAGGCAGTGTCGAAATCGCATTAGGGCCATCGGAATTGTGCACGGAAATGTGTAAATATTGTCATTTTCGCAAGTAACTTATTGGCTTTTACCACCGCACCCGCTAAGTAAGTTTGAGTATAATTCCTGGTTATGTCAATTATACGTTAAGCAGGAAACTATTGATAATTGCTGTAACGCTACGTACCGCAGCGCAGCGTAGGAGTCAGTTAAAGCTACAGACGTAAATTAGTTGCTGCACATCCGCGCTGAACAGCAAGGCTGATACTTAGCGCAAAGAATGAATCAACCCTTCAGCCTACCTACAATGTCATACCTACAGACCCTACAGTTGTATCATAGTATGTATACAAACAGAGATAGCCTAGTGGTTAGGACTGTGGGGTGAGAAGCAGTTAAATATTACATGCTTTAACGGTGAAGAAAAAAATCGTGAGGAAACCTGCACACCTGAGAGTTCCCCATAAAGTTCTCGAAGGTGTGTGAAGTCTGCCAATTCGCATTGGGGGAGCGTGGTGGACTATGGCCTAAAAGTCCTAAAACCCTTCTCTGAGAGGAGACCTGCGCTCAGTAGTGAGCCGTTGATGGGTTGCTGTTGATGCTGATGATGATGAACATAGGAAAAAAGTATCAATTCAAATATATGCGAGCTCGCAAATACGAGTCTCACATAAATTATAATTTATTTATTCATAGACAGTTTATACATACATCTACATAAGTATCCACCGAAGGCTTTTATACTAGCGGCACGCTATGATGGCCGGTTTGACGTCTGTCCGCTCATGAAGTTCCGTTAATTGATAACGACTTTGAAGGAAATAATTGTATTACGTTATTGACGATAGTGATGTGCAGAGATTCATACATTTTATCGAATGTAGTTTTAGGTTTAGGACTCAAAATTTATTAATTTATAAATTTTAAACCGGCCATCATAGCGTGCCGCTAGTAGTGAACATTGAGTAGGTAGGTATATTATAAAGTTGAGTAGGGTATTTTGTGAGGCGATTAAGGAACTAATGCGATTACCGATTACGATCCACATTACCGCGAGACAATATATCCATCATGGCAAACCTTTTTCAACATTATTATGAAACTGATATTATGATGCTATTGTTCTCTTACTATTAAAAAACTTGCCTCATAAAATACTTACCTATACTTGAAAAAAACTACATAAGTACATTAAGAAATGCATTGATTTTTCTATTTTATACCTTCCCTTGAAGGAAAGAAATGAGGAGTTTGAACCGAAGTGAACATTTTCACGATTCAAAGGTATTTAACAATATTTGTCTTCGTATGATAAATACGTCGCAAGATTTGAAACAAAATCGAAAAGAACTTTATAAAAAATTATTCAAAACTTTCCTAAGAATGCTGTGTCTGAATCTGTTAGAAGAAACCTTTTCAATATGTATTTGGGACGTCTGTCTGTCGCCCACGATATTTATTGCACTGTCCCCAAATAACTGGAAACTAAATGCCTGAACAGCGGGAATTTCAATTTTAATTTCGAGTTTCGACCCTCCAACGCCGATACAAATGGCTTAATACAAAATGAACACGTTTTTAATCATGAGTTTAAAATTGGTTTTCTTTTTAACGGACTGCTCACTTTTTCTAGGGAAACAAAGTGAACCACAAACGTTGGTTTAAATAAGTGCATGCAATTTAAAACCATTTTACAGTTCTTAATTATATGCTCATATCGTATAATTAAAAAGCGTCGACCTCCCCTGGCGCATTTATAGTGAGGTTTGATTCTCGGCAATTTGGGAATTTTTAATTTCCAAATTGTCTTTCGTTTGGTCTGGTGGGAGGAGGCTTTGAGACCATATCTATTTTTTACTCTACAAACGTTCCCGTACGATGGCGTGTAGAAACCGATTAGGAGTAGGGACTTATGGGTTTAATTTAAACCGTATAACATATCATTTCCAAATTAGTCCGCTACCATCTTAGGCTGAGAACTATAAATCTTACTCTGGCTCTGCTCAAGAGTCAAGATAGAGTTAAAATGAGACAAAAATATTATGTCCTGACATAAATCTGTCTCGTTTTAACTCAGTCTTGAGTCTAAGCTGAGTGAGAGTGCCATCTATACATTTCACCCTTAAACTGCATTGCCACCTATCAGGTGAGATTGTACTCAAAGGCCATCTTGTCATAGAATAAAATTTTAGGTGGAAGGATAAATTAGATTTAAAATTTATCTTTCAACTTCAATTTATAAATTTTCTAATAAACACACATAAAATTATAGGTAATGGAATCTCGTTGGGGCACATTAATTGGACAAGCAGAGAATATGAGATAAAAGATCCTTTTTTTTATTAGTAGCGCTATGATTAACTTCTGTACCCTATGTTTGAGGTAAGCAGATATAATTAATACCGAATCCAAGGGAAATCCAACGCGCACGGGAATAGGATCTCATTTATTTGTAGGTAACTAGGTAACATAAGATATTTTCCATTTAGGTGAGTAAAATCTTGTAAAATAAGCGGAAAACTTGTGTTAAGATTGGGTACGCCAGTAGTGCAACGGGTAGGGGTCGAATCGAATCGTCGAACTTTCGGTGTTCATTCCGCATCTTTAGCAACTGCTCAAGCAACGGCTTACCAGCCGTGGCAAATAGTAAGATCGGTTCAGCAGTTAAGACGTAAAAAATGAACAGGAAGACGCGGAGTTATTTATGACTTTGTGATTTTAGTATGGATGGGGGGGGGGGGGGGTGGCGTTTCCGTAAAATAATAAATAAGAATTACCTATTTATTCCGGCATACTACGGTGAAGCATGGGAGAAAGGTGAGTTTCAAAGTCGGTCATTTATTCAGTTGCAATAACTACCTTAGAACAGCTACGAAAAGCGAGACTATACCTATTGTGTAAGAGCAAATCGATTTTTTGCCTCGATTAGGTACTAGGTAGGTAGGTTGATTGTTTGAACTAACGTAACGTAATTAAGACTCACAGCTTCCATTGCAAGTATATTGTTTTTATTGAACAACTTGATTTTTAATTAAAAACGTACTTTTCATTTAGATATCTACCTACCTTTCGCATTTCTTTGTTCTTTA
Source organism: Oeneis ivallda (assembly GCA_029955525.1). Lineage (NCBI taxonomy): Eukaryota > Metazoa > Arthropoda > Insecta > Lepidoptera > Nymphalidae > Oeneis > Oeneis ivallda. The sequence continues at coordinate 9,532,228 of JARPMR010000022.1, forward strand.
AAAACTCACGTTTTGTTCCTGCAAAAAATAGTTTCACTTCAAAGAGAATCGACAGATACAGAGCTCAAACAATTGAATATATTATGCAAACTGAAAAGCGGAAACACAATAAAGCAGTTTAATTGACATGGCTTGCTCAGTTCTGCTCGATTTTGATGATGTGCACTTAGTACGAAAACTTCGGTAGTTTTATATCTCGGAATTGGTAAAATAGTCCAGTAAAATTAGACTAAAAAATAGGGGTGAGGGGTGAGGTTACAATAATTCCGACTTGGCTGAATATTGGTAGGATTGTTCCAATACACTATTATAAAGGAAATGTGAAAATTAGATCGCCTTTATTATCGTGGTATTAATTCTTCCTTACTAATACGTCATACCACGGAATAAATAAATATTCAAATCAGTGCGTCATACTAATATTATAAATGCGAAAGTGTGTTTGTTTGTTGGTTTGTCCTTCAATCACGCGGCAACAGAGCTATGGATCGGATAGTTGAGGACCTGGAGAGTGACATAGGCTCCTTTCTATCCCGGAAAATCAAAGAGTTCCCGAGGGATTTTAAAAACTACATCCACGCGGACGAAGTCGCGGGCATCAGCTAGTTCGATATAAATGTATTATAATAGAATGAACTAGGTCGATATAAATATGCAGATATAGCGAAGGCTCATAATTTTTGATTTTTGTTTTATATTATTTTGTTTTTTAAATTATTATTCGCTATATTATTTTGTTTAAGGCTCCTAAATCTCTAAGAAATATAATTTTATAACTGGTTTGTTAACGATTCCACGGAGAATTAATTAGATTTCTAACTTGATTCCTAGAAAAGTACCTACTCATAAGTATGCGGAGAATAAAATAATATAAGGTGGAGATAAAGGAAGCTTGAGCTATATTTTAGCTAAGGCAGTTTGTAACAATACAAAATAATATACATCACATTTGTATACCTTGCCTAAGCAGTGATAGCCTGTGGTCTTTTATTCGGGGGGTCGCAGGTTCCATCCCGGGCATGCACCTCTGACTTTTCGAAGTTTTATGCGTTTTATGCAATTAGATATCACATGCTTTAGTGGTGAAAGAAAACATCGTGAGGAAACCTGCATGCTTAAGAATTCTCCATAATGTTCTCAAAGGTGTGTGAAATCTACCAATTCGCGCGTGTTGGACTATAATATTATGATCTATTTATTATAAACCTTCTCTGAGAGGAAACCTGCGCTCAGAAGTGAACCATTGATAGGTTGCTCATGATGATATGATTGATGATTTACATACATCCTACGTTTGTATAATGTACGATGTACAGTTATACCTACATTAATTTACTATAGTTACATTAATTAAAGTTTTACACGTCGTAAAGACTTTACAGCAAAACAAAGGCTTTAACTACTTCTGAACAACTCGTGAAGTTTTACTGCAGGAGACGAATTTTATGTTCCACGCAAGCAAGTTTCCAAAACTAATTACTGTTTGGAATTATGGCAAGTTTGCTGGAATTGAGTTCCAGGTCGGGATTAGGTACAAGATGAGATTATTATACCCATTTCCAATGTGTGATTCTTCGATCTAGATTTGCTCGTAGTCGATAGATAGGGAATATTTGCGGTAAGATATTAAGGTAGTATACCACAGAATGTAATATCTACTATCTTCATGGATAAAATTGGTACAGACCATAATATAATCTATTTTCTTTCAGCGGTCTTAAAAGTTAAACAAGAAAGGCGTAAGTGATTCACTAAGCACAGCAAATAGGCGCTAGCATTCTTACTGCACGCTAAAGAACGTCTTAACCACCCTGATGCGTTTGTCGGTTACGCGTTTTTCTGAAACGTTTTCTGCGATTTGCTTACCTTTTAAGATAATTACTAAGAAAAATTAAAAGGCTGAATCTATTAATACGGGTACTGTACGAACAATTTATAATTATTAGTACGGTTACCGTACGAACAATTTATAATTATTCGTACAGAAGTCGGACGAATAATTTTGGTCAAATATTTGAATCGTGCTACCTGAATTTGGGGGAGGGGAGGGGGAGGGGGGAGCCCCCCCTTTAGTCTTGCCAAAATTCGCTTAATGAAGGAGTGAAGGTAAAAAAATAGTGGGAGAGGGGAAAAGGAGTAGAGGAAGCTTAACCCCTCCAAATTAATTTTTCATTTCAAACCATTAGAACCTAAGTGCCGGAATCTTTTATGTTCTAACCTAACCTAACCTAACTTTAGTTTTTGCACAGTCTGGTGGTTCTCCCAACGTGTTACAATGTAACTAATTAAAAAAAAATTTTTTTAATTTGTTACATTTTTCCCTAATTTTTTATCTTATCTTATCTTAATCTTAATCTTAATCTTATCTTAATCTTATCTTAATCTTAATATATATAAATTACGTGTCACGTTGTTTGTCCGCGATGGACTCCTAAACTACTTAACCGATTTAGATCAAACTTCGTAACTAGCTGTAATTTGGTCCAACTTGAAAGATAGGATTATTATTTTTTTTTTATTTATGTAGATAAGTTGGCGGTACGAAGTTCGCCGGATCAGCTAGTAATATATATAAATTACGTGTCACGTTGTTTGTCCGCGATGGACTCCTAAACTACTGAACCGATTTAGATCAAACTTCGTAACTATCTGTAATTTGGTCCAACTTGAAAGATAGGATAGTTTTTTTTGATTATGATAGTTTATTTGTTTTATTTATATAGATAAGTTGGCGGTACGAAGTTCGCCGGGTCATCTAGTAACTTATAAGTTATAAAAAATTATTGAAAAATTCCACATCAAAAAATAAAATTGAAAATAGAAAATTCAGTCTGTCGAGCTGGGATTCGAACCATCGACTGTTAACTATTAGGTGACTGCAGAAGCCACTAGGCTACGGAGACCTGATATTGTACCGCGAAAATAACGAACACAATACCTTCAAAAAAAATTGAATAACTGTACGAATAAATATAATTTATCCGTCCAGTACCCGTACAACTAGTCACTCCGAAAATAGAATATAGGTTACCTTATGAGAGTTTCATGACGTGAAGATTTTAAAATGTGAATTATCTGTCCTTATTTTAGAATAAATAGAATGAATTGTTCCATACAAGTAAAAAGCTAAAAAATTCTAAGAGTCACAATCCAACAGAATCAACAGGACTGATAGAGAAAAAAAATAAGTGGCACTCGGGGACTGTCGCGGTAAAGCTATTCCATAGCATTTTTTATCAACTTATGCAATTATAATATGTATGCAATATTTTTTTTTGCATAATAAAAATTATGCAAAAAAATAATTAAAAAACAAACAAACAAGAAAAGCGAACTGTCATTACTTCGCGAGTGAGATTCGAACCTGCGGCATCTAAAGAAAGCGGCCGCTCGCCCACTGCGCCAAACAGAGCTAAATGTGTACCTCTAAAATGTTGAACGGTTACTGAACGACTTGACATAAAAAACCGGCCATAATTCAAAATCCCGAATTTGCTCTAACGCAACCCAAAATTCATGTTTCTTTATCTACAATAACCGGTTTATCGAAACGCAGCCCCCTCACCCCCCGTGGTCCGGGCACCTGGCCACAAATCTCAGTCGGAACCCGGTCATTGTGTTAATCGTGTGTCTGTTGTCGGCGCTCTCGTTTGTGTTACATAGTTATTTGTGAAAAATGTCTTCGTGTAGTATAACAACAGGATGAAATCGACTTAAACATGGAAGTAGTATGTTAGTACTCTTATATTAAAGCATATTTAATTTAGTACCTTATGAATAATCTACCTTTTCGTACCACTTGCTCAAAAAAGTGACATTCTGTGCCACAAAAAGGGAACATAACAATAGTCATTTTTAATCTGTTAAAAACAGGGAAAGAAAATTGTACTGAATTTCATTCATCCTCTAGGGGGAGAATGTGATTTAAAGGAGAATGGGCGGTTTCGTCCCCAGTGGTGTATCAAGTTGTGATATATGTCATTTGAAAGGTCATGATTATAGCTTCATTTTATTGTATGACACCAACTGTGAGACTCGTGCAGGGAAAGAACTATGTTATTTTTTATTTATTTTTTTACTTTTTTATTATCTTCTTTATCAACCGATAGACGTCCACTGCTGGACAAAGGTCTCTTGCATGGACTTTCACAGGCCTCGGTCTAGCGCCGCCTGAATCCAGCGGCTCCCTACGACTAATTGATGGGTCACACTGCACTTCCCGGTGCGAGGTCGCCACTCCAGCACCTTGGGACCCCAACGACCATCAGCTCTTCAGACTATGTGCTCCGCCCATTTCCACTTCAGTTTCGCGACTCGCTGTGCTGTGTCGGTGACTATTTCTGATTTGATCTCGCGAGGATACTCCGATCATAGCTCTCTCCATCGCCCGCTGAGTGACCCTGAGCCTTCTTATGAAGGCCACAGTTAGCGACCATGTCTCTGATCCGTAAGTCATCACTGGCAGCACGTACTGTTCGAAGATTTTAGTCTTCAGGCACTGAGGGATTTTGAACTAGAAGACATCTCGGGGCTTCCCCAACGCTGCCCAGCTGAGTTGTGTTCGGCGGTTTATCTCTTTTTCGAAATTGGACCTTCCTAGCTGGACTGTGTGTCCCAGGTATATACACTCGTCCACAATTTCGATTGCAGAATTCTCAACGAGTACTGGGTGGATCGGACCATGAGCATTGGACATGATTTTCGTCTTGCTCATGTTCATTTTCAGGCCCACCTGTTGAGAAACCCTGCTGAGATCGTTGAGCATAGTATTGAGGTCTCTCAGAGTCTCTGCTATGACTACTATGTCATCGGCAAATCGCAGGTGAGTGATGTACTCGCCGGTTATGTTGTTGGCATCAACATAAACGGCGAGTACATCAGTCCGTTTCAATCCAGAATCTTAAAGACGTCCTCCAACGCAGCGGTAAAAAGCTTCGGGGAGATCACATCTCTTTGTCGTACTCCACGCAGTGAGTGGATTGGCCTCGTAGTCTGGTCCTTTATACGTACTGACATAGTTGCGTTTTCATACAAGCACTTCAACACTTGGATATACCGGCAGTCAATCCAGCATTTCTGCAGCGACCTCAATACAGCCCAAGTTTCCACCGAATCGAAGGCTTTCTCATAGTCCACAAACGCTAAGCAAAGTGGCCGGTTATGCTCTTCCGTCTTTTATATATAACCTACCGCAGCGTATGAATGTGATCTATTGTGCCAAAGCCTTTTCGGAATCCGGCTTGTTCGGGAGGCTGGAAGTCTTCAAGTGTACGAGCAAGGCGATTCGTAATGACTCTCAAGAACAACTTATAAACCTGACTCAGCAACAAGATGGGTTTATAATTCTTCAACAAGGTATTATCACTTTTTTGAAGAACCGTTATGCCCTCGTGAATGACGGAATTGAATAATCGCTTAAGATCTTGTACTGGTTTCTACCCACTTTCAGGAGTTCCGCAGTGATTCCTAGAGCTGCTTGAGAACCATACTAATCTCGTATAGGCTGACGTCCGGGATATCTTCGGTATTGTGTCAGGTCAGTTTGGCTCTGGGATATTTGACAAAATCTTCAACAGGTTTTTGTGTCGTGGTATATAACTGTTCATAGAACTTCTCAACCTCTCCCAAGATCTCAGGTCGAGAAGAGACGAGACGACTGTCCGATAAACCGATCTCTCGCGAACACTTAGCCTCTGTTTCGCTCGATGGTATCTTTAATACACTTGGTTTAATACCAAGACACGAAGGTCACGAGTTTGTGCCGTAGAGATCTGCCTTTTAATCCTCTGGTAGGCAGCCGCGTCTGCCGATGACTGCAGCCTTATCTCTTGTCTCTCCTCCATGAGCTTGAGAATATGCTCAGAGAACTTTTCAGTTATTTTCCTTCGATGGGTTTTAAAGAATTTAGACCCAGATTATGGACAGTTTCCATGACCCTGTTGTTTAGATCGGCCCCAGAAACGCAGTCTGCTAGGCAATCGAATCGGTTCTGCAGTTCGAGTTGGAAGGTTTCGGGGTTTTGGATATGAGCACGAGAAGGTCGGAGAGTTGACTTCACCAGTCTGGCCCTTTTCAGCTTTACATTAATATTCAACGTGCCTCTTACCATCCGGTGATCGCTCCCGGTTTTCACCCTATTGATCACAGGGACATCATCATACTAATATTATAAATGCGAAAGTGTGTTTGTTGGTTTGTTCTTATTGAAGAATAAACCAACAAACACACTTTCGCATTCACGCCGCAACAGAGCTACGTATCGACGTGATTTTTTGCATGGGTATAGTTGAGGACCTGGAGAGTGACATAAGCTTCTTTTTATCCCGGAAAATCAAAGAGGGAAAGGGAAAGGGAAAAATCTCGCGAGAAGATTTTAAAAACTAAATCCACGCGGACGAAGTCACGGGCATCAGCTAGTTGAATATATGTCGCTTGGTCGACATAAGGAATAAAAAAACCGTATAATCTAAAAAACACGGTCTTAGACTTTCACGGGCTTAAAAAAATTAAATGATTTCTAGTTCTTTCCCTGCACGAGTCTCACAGTTGGTGTCATACAATAAAATGAAGCTATTATCATGACCTTTAAAATGACATATATCACAACTTGATACAGTCTGGGGACGCAACTCATACAAAGGTGCCCATTCTCCTTTGGAATACTTACCGATACTGAACTACATCTGTGTTTACACCATTGAGTTTGTATATAAAGCATTATACATCTTTTTGAAAAAGGAATACGCATTTATTATGCAGTTATGATTATTAAATAAAATTACGAAAACCGACGAGGCTGTATGAGCTTGATGCCTTTGCTTTTCCGACAAAAAAATATTAGTCTAGGAATTTGCCGCGTTTTTGTTTTCTTCAAATACATAAACGTTAAGTTTATTTTAATTGACCGAGCGAAGCGAGGTCTCTGAGTTAACTAGAGCGATTTGCACTTGTCCGTCCGTCCGTCCGTCCGTCTGTCAGAGCCTTATAACTTTTGAATTACTGAACGTAATTACTTCAAATTTAGATATAATATGTAAACCGATGGCCTCCAGCCGAAAATGGCTTAAAAAGTTATAAAAATCTTTATTTCAGGGGGGCTCTCATAGAAGCGAATGCGAAGTAAAAAAAAAATATCGCGTTACATAAAATTGATACGTATCATTTTAAAGATAATTTTGAACTGAGTACAAAAATATTTTTTTTTTAATTTTTCCCTTAAAATTGACGAAATGGGGGGCTTTCAAAGTGGCGATTTTATACGCTCGCTTGAAGACGCTCTCTAGGAAAATCCGCTCTGGATTTTCAAACTGATTTTATTTTTTTAGGTCACTTATATCCTGTACTTGAACAACAAATACTAAAATTATATGAATATTATAAAGAAACGAGATTATTTAATTTTTAATGTACATCAGTAATTCATATCGCATCAACATAGCTTCACAATAATGCTAATAGATGGCGCAGTCAGTAACTATTCCCATGGAACTACGAGTTACGACTAACGACCTATCCCAAAAACAGTTTTGCGTCGACCATTATTATTTAGTTACTTATTATAATACAATAATTGTATTGTAATTTTTTTTTGTACCATATTATTCAATTAAAATTATTTTTTAGTTAAATTTTAGTTAAATATTGTATATTTTCTATTCGCGTCGATAGATGACGATTTGTACAGATGCCCGTAACCCGGTTTCACTCGTTAGTACCTACATAATAATTCAATGTTTTCACTAACGTTCCCTAACCTTTACGGGCTACCTATAAGTTAGGTGATTGATGTTTTCTGTCAACTTATTTATCACGATCCTGTACGGGACACCTAAAAGGATATTGGGACGGATGTTAGGACTTAGGATTGTATTTAGGAGCTACCTACGTTAAGAGACTCCTACTTAGGGGATGATTTAGGTATGTTTGGTGAAAACGGGCATAATAATAATGTCAGTTTTGGTTATCATGTATCGATTGAATGAATAATCATGGGATACCGTTACCGCGAGGTCTCAGTTCGGGGCGAACCACTAGTTTATTTTTATAAATAAGTAAATGTTCTAAAAATACGTTACGATGTTAAATCAAAGCGACAGTGACAGTGAATTGTCGGATTCCATCAGTGCAAATGCTCAGACGCAAGAACAGAGAAATACTCAAATCAACTCATCAACAATAAATGTACCAAACAAAAATGTAACTCTCTATCAATAATAATTGGACCAATGTTTCGAATGTTAACTTTTACTTTTAATTGTCATTATTTTTAATAAATGCTTATCTCATTTTATTATTGTGTTAATTTTTTCGCAAATGGTACGAAAAGTAGAGTATTTTCCTCGGTGATAAAGCTGTCTTAGTCTTGGGTGAACTTAAATCCCTCGCTACACTCAGGACTCGTCTTAAATCCCTCGCTTCGCTCGTGATTTAAGTTTTTAACACCCTCGCTACGCTCGGGAGTAAACCTCGAGTCCTTCGTTACGCTCGCGATTTAAATCGTCACCCGCGACAGAAGACACTGCTTTATCCCCTTGGTTAATAATCTACTATTATAGTCAATATTATAAGCCCCTTTTATGATGCATTTTTTAAATGAATTTTGAGATAAATTAGTGTTTTTGTTTATGTGTCGCGCCTTGTCGCCTCAAATTATTTATGTAGACATTAAATTTAGACTTTTGAGAGGTAGAAGCTCTAAAAAAATCTCACCCCCATGTACCCCATAATTTTTTATCGTATTTCGAAGTATAGGAGAGAATATTATTATTAAAAAAATTAAGTGCATTTTTATTATTTTTTTGTTGCAGATCCTTCAGAAAGGGTGAAAAAAATTAGTAGAATGGAGTTATACACCATTTTACAAGAGTTTAAGGGGAAAAAAATGGAAGAAAAATTTTCTTTGCTGGAAGAAAGACTAATGCAAATGACTTCGTGTCCGCCTGAAGAAAGGAGTATCCTAACTCGTTCGTTAAGATATTTCAAGAGTAGTTTTAAGGACAAATGGACAGCCGCCCGTAACACTGATGAAAGATTCATTAAAAACAATGTTGAATGGCTAAAAAAATCGCTGAAGCTACCTGCATAGTCACACAAACCAGGACGACCAGCAAAACAATGCGCTCAAGTTATATCAGAAGCTATTCTACCAATCGGACAGCTATCAGAGGAGGCCGCTGAAGCACGCAACAAACATTTTAGTAAATATCGCGTCGACTTTGCCAGAAAATTCTCTAGAGTAGACTGTAACAGAGATATTTTAAATAGGTTGTTGTTAATATCCGATCCACTTATCAGCTGCAACCGAGTCAAGCGAAACAAGAAAATCAGACCTTTTTCCAAGGAATCATTGGCCATTTTAGTACCAAGAAGACCGGATGATAATAGCTCCGACGAAGAAGGCGATGGGGATAAAATGACTAGTGAACACGAAAGTAGTGATTCTGAATAATACGGTCTATGAAAATAACGACTTTTCGAAATATAGAAATTTGATTGTATTTTTCTAATTATTTTTTTATAATTTTCTTGTTATTTTATGTTTTTTGATAATATATACAAAACTATGATATTGTATTCCCTTTTATTTCATAAAATGTCGAAAAAATTACTAAAATAATTTTGACCGGTTTTTCATATATCTATACGCACATACTCCTATGTGCGACGGTGTTTGGTTTTTTTCGTTACGGAATTTCTTGATTCGGTCGCCGCGCTTAAACTGTTTGTCCTAGTTCAAAGCCCGCGATAAAAGCTATGCAATAGCTTAAAAAATTAACTATAAATGTCTGTTTAAAATTATGCAACAGTTAAGTAAATAAAAATAGAATTTCTTTAACCACAGTTTCAGAACCATAAAATTGCTTTTCATACACATACGAGAGAAAAACATTTTCGTGTTGTTAACTGTCGCACGCGTTTATTGGGACGGAATAATTGCGTCACAGCCCGTTATGATTTTATGTTTTACTATAAGTAATTTATGTTATATTGATGTCCAAAGATATAAGACATCATAATAATATAAATTATAGGAGAGTTGAATCGGTCTTTTAAAAATAATTTTAATCTATTGCATATAGCTTTTATCGCGGGCTTTGAACTAGGACAAACAGTTTGAACGCGGCGACCGAATCAAGAAATTCCGTAACGAAAAAACCTAACACCGTCCTAACCGTCGTTCAGTAAGCGTTCAACATTTTAGAGGTTCTCAAGTAGCTCTATTTGGCGCAGTGGACGAGCGGCCGCTTTCTTTACCGTATGGTGTATGATGTCGCAGGTTCGAATCTCACTCGCGAAGTAGTGACAGTCCGCTTTTCTTGTTTGTTAATAAAAATTATGCAAAAAAAATATTGCATATATAGGGTGGGCCAGACCAGGTGGATATAACTTTTTTTTAGATTGTTCACTAAGGGGCCTACCAGGAGCCGCAAGGAAAAAAATCGGTTCCCAACCGATTACGAGAAAAGATTTTTTATTTAAAATTTTGGAATATAATGATATTCCAAAATTTTAAAAGGCAATGGCCTTGACGAACATTTAATTTTTTTTTAATTTTTCCAGTGATAATTTCAACAATTTTTTTATGGAATATCTTTACCTATTAAGTGCACTCTCTTAGAAAAAAAATTCAGTCTGATTGGCTGGTTTTAAGAGCATTAAATTTTAAATTATTTCAAGAAAATTAAGTTCATCCAAAATCTACAGAAAACTTTAAAATTCCATTAAAAATAAAAGAAGAGGTTCATTGCACAGGTGATTTTTTAAAAACTGTAGCAACTTATGTTCTTTTGATTGCTAAAAGAATAAAACCGGCCAAGTGCGTGTCGGGCCACGCGCAGTGTAGGGTTCCGTAGTTGAAAGTCTCAACATACATTTTGAGTTTCATGGTTTAAATACTACAAAATATGCAACTTACACTACGTGTAATATCTAACTTAGAAAAACCGATATAACTCTTTTACTAATGAACCCTACTTAGCCGTGATAGTTTTCCTTTAAAATTCATTATATATACTACTGCTGTGAGTTTTTTCGTGTATTATATATACAACCATTTAGCTGGCAGAGGGGGGGGACACTTGACTCTAATAAAATTTAGCATTTTAAAATATCATATTTCACAAACGGATCCCTAAATTGAAAAATGGTGTTCCCATACCCACAACGTTTTTGAAAGACCTATTCAACGACACCCCACACTATGGGATAGATGAGAAAAAAAAATCATCCCCACTTTACATATAGGGGAGGTACCCTAAAAAAATTATTTTTCACAATTTTATTTCACCACTTTGTCGGCGTGATTGATATTTATACCCTTGTCAAATTACAGATTTCTAGTACCAATAGTCTCTGAGCTAAACCGCGGACAGACAGACAGACAGACAGACAGACAGACAGACGGACGGACATGGCGAAACTATAAGGGTTCCTTGTTTACTACGGAACCCTACAAATCGCATGTCAATGTGCCGGATAAAAAGTTATGATTTTTCAAATGTCTTCGTTCCTCATTCGTGTAAATAACGACGTTATTGAAAAAAATTTTAATTGTTTGTGGAGACTGCAGTATGACCTTTAATTTTAACTGCCTCATTGGTCTCGTGTTTGACTGCGGCCGACGAGGTCCCTGGTTCTAGTCCCGGGTCGGACCACATCAAGTATTGGGGTTTTCCGTAAGAAATTCTCAGTACTAGCCCGGAGTTAGGAAGTTGGCATTGTTTCACCCCCGTGCCTTGGATAGCACGTAAAGCCGTTGGTCCTGCGCCTAATCTCTCTCCGCCTGCGCCTAATCTCTCTCCGATCGTGTCGAATTTTCCTTCCTATCGGGCTATGAGAGTAAAGAAACAGAGAGTGCACCTGTGTTCGCGCACACACTTGTGCACTTTAATATCTCTCGCACAGATGGCTAATCTTTCTGAAGATAGGCCGCCGCCGTGGCCGAAATTCGGAATAATAAAACATTTTGTTTTATTTTTCCGAATTTCGGCCACGGCGGCAGCCTATCTTCAGAAAGATTTGTTTTATTTTTCCGAATTTCGGCCACGACGGCGGCCTATCTTTTCAATTCAGGGATCCGTTTGTGAAATTTGATATTTTAAAGTGCTAAATTTTATTAGAGTCAAGTGTCCCCCCCCCCTCTGCCAGCTAAAATGTTGTATATAGGATACAAGAAAAAATTCACAGCAGTAGTATATATAATGAATTTTAAAGGAAAACTATCACGGCTAACTAGAGTTCTTTAGTTAAGGAGTTATATCTGTTTTTTCTAAGTTAGGTATTACACGTAGTGTAAGTTGCATATTTTGTAGTATTTTATAGTATTTAAACCATGGAACTCAAAATGTATTCAATATTCATAAATAAAATAAAAGCACTATCCTAGGTCAGCAATAATATTTGAGACTTTCAACTACGGAACCCTACACTGAGCGTGGCCCGACACGCACTTGGCCGGTTTTGTAAGTCTGTTAAAAATAGATTATACAAAGTATCCAACTAGGTACGTACTTAGCGGTTTCGTGTGAAATTAAATTTAGTTTTATATTTCTCGTATTTTTATCATCCGAGAGGGCATGAATCCCATTAGTATTGTCTAAGCGCTATTTCCAGACTTTAGAACTTCAACAAAATACTTGGCAGACAGCTTACGGTCGAACTAGCAGGGACTTCGTTTTCCAAGCAAATGAGTAAACGATTGGATAAGTTTTTGGATTCATCGAAATAGTAAACGAGCTTTTATTAGATACTATACAGTTAGGATAACATTATGCATAGGGTCAAAACGCAAAATACTATAATTGTAAAACGGATAAGTACCTACTTTGATTTATTATATTCTTTATGAAAGTAAAAAAAACATTATCTTCGATATTTCCAGAGTAATGGTGATTTTAGCGAACCTCTAAATTTTGGGACAACTATCCCATATAGGGGTTTTGGTTCCTTTCATTTCATCAGTTTCATTCGGTTATATCCAAATTATCCTGTTCCAAATTATCTTTAAAATGATATACCTACCGCAACCTATAAACGCTATAAAAAAGATTTTACTTCGCATTCGCTTCTATGAGAGCCCCCCTGAAATAAAGATTTTTATAACTTTTAAGCCATTTTCGGCTGAAGGCCATCGGTTTACATATTCTAACTAAAGAAGTAATTACGTTCAGTAATTCAGAAGTTATAAGGCTCTGACAAACGGACGGACGTACGGACGGACGGACAAGTGCAAATTCACTCAAGTAGACTCAGAGACCTTCGCTTCGCTCGGTCGAATAGTCGTGTAGTTAGTTATATTATGCAGAAATGCCGCTGCAAAATCATATTTTCCCACTAAAACTTTGTTTATAATATCTTGAAAGGTACGTTTAATAATAAAGTGCATAATATACTGCGTTAGAATAGAAAGTTACTAACGTACGTAGCCGGGTATGGCTACTCGTATGTAAATTTCAAATGAAATATATTTTCTGTTACGTAGTTCCGTATGAAAAATATTTTTGACATAGGAAAAATTTCCTAAAGCTTATTTATATTTTTAACTTTATTTTAACGCTGCTTTATTCATTTATGCTTTATGGATCTACGCCTAGATTGTTGTCCATGTGAAATTTTAATTATAAAGATTGATTTACATGATAAGTGAAATGTACAAGTGTAAATTAAAAATTTAAAACATCCCAGACAATAGACATGTGAATCTATGGCGATCTAAATCTCGAACGATGTTAGATTGCAAGATAGTTATTTATAACTCAAATAGACTACTTACGATAATCCTTACTAATATTATAAATGCGAAAGATTGTTTGTTTGTCGATTTGTCCTTCGGAACAGAGGTACAGATTGACTTGATTTTTTGCATGGGCATAGTTGAGGACCTGGAGAGTGACATAGGCTGCTTTTATCCCGGAAAATCAAAGAGTTCCCGAGGGAATTTAAAAACTGAATCCATGCGGACGAAGTCGTGGGCATCAGTTAGTATAACTATATTAATATGATTGAAGCTACGGGAAAATATTTTTAGTACAAGGTTTTGGTAGCCAACTGTTGTGTGGGTATTCCTTTGAAAACTTTTTTTTATAAAAGGGAAGGTCTCTTTTATTCCAAAAAAGGTTCTCTTTTACCTTTAAAATTGAATGTATGTATTTTTGATTTCTACTTGATGTTTTATTTTATTCATTAAATACCTTTAAATTTTCGTTTTTCAAGATATTGCAGAAACACGTCACCTCTATTTATGAGTAACTTAAGATAAGACTGGATAAACATAGGTAGATTGAAATAAAATATTTGTATACATGTTATGCATTAAACTAGCGGCACGCTATGATGGCCGGTTTGACGTTTGTCCGCTCATGAAGTTCCGTATTAATTGATAACGACTTTGAAGGAAATAATTGTATTACTTTATTGACGATAGTGATGTGCAGAGATTCATAAATTTTATCGAATGTAGTTTTAGGTTTAGGACTCAAAATTTATTTATTAAATTGATTTCTAAAATGTATACAAGTGTAGAAAAATCAGTTTGCACCATTTAAGGGGTGAATGTACTTGTGAATATGAACAATTTTCACTATGTGGACAAACCTCTGAAATCGCAAAAAAATATCAGCTGTTTCATACAAAAGGTAAAATTTTTATTTTTATATGATATATACCACAACTCGGCATTTGGTTTTCTAAATTGAAAATTTTTAAAAATGGAATCTAATACGATCGTCACATAGGATCGCTGGCTAGCACAACTACTACCTCCGGCAAACTCGCGTCAATGCTCAATGCAAAACAAAGCAGTTTCGAATTGACGTTGCTTCGAAAAGTATAAACTGTCAGTGCAATGCGATTGTGATATAGTTTTGACCTGGCTTTGGATTTCAAATATTGATAACTGCATTACTGTTGACCCTTGCTCGTTAATTTGGACTCTGTTCAAGCCCTTTGTTGTGGATTTCGTCGATATGACCGAACGTACGCAGAGAACTGTTCTAAATAGTCAGACACGTGAGTTCGTAATACGCCTTCGTAACTATTTCGATCGTGAAGCTCAAAATGGAGGGCCAATTTTACCTATAACGTCAGTGGTTGAACGCGTAGCTGATGCGCTTAATATTGGACAACGAACTGTTAGACGGATAACTAAAAAAAAATATGGCGAGACTGGCACAGAAGAAAATAAACTTCACACACCAAAAAAGAGAAAACGAGCAAAACCAGTCGTAGGCATCGATAGCTTTGATGCCGATGCTATCCGAAGACATGTTTACGGCTACTATTTCAGAAGGAGTATCCAACAAGAAAAAAGTTGGTGCATTCACTGAAGGAAGCTGGATTATTCTTCGGTGGGGAAAGTTCTTTAACGAAGATTTTGAAGACCATTGGATTTCGATACAAAAAATGTAACAAACGCAAAATATTGATGGAAAGATTTGATATAGCGATGGCAAGGTATACTTTTTTACGGCAAGTGAAAGAAATCAAAAATTGGCAAAATGTTGTGTTCTTGGATGAAACATGGCTTAATGCTAACCATACTGTAGGCCGTTCTTGGAACGATGACACAGCAGCATCTACTTCCAAAGTTCCTGTAGGAAAAGGATCGCGACTTATAATTTGTCACGCCGGAACCATCAACGGGTTTGTCGAAGGTTCTCTCATGGCTTTTGCGTCAAAAACCACTGGAGACTATCATGAAGACATGAATGGAGAAAAGTTTACTGAATGGTTTACCTCAATGTTGTGTAGCCTCCCTGAACCATCTATTATAATTATGGACAACGCCCCATACCACTCGATGCAAATTGACAAGCCACCTGCCCAATCCCAAAAGAAAGCTGATATCGTCGCATGGCTTCGTAAAAATGGCGTAGATGCAAACATGAATATGTTAAAAGCGGAATTAGTACGTCTTTTAAAAGAAAACAAACCAACCAAGATCCGATACGTCATTGACGAAATAGCATTAGAACATGGGCACAGAGTTATACGGTTACCGCCTTACCATTGTGAGTATAATGCGATTGAGTTGGTGTGGGCTCAAATTAAGGGATATGCTGCAAGACACAATACAGAACCCCCATTTACCACAAAAAAAATGCTAAAATTATTAGAAGAAGCTTGTGAACATGTGACTAAAGGAGACTGGGAAAAGGTTGTGAATAGAACTGTTAAATTAATAAGGGAAGATTATGAAAGAGATGTGAAAATAGATAATATTATAGAAAACGAACATATAATTATTAATGTAGGTGATGATAGCAGTGACGACAGTGAAAATAGTAGTATGGACGAATCTGATTAATTATGGCCTTTTGTGGCACCTTTTTTGGTATCTTTTGTATTCATATGTTTCTTGTGTGCATATAAAGTATGTATATTCATTTTCATTCAAATATTCAGTTCGTTCAAATAAATTAAATAAACATATACATTTTTGTTTTATTAAACCTATTTAATCAGGTACAAAAACAAAACTTAATTGTTTTTTGTTCGAGAATAAATTGACATTCCACATCACTATTGTAATGTGTCAAACCGGCCATCATAGCGTGCCGCTAGTTTAGCTAGCTTATTTGGCTGCGGAACGTTACTGTGCCCTAACGCACTACTGTCTTGCATTACAAATACTAGTTATTTACAAATCAAATGGGCTACGCCAGAAGACTCGCTCCGTCACCCCTTCGCTCCATCCGGCCTAGTAGGTTCTCTTCATTCAGGACCTCCTTCGCGAGCTTCTGGTAACGCGCTATAAAAAACTCTCCAGCGGTAGGGCAGACAAGACTGCGTGGAGTCGGAGGCAGCTTTCGTTACGTTATGCTTTATCAGTAATGTGCGAGTGTGTGCGTCGGAGCTTGTCGGCACGGACGCTGGAGGCGTGCGGTTGAAGGTAGGGAAAGCGGAAATTTCATCTTCTCACTAAAACAGTTGGGGATTTGATTAAATCATTCTTTTTTTCAGGGAAATGTCAAAATAAAATTGTCATTTTAACATTTCCCGGGATTCCCCCTTTGTATAATTTCTCTGCGACATAATTATATAACATTTGCGTTTCCAATTGAATATTTACCTACTTTCCTTTATTGACTGTAATGCGCGCAACTCGACTAACTGTGCGGAATGTGATAACAAGTGTTTAAATAAGGTAGACTTTATTTGCAATGTAAAATTGTTTAAAAGCGGTTTTGTATGATAATTTCCTTTTAGCAAACTTATTCCTTAGTGTATGGTAATACGGGTAATACCATTTTCATTGAAGACAAAAGTTACCTATTAAAATATTTCTCGCTTTCTTCGACATCCTGGTATCTACTACCTTCCTACTCCATTATCACGCGTTGTCTACCAACTCCTCAGGACCAATCCAATGAGTATGAACTCGGGTCCGGGGTTTGATCCTAGGCACGCATCTCTTATGTGCATCATCCGAGTTATGTGTAACGGTGAAGGCAAACATCGTGAGGAAACAGAACCTGCATCCCTATATGACTTCTCCTTAATGTTCTCAAAAGTGTGTGAAGTCTGCCAATCCGCACTTGGCCAACGTGGCCTATGTCCTATCCACTATGGCCTAAATCCTTCTCATTCGTAAGGAAACTTGCGCCTAGTTGTAGGCCAAGGATGGTTTGATGATGATGACTTGATGCACGTTTATACCAAATACTTGGTATAAACAAACATCGCAGAGATCAACTTTATCAAATAACCTATAGATATTTTTATAATATATACGTTGAAACAAACGCGTAATTAGGCTTTAACGCAAAACAATCAACAAAATTAGCAATTTACATTAGAAACGATAGACGTCCATTCATTACGTTCCATGGGAATCGTTGGGAACACAAAATATCTAGATAATTGTGAGCTTAAACAAAGGAATTAGCTAATAGTTACTTAAACATTTCACTGAAATTATCGGTCTATTACTATACGCTTTTGAATGTTGTTATAACGATAAGTTTCGAGTTGATGTTGATCTTTTGAAATTTCATTCTTCTTCCATTTTGTAAGGAATATTGAACAGAGGCAGCAATTTAAATTTTAGTAAATGCTTTTGGTTTAAAGACCTATTATGTACTAAGAATCTTTACAGTCATATCCGGTAAATTAAGTTAGTATTGTAATGAACAAAGTTAGGATACCTTTTTTGAGTTGACATACTACCAGTAGGCAGTAGGAGCACCAGTAGTACCAGGTCCTTTACGTTTTGTTGTAATTGATGGTTGTGTACACATCTTCAAACCGAAATTCACGTATTCTTCACATCAAAACTAATGAACCGATTTAGCTGAAATTTACAATGAAGATAGATTATGTCCTGGCTTAACTCATAGGCTTTATCCAGTAAATATCCATGGTTTAGTCACAGTTCGCCTACCTACCTACCCCTACGGTAGATTTCCAAAGTGTCTGACAGCTGAGGAAACATCTTTTGATAGCTCCCCAAGTAACATAAAAAAATCAGCTTCTATACTATGACGAAAATATGCTCACACTTTACTATAGTGTAGGGGTGTCTGACAGGGGGTTGCAACCATGCTAAGTGTCTGACGATGGACAGCGTGATTTCTAATACTATTCCAAATAAAATATCTAAAAACTGAGCTTTATACTTTAACGAATTTCAGGTGCAATTTTAATACATCTTTGCTACCGGATATCTCCCAAAGCCACCATGATCCAAACTTCATAGTTGGGGATCGTTCTTACCTTAATGTCACGGGTCACACGCAGAGCAACTTTCAGCTTTAATAAAATAACGAAGGTCTGACCGGCCTGGCCTCCCAGTCCATAAAGACGGCGCTAAATCTAGAGAGCGCTTTATTCTCTTCTCACTATCTCACATATTGCTAATAAGGCACCTGTGCCTTATTAGCAATATGTGAGATAGATATAAGGCAGATCGCAGTCGACTGCTCATAAAACAATTTAATCTTAGCGCAACATTAACTTGCTTTCTAGTGCGGTCCGTCACTGTGATTTTGGCAGTTCGCCAGATTGTATCCGTTTCGTAAAATACGATGAACTTTGCACTAATTGTCGGGTAAAGTTCAGCAATATGTTATCGCGATGTGCCAAATATTAATTGTTATACTGCCATTTAGGACACTGTGTTTGTGAATTTATGTCCGAAGTTGTAGGCCTGTGTTGACCAGCTGTACCGGAGAAGAGTACACAAAGTTTCTGATTTTATTTACTTTTACCTGTTTGCGGCAAAGACAAAAGGGAGGGTTAAGATGGTTATGAATTTTGCCTTCTATGTATCTATGTGTGCAGGCAGGGATAGCCTTGTGGTTAGGGTTATCGTCTCCTAATCGGGGGGTTGCAGGTTCGATCCCGGGCACTCACCTCTGATTTTTGGGAGTCATGTGCGACAAGTAAATATCACATTCTTAAACGGTGAAGAAAAACATCGTGAGGAAACCTGCATATCTGAGAGTTCCATAATGTTCTCAAGTCTGCCAATTCGCATTGCGCCAGCGTGGTGGACTATGGCCTATAACCCTTCTCTGATAGGAGACCTGTGCTCATTAGTGCATTGATGGGTTGCTGACGATGATGATTTATGTATGTATATTTGTATTTACGTATGTTTCACCGTAGTGAGCTCTGATAAACTACTAAACTACTGAGCTGATTTTGATAAATGAGGTGTCTATCTATTCGTTATTATCATTATTCCTACTTCCATGGTTATTATGGTCGAGGTAATATAGGCTATATAGCATTTGTATTATGGAACTAGGAATTACGACTACGTGTCTTTGTTTTCACTTTCCCGCCAGAAAAACATTTTTCCCTCTGAAATGGGATGTCAGTTTGGCTGTCACTTATCGGACATTCCCAAAAAGTTTCCGGATTGACGAGCGAGCGTCCCTTGATGGTCCCTTGCGCCTTCTTCACTTGTGACAGGTGATAGTGAACTTGTGCCAATATTGTACATTATGTATAGATCTACCTATGGTCCAAATAAGCTTAGGATTTTTCAAAAAAAAAATATAGCCGCTATCACTCGGGATGTTTAAGGATTCTAACGATACTCCATCCATCTGTCCAAATGTGTTCAGGCATTTAGAAATTATGGCGGAACAAAGAAACTCACATACACACTTATACATACGTAGATACATGAACCCAGAAAAAATTTAGTGGCACTCGGGGACTGCCGCGGTAAAGCTATTGCATAGCATTTTTTATCAACTTATGCAATTATAATATTTATGAAATTTTTTTTCGCATTATATATTTTATTGCATAATATGCAAAAAAATAATTAAAAAACAAACAAACAAGAAAAGCGCACTGTCACTACTTCGCGAGTGAGATTCGAACCTGCGACATCATACACCATACGGTAAAGAAAGCGGCCGCTCGCGCACTGCGCCAAACAGAGCTACTTGTGAACCTCTAAAATGTTGAACGCTTACTGAACGACGGTGTTAGGTTTATTTTCGTTACGGAATTTCTTGATTCGGTCGCCGCGCTCATACTGTTAGTCCTAGTTCTTAGTTATAGCTTAACAATCATGTAAAAAATTAATGATATATTGCTCTGGTTGGCTACGGCCTTCTTGCTGCATAAATAAGTGCATTTTGACAGTACCAGCGAATACGAATATTCGGACGTTTCAGCATGCTTCGTTTATTGCACACAACCTACTACCTAGTATTCAGCTATTGTGAGAGATAAACTCAACGTAGAACTGTTAAACTATAACCACACGTTATAATAGGTTGTTGCAAATTACATCCAGTTAATTCGCACAATTCCGAGCTGATAATTACAATCTATATTTGAACTTGTGAATACTGTTGAAAATTCACTTAAAAATATAATTCTTTCAAGTAGTTAACGGCTTTAATTGTAGGCATATACTTACCCTTTTCGTACTATAAGAAGGTAGGTAAGTAACTTTTAGATATATTTATCACCGGCGCGGCGCTTGACGATCGAGAGCCGTTGAACCCAGAGAGACTTAAGGACGATTTACTTGGGTTTAGTAGTTAAGTACTTTAGTAAATATTTAGTAATTTAATACCTGTAAACGAGCAATTTAGTAGCAAGTCGCAGGTTACAATTTAGTAGCTCGACTAAACAGGAAAAATAGAATTTGGTCTATTTTTCGGTTTAGTAGGTAGGCGCGGCTTAACACTTAACGCCATTGGACAGGCACGATTTAGTAAACTGTTTAGTAGCCGCATAAGTTAGCAGAACGTCGTACTCCTTTCAAAGCCGTTTATAGTTTGTTAGTTGCATATATTTAATAATATGTTCTGCATTTTTGATAATAACATAGTTTTGAAATGGTATTGAAACGCGAAATCTGATTTAAATACGATTCTCAGAGAAAGCGATACGATGAACCAGGCCTAGGCATATTGGGCTACTAAAGAGCTTTACTAAATAATACGTGTAAACGGTCACTAAACAATTAAGTCACTAAAGATTAAGTAAAGATTTACTAAACGACTAAACCCGTATAAAGCAGCCATTAGATATACCTACCTTATTTTATTTTTGTTTTGGAGTTAATGAAGTATGATAATATGGGTGACCATAACCCCGTATCCTCAGTATCCTATATATCTTTGATTTATATAAATAAGCTCGTGCTAATAATGTTACTAATCAAGAAGAGGCAAAAAAAGCCGGCCAAGTGCGAGTCGGACTCGCGCACCGAGGGTTCCGTACTCCAAAAGTAAAAGTAAAACGATAATATTATATTAATTTGCTTATTTATCGTTAACTTTGTTTGTAGAGGTTTAATGTTAATATTAAAAAACTATGCTAGTTAGAGCGTTGGTTTAATTTTTCCTGTAAAATATACATAAACTTCTATTGACCATAATTATTTGTCTGGTGGGAGGCTTTGGCCGTGGCTAGTTACCACCCTACCGTCAAAGACGTACCGCCAAGCGATTTAGCGTTCCGGCACGATGGCGTGTAGAAACCAATTAGGGGTATGGGTTGAATGTTCACTGCCATACCCCTTCCAAGTTAGCCCGCTACCATCTTAGACTGCATCGTCACTTACCATCAGCTAAGATCGCAGTCAAGGACTAGCTTGTCATCGAATAAAAAAAAAAGATTTTTCGATTGGTAAACTTCGGAGATAAGGGGGGAGGGGGGTGGGGACGGTATTTTTTTTCGGCATTTTTGCCGATTAATCAAAAACTATTATATATAGAAATAAATAAAATATATTATATATAGAAATAAATAAAAAACTGTTTTAAAACGCAAAAGTAAAGGCCTTTCATATGATACCCCACGCGGTATAGTTATCTTACTTTGAAATTTCAAACCCCTGATTTTCCCCCTTTTTTAATTAAACTAAAATTATTTTTCGCGTTGATTTTATTTTTCCTGTACAATATACATAAACTTCTATTGTCCATAATTATTTCTGATTTTTCGAATGGTAAACTTCGGAGATAAGGGGGGGGGGGGGGGAACGTTATTATTTTCGACATTTTGCCCAATTAATCAAAAACTATTATAGATAAAAATAAATTAAAATCTGTTTTAGAATGTACAGGTAAAAGCCTTTCATATGATACCCCACTCGGTATAGTTATTTTACTTTGAAATTTCAAACCCCCGATTTTCCCCCTTTTTTAATAAAGCTAAAAATAATATTCGATTTTTTTTATTTCAATGATGTTGGTCCACTATTATACACAACTATGCCAAATTTCATGTGTGACACACGGACGGACGGTCGGAGAAAGTCTCACCATAAGGGTTCCATTTTTACCATTTTGGTACGGAACCCTACAAATCAGCCAAGTGCGAGTTGGGCCTCGCTCTTTTAGGGTTCCGTTGAAAAAAAATTAAAATAAAATATTTCCATGTACCACTTACCCATGGAAATATTTTAATTTAATTGTTTTAATTTAATTTAATTTTTATTATTTGTTGTTATAGCGACAATAGAAATACAAAATATGTGAAAATTTCAACTGTCTATCTATTACGGTTTACGAGATACAGGCCGCTGACAGACGGACGGACAGCGGAGGCTTAGTAATAGGGTCCCGTTGGCACCCTTTGGGTACGGAACCCTAACAAACTTGAAACAATGGAAACGAAATTGATGTGATTAAAAATTCCCTATTATTACAATGTGACTACAATAACTCAGCTCGTCGTTAAAATATACCTACAATGCAGAGAGCACCTGAAACTAAGGCCGTGACCCACTTCACTTGGCGGGGCTCCACGAGTGAGTACAGTCGGTCTTTAAAACTCGATAATATTATGAGCTTGGCTCGCTCCGTAACAAGTCGCCATTGTAAATGTAAATTACTATTTTAAGCTTGAAACAAATACAACGCGTGACAGCTACTATTTATGTACATTTCACGTACATACTTACATCGGCCACGGGACATGATCACTGCAACGCGCAACGCGGTGTGTTCGCGCCGCGTTGCGCGTCTGAGAAACGTTTTGCGGTTAAAGCATAATGTATGAGAATAATATAGCCACCGGATATGCAACGGGTAGCGGCGAGCAAAGTGGAATGGGTTTTTTAATTTTCTGCTCAAGATAATTAGGTTTGCGCGTGAATGTATGGTTTCATAACAAATGCATCCAGCACTCCTGTTTTTTTTCTTTGTGTTATATCGTAGAATCATACTAATATTATAAATGCGAAAGTGTGTTTGTTGGTTTGTTGGTTTGTCCTTCAATCACGCCGCAACAGAGCTACACATCGACGTCATTTTTTGCATGGGTATAGTTGAGAACCTGGAGAGTGACATAGGTTATTTTTCCCCCCGGAAAATCAAAGAGTTCCCGCGGGATTTTAAAAACTAAATCCACGTGGAACAAGTCGCGGGCATTAATGATGTTGGTCCGCAATAGAGCTACACATCGACGTCATTTTTTGCATGGGTATAGTTGAGAACCTGGAGAGTGACATAGGTTATTTTTCCCCCCGGAAAATCAAAGAGTTCCCGCGGGATTTTAAAAACTAAATCCACGTGGAACAAGTCGCGGGCATTAGCTAGTCAATAATAATCATAATTAACATCACGGTTAATTGCAAATGTATATTTTTTTACATTATCTATGTATGTGTGTGCTATTAAAATTTTAGGGCGGCCTTATTTTATTGTACCTTTTGTAAATTGTAAAGTATAGACTAGATTTTCCCTAGATCAATGTGACTCCAATAAAAAGAGCGGCTCAGGACGTTTCACTGTGAGGCAGCAAACAGCGGGTTTGTGCAACACTCTAACAATATCGATGTTGAAATTCATTTGCCGATGGAAATAAAATATGCCGATGGAAATATCTGTAAAGAAACTGCCTCTACCTGCCTCGATTCTGCTTTTCGCCGCACGCACCCTACGAGCGACGCGACAGCGTTATTTCAACGTGACCGTGGCGGCACCGCGGCGTGGTAAAGTATCCCGGCTCTAAGGCCCTTAATGTTAAACTCCTTTGGACGGTAGTGTACCAACGAGTTTGTGTCCAGAAAGTTTAAATTGTTCAGGTATTTGTATAACGGCCGAGGACCAGCTAGCCTAGTTTGTACATTATCACAATAATTAAGTGCTTACTTACTGTACTGTACTAGTCTGTCATCATCATCAATAGCCTATAACAGTCCACTGCTGGACTAAAGGCCTCTCCCAAGGGGAGGGTTTGCCCATAATCACCACGCGGGGCAGACGGATTGGTGATCGCAGTAGATGGTAGTAGTAGCACAGAGGACGCTGCTGCCCGTTCTCCGCTATATTCCCTTAGTCGCCTCGTTCGACACCCGCGGGAAGAGCAGGGGTGGTGACAACTGTATTCTGATCTGCCGTCACCACACGGCACTGATCTGCCGTCACCACACGACACTAGTCTGTACTGCCGACAAAATGTAGAGCTATTTACATTGGCGGTCCAAGAAAAATTCAATAAGCGCTTTATCTTCTAACTAGCTGATGCCCGCGACTTCGTCCGCATGGATTTAGTTTTTAAAAATCCCGCGGGAACTCTTTCATTATCCGAGATAAAAAGTAGCTCTCCCGGTCTGAGGAACCACTACTACATCCGTTACTATACCCATGCAAAAAATCGCATCAATCCGCTGTTATATTGCGACGTGATTGAAGGACAAACCAACAAACAGACACACAATAGACACAATATCAGTAATGCTTTATTATAACACTTTTTATAATTGTTAAATTTTTTACCATACTTAACCAAAGACAAAATTACGTTTAGCTGTCATTTACGTTTTGTTATTCCACTGTCATTTGCGTTTTGTTATTCCATGTCAGATGTGTTTTTGTTATACCACGTTTTATAGTGACTTGACGGAAACGCGGTCGAACGGGATAAAAAGTATCCTATGTCCGTCTCCTGGTTCTAAGCTACCTCTCCACCAATTTTCAGCCAAATCGGTTCATCCGTTCTTGAGTTATAAATAGTGTAACTAACACCACTTTCTTTTATATATATATAGATATAGATATATAAAATTCTCGTGTCACAATGTTCGTTCCCGTACTCCTCCGAAACGGCTGGACCGATTATTATGAAATTTTGTGTGCATATCGGGTAGATATGAGAATCGGCCAACATCTATTTTTCATACCCCTAAATGATAAGGGTGACCAACCACTAAATATTTTTGCTGGCGGTACGAAGTTCGCGGGGTCAGCTAGTGTTTATGTAGAAGTTTGGTATTCAAACTGCTATAGGTAGGTGTTTATACGGGTATAAGGGTTCGAAAATGTTTTAACATATTACATCTTAACATAAAATCGTTTTATTCAGAGTTTAACAGGAAAGAGTGTTCGAAAAGAGAGCAACGGAAGTCCACGTTCGGTACCTATATTAGTTTCGAGTTCATAATATAAATAAACTTTTCTATTGAGTTTACTCTTAAAATTAAACAAACTGAGAGAAACTAAGGTTTTCATGAGAAGATTTTGATAGAATGGAATAAATTGAAAATTCCTCATTTAAGAAGGTTTACTTCTTCCATTCAATCAATTTCAAGCTAAGGATATTACGCATAATGCAGCATATTTCAGAGCGACTTGTTTGCAACCCAAGCGTAAAAATTTAGGTTATGTAATTCAACTTTACAGGTGGATCCCTTTTTTAATTGACTTCCAAAAAAGGAGGAGGTTCACAATTCAGCCGGTACCTTTTATTTTAGAATGTGCATAATGTACTATGGTAGATTGTAGTAATATCTGTTTAATATTATTCAATTATACCTAAAACAATTTCTTCAGCCGTTGTATCTTATTGTGACAGACAGACGGAATCGGACTATAACCGAAATGGTTCCACTGATTTGGTACTGAGTCTAAAGGTTTCAAATGTTCCAAAGATTTATTTTTTTCTACTCAGGTATCAAAAAGTAAGTTTTAGTACAAAAATACTGTGATAATAAGTACTTACCATTTTAAAACTCCACATTAAACTTAGATTACTTTTCCTTAAGTAAACCTAAAGATCGAAAGTCATTACGGTCTTTATAGTAGACTTTATAAAGTTAGGTATAGGTACACAAAATGTTGAGATACTGGTACTAAGAGGTTAGTAGTCAAAGTATACCATATTTCGTTATAATGGGTTCAGTGGTTAAGCCGTATAAGGTAGGTAAGGACGGACAGACAGATAGAGAAATAATAGTAGGTACTCGTATGGATACTAATCGAGTTAAGTAATTATGAAAAAAAATTCATGACAACTTCTAGGTACAACCTTACGAAAAACTTTGCAGGTCTTCTGTTGAAATGTGGGGAGTCGTAGTTAACTGAATAGATATTTCATTGAGATTGAAAGTTCTGTCGAACTTATCCTAAGTTTTTGTATGGTTTTCCAAAGGTTTTCCATTGGTGTCGAAATGGCTCGTTTCGAATTTCATTTTATTTAGATTTAGAAATGAAATATCATATCCATAGACGCTTTTAACGAACAATTCCAAATTAAGAACCAATCCAAAGATTCACAAAATTCCATTTCCATGCATTTTTAATATCTTTTTTATGTTAATGCTAGAGTGTCAATATAATCAACCCAGATACTTGGTAACTTAGGTTACCTAAACCTAACATGCGATTACAAACAAAACACTTTAAACTTAGCAATCAATACTGTTGCAACTCAAAGCTCCTATTTTTTTAAAAATATGTCTAAAAAGGTTTTATTAACCTTAACTGCTTTTTAAAAATCGTGATTTTTGAGTTGCAACAGTATTTTTCCAAAGCAGCAATATTTGGATTAAATTTTCGACCTTCAATCTGTAGGTTTTAGGGCGGTGGACATTAGTGCAAACTGCAAAGGGTAGGGTTAGGTACCAACAGTACCTTTCGGATTGCAGGTCAGCCAAAGCCGCGGGTCTATTGAGGCCTTTAGTTAGGTAAGCTAAATTGAGAAGCAGACTTATTTGGTTCCATTTTATTCAATTTATTTAACCTTAATGCTCCATGTCTTCTATATACGAGTTGATAACTACGATGAAATAGCTGCTGACTGAAAAAAAAAAACATAATTTGAGTGACCGTTCTTAGGGCTTAAGTGCTTAGGGCTCATATATACGAGCGACAAGTCGCCAATGGCACATCCCGTGACGCGTGCAATTGTAGCGTGCCGCGTCCTGCCGCATCTCAGTCGACTGTAAATAGTCCGGACATAAAATGCGCTCCATTGACGAATTTGATGTTGAATAATTACTTATAGTGGCAATAAAGAACAATCCTTGTACTTGGAATTATAAATTACAAAACAGTATCATAATAGCCGTTAGATCATCAAAAGCTGCAATTTGACATTCAAAAGAAATTGAAAAATTTTTACTCGTTTCTTCGTAAAAGTGTGATTTTGTTTTTCGGGGGGTGTGTTTTAATTAAAAATTTACAACTCCCCCGACTGTAAACTTCAAATCAATTGGACTTGTGGAAGTTTCTCTTTCTGTGACCCCTTAACGAGGCCCCTTTCTGAAACCTCTCTTACATGGGGCCTCGATCATCATCTATCCAACACCTACTCATTAAGATCATTCTAATGTGCCCAAACACATTGCTGAGGAATTGGGTATCCCGCAGACTACTTGATGCTGCAGCATCAGCTCAAGGTTACCATCTCTTGGACATACCATCGAAGTAACAGTACAGTCCTTTGTCGAGTAGGATATGAGTTGATGATCTTCAAACGCCTGCATAGATTAGTGTGTTCATAAATAGCTAAGAACCATTTCGACGACGTCAGCTTTCAAATAGAAGAACCCACATCAAAATTGGTTAATTCCTTGGGGAGGTAAGTCTATTCCCTCGTAGGAGTAAACAGAGAGATTCACAGATACACACTTTAAAGATAAAACACCCCTCTTTTTGCCTCCGGAAACTTGAAATCCTCATGAAACTTGAACGTTTATGTGAGGATGGCGAGTTCACTTAATCTAATAATAGCATATTAATTAATCTAATTAACATACAATAATAAACAAAATAAGCGGGCAAGCGCTAGTTGGACTCGCTCACCGAGGGTTCCGTACTCCAGAAGTAAAAGAAAAACGATATTTTTTTTTATTAATTGTTAACTTTGTTTGTAGAGGTTTATTGTTAATATCAAAAAAACTATGCTAGATAGAGGGTTGATTATATTTTTCCTGTAAAATATACATAAACCTCTATTGACCGCAATTATTTCTGATTTTTCGTTTGGTAAACTTTGGAGATCAATTTTTTTGACATTTCGCTCGATTAATCAAAACCTGTTACGTATAAAAATAAATAAAATCTATAATAATAAAAAATAATCTGTTTTAGAATGTACAGGTAAAGACCTTCCATATGATAGCTCACTCGGTACAGTAATCTTACTTTAAAATTTCGAACTCCCGATTTTCCCCCTTTTTTAATTAAACTAAAAATAATTTTCGATATTTTTTTATTCCAATGATATTGGGCCACTATTATATACAACTATTCCAAATTTTATATCGATACCTATAATAGTTACTAAAATAATCGACTGTGACAAACGGACGGACGGAGAAAGTCTCACCATAAGGGTTCCATTTTTCCATTTTGGTACGGAACCCTAAAAATATGACATAAAATTATACTTACACATGGCATATATGATAAAATATCCTATAGGCGTATCAAACCAATGGCATTTTTTTAGATACGGCAAGTGAACAATCAAAACGATGATGTAAATAATTGAAAACATAATCTTCAGTAGTATAATGCATATAAAAATATCTGCGGTTATTGGTAGCGACTACAAAACAAAAGAAATCATAATTATTATAACAAATTATATAAACTCAATTAGGTCAATAATCCTTACTAATATTAAAAATTCGAGTGTTTTTGTTTGTTGGTCCTTCAATCACGCTGCAACAGAGCTGAAAAAATCACGTCGATCCGACGTGATTTTTTGCATGGGTAGTGTTGAGGACCTGGAGAGTTTCAATGTCATGGGCTGGCACACCCCACCCGCGCGCTTTTTGTGTTTATGCTGCATACCACTCATAAAGACAGTATTCCTTAGTCCTTACCACTTGAATACCGGAAATAAAAAAACGCTTCAAGTGCCGAAACAAAAACAATTAGGAATTTGAAATTATAGCCCATGTTAGAGTTCAGTTTTTGGATTTCATGAGTCATTTCCATTGCCACACTTAAAAGACCATATCAAAGTACTTGAAAAGTGTTATATTAAAGCATTGACTAAATTATTCATATACTTTTCATTAATCTTAAGAAAATCTGAAGTACTTCATCTAATAACTTAACACTTTCATGCGAACTTCCGAATATATACGCCTCATGTTGGGAAAGTGTTGTTGCACAACGTATAATCACGTCCAGCGAAAACTTGATTTATTGAGCACAACGTTGTAGTGCGGCGACTGGCTATACTAATAACTAAGAGCAGGGTTGTTGTGCTACGACCCCGCGAACTCTCAAAATTCTAGTGCTACATAGCATCGATTTTTTGTCATCTTTGATGGCTCTCCGTTCTAGTAATTTTTGCCTACTTTTTTTGCGCACAACGCCACTATACGTCGCTTTGCCCTTACATCGTCGACCTGTGCACAGCGAGGGGACGCGCGCGCTAATTTTCGTCATCCAACACGTCCATCGTAGCAACGATTACGCGAAATCGTAGCTGAAATTTTGCATGTACATACAATGTAAATCGGATGACAATGCAATATTATTGTGACATGGAGCTGATCTGATGATGGAGCTGAAATGTTGTTTAGGGAGTCTCTGTAATGAAACTACGTAACCCTATCGAGTTTGAGCTCGTTAGATTCGTCTTGACAAGTACTCTGGTGACTGGTCCTAGACAATATTCAGAGAATGATGATGAAGCTGAGAGGTTCTTTAGGGAACCCTGTAATGAAACTACGTAACCCTGTCGAGTTTGAGCTCGTTAGATTAGTCTTGACAAGTAACTCTGGTCCTAGATGTTATTCAGGGAATGATGATGAAGCTGAAAGGTGCTTAAGGGAACTTTGTTATAAAACTACGATCCTACGCCTATCGAGTTTGGGCTCATTTAATTCATCTTGACAAGTACTATGGTCCCAGACGATATCCATGGTCTGATGATGGAACTGAAAGGTGCTTAAGGGAACTCTGTAATGAAACTATGTAACCCTATCGAGTTTGGGCTCGTTTAATTCGTCTTAACGAGTACTCAGGTCTCAGATGATATCCAAGGAATGATGATAGAGCTGAAAGGTTGGTACCTAAGGGAACTCTGAAACTACGTAACCCTATCGAGTTTGGGCTCGTTTGATTCGTCTTGACAAGTACTCTGGTCCCAGATGATGTCCAGGCTCTGATGATGGAGGTGAAAGGTTGTTAAGGGAAATTTGTAACTATGGTGTCAAATTTTTGCAAGATGAATGAGAACCACTTTCCAGTTTGTGATTAAGCCGTTTGTATGTACATATATGTAAATCGGATGATAATACAATATTATTGTGACATGGAGCTGATCTGATGATTGAACCGAAAGATGGCTACAGGAATCTGTTATAAAACGACGTAACCCTATCGAGTTTGGGCTCATTTAATTCGTCTTGACAAGTACTATGGTCCCAGACGATATCCATGGTCTGATGATGGAACTGAAAGGTGCTTAAGGGAACTCTGTAATTAAACTATGTAACGCTATCGAGTTTGGGCTCGTTTAATTCGTCTTGACGAGTACTCAGGTCTCAGATGATATCCAGGGAATGATGATAGAGCTGAAAGATTGGTACATAAGGGAACTCTGAAACTACGTAACCCTATCGAGTTTGGGCTCGCTTGATTCATCTTGACAAGTACTCTGGTCCCAGATGATGTCCAGGCTCTCATGATGGAGGTGAAATGTTGTTAAGGGAAATTTGTAACTATGTTGTCAAATTTTTGCAAGATGAATGAGATCCACTTCCCAGTTTCTGATTAAGCTGTTTGTATGTACATATATGTAAATCGGATGATAATACAATATTATTATGACATGGAGCTGATCTGATGATTGAGCCGGATGATGGCTACAGGAATCTGTTATAAAACGACGTAACCCTATCGAGTTTGGGCTCACTTGATTCGTCTTGACAAAAACTCTGGTCTTAGATGGTACCCAGAGTCTGATGATGCAGCTACTAAAAGCTTTTGTTTTGATTTTTTTTTAGTTTACACTTGTTGCAGCACAGGCGTCTAAGTACATCGATACTGTTCGCTATCACACCGATTTTTATCTATGTGTTGTAGCAGAGACGTCAACGTTATAAGACGTCAGTGCAATATGTATATTAGTTAGAACCTACTGATTTTTGCACAACGTCATTGGACGTCGCTCCAGTTTGTATGGAAAAAAGATGTGCGGAATCACATTCAGCCGCATTTTTGGTTGTTCGCATGAAAGTGTTAAAAGAGGGTATATGTCCCTTGCGTTTTGTTATTTTATAAGATCTAAGTTCCTAATAATATTTAGCCGTGGGTGGCCATGGTGCTAAGGGTCCCACGCATCGATGTATACACGATATTATACTAGGGATGTGACAAAACATTATTTTATTACTGTGAGAAAACTAGCTATTACAGGAATTAGCGTTCCACGAGATGTGGAATACTCTTTTCCAGCATCCTTTAATGCTTTTTTTCGCAACTTGCTCACTGTTTTCACCCTTTTTTCGCCATTTTTGCCCTCACTCGCAACAACACAAGGTGTAAGAGCCGCCATTTGCATATCACTGGCGTCTCATGCCTTAGACCTTAGATCCTTTTAAAGAATTACGCTCCCCGCGTCTTGTACCACCCGCTCTGTTCAGATGGATTTATGTGCCAGTTAAATAGCAACTAGGCACTTATTGCATATTTTAGAGCAATGGCGATGGCACATACTATACATTTCTGCAATAAAAACTAAAATTTGCTAAAATGGGTTTTGTGGCACTTAATAAACCCTTTTTTATTTCCAGTATTCACTTCAATTAGGTGACTTCATTCTTGCTTGATAGAGGTTTGCTTTGTTTACTTGTTTACTTGATGTGGCCAACAAGCAGCCATACCTTGTTAGAGGTTTGAGTAAAGAGGGGACTTCCAGTTGCCCGGGATGAGCCCAATAATTGGCGTCGGGGGGCACCGATGGGTTTGTAAGAGATCTCGGAGCCTTCCCAACATGTGCTAGGTCGGCCACCGGGGGGGTTTTAGTAGATAAAAATCCTACATAACCCGATTTTCCCCCCAAAATTGGGTATCTCAAGGAGATTTCCCCCCGTCAAAAAAAAAAAAGGTGACCATACTTACCGTAAATATTCCTATTAAAAAAATTACAGCGCTTGCAATCAGAAGTATCTCTATTATAAGGAATATCCATTTCAATATTTTTAACGGCTGCTGTACGGGACTTGATGTATCGTACAGGTCCTTACAGCGTGGTTGGTTCAATTCGTAAGAATGCAAAACACTGTCGCACTGGAAAGCAAATCAAATACTGTGCATTATTCCATTGTAGCGCTGAATATCTTCTTCTTCTTGGCTTGCTTAGAGACAGTTTACTATTCCCTAGCTCAATCGATTCTGTCGTACTGCATTGCCTTTAGGGGTAGCTCAGGAGAATCGGCAAATTGATAGGGCCCAGAGATCAGTATTGAAGGTCATGTGCAATAAACCCATCTATTTTCCTACTGTCGATCTTTATGCATACACTAAGGTCTTAACAGTGAGACAATAATTGTTTATTTTGTGCACAATTCTGCGTAAACACCTTGAGCTACCCTACGATTCAAAAGCTCCAAACGTAGATCTTACATGGTATGTGCAATGGAGTTGATTCGAACGGCAATCTCAAGGCGCCATTAACTACCCCTATTTAAGCTGCTTGCTGTACATCAGAGTCAATAAATTAATTAATATCTATATCCTTTATCAACTCGTTCTTGTAAATCAAAATGTTCTATACTAGCGGCACGCTATGATGGCCGGTTTGACGTTTGTCCGCTCATGAAGTTCCGTTAATTGATAACGACTTTGAAGGAAATAATTGTATTACGTTATTGACGATAGTGATGTGCAGAGATTCATAAATTTTATCGAATGTAGTTTTAGGTTTAGGACTCAAAATTTATTAATTTATAAATTTTAAACCGGCCATCATAGCGTGCCGCTAGTATAAGTGGCTACAATCACTCTCCTATGAAGAGACCGAAAGACTTTTATTCAGTTAGGTATCTATATCTATACATACAGAGTGGGCCAGAGCAGGTGGATATAAATTTTTTTTAGATTGTTCACTTAGGAGCCTACCAGGACCCGGAAGGAAAAAAATCGGTTCCCACCCGATTACGAGAAAAATTTTTTTATTTAAAATTTTGGAAAATCATTGCTTTGACGAACTTTTAATTTTTTTTTAATTTTTCCAGTAACAATTTCCGCAATTTTTTTATGGAATATCTTTACCTATAGAGCAAGATCCCAGTGCCGCCAGACCTAAGTTATTTTCTCAGCAATTATTTGTGTACGATAGAGTACTGTTCGAATGTTCTTTCAGTATATGCGTACCACAGCTAGATTGTGCCGACGGCCAATTTCCAGATACCAGGTGCTAAAGGTAGGTAAAAACTAGAATAACTTATCTTAAATTCTCAGGGCTGATTTTCATATATGTTTTAAAGAATATTGTAAAAATTAATAAATTAATACTGCCAGACGCTTACCGCCGGCGGTTACTTTAGCCAGACGCTTTGAAGGTCCCAAAAAAATATATAATTTAAGTTAACTTATATTCTCAGTTCTGATTTTTATACATGATACTCAGGGAACTATTGCGATATTATCTGTAAGCTGCCAGACCTATTGGAAGGGTCAAACATCCCCCCAGACACACATTATGCGTCCCCATATGTATGAGCGCTAGAACATGATTCACTTGTTTAAGTGTGTGAGAGATAATATGATCATACTATAATATTATAAATGCGAAAGTGTGTTTGTTGGTTTGTCCTTCAATCACTCTGCAACAGAGCTATGGATCGACGTGATTTTTTGCCTGGGTATAGCTTAGGATGTAGAGAGAGAGAACTATTGCAATATCTTCTTCAAGCTATGCCCAGGCAAAAAATGACGTCGATCCGTAGCTCTGTTGCAGAGTAATTGAAGGACAAACCAACAAACACACTTTCGCATTTATAATATTATAGTATGATGATATTATTATCTCTCACACACTTAAACAAGTGAATCATGTTCTAGCGCTCATACATATGGGGACGCATAATGTGTGTCTGGGGGGATGTTTGACCCTTCCAATAGGTCTGGCAGCTTACAGATAATATCACAATAGTTCCCTGAGTATCATGTATAAAAATCAGAACTGAGAATATAAGTTAACTTAAATTATATATTTTTTTGGGAGCTTCAAAGCGTCTGGCTAAAGTAACCGCCGGCGGTAAGCGTCTGGCAGTATTAATTTATTAATTTTTACAATATTCTTTAAAACATATATGAAAATCAGCCCTGAGAATTTAAGATAAGTTATTCTAGTTTTTACCTACCTTTAGCACCTGGTATCTGGAAATTGGCCGTCGTCGGCACAATCTAGCTGGTACGCATATACTGAAAGAACATTCGAACAGTAATCTATCGTACACAAATAATTGCTGAGAAAATAACTTAGGTCTGGCGGCACTGGGATCTTGGACCACTAATAACTGTACTCTCTTAGAAAAAAATTCCAGTCTGGTTAGCTGGTATTAAGGGCATTAAATTTTAAATTATATCAAGAAAATTAAGTTCATCCAAAATCTACAGAAAACTTTAAAATTCCATTAAAAATAAAAATCATCAGCGCTATGCACTGGTGATTTTTTAAAAACTGTAGCAACTTATGTTCTTTTGATTGGCAAAAGAAAAATTGTATGTCAATGTGCCGGATAAAAAGTTATGATTTTTCAAAAGTCTTCGTTCCTCATTCGTGTAAATAACGATCTTATTGAAAAAAATGTTAATTGTTTGTGGAGACTGCAGTATGTCCTTTCATTTTAACTGCCTCGTTGGTCTCGTATTTGACTGCGGCCGACGAGGTCCCGGGTTCGAGTCCCGGGTCGGACCATATCAAGTATTGGGGTTTTCCGTAAGAAATTCTCAATACTAGCCCGGAGTTAGGAAGTTGGCGTTGTTTCACCCCCGTACCTTGGAGAGCACGTAAAACCGTTGGTCCTGCACCTAATCTCTCTTCGCCTGCGCCTAATCTCTCTCTGGTCGTGTCAAATTTTCCGTCCTATCGGGCTATGAGAGTAAAGAAACAGAGAGTGCACCTGTGTTCCCGCACACACTTGTGCACTTTAATATCTCCCGCACAGATGGTGAATCTCTCTGGAGATAGGTCACCGTGGTCGAAATTTGGTCGGAAGGACATTAATCCTTTAATGATGACTGACGGTATCTACATTTTTCAGAGAAAGAAAAATAAAACAATGCTTTATTTTTCCAAATTTCGGTCACGGCGGCGGTCTATCTTCAGAGAGATTAACCATCTGTGCGGGAGATATTAAAGTGCACAAGTGTGTGCGCCAACACAGGTGCACTCTCTGTTTCTTTACTCTCATAGCCCGATAGGACGGAAAATTTGACACAACCGGAGAGAGATTAGGCGCAGGCGGAGAGAGATTAGGCGCAGGCGGAGAGAGATTAGGCGCAGGACCAACGGCTTTACGTGCTCTTCAAGGTACGGGGGTGAAACAACACCAACTTCCTAACTCCGGGCTAGTATTGAGAATTTCTTACGGAAAACCCCAATACTTGATATGGTCCGACCCGGGACTCGAACCCGGGACCTCGTCGGCCGCAGTTAAATACGAGACCAACGAGGCAGTTAAAATGAAAGGACATACTGCAGTCTCCACAAACAATTAACATTTTTTTCAATAAGGTCGTTATTTACACGAATGAGGAACGAAGACTTTTGAAAAATCATAACTTTTTATCCGGCACATTGACATACAATTTTTCTTTTGGCAATCAAAAGAACATAAGTTGCTACAGTTTTTAAAAAATCACCAGTGCATAGCGCTGGTGATTTTTATTTTTAATGGAATTTTAAAGTTTTCTGTAGATTTTGGATGAACTTAATTTTCTTGAAATAATTTAAAATTTAATGCTCTTAAAACCAGCTAACCAGACTGGAATTTTTTTCTAAGAGAGTACAGCTATTAGGTAAAGATATTCCATAAAAAAATTGTGGAAATTGTCACTGGAAAAATTAAAAAAAAATTAAAAGTTCGTCAAAGCAATGATTTTCCAAAATTTTAAATAAAAAATTTTTTCTCGTAATCGGGTGGGAACCGATTTTTTTCCTTCCGGGTCCTGGTAGGCCTTTAAGTGAACAATCTAAAAAAAATTTTATATCCACCTGGTCTGGCCCACCCTGTATAATAAAACTGTAACTGGAAGATTTCTGTACATTTAATATATTTTGAAAATTTTAATTGGGGGATGCTTTACTATCGATACTGAGCCCAAAACAGATTTTTATTTAATTTTTGTCTGTTTGTCTGTTTGTTTGTCCTTCTTTCACGTAAAAACTACCGCACCGATTTCTACAAAATTTTATACCGTGGTAGCTTATTACTCGGGTCAACATCTAGGCTACTTTTTATCCCGGAAAATCAAGGAGTTCCCGAGGGACTTTAAAAACTAAATCCACGCGGAGAAAGTCGCGGGCATCAGCTAGTATATTATACACTCATACGCGTTCACTCGCACAAAAACGCACGCACACATACCTGCGTGTGTATGTCACACACACTTCCTGCATGCTGCGATATTATATAAATAAATAAATGAAAATTTTGTTAATATTTCCGTTTATAATGTTTCGGAGGTGGGCGTGACGGCTGGAACGCAGTTTTAACTTTCTCAGTTGTCAACGTTTCATATTTTTTTTATTACGATTTTAAGCACCTACATAGGTGCTTAAAATCAAAGGAAATAAATTTCTTTACTAACCGATAGACGTCCATTATTAAATAAAGGTCTCTTGCATTAACTTCCAAGGCCTCGGTTTTGCGTCACCTGTACCCAGCGGCTCCGTGCGACTCATCTGATGCCGTCGGACCACCTAGTCCGTGTGGGGGTCGCTACTCCAGCACCTTGATATAATTATATAAAATATCAAAAACTTGCTCTGATACCTGTTTAATCAACAAAACTGCATCAGCAGCGGTCCAGCAGTTTTTACTTAAAGATAAATACCTAAAAAATTATTGTGACAAAAGAATGATAGTAGTTTGGTATGATGGCAGTTCCCCGATAGGGAATCGTGTTATAAGAACACTTCGCCATTTATACATACATTCATACATTTGAAAAATACATAAATTGCAAGTTAAATAAAAGATTGCAAATAGCTCACCAAATAAAGAGCAATTATAAAGAAACAGGCCAATTTTAAATTAGACACACAGAAACAATATTTTTTTACTTTTGGTAATCCTGAAAATAAGCCCATTGTAACGCGTAGAACTGTTATAGGTACAAATTAGTAGAAAAAATTTATCAAACTTTAACAAAATTAGCTTCCAAAAATATTACTGATAATAACAAAGAGTATAATAATAATTATATCTAGGGAAAGACAGTTCCAAGCTTGTCCCAAGAGATGTTAACAACCATTAAGACAGCCATTGAGAAGATTTTTTTTTAAGGACGTATTCGTTAGATTTCCTTAGATTTCTACATTTAAACTAGCGGCACGCTATGATGGCCGGTTTGACACATTACAATAGTGATGTGGAATGTCAATTTATTCTCGAACAAAAAACAATTAAGTTTTGTTTTTGTACCTGATTAAATAGGTTTAATAAAACAAAAATGTATATGTTTATTTAATTTATTTGAACGAACTGAATATTTGAATGAAAATGAATATACATACTTTATATGCACACAAGAAACATATGAATACAAAAGATACCAAAAAAGGTGCCACAAAAGGCCATAATTAATCAGATTCGTCCATACTACTATTTTCACTGTCGTCACTGCTATCATCACCTACATTAATAATTATATGTTCGTTTTCTATAATATTATCTATTTTCACATCTCTTTCATAATCTTCCCTTATTAATTTAACAGTTCTATTCACAACCTTTTCCCAGTCTCCTTTAGTCACATGTTCACAAGCTTCTTCTAATAATTTTAGCATTTTTTTTGTGGTAAATGGGGGTTCTGTATTGTGTCTTGCAGCATATCCCTTAATTTGAGCCCACACCAACTCAATCGCATTATACTCACAATGGTAAGGCGGTAACCGTATAACTCTGTGCCCATGTTCTAATGCTATTTCGTCAATGACGTATCGGATCTTGGTTGGTTTGTTTTCTTTTAAAAGACGTACTAATTCCGCTTTTAACATATTCATGTTTGCATCTACGCCATTTTTACGAAGCCATGCGACGATATCAGCTTTCTTTTGGGATTGGGCAGGTGGCTTGTCAATTTGCATCGAGTGGTATGGGGCGTTCTCCATAATTATAATAGATGGTTCAGGGAGGCTACACAACATTGAGGTAAACCATTCAGTAAACTTTTCTCCATTCATGTCTTCATGATAGTCTCCAGTGGTTTTTGACGCAAAAGCCATGAGAGAACCTTCGACAAACCCGTTGATGGTTCCGGCGTGACAAATTATAAGTCGCGATCCTTTTCCTACAGGAACTTTGGAAGTAGATGCTGCTGTGTCATCGTTCCAAGAACGGCCTACAGTATGGTTAGCATTAAGCCATGTTTCATCCAAGAACACAACATTTTGCCAATTTTTGATTTCTTTCACTTGCCGTAAAAAAGTATACCTTGCCATCGCTATATCAAATCTTTCCATCAATATTTTGCGTTTGTTACATTTTTTGTATCGAAATCCAATGGTCTTTAAAATCTTCGTTAAAGAACTTTCCCCACCGAAGAATAATCCAGCTTCCTTCAGTGAATGCACCAACTTTTTTCTTGTTGGATACTCCTTCTGTAAATAGTAGCCGTAAACATGTCTTCGGATAGCATCGGCATCAAAGCTATCGATGCCTACGACTGGTTTTGCTCGTTTTCTCTTTTTTGGTGTGTGAAGTTTATTTTCTTCTGTGCCAGTCTCGCCATATTTTTTTTTAGTTATCCGTCTAACAGTTCGTTGTCCAATATTAAGCGCATCAGCTACGCGTTCAACCACTGACGTTATAGGTAAAATTGGCCCTCCATTTTGAGCTTCACGATCGAAATAGTTACGAAGGCGTATTACGAACTCACGTGTCTGACTATTTAGAACAGTTCTCTGCGTACGTTCGGTCATATCGACGAAATCCACAACAAAGGGCTTGAACAGAGTCCAAATTAACGAGCAAGGGTCAACAGTAATGCAGTATCAATATTTGAAATCCAAAGCCAGGTCAAAACTATATCACAATCGCATTGCACTGACAGTTTATACTTTTCGAAGCAACGTCAATTCGAAACTGCTTTGTTTTGCATTGAGCATTGACGCGAGTTTGCCGGAGGTAGTAGTTGTGCTAGCCAGCGATCCTATGTGACGATCGTATTAGATTCCATTTTTAAAAATTTTCAATTTAGAAAACAATTCAATTTAGAGTTGTGGTATATATCATATAAAAATAAAAATTTTACCTTTTGTATGAAACAGCTGGTCCACATTTGTCCACATAGTGAAAATTGTTCATATTCACAAGTACATTCACCCCTTAAATGGTGCAAACTGATTTTTCTACACTTGTATACATTTTAGAAATCAATTTAATAATTAAATTTTGAGTCCTAAACCTAAAACTACATTCGATAAAATTTATGAATCTCTGCACATCACTATCGTCAATAAAGTAATACAATTATTTCCTTCAAAGTCGTTATCAATTAATACGGAACTTCATGAGCGGACAAACGTCAAACCGGCCATCATAGCGTGCCGCTAGTGTAGTTTATGCTCCATTGGTTTCTAGACGTAGTCGTAATTCCTAGTTCCATGGTTTCTATATTATTAATGGAAATAGTACGTAGTCGTAATTCCTTGTTCCATGATATTATTATTATACCTCAAAGCCGTTTAATTATTATTATTAATTATTATAAAATTAAAGGAGATCGGCGAGCTCCCATAGAGTTTCTGACCCAGACTTGAGGCCCACGTTTACGAATCAAACTTCTGATACTTGTTCTAGTAAACCAGACTAACAAAAAAGTTATTCAAAGTCAATCAAATAAAGTTGGGAGAAAAAAGATATTCAATAGTAAATTGTTCAAAATGAGGTTGTTTCCATTTAATATTTTTAAGGGAAATTACCATTATGATATCATATAGTAGCTTTGAAAAATCTACTAGGCACTGAAGATTATTGGCTGAATATACCAAAGAGAACACGCTTCCTTTTAAACGTTAAAACAACTATATCTACCTTACCTAATGTGTAATTCGAATAGTAATGCGATTGTTAGCAATTTAAAATATGATTGGTGTTTTTCAGTATACCTCATGAAACAATAAGTGTAACCATGTCAACATACCTTTGTCAATATACGTTTCATGACGTATATTG
Organism: Oeneis ivallda; assembly: GCA_029955525.1. Lineage (NCBI taxonomy): Eukaryota > Metazoa > Arthropoda > Insecta > Lepidoptera > Nymphalidae > Oeneis > Oeneis ivallda. Next base: position 9,573,305 of record JARPMR010000022.1, read on the forward strand.
ACGACATTTGACTTTGACAGCGCAGGCGCGCCATCTTGAAATATTAGTATAAAACGTCTGTTTTGATGATACGACTTCAGTCTCTGCCCAGAGACTCATTCGACTAGTAGATGCCTTCGCGTCTAGGTCGTTCTTCTCGGTTGAGGGATTGCGATAGCAATCGCTCCCTAATCGATTAAATATTGCCAGTACGCTTAGATTAGTTTAAATGATAAATTAATACTTTGATATTTTTGATAACTACCCTCACGTTTAGATGTTGGTTTGATTAATTAATATTTTGATATTTTTGATAACTACCCTCACGTTTAGATGTTGTTTTGATAAATTAATACTTTGATATTTTTGATAGTTACCCTCACGTTCAGATGGTGGTTTGTCTGTCGTGCTGTGGTTATTAGCTGAGTGGAAAGGGGCCGTTATTGGGGATGGTGGCGACGGCTATAGGTAGGGTTTTAGCGTTTTAAGAGATGTATTCTCTTAAGGCGTGATTAGTTTTTGAGTGATAAGTTCCACTTCTGAATCTATGTCTTACACGATGTAATGCGAACAACGTTATGATGGTGATTGTCATGCTTTTCTATTTTTTTGGAACAGGATTAGTATCGGGAATAGTAAGAATTATAATATATGAATCTCAGTAGGTATTCATGCACGAAATTTAATGATAATGGTGACTAATGACTGATCACTGAATACCTGCACAGTAAGGCTATGTTAACACAGCGGCTGTTCTAGCGCTTAATCATATCTATTCAAAAATGAGCCAGTGACAGTATAAATATTAATATATTATAATATAAACATATATTATGTTCACACATAAAAAATATATTTACGAGTTGGATTTTTTTGCTAGTTACTAGAGTTGGTATGGCTACTGACTCGAGTCGCAACCCGAGTTGACTCGAGTCGATTCTTTGTAGCATAGCGCGGCGTTATTGCCATTAGAACGGTTATTTATAATATTATGTAATTGTGAATAATTATTTTTGATCCCCAACTTCTAAAAATATGGGGTTTACACAGAAAAATACTTTGCAAATTATTAATTAAAATGAAATGATTTCTGAATCTGAACGGTTTTTAAAAATGCTGGGTAAAAATTCGCCAACCTCTTTTGTAATTTTGACAGAAGTTTTATACGAAATCTGTCAAAACAGCAGCGAACTCTGGGTTAAAAGGATAACCCGGCGTTTGTGCAAGCGGGCCTTGGTTGATGATTGAACCTAATATATTGTCTGGTTGACAGCGATGCTGGCATGAATTGGTCGCTTTTATGTCTGAAGACAGACTGGATTGAATAATACCTTTGACCATTCCATAAACCTTAAACACAGTATACCACAACTCAAAACTCAAAACAGAGGCACTGAGTATATAAATTACTCTGAACCAAGCTCTGAACCATGGAACTATGAAAACGACTATGAACAGAGAGAGGGTTGTACATAGGGTTTGTACTTTGAGTATATAACCAACACTATATACTCAAAGGGTTTGTACCGTAGTTTTTTGGAAGTTGTAATTTCTTTTAAAGAAGGTTCTACTATACTAGAAGTTTCTTTTCCGTATTTATAACCTCTAAAGCTCGTCACACATGGCGAAGATACTATTTTATAATATTTTATTTTATAAAATACTTAGGTAGAATCTGGCCATCACACACGGCGGTATGGGGAGCGATAATTTATTTTAAATATTTTATAGTAAATACGTTCGCCCTGTGTGATGCACTTTACGGTTAATGGTGCGGACTGAACACTGAAAGCACATGAGTTTTACTCATGTTCTGAAAGGTCACCGGTTTAATCCTCAGCCCTTGCACTATTGTTGTCCCCCTCCTAACACAAGCTTTCGGCTTATTTGGGGGAAAGAGGGGAATATTTCAACTAGGCTAATATACTTTCAAAAAAATACATTAATCAATGTGTATTGGTATGGTATTAATAGCTTTGAGTAATAAACCAGTATAACGGGTCCGTTTGCCGTTTTCCGGAACAAAATGGTCGATGTCGCGTTTTCCCTTTGATACATCAATATTAATTATAATTTATTCGAAAGGAATTGAATTGTCTTCTTACAAAAAAAATGTGTATTAATTATAACTAGTGGTTCGCCCCGAACTGAGACCTCGCGGTAACGGTATCCCATGATTATTCATTCAATCGATACATGATAACCAAAACTGACATTATTATTATGCCCGTTTTCACCAAACATACCTAAATCATCCCCTAAGTAGGAGTCTCTTAACGTAGGTAGCTCCTAAATACAATCCTAAGTCCTAACATCCGTCCCAATATCCTTTTAGGTGTCCCGTACAGGATCGTGATAAATAAGTTGACAGAAAACATCAATCACCTAACTTATAGGTAGCCCGTAAAGGTTAGGGAACGTTAGTGAAAACATTGAATTATTTATCAAACATTGAATTTAACTCGTAGTTCCATGGGAATAGTTACTGACTGCGCCATCTATTAGCATTATTGTGAAGCTATGTTGATGCTATATGAATTACTGACGCCCATTAAAAATTAAATAATCTCGTTTCTTTATAATATTCATATAATTTTAGTATTTGTTGTTCAAGTACAGGATATAAGTGACCTAAAAACATAAAATCAGTTTGAAAATCCATAGCGGATTTTTCTAGAGAGCGTCTTCAAGCGAGCGTATAAAATCGCCACTTTGAAAGCCCCCCATTTCGTCAATTTTAAGGGAAAAATTAAAAAAAAAATATTTTTGTACTCAGTTCAAAATTATCTTTAAAATGATACGTAACAATTTTATGTAACGCGATTTTTTTTTTTTTACTTCGCATTCGCTTCTATGAGAGCCCCCCTGAAATAAAGATTTTTATAACTTTTTAAGCCATTTTCGGCTGGAGGCCATCGGTTTACATATTATATCTAAATTTGAAGTAATTACGTTCAGTAATTCAAAAGTTATAAGGCTCTGACAGACGGACGGACGGACGGACGGACGGACGGACAAGTGCAAATCGCCCTAGTTAACTCAAAGACCTTCGCTTCGCTCGGTCGACTACGTTAGTTTGTTTATAAATAAGTAAATAACAAGTGTCCGGCGTATACTACTGATTTATGTGGCGTGAGGTGCGCTTGACCGTGGCTCCCCGTGCGAGGGGAAGCCAGTCGTGCAACGGACGAGCTAAAAGACGAATGAGAGGCTAAGCCAACCGGCTTAGATCCCGGTGTTACGAAGCTAAATATCTGATTCATCTGTGCTTGGTTCAGGTGGCATTCTGATTACAAAACCAACTTTATAAAAAAAATATTGTTTTATTAAAACTTTAATCTGAGTTTTATGTGATGCTTTTGGGTTATAGATTCGTGTAGAAAAAATGCAAATACTGAAGTCTGTATGTATGATGATTTATGCATGATTCTGGCAAAATCCTGATGCATCTGTGCCTGATTCATCTGGTCAAAACCTTATATGAATCATGAAGACTCGCACTGTCAAAAATTTATCAGATCTCGTGTAGAGCCAAGCTTCTAACTCTACACGCCCTAACTCTACAAGCCCTAACTTCACAAAATTGGTCTAAAACCGACCACTTTGACGGGCCCCCATTTATTAATTTTTGTAGCTAAAAAATAAAAAAATATATATTTGAAATCCACTTAATGAGTTCTAGACCAGACACCCCACATGCCAGGGTAAAAATTAAAATTTTATTTCAACTCCTTTTCCATGTATGGGAGCCCCCTTTATTTGTTAATTTAATTTAATTTTTATTATTTGTTGTTATAGCGGGAATAGAAGTACACAATATTTGAAAATTTCAACTGTCTATATAATACGGTTTACGAGATACAGCCCGCTGACAGACGGACAGACGGACGGACGGACGGATGGACAGCGGAGGCTTAGTAATAGGGTCCCGTTGGCACCCTTTGGGTACGGAACCCTACCGTGTCCCAAGATTGAATTATTAGTGTCAATGTGACAAGCTACGAGTGTCGAGTATATTGTGGTGGCCACTGGCCAGTGGGAGGAACACTTCGATACGCATACTCGCAAGCGGCGCAAAGCTGTGGGATTGTCTTCTAAAGTCGGTTTACGGAAGATAGCTTTACGTGATAACGTCATAAAGAAACATTGATGACCACACATTGACAACCACAGCGCGCACTGGCGGGCCCAGCGGTGGGCGTTCTCTAAGCCAACGCATGGGCCGATCGTGCCTCTCTATCGCTTGTTCCGCGCTCTCGCTTGCACGCTCAGGCTAGGCGAAACGTGACACTTTTTCGTGCGTGCAATCGATTTATAAGACGTTATCACGTCAAAAGATTGAATTTTTTTGATTTTTTGAATGATAATTGAAATTGAAACACACCCCCGACATGTGCCCGATTATGTACAATATACCTGACATAGTGTTACCCAGTTTTCTGCTCCATCACAAATATCGTCCTCCTTGATTATCATCTATCTAACACCACTCATTGAGACTATTCAAATATTCTAATACGTCCAAAAACACTATCTGATTTAAATTGCTGAGGAGTCGGATATCCAGCAGAGTACTTTTCGCTTAAACAGTACACCCAAATCAATAGTACCAGTGAACGTTTGTATTGACTCTTAAGCAATGCATAATCAAATGTACGTTTGAACAGGAAGATTCTACTCTATGGTTTCGCTTCTTTCAACCAAGAAATAAAAAGAACCAGAAAAATTTTGTACAAATATTTTATTTTCAAAAGAAACCTTATAATTAATATCTGAGTAGGTAGGCACTTATTTTAAATTTATTCTAAATCATCATCATCCATTTGTTCCACATAAGAGTTGACAACAATAACGAAGTAGCTGATAACTGAAATAAATAAGAGCAATTTAGAAATTTAACAAACACAAGTGGTCTCAAGTTAGTAGTCAGTGCGCCCTACCAGTGATAACTTATGGTGCGTGGACAGTTGGACACTGACAGTGAAATTATTCCACATACTTCAAGTTGCTCAGCGTGGAAAGAGCTATGCTCGGAATTTCTTTGAGGGATAAACTTTGAAACGAAAAAAACTTGAGAGGTGTCAAAGGACACCCGGACGGAACGTAGCTCCTTCCGATTAATTTTAGTGAAGGAATTGTAATAAACTAGTGGTGTCATTTAGTATTAAATTGATTAACTACGATGAATTATATTATTTTGTTTATTTCTATTGCACTGTTACAAAACCAAAGAGTTACTCTGGTGGAGTTACTGTTTTTTCACAGATGGCGTTAGCATTTTATCCAATTTATACAATAAAAAATTAAGGAAAAATTCCACATTTAGAAATTATTTAAAATAAAATTGAAAATAGAAAATTCAGTCTGTCGAGCTGGGATTCGAACCATCGACGTTGAATTTATAGGCGACTGCCCTAACAACTAGGCCATGCAGACGCCGTGTTTTAAGGCGAAAATACCGAATACAATTCAAAATTCACATTCAACAAAAAAGTGTCGGTTTCAAAAATGTGTCGAGGTCGAGTGTCGGTTCCTTAATTTTTTCCGTCTAGCCCCCTTCCGTACCGCGCGATAAGGAACTACGTTCCAATAATTCGCTAAAGGACTTAGGTAACCAACGTAGCTCTCAAGGACAGCACGTTAAAGTGGCTGGTCACATTTGTCGATGGACCGAAGGCCGTTGGAGTTTTAAGGTTCTTGACTGGAGACTGCTTCTCGGCAAACGGAGTGCCCCCGGTTACATATAGCGATGACATCCGGAAAGTGGCAGGCATCGATGTGAATCAAGGATAGGTAACGTTAGTTAGCGCTACCTCAAAAACGCTTATGTCCTACAACGATCCATTTTGACTGATGGCGATGAAGTTGGTCTCGCCCAATCCAAGCTTGTGCAAGTCAGGGTTGGCCGTGCCTTGTCACATATTTATACAGGCCGTATATTCTCGACGTAAAAATGTTAAAAAAGGCTTTATTTTTTTTCGTGGGAACCCTTATTTCTGAAATGAAAGTACCTAAACTACGGCCGTTCAGAGAATGCGTTCCTGACACGTCGCGATTGAACTGACGACGTAACTTTGTAATGGCGTTGCAGTTACGATAAAAATATTATTGCTGGTTGTTTACCGTTTTAACAATTGATGAGCATTAAAACAACATTATTATATCAATAATCAATTAATGTTATAATTTTGTGACAGTTGTCGTGACTAACTGACAGGTGTCAGGAACGCATTCTCTGAACGGCCGAACTTTAGTTTTTGAATAAGCTACCCGTGAAAGCCTCGTCAAAATCGGCACAGCCGTCTTAAAGCCCAACTTGAACAAGACTGACAGAAAATGAATTATCGTAATATTATGAGCTTTTTAAGTAACAAGTTACTTATTTCGAAATTACAGACTTAAAACTTTTATTTATTTGTATAGAATATTAAATACCATACTTACATACGGAATTCATGACCAAATCACTAAAGATTGTTTCGTCCCATAATTTGCAATTATTCACATATTGTAGATGAACAAACAAAACAATGGCGTACATAATTGAAAATAATATCTTCACAAGTAGTATACATACGAAAATATCACCAGTTATTAGAAATGACTGGAAAATAGAATTATAATTATTGACCGAGCGAAGCGAGGTCTCTGAGTTAACTAGAGCGATTTGCACTTGTCCGTCCGTCCGTCCGTCCGTCTGTCAGAGCCTTATAACTTTTGAATTACTGAACGTAATTACTTCAAATTTAGATATAATATGTAAACCGATGGCCTCCAGCCGAAAATGGCTTAAAAAGTTATAAAAATCTTTATTTCAGGGGGGCTCTCATAGAAGCGAATGCGAAGTAAAAAAAAAATATCGCGTTACATAAAATTGTTACGTATCATTTTAAAGATAATTTTGAACTGAGTACAAAAATATTTTTTTTTAATTTTTCCCTTAAAATTGACGAAATGGGGGGCTTTCAAAGTGGCGATTTTATACGCTCGCTTGAAGACGCTCTCTAGGAAAATCCGCTATGGATTTTCAAACTGATTTTATTTTTTTAGGTCACTTATATCCTGTACTTGAACAACAAATACTAAAATTATATGAATATTATAAAGAAACGAGATTATTTAATTTTTAATGGGCATCAGTAATTCATGTAGCATCAACATAGCTTCACAATAATGCTAATAGATGGCGCAGTCAGTAACTATTCGCATGGAACTACGAGTTACGACTACGACCTATCCCAAAAACAGTTTTGCGTCGACCATTATTATTTAGTTACTTATTATAATACAATAATTGTATTGTAATTTTTTTGTACCATATTATTCAATTAAAATTATTTTTTAGTTAAATTTTAGTTAAATATTGTATATTTTCTATTCGCGTCGATAGATGACGATTTGTACAGATGCCCATAACCCGGTTTCACTCGTTAGTACCTACATAATAATTCAATGTTTTCACTAACGTTCCCTAACCTTTACGGGCTACCTATAAGTTAGGTGATTGATGTTTTCTGTCAACTTATTTATCACGATCCTGTACGGGACACCTAAAAGGATATTGGGACGGATGTTAGGACTTAGGATTGTATTTAGGAGCTACCTACGTTAAGAGACTCCTACTTAGGGGATGATTTAGGTATGTTTGGTGAAAACGGGCATAATAATAATGTCAGTTTTGGTTATCATGTATCGATTGAATGAATAATCATGGGATACCGTTACCGCGAGGTCTCAGTTCGGGGCGAACCACTAGTATATTAATTTGCATAATTATCGTTAACTTTGTTTGTAGAGGTTTATTGTTAATATAAAAAATACTATGCTAGTTAGAGCGTTGGTTTTATTTTTCATGTAAAATATACATAAACCTCTATTGACCATAATTATTTCAGATTTTTCGATTGGTAAACTTCGGAGATAAGGGGGGGGGGGAACGGTATTTTTTTCGACATTTTGGCCGATTAATCAAAAACTATTATATCTACAAATAAATAAAAAACTGTTTTAGAATGCACAAGTAAAGGCCTTTCATATGATACCCCACTCGGTATAATTATCTTCCTTTGAAATTTCAAACCCCCGATTTTCCCCCTTTTTTAATCAAACTAAAATAATTTTCGCGTTGCTTTTATCTTTCCTGTAAAATATACATAAACCTCTATTGACCATAATTATTTCAGATTTTTCGATTGGTAAACTTCGAAGATAAGGGGGGGGGAACGGTATTTTTTTCGACATTTTGGCCGATTACTCAAAAACATAATAAACAATTATATATATAAATAAAAAAAAAACTGTTTTAGAATGCACAAGTAAAGGCCTTTCAAATGATACCCCACTCGGTATAATTATCTTCCTTTGAAATTTCAAACCCCCGATTTTCCCCCTTTTTTAATCAAACTAAAATAATTTTCGCGTTGCTTTTATTTTTCCTGTAAAATATACATAAACCTCTATTGACCATAATTATTTCAGATTTTTTGATTGGTAAACTTCGGAGATAAGGGGGGGGGGGGGGGGGGACGGTATTTTTTTCGACATTTTGGCCGATTACTCAAAAACATAATAAACAATTATATCTAGAAATAAATAAAAAACTGTTTTAGAATGCACAAGTAAAGGCCTTTCATATAATACCCCACTCGGTATAATTATCTTACTTTGAAATTTCAAACCCCTGATTTTCCCCCTTTTTTAATTAAACTAAAATAATTTTCGCGTTGCTTTTATTTTTCCTGTAAAATATACATAAACCTCTATTGACCATAATTATTTCAGATTTTTCGATTGGTAAACTTCGGAGATAAGGGGGGGAACGGTATTTTTTTCGACATTTTGGCCGATTATTCAAAAACTATTATATATAGAAATAAATAAAAAACTGTTTTAGAATGCACAAGTAAAGGCCTTTCATATGATACCCCATTCGATATAGTTATATTACTTTTAAATTTCAAACCCCCGATTTTCCCCCTTTTTTTAATAAAGCTAAAAATAATTTTCGACTTTTCTTTATTTCAATGCTTTTGGGCCACTATTATACACAACTATGCCAAATTTCATGTCGATAGCTTTAATAGTTACTGAAATAATCGACTGTGACAGACGGACGGACAGACGGACGGAGAAAGTCTCACCATAAGGGTTCCATTTTTACCATTTTGGTATGGAACCCTAAAAAAAAGTATGTAAAATCATTTAAAAGTGAATGCACACACCATGCACAAAAATTTCGAACCTATCTGCAAATACATAAAATTATTTAAAAAAAGACTATTTAACCTCTTTAGGGGTAGAAATTACAAAATCTGTGAAATACGTAATTCTATATATTTAATCACGAGCCAAAATACCAAGTTTCACAAACATAACTTGAAAGATAACTCGAATAATACAGGGCTGTGCGGGCTGCGGGAGGCATAATTATTATATGTCGTTCGTATTATAAAAGTATTTGAATAAATCAAAAAAAAAAAATTCGTATCTAGTGTGACAAGTTACGATGCTGTTATCTTATTATCCACTATAATAACTATACTTTTTGTTACTTATTTGAATACTTATAGGCATTGTTGGCTTTTCAATTCACAATTAGATACCAAGAAAGTTTTATCGCATAAATAGCGCCAGCATCCGTACGTCGCGAATGCCATGGCCACACTAGTTGAGTGTGCAGAATTCAGTCCTATTCAGTTGAACATGGTAAGTGTTCGTAACCGCATAATATCTAGTACTACATATACATCGGTGGAAATACCCATATCGGCACTTGGCCAGCGTGGCTAATTGATACAATAAGAAAGATAACATTGTTACCTCGCTCAAAAGAGCGCCCTATGACACGTACCTACAGAAAATTCTGTGAATGAAGAAATTTTTTCTCCTACCTAAATAAATAATTAAGCCTGCGCTAATATTTTTCTATACTATCTATACTAATATTATAAAGCGGAAAGATTTTTTGTTTGTTTGTACCGAATAGGTTCTGAAACTACTGGACCGATTTAAACCATTTTTTCACGAATAGAAAGCTAAATTATCAGGAATTAACATAATTAAGCTATAATTTATTCGCAAAAAAAGTAGCAAAATTTTGCCTATAAAATTCATTGTTTGACGTGTGCATGAGAAAATTATTGATGATTGATAAAAATTATGTACAAAGTACATGATTAAAGTTATTACCTACAAAAAAAGTCCGCGAGGGAATATATAATCTATATATATATATACTAGTGGTTCGCCCCGAACTGAGACCTCGCGGTAACGGTATCCCATGATTATTCATTCAATCGATACATGATAACCAAAACTGACATTATTATTATGCCCGTTTTCACCAAACATACCTAAATCATCCCCTAAGTAGGAGTCTCTTAACGTAGGTAGCTCCTAAATACAATCCTAAGTCCTAACATCCGTCCCAATATCCTTTTAGGTGTCCCGTACAGGATCGTGATAAATAAGTTGACAGAAAACATCAATCACCTAACTTATAGGTAGCCCGTAAAGGTTAGGGAACGTTAGTGAAAACATTGAATTATTATGTAGGTACTAACGAGTGAAACCGGGTTACGGGCATCTGTACAAATCGTCATCTATCGACGCGAATAGAAAATATACAATATTTAACTAAAATTTAACTAAAAAATAATTTTAATTGAATAATATGGTACAAAAAAAATTACAATACAATTATTGTATTATAATAAGTAACTAAATAATAATGGTCGACGCAAAACTGTTTTTGGGATAGGTCGTAGTCGTAACTCGTAGTTCCATGGGAATAGTTACTGACTGCGCCATCTATTAGCATTATTGTGAAGCTATGTTGATGCTATATGAATTACTGATGCCCATTAAAAATTAAATAATCTCGTTTCTTTATAATATTCATATAATTTTAGTATTTGTTGTTCAAGTACAGGATATAAGTGACCTAAAAAAATAAAATCAGTTTGAAAATCCATAGCGGATTTTCCTAGAGAGCGTCTTCAAGCGAGCGTATAAAATCGCCACTTTGAAAGCCCCCCATTTCGTCAATTTTAAGGGAAAAATTAAAAAAAAAATATTTTTGTACTCAGTTCAAAATTATCTTTAAAATGATACGTAACAATTTTATGTAACGCGATATTTTTTTTTTACTTCGCATTCGCTTCTATGAGAGCCCCCTGAAATAAAGATTTTTATAACTTTTTAAGCCATTTTCGGCTGGAGGCCATCGGTTTACATATTATATCTAAATTTGAAGTAATTACGTTCAGTAATTCAAAAGTTATAAGGCTCTGACAGACGGACGGACGGACGGACGGACAAGTGCAAATCGCTCTAGTTAACTCAGAGACCTCGCTTCGCTCGGTCAATAAAAGAAAGTCGTGTTAGTTACACTATTTATAACTCAAGAACGGCTGAACCGATTTGGCTGAAAATTGGTGGGGAGGTAGCTTAGAACCAGGAGACGGACGTAGGATACTTTTTAATATTATAAATGCGAAAGTGTGTTTGTATGTTGGTTTGTTTTTCAATCAAGTAGCAAAAAAGCTACGGATCGACGTGATTTTTTGCATGGATATAGTTGAGAACTTGGAGGGTGACAAAGGCTAAGTTTTATCCGGGAAAATCAAAGAGTTCCCGCGGGATTATAAAAAAGAAACCCACGCGGACGAAGTCGCGGGCATCAGCTAGTATATTCTAAATATCAAATAAAAGTTGGTTACAGTCGTATCGTTGCGCCTTGTATTAATTCTTATTCAAATAAATGCTAACGAACCGATTTCGAAGAAATTGATAGGTTACATAGCTGTTACCTATAGCTGTTACTTTTTATCCCGATATTCCCACGGAATTGAAACTAACGCGGGTGAAACCGCGGGGCGCAGCTAGTAATAATAAATTCATTCATTCATTCATTATGCGTAACTTTTTAAAGTGTGTGGAAGTCAGCTAATCCGCACTTGGCCAGTGTGGACCCTTCTCATTTAGGAAGAGATCTGTGCCCAGAAGTTTACCGGTGATGGGTTGATGAATGAATTTACTTGAACATACCAAACAAAGTCCTATAATAAAAGCTAGGCTGCTAGCGAAGACGACCATCTCTATAAGAAAGAATTGCCATCTCATTATGTTAAACAGCAGTTGTACGGGGCTTCGTTGATCGTAGAGGTTGACGCATACTGAAGACCACAATTCGATAGTATTGCCAATACTAAACAGCTAAAAAAATATAAAAAAAATAATTAAAATTGAAAAAAAAAAACTTTAAGGCTGGCCGTCAAAGGTTGCTAAAAAACGGAAAGGTTGCTAGATACTCCAAAAATAATAATAGATACCCCTGGCAACTATGAATTAAAATTAAACCTGAGTCCAAGATTCGTTGATCAAACTTTTCCATACAAAAATCATATTACATAAGTATTCTAAATTCAAAAAATGTTTGACGTTTTATTGTTTGAGTTTCAATTGTTTTCACCCGACTACGGTAAAGTCAAAAGGAAGGAAGGATTTTGATGAATGAGGTATCAATGGTTTCGTTAAGATGATCTGGTTGACATAACTATGTACAGACAGACAGACAGTATGTATGTACAGACTAACTAGTCTGTAGCATAAAAATTATTTTTAAAAAACCGACTTCAAACGCCCGCTCCACTATAAAGTATATAATTTACTAGCTGACCCAGCGAACTTCGTACCGCCAACTTATCTATATAAATAAAACAAATAAACTATCCCAATCCAAAAAAAACTATCCTATCTTTTAAGTTGGACCAAATTACAGATAGTTACGAAGTTTGATAAAAATCGGTTAAGTAGTTTAGGAGTCCATCGCGGACAAACAACGTGACACGTAATTTATATATATTAAGATTGTTGATATTTTAAGAACCGATTTCAATAAAATTTAAATGGGACACCTGGGAAGTGACCCTTTGAAACAAAAACGAATTTTCCAAATCGGTTCAGGTGTCTTCAAGTAATCGGTAAACATACATAAAAATAGATTCCGACGAATTGAGAACCTCCTCCTTTTTTGAAGTCGGTTAAAACTAAAATGTATTTTATACGAATAAAATCATAACATTGACGGATTTTACATCTAATTTACTGCAACGTTCTGTTGGGTTTCAGTGTTTAAACTTTTATCCTTGTTACATTCAGTCATTTCAGAGACGGACAGACAAACAGATTGATTGTAGCTATAAGGGTTCCTTATTTTACTACGGATCCCTAAGAATGTAAAGCGGACCCGGCGGTAGTCACCTAAACTTAGTAAGTACTTTATCTTGGTTAGTTGGTGGTTGGTAGTGGTTAGGACTGCGTTCTCCTTCCTATCGGGGGTCCCGATTTGATCCTGGAACGAATAATCCTAGCCCAGAAAGACCACGTGTATATAGTGTTATACTGTGGTCCTACCAGTAGGTGAAAAAGGTGAGACTACGGACACTGAACGGCTTTAAAGATGAATGAAAACATCGTGAGGAAACCTGCATGTCTGAGAGTTCTCCATAATGTTTTCAATTGTGTGTGAAGTCTGCCAGTTTGTATAAGGCCAGCATAGTGAACTAAGACCTATAACCCTTCTTGAAGGAGGAGACTTGCGCTCAGTAGTAAATAGACATAAAAGTAGCTTACACAATCTTGCTTACCAATACAAAAAATATAATTATAAAACAAGCCACTTTCAAATTAGAGACACAGAAACAGCATTTTTCTACTTTTGGAAACCACGGAAATAAGCCCATTGCTACCAATTTGTATCATGAATTATTTCAGTTAAGTATAAATAATTCATCTCATAAAAAATATATGACAAATGACAATAATTTTCATAATTGAATTTGCATCGAATTCGAAATCCTTTGTATAAATGTTTATTGTTGTTTAGCCTTTGTTACTCATATTATTTCCTATTACCTATCAAACTATTTCCGCATATTTTTTCTTTTTATCTGGCTTTACGGCTCTGGGTAAAGCCAGATAAAAAAAAAATATGCGGAAATAGTTTGATAGGTCCCAAGGAACCACAGATTAATGATTATGATGTGATTATGTCATAGAGATTATGTATACCAGATACAAGGCATAATATATACAAGGAACAATACTCTCTAAACGAGAGTAGAGTACGACCTATTAAACACAGAACACTTAATATGTACGTACGAAAGAACAATGGCAGAATTGTACCTGAATGTTTTAGGAGGCGTCTACTAATATGATTTATGCAAAACAAAGTATTTAAATTAGTTCGTTTTTTACATGAAATTAGTTTTACATCTTTTGCCTTGGTTAAATAATTATTAAATAATGAACCATCATCTGATTAGTTCATATCGCGCTTTGAGTTTGGATCGTTGCTCGACGTCATTGCTCGCCCGGAAATTCAAAAGTTTGTATGTGTAGGAGCTTGTGTAGAGAGCATAGTACTACTAAGTAACTATAGAATTAGGAATTACGACTGCGTCTAATAAGTATCACATCCATCCATCCATTTAAAAAAAAACCATATTTTACGAAATAAATACTTTTTTTTATTAGAATTTTTATTTTTTTTATTTTAAGTAGGTACAAGCAAAGGGTACAAGTCAACAAGGAACATGTGGACTTGTTTCCAAACAGAGGTGCAATTGTCTAAGGTTATTCATTGAATGTTGAAGAAAAATTTATGTCAAAGTAAATTATCAGTAGCGTCAATGTAAAATAATCCATGACATCATGGAATTAGAGTTAAATTTCATGTATACGCATTCTTATACGTTTACGTATGTACGATACGCTCCATAACGCTCCATATCAAAATCGGTTGTACTGAATTTGTGACTTTAAATCAATACAATCAAGGATTATTTTACTTGGAGGCTAATGTCATCGAATACGAATACGATCAATGGAATAACTTTTAGACAATTGGTACCCTGACGTAATGTAGGTACAAACATCGAAGCGGCATCGGCGGGCAATCGGGCATCCTCGCTTGGTTTATTGAGTTTCCGCTTGTCCGCGCTTTGCATTCATATCCTGCTGTTTGCACGACTCGACGCGGCGTCGCGCGTCGCCGTAGCCACTTCTCATGGAAATTATATTGGACCATCGATGTATTGGACGCAGCTTGAGCAAAATTGTTCCCGTCAAAACGCATTTCTGATGGTTCGATGCTCGAAAAGTAACGAGAAAATATTATACCTAAAGAGTCTGGTATCCCGTCAGTTGTTACTCAAATAGCCTACACCCAAATCAATCGTACCAGTGAACGTTTGTAACTCTTAAGCAATGTTTAATCAAATGTACGTTCGAACAGGAAAATTCCACTCTGTTTTCGCTTCTTTCAACCAAGAAATAATAGGAAAGAACAAGAAAAATTTTGTAGAAATATTTTATTTTAAAAAGAAAACATTATATCTGAGTAGGTAGACACTTATTTTAAATTTATTCTGAATCATCATCCATTTGTTCCACATAAGAGTTAACAACAATAACGAAGTAGCTGATAACTGAAATAAATAAGAGCAATTTAGAAATTTAACAAACACAACTTGTCTCAAGTTAGTAATCAGTGCGCCCTACCAGTGATAACTTATGGTGCGTGGACAGTTAGTTGAACACTGACAGTGAAATTATTCCACATACTTACTTCAAGTCGCTCAGCATGCAATGCAGAGAGCTATGCTCGGAATTTCTTTGAGGGATAAACTATGAAACGAAATAATTCGCCAAACGACTTAGGTAACCAACGTAGCTCTCAAGGACAGCACGTTAAAGTAGCTGGTCACATTTGTCGATGGACCGAAGGCCGTTGGAGTTTTAAGGTTCTTGACTGGAGATTGCTTCTCGGCAAACGGAGTGTAGGACGCCCCCCGGCTACATGGAGCGATGACATCCGGAAAGTGGCAGGCATCGATGTGAATCAAGGATAGGTAACGTTAGTTACCGCTACCTCAAAAACGCTTATGTCCAACAACGACATATTTTGACTGATGGTGATGAAGTTGGTCTCGCGCAATCCAGGCTTGTGCAAGTCAGGGTTGCCCGTTGCTTTTCACATATTTATACAGGCCGTATATTTTCTCGACGTAAAAAAGATGTTCTAAATAATAATATTAAAAATTGCTTTAAAAAAACCGACTACAAACGCCACTGAAAAGTATAAAATAATTTCAGTTTGTACACGTATGTTGAAGGCGTGTGGGCCTAAATAGAAACGACTAAACGATGAAACGAATGCGCCACGCTAACCAAAATATATACTATAAGAGGAGGCTTTCAATTCGATTCGTCTGCAGGTAAGTCCCATTTAAATTTGATGAAGCTTTGATTAATATCTTCGGAGATGGAGGAAGGAACTCCTCAATGAATGAGAGGAAATCGCTCGCGATCAGAGTATATAACTTTTAACCATGCCTAGTACATAACATACATACATAAGCTAAATTTCTATTTATCATCTTATTTTACAAGCTTTCCTATTTTATCTTGTAATGTATGTTTAGGTCAAGTCTTGCAAGATGTATAGAATCATTGAACCATTCCCGGTTTCCGATTGAGCTAAAAATGTGCATGTACATGTAAATCGGATTACACTGCAATACTATTGTAACATGGAGCTGATCTGATGATGGAGGTGGAAGATGGCTATGGGAATTCTGTAGTAAAACAATGTAACACCATGGAGTTGGGGCTCGTTTGATTCGTCTTGAGAAGTACTCTGGTCCTAGATAATATCCAGGATCTGATGATGAAGCTGAACGGTGGTTATCAACACTCTGTAATGAATCTACGCAACCATATTTAGTATGGGCTCGTTTCATTCATATTGATAAGTATTTTTAAATGATATCCATGGAATGGCTCTGATGATGGAGCTGAAACTGCAGCCAGGATATGCAGCACACTAGTAAAGTCTTGAAAAAATAATAGCAGATATGTCGTGTTTGGAATTTGGATTCGTTTTGATCAGTATTTGATTCTACATAGAATGCAATGAGCTGAATGAGCTGATGCTGCAGCGGGATATCTAGCACACTAGTACACTCTTGAAAAGGACATACCGTCATCGATGTTTCTATTCATTCAGGAGTTCCGTCCTCTATCACCGAAGATATTCATCAGACCTTCACCAATTTTAAATGGGACCAACCTGACGGTAAAACATCGACAAAAAAAAATACGCGTCGAACTGAGAACCTCCTCTTTTTGTTTTTTTTGAAGTCGGTTAAAATGGCTTTATTTTTTGATCGTGGGAACCCTTATTTCTAAAATAAAAGTACCTAGTAGACTTTTTCGGGTAAAAGCATAAGCTACCCGAAAAAGTCTCGTCAAAATCGACACAGCAGTCTTAAAGCTCAACTTGAAGAAGGCTGACAGAATATAAATTATAGTAATATTATAAGCTTTTTTAAGTACTCGTAACATAACCTATTTCAAAATTACAGACTTAACACTTATAATATTTATTTGTATAGAATGTTAATTACCACACTTACTTATGGAATATATGACCAAGTTAACTATGTAAGTATCGTTCCATTTGCAATTATTCACATATTGTAGTTGAACAGCCGTAACCATGACGTACAGAATCGAAAATAAAATCTTCACAAGAACAGCACATACGAAAATATTACCAGTAATTATTTCAAATGACTGGAAAATAAAATTATAATTATATATGGACTTTTACATACAATAATAATTAGAAACTTAATAATAATATGATATCTCGCTCAAAAGAGCTCTCTATGACGCGTAAACGACCTACAAAAATTCTGCGAGTGAAGAAATTTTCGCTCCTACCAAAATAATAATTAAGGTGGATCATACGGGTCTGCCCGCGAAATTCAAATTTAATTAGGTTTTTTGCAATTTGTAAAATAATACGACAAAGTAGACTTATGGCATTCTAATTGCGACGATGGCAGTATCAGCTCCACAGGTTTATATAAAAATCTTTACTTGAAAGTGTCCGGTTTAAGAAATTTGTCAGAATATCGACTAATTTGTGAGTAAGTCACGTCCAACTCGATATTCTGACTAATTTCTTAAATAGGAACCTTTCAAGAAAAGATTGTTATATAAACCTGTGAAGATGATACTGCCATCGTCGCAATTAGAATGCCATAAGCCTTCTTTGTCGTATTAGTTTACAAATTGCGAAAAACCAAATAAAATTTGAATTTCGCGGGCAAACCCGTATGACCAACCTTAAGCCGTGCAGGCTTTAGGTTGTTCATAGGGGTACGGTGTCATAATACTTTTATTAATATATTTTTCATTCTTTCATTAATTACGCGTAATTTTTTAAAAAGTGTGTGGAAGTCAGCTAATCCACACTTGGCCAGCGTGGGAGCCATCTCAATCTGTGCCAAAGGAATTAACTGGTGATGGGTTGATGAATGAATTTACTTGAACATACCAAACAAAGTCCTATAAAAAAACCAAGCTGCTAGCAAGGACGACAATCTCTATTGAAAAGAATAGCCATCTCATTATGTTAAACAGCAGTTGTACGGGGCTTCATTGATCGTAGAGGTTAACGCATTCAGGAGACCACAATTGGATTGTATTGAAAATACTCCACATCTAAAAAATATAATTAAAATTTAAAAAAAAAAAACTTTAAGACCGGCCGTGAACATAGAAAGTTACTACACAAAAAATAAGATGAAGCCCTGGCAAGAGTCCAAGATTCATGGATAAAACTTTTCCATACAAAAATCAGTCTTACTAATCCTACTATTAGTAGGGGGAGCCGAAGAGGGATTTGGGATGTACTCTGTTGAGTACCTTTACCATATAATAAGTGATCAAACGAACTTACGTGAAGTGAAGTTTGATCATTATTATATGAGTTGCTTCATCCGAAGATATAATTAATTACAAAGGTAGTCACTTTACTCACCAGAGATAACTCCGCGAATTTTAAAGATTTACCCTATTTAAAAAAAATCACTTTGGCAGTACCGTCTTAAGTTTGCTCATTACTTTTTCGCGCGAGATAACGACCGCACGCGCTCAGCGCGCCGTACTTAATAATTTAACCAGAAGTGCAGAAGATCGAGTGTTATTGTAGGATAGCGTGATTGCAGTATTGTTCATCGGCTGAAATCATCATCATCATCATCATCGAACTCATTCTTTCGCTGCTTAGATGTTAGATCCATGGCGGATGAGGGAGATTATGCCAGACCCTGCCAAGACAGGTCTTCTCAGGTCTTGGTATTTGGACTTTTTGACAAAGAAGTACGTGTTTCATAGTTTTTGAAAATTCAACTCAAAGGGGTTATAGGGGTTGAATGTTTGTATAAAATACCGTTTTTTTTTTCAAGTAATATCAGGTGGATGCCCTCCATGCATTCCCTCCTCCGCACTTCTCTTTCCCCCTCTCTGAATCTCTCACGCCGTCCCCATGTCTTTCTGTCGCCATGATGCAGGGTGCGTACACTTTTTACTAAAATGTGGAAATGTACCGCGTACTTCACGCGTCACTTCACATACGCGTTTTTTTTTACATTTTTGAAAAACTGCAGACGCTTCCCCCACCACTGAAAGAGGAAATGATATTCGTCCTATCATCTAACCTTTCATATGCAATAGGTCCCCACAACGCTCGAGTAAATCCCAATTTAGTACCGTGGACTCCCCTACCATATATTATGTTTGTTGGTTTGTCCTTCAATCACGCCGCAACAGAGCTACGGATCGACGTGATTTTTTGCATGATTATAGTTGAGGACCTGGAGAGTGACATAGGCTACGTTTTTTCCCGGAAAATCAAAGAGTTCCTGAGGGATTTTAAAAACTAAATCCACGCGGACAATGTCGCTGGCATCAACTAGTATTATAAATGTGAAAGTGTCTTTGTTTGTTGGTTTGTCCTTCAATCACGGCGCAACAGAGCTACAGATTGACGTGATTTTTGCATGGGCATAGTTAAGGACATGGGAGAGTGACATATAGGCTACTTTTACACTTATAAAAAGTAGTGGTAGCAGTTCCCGAGGGATTTAAAAAACTAAATCCACGCTGACGAAGACGATATGAATGTACTATGTACGTATGTACCTATGTATGTAAATGTGTTTTTATGTAATTATTTCACCCTTTCCATCGTATCAAAAAAACTACTGAGCCGATTTTGATGAATTAGGTGTCAATCGATCCGTTTTGATGATCCGGGTGACATAAAGGCTTTATTGTATACAAATAAAATCATTTCGACGGATGGTACATCTAATTTACTGTACAGTTCCGTCGGGTTTCATTTTTCGGGTTCCGTACCCAAAGGGTGCCAACGGGACCCTATAACTAAGCCTCCGCTGTCCGTCTGTCCGTCCGTCTGTCAGCGGGCTGTATCTCGTAAACCGTAATTGGTAGACAGTTGAAAGGACGATGGGCAAAAATGTATGGAACTTGGTCCAAGAGCCTCCACTGATGAGACTTGCGGGAAATGAAACGTCAAAGTTGTCGTATGATTCTGGCAAAACTCTATTAAATTCTGTCCCGGGGTTACTTTGCTACGGCCATGTTTGTTCTGGCTAAATAATATGACTCTGTGTTAAACAATTCCGCCTGGTTATCTTTTTATTGTAGTAGTTATCTTTTTAAGCAATGATAGCCTAGTGGTTAGGACTGTGTTCTCCTATTCGGGGAATCGCAGGTTCGATCCCGGGTACGCACCTCTGACTTTTCGGAGTCAAGTGCGTTTAAGCAATTAAATATCACTTGCTTCAACGGTGAAGGAAAACATCGTGAGGAAACCTGCACACCTAAGAGTTCTTCATTAGGTTCTTGAAGGTGTGTGAAGTCCGCCAATTCGCATTGGGCCAGCGTGGTGGACTATGGCCTATAACCTTTCTCTGAGAGGAGACCTGCGCTCAGTAGTGAGCCGTTGATGGGATGCTAATGATGAATGATGATCTTTTTAGTAATTCATTCGATCTAAAACACAATAAACATTAAAATAAACAGCGAAAACAGTGAGGGGGACACACACAATGATAATCCCAACACCCTCTGACCTCCCTTACCTCTTTTTGTTTACCTAGACGCGAACCGAGAACATATTAAACGTACTACACGGTCACATTATATCTGCGCCTGGTGTCTATGACGTCATATCGGTGTTCTGTGTACACGGTGTCTGATGGGGTGAGGGGCGCGGGGAGGTTAGTATTAAAGATAGATACAGAGATTAAGAGACCATACCAAAATGAAGACAAGGTTATGTACGTAAAATCATATTATTTAGTCAGAACAAACATGACGTAGGTATAACAAAATAACCCCGGGACAGAATTTAATAGAGTTTTGCCAGAATCATACGACAACTATGACCTTTCATTTCCCGCAAGTCTCATCATTGGAGGCTCTTGGACCACTCTCGCCCATTGTCCTTTTCACAGTGTGTATTTCTATTGCCCTATAGCAACAAATAATAAAATTAAAACGCGCGTGATTGATTGACTTTGACAGCTGCGAATTTCTCTTCATAATAAATAATAAAATAAAGTAAATAATTATGTAATATGGCTCATTTCTATTTAATGTAATTCTACATTAAATCTTACATCTATATAAACTAGTGGTTCACCCCGAACTGAGACCTCGCGGTAACGGTATCCCATGATTATTCATTCAATCGATACATGATAACCAAAACTGACATTATTATTATGCCCGTTTTCACCAAACATACCTAAATCATCCCCTAAGTAGGAGTCTCTTAACGTAGGTAGCTCCTAAATACAATCCTAAGTCCTAACATCCGTCCCAATATCCTTTTAGGTGTCCCGTACAGGATCGTGATAAATAAGTTGACAGAAAACATCAATCACCTAACTTATAGGTAGCCCGTAAAGGTTAGGGAACGTTAGTGAAAACATTGAATTATTATGTAGGTACTAACGAGTGAAACCGGGTTACGGGCATCTGTACAAATCGTCATCTATCGACGCGAATAGAAAATATACAATATTTAACTAAAATTTAACTAAAAAATAATTTTAATTGAATAATATGGTACAAAAAAAATTACAATACAATTATTGTATTATAATAAGTAACTAAATAATAATGGTCGACGCAAAACTGTTTTTGGGATAGGTCGTTAGTCGTAACTCGTAGTTCCATGGGAATAGTTACTGACTGCGCCATCTATTAGCATTATTGTGAAGCTATGTTGATGCTATATGAATTACTGATGTACATTAAAAATTAAATAATCTCGTTTCTTTATAATATTCATCGACCGAGCGAAGCGAAGGTCTTTGAGTCTACTTGAGTGAATTTGCACTTGTCCGTCCGTCCGTCCGTCCGTCCGTCCGTCCGTCCGTCCGTCCGTCCGTCCGTCTGTCAGAGCCTTATAACTTCTGAATTACTGAACGTAATTACTTCAATTTTAGATATAATATGTAAACCGATGGCCTCCAGCCGAAAATGGCTTAAAAAGTTATAAAAATCTTTATTTCAGGGGGGCTCTCATAGAAGCGAATGCGAAGAAAAAAAAAATTTTTGCGTTTCATAGAGTTACAGTACCTCATTTTAAAGATAATTTGGAACAGAGTACAAAAGTATTTTTTTTTAAATTTTTTTCCTAAAATTGACGAAATGGGGGGCTTTCAAAGTGGAGATTATATTTGACCTCACAACGGAATAACCATTGAAAGCTGGGGCTTGAAAGTTTTATAATTTTAGCGTAATATCATGTACTTGAACAACAAATACTAAAATTAGATAAATGTAATAAGGAAACTAAATTATTTAACTTTTAATGAGCAGCAGAACTTCACAATGATGTCAATAGATGGCGCTCTCATCTCATATAGCAAATGCAGCTTGTAACATATTATTCAATTAAAATTATTATTTAGTCATTTAGCAAACATCAATAAAACTTCACGTTGCAGTTTGTTTTTACATGTTTTCTGATCGTGTCGATAGTTGACGCTGTGTACAAGTAATTTAATTTGAATGTTCCAAAAAACTACCTATACTTACCTAAGTTTGATTGAGGTCTTGAGGATTTCACTATAACAGTTCCCTAACCTTTACGGGCTACCTATGTTAAGTTAGTTGACACTTTCTGTCAACTTTGTTATTACGAACCTCTACGGGACAACTAAAGGTGAAAATGACATTGGGATGTTAGGATTGTATTTAGGGGCTACTTACGTAAAGAGACTTCTACAAAGGGGATGATTAGGTATGGTTGGTGAAAACGGGCATAATAATAATGTCAATTTTGATCGTCATGTATCTATTGAATGAATAAGTAATTATGGGAAACCGTTACCGCGAGGTCTCAGTTCGGGGCGAACCACTAGTATAATTTTAGTATTTGTTGTTCAAGTACAGGATATAAGTGACCTAAAAACATAAAATCAGTTTGAAAATCCATAGCGGATTTTCCTAGAGAGCGTCTTCAAGCGAGCGTATAAAATCGCCACTTTGAAAGCCCCCCATTTCGTCAATTTTAAGGGAAAAATTAAAAAAAATATATTTTTGTACTCAGTTCAAAATTATCTTTAAAATGATACGTAACAATTTTATGTAACGCGATATTTTTTTTTTACTTCGCATTCGCTTCTATGAGAGCCCCCCTGAAATAAAGATTTTTATAACTTTTTAAGCCATTTTCGGCTGGAGGCCATCGGTTTACATATTATATCTAAATTTGAAGTAATTACGTTCAGTAATTCAAAAGTTATAAGGCTCTGACAGACGGACGGACGGACGGACGGACAAGTGCAAATCGCTCTAGTTAACTCAGAGACCTCGCTTCGCTCGGTCAATAAATAAAACATAATAATATTACGAGTAAATATGAATAAGTTTCACATGAAAAATTGCAACCATGAGGAAATCTGTCAACAGCTGTCAGCTACAAAAATTGCGATTTATTTCCATAATATTTTGATGCCATACGTTTGCCTGTGATTTGTGGACTTAATTTCGTATAATATTAAATAATATGTCGTGGCTCAATCTGAACCGGAGGATAAGTAGCTTGAAAGGGCAGATAACGAACTTTACTACAGAAGTTTTATTTGAAGATCCACGCAGGATAATGAGGCAGCATCTTCTGTAACGGAATCCTCGGTAAAGAAGCTCGAAGACAAATGCCTTAACCAAGTTAAATTGTGAAGTGTGTAGTGTGAATTTTAAGCTGCTATTTTGTATTTTTTTCTTATTTTTAGGTTTTTTTTGTATATAATATAAGTCATATGTGTTGTTGTGGCGCCGAGCCACTTGTTCTAGGTTGAGACAGTAGGGGTTTTTTTTATGTCGCAGGATAGCGTGCGTTGTGAGCAGTGTTCCCAGCCTCGGTATTTTAAAAATAGTAAAGGTTTGAAAATTCATGTAGGTAGAGTTCACAAATCATCATTTGCATCATCGATACCTCCCATTTCATGTTCTTCCCTTCCAATTAAAGGACTTGATGGTAACCTTTGGGAATCATTAAGTACTTTTAAGAATTCCATTCCATTAATCAGACGCATTCCTCGAGGATCACGCCATTCAGTTTCATGTTATTTAAAAAAAAACTATAGATAATGTCATCTCTCATAACACCTGTCGTAGCTGGGAGCTCCTGCTCACTTTGGCGTACCGCACGCTACACGCGGATAAGAGTCAAAACCTCTCCCATACACAGAAAATAAAAAATAACTGCACTATAAATGACAGCAATATTTACAATACTACCATACAGTTAAATCCACTACACGTAACACATACACAATCTCATCAATATCTGAAACATAATTATGATAAAAAAAAAATTATTGAAAATAAAATAAGCGACGGCGACCTTAAGGGAGCGGCTCGACTTTTATTCTCCAGTGACACAATTGCCCCTGATACAGCGGAGACTCTGGAAGCACTGCGTTCTAAACACCCATCTCCTTCTCCTGATTCCTCTTTTCCAGACCCACCGACAAATAACGATTTTCTTTTTCAGGCCACTACAAATGACGTGCTGGGAGCTCTGATGTCTTTCAGAAGTGGTTCCGCTGCAGGGCTCGATGGTTTGTCACCACAACACTTTAGAGACTTAGTTTGTGGTGCAAACGTTGACGTAGGTGGTACCCTTCTGAAATCCATCACTGATCTGGTGAACCTGATGCTATCTGGACGAGTACCCTATGAAATAACTAAAACCTTATATGGAGCAAATTTATGTGCCCTAAAAAAAAGGATGGTGGTATTCGCCCCATAGCAGTGGTTTCAACGATTCGGCGCGTCGTTTCCAAAATTTGCTGTAAAAAAATTCTTCCTTTGATATCTTCTAATTTTGTCCCAATTCAGTTAGGCTTTGGGGTAAAGGGGGGATGTGAAGCAGCTGTTCATGCTGCTCGCACATTCCTCCTTAGCTCCCGGGAGGAGGTACTCCTTAAAATTGATGTGAAGAATGCCTTCAATTCAGTGGATCGGGGGGTCCTCCTCTCAGAAGTAAAAAATAAATTTCCACAGTTTTTCCCGTACTTGGCGCAGTGCTACCGGGAACCTTCAAAGCTCGTACACAAAAAGAATGTTCTGAGCTCCGCTGTCGGCTGTCAGCAGGGGGATCCGCTTGGACCAGTTATTTTTAGTTTGGCCATCCACCCTATAATTTCGGCTCTAAATTCCAAATTCAATGTTTGGTATTTGGATGATGGAACCTTGGGCGGCGAAGTAAATTCGGTTTTGGAGGATTTAGAAATTATTATATCAAAATTTAAAACTATTGGCTTGGAACTTAACTTTGATAAATGTGAAATTTATATTCCTAATTCTTTTTCGGCGGAATCTAAACTGCACATATTAAATAAATTCAATACTTTAGCTCCGGGTATTAAAATTTTAAATGATGAGTCACTTCGCCTCCTAGGAGCACCTGTTCTAGAGGCCTCAGTTCCTCAATTTTTTACTGACTTAATTTCTAAATTCAAAAACACTTCCCATCACCTTTTCGATATTAATCCTCATATGGCAATGACCATCATTCGATTCTGCTTATTTGTTCCAAAATTTACTTATTTCCTAAGATGTTCACCTCTTTGGAAATTTAATAATTTATTGGAAAATTTGGATAATTTTATACAAAATATTCTATCTGACATCTTAAATTGTCCGATAGATGATCAAGTATGGGCCCAGGCTTCTCTTCCGATCAGGTATGGAGGTCTGGGAATCCGCAAAATTTCTAGTGTCTCACTGCCAGCATTTCTTTCCTCTGTTTATAGTACACACACTCTCTTTGAAAAAATTATATCCCAGTCTTTGGGATCAATTGAGGTGTCGTACTTGGCAGAGGCAAGAAATGAATGGTCAGCGATTAGCCCAAATCAATTGCCGGTTTCTCTTCCTTCCCAGAGGCAGTGGGATGACATTATTTGTAAAAAAACTTTTGACGCAATGTTAATGGAAGCAAATTCTAAAGACCGTGCTCGTCTTCTCGCTGTCTCTGCGAAAGAATCCGGCCACTGGCTCCATGCTCTCCCTTCTGCTAATCTAGGCACTCTTTTAAACCACGCCACTCTTGCAGTGGTAGTTGGCCTTAGGCTCGGCGCCAAAATAACCCAGCCTCACCGTTGCCACTGCGGTGACCACGTCGACGCTTACGGTCATCACGGACTCTCCTGTTCGAAGAGCGCTGGTCGTTTCTCCCGCCACAATGCCCTCAACGACATCATCCGCAGGTCTCTTGCTACTGCTCACGTGCCAGCTGTATTAGAACCTACTGGTTTGGCACGTAGTGATGGCAGGAGACCTGATGGTATGACGCTTGTTCCTTGGAGGACAGGAAGGTCGCTTGTGTGGGATGCCACCTGTGTAGATACTCTAGCTGCATCCCACATCCATGCGACCTCCTCTGTGGCGGGTGCAGCGGCTACTAGCGCCGAACAGGCTAAGAGGCGCAAATATGAAAAACTTGACAGTGGTTTCATATTTGTGCCTTTTGGAGACCCTGGGGCCGTGGGGCCCGGAGGCTCGAGCGCTTTTTGTAGAGCTAACTAAAAAGGTGATCGAGTCTACCGGGGATCCAAAAGCTGGCAGCTACCTTGCCCAAAGGATTAGCTTGGCCATCCAAAGGGGTAATGCTGCCAGCATCTTGGGTACCATGCCACACTGCAGTGGCTTCGATGGGGTTTTAGATTTTATTTAATTTTTATTTTAGTTTTAATTTTAGAGTAAATTTAGGTTTAATGTAGTATACTGTATAAAGTCAAATTGTCATATTGGAATAAAATATATTTCTATATTAAGAAAAATAAAAATAAAAAATAAAGGGGATTCCCATACATGAAAAGGAGTCGAAATAAAATTTTATTTTTTTACCTTAATATGTGGGGTGTCATTGTCTAGAGCTCATTAAGTGGAGTTCAAATATATTTTTTACTATTTTTTAGCTTCAAAAATGAAGAAATCGGGTGCCATCAAATTTGTGACCAAAACAAACGAGCATTTTTCCCCTTATTATGCTAATTTAGTACTATCTAAGAACCGTTATCTAAAGAGGCCCGACTCGCACTTGGCCGATTTTTTTGAACTTTTATCCTTGTTACATTCAGTATTTTTCAGAGACGGACAGACAAACGGATTGGATGAAACAATAAGGGTTCCGTGTTTTACTACGGATCCCTAAGAATGTCAAGTCACCAAAACTTAGTAGTTTATCTTTGGTTATAGGAATGCAACAGAGCAGTAACAGCCTAGTGGTTAGAACTGCGTTCTCCTTCCTATCAGGGGTCGTGGATTTGATTCTGGCACGAATAATCCTAGCCCTGTAGGACCTCGTGGTCCTTCTGGGCTATATATACTCGTGTATATATAGTTGTATACTGTGGTCCTACCAGTAGGTAAAATCGGTGAGACCACGGGCCCTGAACGGCTTTAAAGATGAAGGAAAACATCGTGAGGATACCAGCATGTCTGAGAGTTTTGCATAATGTTCTCTAAGGCCAGCATGGTGAACTAAGACCTATACCTTACCCTTCTCTGACAGAATCCTTGCGTTCAGTAGTGACTCGTTGATGGGTTGTTACTCACCATGGCGGGCCACAATATAGTAAATAGAAGAATTAAAAGTAGCTTACACAATCTTGCTTACCGATACTAAAACTGTAATTGAAAAACAAGCCTCTTTCAAATTAGAGACACAGAAACAGCATTTTTCTACTTTTGGAAACCACGGAAATAAACCCATTGCTACCAATTTGTATCATGAATTATTTAAGTTAAATAAATACAGGGTGGGCCAGACCAGGTGGATATAAAATTTTTTTTAGATTGTTGACTTAGGGGCCTACCAGGACCCGCAAGGAAAAAAATCGGTTCCCACCCGATTACGAGAAAAAAAATTTTATTTGAAATTTTGGAATATTTTTCGTAATTCGGAAAAATAAAACATTGTTTTATTTTTTTTTCTCTTAAAAAGTAGATACCGTCATTCATCATTAAAGGATTAATGTCCTCCCTACCAAATTTCGGCCACGGCGGCAGCCTATCTCCAGCAAGATTAGCCATCATTGTGTGAGATATTAAAGTGCACAAGTGTGTGCGCGAACACAGGTGAACTCTCTGTTTCATTACTCTCATAGCCAGATGGGACGGAAAATTCGACACGACCGGAGAGAGATTAAGCGCAGGACCAACAGCCTTACGTGCTCTCCAAGGCACGGGGTGAAACAACGCCAACTTCCTAACTCCGGGCTAGTACTGAGAATTTCTTATCGGAAAACCCCAATACTTGGTTTGGTCCGACCCGAGACTCAAACCCGGGACCTCGTCAGCCGCAGTCGAACACGCTTATCACTAGAACTACGAGGCAGTTAAAATTAAAGGACATACTGCAGTCTCCACAAACAATTAACATTTTGTTCAATAAGGTCGTTATTTACACGAATGAGGAACGAAGACTTTTGAAAAATCATAACTTTTTATGCGGCACATTGACATACAATTTTTCTTTTGGCAATCGAAAGAACATAAGTTGCTACAGTTTTAAAAAAATCACCAGTGCTATGAACCTCTTCTTTTATTTTTAATGGAATTTTAAAGTTTTCTGTAGATTTTGTATGAACTTAATTTTCTTGAAATAATTTAAAATTTAATGCTCTTAAAACCAGCTAATCAGACTGGAATTTTTTCCTAAGAGAGCACAGTTATTACATAAAGATATTCCATAAAAAAATTGCGGAAATTGTCACTGGAAAAATTAAAAAAAAATTAAAAGTTCGTCGAGGTAATGATATTCCAAAATTTCAAATAAAATTTTTTTTCTCGTAATCGGGTGGGAACCGATTTTTTACCTTGCGGGTCCTGGTAGGCCCCTAAGTCAACAATCTAAAAAAAATTTTATATCCACCTGGTCTGGCCCACCCTGTATAAATAATTCATCACATTAAAAATATATGACAAATTGACAATAATTTTCATAATTGAATTTGCATAGAATTCGTAATCCTCGGTTTATTGTTGTTTACGTTTATTTCCATATTATTATACTCTTTGGCTTCGCCTTTGTTAATGTTGTGTGTTAGTCTTAGACGTAGTCGTAAGAGCCGCAGGTTGGCGAAAGCCGAAATCACATTATTTTATTTTATGAAATAAATAATTTTTTTTTTTTGGAGTTTACTCCTTAAGAATCGATTTTAGCAGCCCGGTATGAGAAAAATCCGGGCAGTAAAATCAATTTATCAATGACCTCGTTACGTTTTTCTGTTACGTTTTTCACAACGTTGAAATTTCTACCCTAACGTTGAGTAAATAATGTTGGTTTTCGTGCGAAAGAGTCCCCGAAGCGAAAGTCGGTCGGGGCGCGCTCGGACCCGAGTCGCGCGCATAGAGAAGGATATAGCGTCGCGCGTAAACTCCAGTCGTGCGTCGGAGGCCGGAGCTGACACACACTTTTTTTATTTCAAGTAGGACTACTACTACATTCATATTGGAACATGTGGACTTATTTCCAAACTGACGTAATGTAGGTACAAACATCGAAGCGTCATCGGCGGGCAATCGGGCATCCTCGCTTGGTTTATTGAGTTTCCGCTTGTCCGCGCTTTGCATTCATATCCTGCTGTTTGCACGACGCGACGGCGTCGCTGTAGCCGCTTCTCATGGAAATTATATTGGACGTAGCTTGAGCAAAATTGTTCCCGTCCAAACGAATGAAACCTGTAGGCTCAGAGTAACTATTAGTAGGTATAGAGTGCTAATATCGCACTGTTCGCCCAATACGCAGTGTGGACAGGTGAACTATAGTTACCTATATTGATAGATACGTGTTGAATAGGGATGGGTAATAATGCGCCGCAACCGCAATTGTCGATGAATACAGCTGAATGGCACAATACTTACCTTACTTATGTAATGATCTGTTTTTTTTTTAGTAAATCAATATTGTTTTTTAATTTGAAAGTATGAATGTGCTTAGATTTGTATATTATATAAAAAGAAAGTTAAAAATAAAACGAGCTATTTTATCTTCATATTTATTTTTGAGTTATTATTGACCCATAACCGCCGACTTATCATATTAAGCGACATTTTTACCTAAATTGAGCTTTTATTACAAAACGATATTTTAAACTATAAAGGACTATAAACTATGATGGGCACGTCAACATTTCCTATTAAAATAACTGAAACATATTTGAAGTTAATATTTTATGTTCCTGGGAAATAAATTTGTAAAAACAGAAAATAAATCGGCCAAAAAACAAATAAGTTATAAGCGTTTTTATTATAACTACTAAATCTATCTCTTTCTAAAATGAAATTTTCTATAGAGCGTGTATGAAGCTGCTGACTTGTGACATCACACTTCTATAGCACTTTATCTCTCTACGTCTAACAGGAAACTTTAGAGGTTTATATTTCCGAGACTAGTTAAGATATTTAAAAAAAAACGGCATAGTGTTATAATATTTAAAAACATTATTTTAAAGAAATAAGAAAATATTAGTCAAATACAAAATTCGCTAGTTTATCGTCACTGTAATGTTAGACACACGCTTTATCGCGTCGCGACGCGTCGCCAGTCACCTTACCAGTGCGGCCGCGGCCTAAGCGTTCCGACTTGATAATATGAAAAAATGATTAGGAGTATGGGCTTAATTAAAAACTGCCTTAGCTTCTCTTCCAAGTTAGACTGCATAGTCGATCGCAATCAAGGATGTACTTGTATTGTAACTTGATAACAAATAAAAATAAAATCGCAAGTGCAAGAGTGCTGCGGTGTATAACTTTATTGCTCGCAGTATCAACGATAAATAATCAACCGGCAGTCGGCATCGAACGCGTCACATCACTATCCGAGTTTGCAATCGAAGCGGGGTTGCGGGGCAGTGCGGGCGGTGCGTGTCGCCTCCCGTCCCACGTCTCTTTCAACCCCGCGAAGCGTAATTTCTATTTTACTTAATATTATAAAAACTTGACCAACCGGTGAAATGTGATGCTGGAATTTTGTTTAGTTGTTTTTCTTGTATCATTCTTACAAGTTTTTACGGCACATTTAACCATTTTTTAAATTTAATTCTGCTAAAAGCTCGCAACAGTCATTTACACCGCTAGTACTCGTATGACTACCAGCGCTTGCGAACGGACCGATCCAATGTTCTCACCGGTGTCCACAGTTCCCAGTTAGAAACGAGCGCTCTATACCTACTAATACTTACTCTGAGCCTGTAGGTCTATTCTGTAAAAGCTGCATCAACCATTGCAACAGTCTCAAATTGTGGTGATTGGTGGAATTTATGGCGCTCTTTTTACGAGTGAGTATCGGCCAATCAGAGGCGATTGCAATCGTCGCACTGCATCAATCAATTTTAGAGAATTGCACAGCTGCACTAAAATCACTACAACGTATAAGCAAAAAGTGCATTGAAAACGACTAAGAAGTTATTCAGAGACTTACATAGTAGTAGTAGTAGTTTAGTCTTCTTCTTCTTCTTTATCAACCTATAGACGTCCACTGCTGAACAAAGGTCTCCTGCATGGACTTCCACAGGCTTCGGTCTTGCGCCGCTTGAATCCAGCGGCTCCCTGCGACTCGTTTGATGTCGTCGGTCCACCTGGTTGGGGGTCTGCCAACACTGCGTTTCCCGGTGCGTGGTCGCCACTCCAACACCTTGGGACCCCAACGACCATCAGCTCTTCGAACTATGTGCCCCGCCCATTTCCACTTCAGTTTCGCGACACGCGAAAGTAGTTTAGTGGCATAGTAAAAATATGAAAATACCATTGCAGCACTTCTGTGTGTCCCATTGCCGTAACATTTTTATCCCAGGAAATCAAAGAGTTCCCAAGGGCCTTCAAAAAACTAAATCCACTCGGACAAAGTCGCAGTCGTCAGCCAGTTTATTATTTACCTACTAGGTATATTCTGGATATGAATACTTTGATACAATAATATACCAAGAATGTTGTGTAATAATATTATTATTATCATCTTAATTAATACATCGAGTCTTACTTACAGTGTCTTTATTACCTGAGTGACCTACGGAAAATTTTAGCCCATCAAGAGGTATTTCATAGAGAAGTGGGGAAGGGGCTAGGAGGGTCTGGGCCTTACTACCTGTTATTTCGTATTTCGTTTCTGCATTTTCTGAGAGTATTTACCATAGTAATGTATATTTTTTTTTACACCATCAGAAAGTAGAGATTTCAACGAATAAAAAGCTCACTGACTTTTTTAAAAAAG
This sequence comes from Oeneis ivallda, assembly GCA_029955525.1. Classification (NCBI taxonomy): domain Eukaryota; kingdom Metazoa; phylum Arthropoda; class Insecta; order Lepidoptera; family Nymphalidae; genus Oeneis; species Oeneis ivallda. The sequence continues at coordinate 9,605,970 of JARPMR010000022.1, forward strand.
CAGATATTTTGACGGGTGAATTTTCGATTGAAAATTAGGTGCTTTTTCAATATTAAGTCAAAAAAAAGGTGAAAAAATAAATATTTTAAATCAGAAAAATTACAGTGTGTTTGAGAGGTAAAAAGGTAAGTTTTCACCAAATTTCGTGAAAAAGTATTTTTTTTTGTAAAAGATAAAAATAAAAAACCAAAAACTTGGTTATTTGAATTTTTCACATACATTTTGAAGTTATGTGAAAAAAGTTTCAATACAAAAGTTGTAGATCTTTTTTTTACCTACAACTTTGCCATTCAACTTTTTTCCATAGGACTTTTTCCGGAAATCGAGATAAACCGTTTTTTACCAATAAACCCCCCCTCCCCCCCACTTCCCGACCTCAGATCGCCCGTAATTTATTTTTCCTTTCATTTTTGTTGCATTCTCTTCCTTTTCCAATGGGTTTCATCCTACTATTATTTTTTTTCACTTTTTATTATTTTTTAAGGCTTCTACCCTGGTCTAATTGTAGAATGTTTTAGAATCAATTTGGTTGACAGTGCAATATATTTATTTCAAATGATTTTAAGCAATAAAATAGTTATCTAATTCGTTTTTGACGAACAAACTTCTTGAAATCACCCAGGATTTAAAGAAGCTTTTTGTTTTAATGTCTACAGCACAGCAGAAAAACTCGCCGCGGATCAAATAATAATTTCACATATTCTTATTATCTCTTTACAGCCCATTTTATAGCTTATACTTTTATTATACCAAATTACTTCACAAATTAGGTTATAAACACTCTGACAATCATTTTAGTTTGGGTAGATCAGGATGCAGGTTACAACTCCTTAGACATTCCTTAAAATCCCTCCCTTGAATAATATAATTAGGTTGGGATTTAAAATATAAAATATAGGTGTTGCATTGAGCTCGTTGTAAAAAATGTAAAAATGAAGAAATCGGGTGCCATCAAATTTGTGACCAAAACAAACGAGCATTTTTCCCCTTATTATGCTAATTTAGTACTATCTAAGAACCGTTATCTAAATATGTATCTAGTTTTAAAAAGTGATTTGGTCATATGTACGGAACCCTAAAAGAGCGAGGCCCGACTCGCACTTGGCCGATTTTTTTGAACTTTTATCCTTGTTACATTCAGTATTTTTCAGAGACGGACAGACAAACGGATTGGATGAAACAATAAGGGTTCCGTGTTTTACTACGGATCCCTAAGAATGTCAAGTCACCAAAACTTAGTAGTTTATCTTTGGTTATAGGAATGCAACAGAGCAGTAACAGCCTAGTGGTTAGAACTGCGTTCTCCTTCCTATCAGGGGTCGTGGATTTGATTCTGGCACGAATAATCCTAGCCCTGTAGGACCTCGTGGTCCTTCTGGGCTATATATACTCGTGTATATATAGTTGTATACTGTGGTCCTACCAGTAGGTAAAATCGGTGAGACCACGGGCCCTGAACGGCTTTAAAGATGAAGGAAAACATCGTGAGGATACCAGCATGTCTGAGAGTTTTGCATAATGTTCTCTAAGGCCAGCATGGTGAACTAAGACCTATACCTTACCCTTCTCTGACAGAATCCTTGCGTTCAGTAGTGACTCGTTGATGGGTTGTTACTCACCATGGCGGGCCACAATATAGTAAATAGAAGAATTAAAAGTAGCTTACACAATCTTGCTTACCGATACTAAAACTGTAATTGAAAAACAAGCCTCTTTCAAATTAGAGACACAGAAACAGCATTTTTCTACTTTTGGAAACCACGGAAATAAACCCATTGCTACCAATTTGTATCATGAATTATTTAAGTTAAATAAATACAGGGTGGGCCAGACCAGGTGGATATAAAATTTTTTTTAGATTGTTGACTTAGGGGCCTACCAGGACCCGCAAGGAAAAAAATCGGTTCCCACCCGATTACGAGAAAAAAAATTTTATTTGAAATTTTGGAATATTTTTCGTAATTCGGAAAAATAAAACATTGTTTTATTTTTTTTTCTCTTAAAAAGTAGATACCGTCATTCATCATTAAAGGATTAATGTCCTCCCTACCAAATTTCGGCCACGGCGGCAGCCTATCTCCAGCAAGATTAGCCATCATTGTGTGAGATATTAAAGTGCACAAGTGTGTGCGCGAACACAGGTGAACTCTCTGTTTCATTACTCTCATAGCCAGATGGGACGGAAAATTCGACACGACCGGAGAGAGATTAAGCGCAGGACCAACAGCCTTACGTGCTCTCCAAGGCACGGGGTGAAACAACGCCAACTTCCTAACTCCGGGCTAGTACTGAGAATTTCTTATCGGAAAACCCCAATACTTGGTTTGGTCCGACCCGAGACTCAAACCCGGGACCTCGTCAGCCGCAGTCGAACACGCTTATCACTAGAACTACGAGGCAGTTAAAATTAAAGGACATACTGCAGTCTCCACAAACAATTAACATTTTGTTCAATAAGGTCGTTATTTACACGAATGAGGAACGAAGACTTTTGAAAAATCATAACTTTTTATGCGGCACATTGACATACAATTTTTCTTTTGGCAATCGAAAGAACATAAGTTGCTACAGTTTTAAAAAAATCACCAGTGCTATGAACCTCTTCTTTTATTTTTAATGGAATTTTAAAGTTTTCTGTAGATTTTGTATGAACTTAATTTTCTTGAAATAATTTAAAATTTAATGCTCTTAAAACCAGCTAATCAGACTGGAATTTTTTCCTAAGAGAGCACAGTTATTACATAAAGATATTCCATAAAAAAATTGCGGAAATTGTCACTGGAAAAATTAAAAAAAAATTAAAAGTTCGTCGAGGTAATGATATTCCAAAATTTCAAATAAAATTTTTTTTCTCGTAATCGGGTGGGAACCGATTTTTTACCTTGCGGGTCCTGGTAGGCCCCTAAGTCAACAATCTAAAAAAAATTTTATATCCACCTGGTCTGGCCCACCCTGTATAAATAATTCATCACATTAAAAATATATGACAAATTGACAATAATTTTCATAATTGAATTTGCATAGAATTCGTAATCCTCGGTTTATTGTTGTTTACGTTTATTTCCATATTATTATACTCTTTGGCTTCGCCTTTGTTAATGTTGTGTGTTAGTCTTAGACGTAGTCGTAAGAGCCGCAGGTTGGCGAAAGCCGAAATCACATTATTTTATTTTATGAAATAAATAATTTTTTTTTTTTGGAGTTTACTCCTTAAGAATCGATTTTAGCAGCCCGGTATGAGAAAAATCCGGGCAGTAAAATCAATTTATCAATGACCTCGTTACGTTTTTCTGTTACGTTTTTCACAACGTTGAAATTTCTACCCTAACGTTGAGTAAATAATGTTGGTTTTCGTGCGAAAGAGTCCCCGAAGCGAAAGTCGGTCGGGGCGCGCTCGGACCCGAGTCGCGCGCATAGAGAAGGATATAGCGTCGCGCGTAAACTCCAGTCGTGCGTCGGAGGCCGGAGCTGACACACACTTTTTTTATTTCAAGTAGGACTACTACTACATTCATATTGGAACATGTGGACTTATTTCCAAACTGACGTAATGTAGGTACAAACATCGAAGCGTCATCGGCGGGCAATCGGGCATCCTCGCTTGGTTTATTGAGTTTCCGCTTGTCCGCGCTTTGCATTCATATCCTGCTGTTTGCACGACGCGACGGCGTCGCTGTAGCCGCTTCTCATGGAAATTATATTGGACGTAGCTTGAGCAAAATTGTTCCCGTCCAAACGAATGAAACCTGTAGGCTCAGAGTAACTATTAGTAGGTATAGAGTGCTAATATCGCACTGTTCGCCCAATACGCAGTGTGGACAGGTGAACTATAGTTACCTATATTGATAGATACGTGTTGAATAGGGATGGGTAATAATGCGCCGCAACCGCAATTGTCGATGAATACAGCTGAATGGCACAATACTTACCTTACTTATGTAATGATCTGTTTTTTTTTTAGTAAATCAATATTGTTTTTTAATTTGAAAGTATGAATGTGCTTAGATTTGTATATTATATAAAAAGAAAGTTAAAAATAAAACGAGCTATTTTATCTTCATATTTATTTTTGAGTTATTATTGACCCATAACCGCCGACTTATCATATTAAGCGACATTTTTACCTAAATTGAGCTTTTATTACAAAACGATATTTTAAACTATAAAGGACTATAAACTATGATGGGCACGTCAACATTTCCTATTAAAATAACTGAAACATATTTGAAGTTAATATTTTATGTTCCTGGGAAATAAATTTGTAAAAACAGAAAATAAATCGGCCAAAAAACAAATAAGTTATAAGCGTTTTTATTATAACTACTAAATCTATCTCTTTCTAAAATGAAATTTTCTATAGAGCGTGTATGAAGCTGCTGACTTGTGACATCACACTTCTATAGCACTTTATCTCTCTACGTCTAACAGGAAACTTTAGAGGTTTATATTTCCGAGACTAGTTAAGATATTTAAAAAAAAACGGCATAGTGTTATAATATTTAAAAACATTATTTTAAAGAAATAAGAAAATATCAGTCAAATACAAAATTCGCTAGTTTATCGTCACTGTAATGTTAGACACACGCTTTATCGCGTCGCGACGCGTCGCCAGTCACCTTACCAGTGCGGCCGCGGCCTAAGCGTTCCGACTTGATAATATGAAAAAATGATTAGGAGTATGGGCTTAATTAAAAACTGCCTTAGCTTCTCTTCCAAGTTAGACTGCATAGTCGATCGCAATCAAGGATGTACTTGTATTGTAACTTGATAACAAATAAAAATAAAATCGCAAGTGCAAGAGTGCTGCGGTGTATAACTTTATTGCTCGCAGTATCAACGATAAATAATCAACCGGCAGTCGGCATCGAACGCGTCACATCACTATCCGAGTTTGCAATCGAAGCGGGGTTGCGGGGCAGTGCGGGCGGTGCGTGTCGCCTCCCGTCCCACGTCTCTTTCAACCCCGCGAAGCGTAATTTCTATTTTACTTAATATTATAAAAACTTGACCAACCGGTGAAATGTGATGCTGGAATTTTGTTTAGTTGTTTTTCTTGTATCATTCTTACAAGTTTTTACGGCACATTTAACCATTTTTTAAATTTAATTCTGCTAAAAGCTCGCAACAGTCATTTACACCGCTAGTACTCGTATGACTACCAGCGCTTGCGAACGGACCGATCCAATGTTCTCACCGGTGTCCACAGTTCCCAGTTAGAAACGAGCGCTCTATACCTACTAATACTTACTCTGAGCCTGTAGGTCTATTCTGTAAAAGCTGCATCAACCATTGCAACAGTCTCAAATTGTGGTGATTGGTGGAATTTATGGCGCTCTTTTTACGAGTGAGTATCGGCCAATCAGAGGCGATTGCAATCGTCGCACTGCATCAATCAATTTTAGAGAATTGCACAGCTGCACTAAAATCACTACAACGTATAAGCAAAAAGTGCATTGAAAACGACTAAGAAGTTATTCAGAGACTTACATAGTAGTAGTAGTAGTTTAGTCTTCTTCTTCTTCTTTATCAACCTATAGACGTCCACTGCTGAACAAAGGTCTCCTGCATGGACTTCCACAGGCTTCGGTCTTGCGCCGCTTGAATCCAGCGGCTCCCTGCGACTCGTTTGATGTCGTCGGTCCACCTGGTTGGGGGTCTGCCAACACTGCGTTTCCCGGTGCGTGGTCGCCACTCCAACACCTTGGGACCCCAACGACCATCAGCTCTTCGAACTATGTGCCCCGCCCATTTCCACTTCAGTTTCGCGACACGCGAAAGTAGTTTAGTGGCATAGTAAAAATATGAAAATACCATTGCAGCACTTCTGTGTGTCCCATTGCCGTAACATTTTTATCCCAGGAAATCAAAGAGTTCCCAAGGGCCTTCAAAAAACTAAATCCACTCGGACAAAGTCGCAGTCGTCAGCCAGTTTATTATTTACCTACTAGGTATATTCTGGATATGAATACTTTGATACAATAATATACCAAGAATGTTGTGTAATAATATTATTATTATCATCTTAATTAATACATCGAGTCTTACTTACAGTGTCTTTATTACCTGAGTGACCTACGGAAAATTTTAGCCCATCAAGAGGTATTTCATAGAGAAGTGGGGAAGGGGCTAGGAGGGTCTGGGCCTTACTACCTGTTATTTCGTATTTCGTTTCTGCATTTTCTGAGAGTATTTACCATAGTAATGTATATTTTTTTTTACACCATCAGAAAGTAGAGATTTCAACGAATAAAAAGCTCACTGACTTTTTTAAAAAAGCAGATATTTTGACGGGTGAATTTTCGATTGAAAATTAGGTGCTTTTTCAATATTAAGTCAAAAAAAAGGTGAAAAAATAAATATTTTAAATCAGAAAAATTACAGTGTGTTTGAGAGGTAAAAAGGTAAGTTTTCACCAAATTTCGTGAAAAAGTATTTTTTTTTGTAAAAGATAAAAATAAAAAACCAAAAACTTGGTTATTTGAATTTTTCACATACATTTTGAAGTTATGTGAAAAAAGTTTCAATACAAAAGTTGTAGATCTTTTTTTTACCTACAACTTTGCCATTCAACTTTTTTCCATAGGACTTTTTCCGGAAATCGAGATAAACCGTTTTTTACCAATAAACCCCCCCTCCCCCCCACTTCCCGACCTCAGATCGCCCGTAATTTATTTTTCCTTTCATTTTTGTTGCATTCTCTTCCTTTTCCAATGGGTTTCATCCTACTATTATTTTTTTTCACTTTTTATTATTTTTTAAGGCTTCTACCCTGGTCTAATTGTAGAATGTTTTAGAATCAATTTGGTTGACAGTGCAATATATTTATTTCAAATGATTTTAAGCAATAAAATAGTTATCTAATTCGTTTTTGACGAACAAACTTCTTGAAATCACCCAGGATTTAAAGAAGCTTTTTGTTTTAATGTCTACAGCACAGCAGAAAAACTCGCCGCGGATCAAATAATAATTTCACATATTCTTATTATCTCTTTACAGCCCATTTTATAGCTTATACTTTTATTATACCAAATTACTTCACAAATTAGGTTATAAACACTCTGACAATCATTTTAGTTTGGGTAGATCAGGATGCAGGTTACAACTCCTTAGACATTCCTTAAAATCCCTCCCTTGAATAATATAATTAGGTTGGGATTTAAAATATAAAATATAGGTGTTGCATTGAGCTCGTTGTAAAAAATGTAAAAATGAAGAAATCGGGTGCCATCAAATTTGTGACCAAAACAAACGAGCATTTTTCCCCTTATTATGCTAATTTAGTACTATCTAAGAACCGTTATCTAAATATGTATCTAGTTTTAAAAAGTGATTTGGTCATATGTACGGAACCCTAAAAGAGCGAGGCCCGACTCGCACTTGGCCGATTTTTTTGAACTTTTATCCTTGTTACATTCAGTATTTTTCAGAGACGGACAGACAAACGGATTGGATGAAACAATAAGGGTTCCGTGTTTTACTACGGATCCCTAAGAATGTCAAGTCACCAAAACTTAGTAGTTTATCTTTGGTTATAGGAATGCAACAGAGCAGTAACAGCCTAGTGGTTAGAACTGCGTTCTCCTTCCTATCAGGGGTCGTGGATTTGATTCTGGCACGAATAATCCTAGCCCTGTAGGACCTCGTGGTCCTTCTGGGCTATATATACTCGTGTATATATAGTTGTATACTGTGGTCCTACCAGTAGGTAAAATCGGTGAGACCACGGGCCCTGAACGGCTTTAAAGATGAAGGAAAACATCGTGAGGATACCAGCATGTCTGAGAGTTTTGCATAATGTTCTCTAAGGCCAGCATGGTGAACTAAGACCTATACCTTACCCTTCTCTGACAGAATCCTTGCGTTCAGTAGTGACTCGTTGATGGGTTGTTACTCACCATGGCGGGCCACAATATAGTAAATAGAAGAATTAAAAGTAGCTTACACAATCTTGCTTACCGATACTAAAACTGTAATTGAAAAACAAGCCTCTTTCAAATTAGAGACACAGAAACAGCATTTTTCTACTTTTGGAAACCACGGAAATAAACCCATTGCTACCAATTTGTATCATGAATTATTTAAGTTAAATAAATACAGGGTGGGCCAGACCAGGTGGATATAAAATTTTTTTTAGATTGTTGACTTAGGGGCCTACCAGGACCCGCAAGGAAAAAAATCGGTTCCCACCCGATTACGAGAAAAAAAATTTTATTTGAAATTTTGGAATATTTTTCGTAATTCGGAAAAATAAAACATTGTTTTATTTTTTTTTCTCTTAAAAAGTAGATACCGTCATTCATCATTAAAGGATTAATGTCCTCCCTACCAAATTTCGGCCACGGCGGCAGCCTATCTCCAGCAAGATTAGCCATCATTGTGTGAGATATTAAAGTGCACAAGTGTGTGCGCGAACACAGGTGAACTCTCTGTTTCATTACTCTCATAGCCAGATGGGACGGAAAATTCGACACGACCGGAGAGAGATTAAGCGCAGGACCAACAGCCTTACGTGCTCTCCAAGGCACGGGGTGAAACAACGCCAACTTCCTAACTCCGGGCTAGTACTGAGAATTTCTTATCGGAAAACCCCAATACTTGGTTTGGTCCGACCCGAGACTCAAACCCGGGACCTCGTCAGCCGCAGTCGAACACGCTTATCACTAGAACTACGAGGCAGTTAAAATTAAAGGACATACTGCAGTCTCCACAAACAATTAACATTTTGTTCAATAAGGTCGTTATTTACACGAATGAGGAACGAAGACTTTTGAAAAATCATAACTTTTTATGCGGCACATTGACATACAATTTTTCTTTTGGCAATCGAAAGAACATAAGTTGCTACAGTTTTAAAAAAATCACCAGTGCTATGAACCTCTTCTTTTATTTTTAATGGAATTTTAAAGTTTTCTGTAGATTTTGTATGAACTTAATTTTCTTGAAATAATTTAAAATTTAATGCTCTTAAAACCAGCTAATCAGACTGGAATTTTTTCCTAAGAGAGCACAGTTATTACATAAAGATATTCCATAAAAAAATTGCGGAAATTGTCACTGGAAAAATTAAAAAAAAATTAAAAGTTCGTCGAGGTAATGATATTCCAAAATTTCAAATAAAATTTTTTTTCTCGTAATCGGGTGGGAACCGATTTTTTACCTTGCGGGTCCTGGTAGGCCCCTAAGTCAACAATCTAAAAAAAATTTTATATCCACCTGGTCTGGCCCACCCTGTATAAATAATTCATCACATTAAAAATATATGACAAATTGACAATAATTTTCATAATTGAATTTGCATAGAATTCGTAATCCTCGGTTTATTGTTGTTTACGTTTATTTCCATATTATTATACTCTTTGGCTTCGCCTTTGTTAATGTTGTGTGTTAGTCTTAGACGTAGTCGTAAGAGCCGCAGGTTGGCGAAAGCCGAAATCACATTATTTTATTTTATGAAATAAATAATTTTTTTTTTTTGGAGTTTACTCCTTAAGAATCGATTTTAGCAGCCCGGTATGAGAAAAATCCGGGCAGTAAAATCAATTTATCAATGACCTCGTTACGTTTTTCTGTTACGTTTTTCACAACGTTGAAATTTCTACCCTAACGTTGAGTAAATAATGTTGGTTTTCGTGCGAAAGAGTCCCCGAAGCGAAAGTCGGTCGGGGCGCGCTCGGACCCGAGTCGCGCGCATAGAGAAGGATATAGCGTCGCGCGTAAACTCCAGTCGTGCGTCGGAGGCCGGAGCTGACACACACTTTTTTTATTTCAAGTAGGACTACTACTACATTCATATTGGAACATGTGGACTTATTTCCAAACTGACGTAATGTAGGTACAAACATCGAAGCGTCATCGGCGGGCAATCGGGCATCCTCGCTTGGTTTATTGAGTTTCCGCTTGTCCGCGCTTTGCATTCATATCCTGCTGTTTGCACGACGCGACGGCGTCGCTGTAGCCGCTTCTCATGGAAATTATATTGGACGTAGCTTGAGCAAAATTGTTCCCGTCCAAACGAATGAAACCTGTAGGCTCAGAGTAACTATTAGTAGGTATAGAGTGCTAATATCGCACTGTTCGCCCAATACGCAGTGTGGACAGGTGAACTATAGTTACCTATATTGATAGATACGTGTTGAATAGGGATGGGTAATAATGCGCCGCAACCGCAATTGTCGATGAATACAGCTGAATGGCACAATACTTACCTTACTTATGTAATGATCTGTTTTTTTTTTAGTAAATCAATATTGTTTTTTAATTTGAAAGTATGAATGTGCTTAGATTTGTATATTATATAAAAAGAAAGTTAAAAATAAAACGAGCTATTTTATCTTCATATTTATTTTTGAGTTATTATTGACCCATAACCGCCGACTTATCATATTAAGCGACATTTTTACCTAAATTGAGCTTTTATTACAAAACGATATTTTAAACTATAAAGGACTATAAACTATGATGGGCACGTCAACATTTCCTATTAAAATAACTGAAACATATTTGAAGTTAATATTTTATGTTCCTGGGAAATAAATTTGTAAAAACAGAAAATAAATCGGCCAAAAAACAAATAAGTTATAAGCGTTTTTATTATAACTACTAAATCTATCTCTTTCTAAAATGAAATTTTCTATAGAGCGTGTATGAAGCTGCTGACTTGTGACATCACACTTCTATAGCACTTTATCTCTCTACGTCTAACAGGAAACTTTAGAGGTTTATATTTCCGAGACTAGTTAAGATATTTAAAAAAAAACGGCATAGTGTTATAATATTTAAAAACATTATTTTAAAGAAATAAGAAAATATCAGTCAAATACAAAATTCGCTAGTTTATCGTCACTGTAATGTTAGACACACGCTTTATCGCGTCGCGACGCGTCGCCAGTCACCTTACCAGTGCGGCCGCGGCCTAAGCGTTCCGACTTGATAATATGAAAAAATGATTAGGAGTATGGGCTTAATTAAAAACTGCCTTAGCTTCTCTTCCAAGTTAGACTGCATAGTCGATCGCAATCAAGGATGTACTTGTATTGTAACTTGATAACAAATAAAAATAAAATCGCAAGTGCAAGAGTGCTGCGGTGTATAACTTTATTGCTCGCAGTATCAACGATAAATAATCAACCGGCAGTCGGCATCGAACGCGTCACATCACTATCCGAGTTTGCAATCGAAGCGGGGTTGCGGGGCAGTGCGGGCGGTGCGTGTCGCCTCCCGTCCCACGTCTCTTTCAACCCCGCGAAGCGTAATTTCTATTTTACTTAATATTATAAAAACTTGACCAACCGGTGAAATGTGATGCTGGAATTTTGTTTAGTTGTTTTTCTTGTATCATTCTTACAAGTTTTTACGGCACATTTAACCATTTTTTAAATTTAATTCTGCTAAAAGCTCGCAACAGTCATTTACACCGCTAGTACTCGTATGACTACCAGCGCTTGCGAACGGACCGATCCAATGTTCTCACCGGTGTCCACAGTTCCCAGTTAGAAACGAGCGCTCTATACCTACTAATACTTACTCTGAGCCTGTAGGTCTATTCTGTAAAAGCTGCATCAACCATTGCAACAGTCTCAAATTGTGGTGATTGGTGGAATTTATGGCGCTCTTTTTACGAGTGAGTATCGGCCAATCAGAGGCGATTGCAATCGTCGCACTGCATCAATCAATTTTAGAGAATTGCACAGCTGCACTAAAATCACTACAACGTATAAGCAAAAAGTGCATTGAAAACGACTAAGAAGTTATTCAGAGACTTACATAGTAGTAGTAGTAGTTTAGTCTTCTTCTTCTTCTTTATCAACCTATAGACGTCCACTGCTGAACAAAGGTCTCCTGCATGGACTTCCACAGGCTTCGGTCTTGCGCCGCTTGAATCCAGCGGCTCCCTGCGACTCGTTTGATGTCGTCGGTCCACCTGGTTGGGGGTCTGCCAACACTGCGTTTCCCGGTGCGTGGTCGCCACTCCAACACCTTGGGACCCCAACGACCATCAGCTCTTCGAACTATGTGCCCCGCCCATTTCCACTTCAGTTTCGCGACACGCGAAAGTAGTTTAGTGGCATAGTAAAAATATGAAAATACCATTGCAGCACTTCTGTGTGTCCCATTGCCGTAACATTTTTATCCCAGGAAATCAAAGAGTTCCCAAGGGCCTTCAAAAAACTAAATCCACTCGGACAAAGTCGCAGTCGTCAGCCAGTTTATTATTTACCTACTAGGTATATTCTGGATATGAATACTTTGATACAATAATATACCAAGAATGTTGTGTAATAATATTATTATTATCATCTTAATTAATACATCGAGTCTTACTTACAGTGTCTTTATTACCTGAGTGACCTACGGAAAATTTTAGCCCATCAAGAGGTATTTCATAGAGAAGTGGGGAAGGGGCTAGGAGGGTCTGGGCCTTACTACCTGTTATTTCGTATTTCGTTTCTGCATTTTCTGAGAGTATTTACCATAGTAATGTATATTTTTTTTTACACCATCAGAAAGTAGAGATTTCAACGAATAAAAAGCTCACTGACTTTTTTAAAAAAGCAGATATTTTGACGGGTGAATTTTCGATTGAAAATTAGGTGCTTTTTCAATATTAAGTCAAAAAAAAGGTGAAAAAATAAATATTTTAAATCAGAAAAATTACAGTGTGTTTGAGAGGTAAAAAGGTAAGTTTTCACCAAATTTCGTGAAAAAGTATTTTTTTTTGTAAAAGATAAAAATAAAAAACCAAAAACTTGGTTATTTGAATTTTTCACATACATTTTGAAGTTATGTGAAAAAAGTTTCAATACAAAAGTTGTAGATCTTTTTTTTACCTACAACTTTGCCATTCAACTTTTTTCCATAGGACTTTTTCCGGAAATCGAGATAAACCGTTTTTTACCAATAAACCCCCCCTCCCCCCCACTTCCCGACCTCAGATCGCCCGTAATTTATTTTTCCTTTCATTTTTGTTGCATTCTCTTCCTTTTCCAATGGGTTTCATCCTACTATTATTTTTTTTCACTTTTTATTATTTTTTAAGGCTTCTACCCTGGTCTAATTGTAGAATGTTTTAGAATCAATTTGGTTGACAGTGCAATATATTTATTTCAAATGATTTTAAGCAATAAAATAGTTATCTAATTCGTTTTTGACGAACAAACTTCTTGAAATCACCCAGGATTTAAAGAAGCTTTTTGTTTTAATGTCTACAGCACAGCAGAAAAACTCGCCGCGGATCAAATAATAATTTCACATATTCTTATTATCTCTTTACAGCCCATTTTATAGCTTATACTTTTATTATACCAAATTACTTCACAAATTAGGTTATAAACACTCTGACAATCATTTTAGTTTGGGTAGATCAGGATGCAGGTTACAACTCCTTAGACATTCCTTAAAATCCCTCCCTTGAATAATATAATTAGGTTGGGATTTAAAATATAAAATATAGGTGTTGCATTGAGCTCGTCAATATGTTTACCAATTTTTTTTAATAATATAATCAAACTTATCATTCTGAACTTATTTTTATTTTTTATTTTATAAAATTATTTTAATTTTAATATTTTATAAAATCGATATTTAGGCTTCCGTGGGGTCATTTTGATTTTTATCGATAAAAAAATCATGATAAAAAATGTATACTCGAATAATTATTTTCTTTATACCTCGAATAGAACTTGAAATTAATATTTTTATAATAATACCTCCGTTCCTATCTGGTGTCCCACGACACCACACGACTTTTTTTTTCTACTAGATATTATATAGTATATCTAGACTCACCACATCTTTGATTTAATTTTCTCAGCATAGGCATGATGACTGATTTTGAAAAACTGTTGGAGATGTTTGGAAGTTCCACGACACGACAATGTTGAAAAAAAATTCCTTTTAATAATAAATTAAAATAAAATAAAAAAATTAAAATAAATAATTGAATAAATTAATAATAAAAATAAATAAAATAAAAACTAATAACTTGCAGTCAGGATTCGAACAACCGAACCGACAATTTCACTCCTTCGTTTAGCCCTTACGCCACGTAAGCTATGATGGAACGAGTGTAATAATTTAATAAACGAAGGCAACGCACAAGGGTCGTGACGGAAAAATTCTTACACTTTTTTCGTCTAGCCCCCATCCGCCAAGACCATACTGACCGATAATGAACTTCCAAAAATATTTTATTTCAGCAAAAAAAAATTCGGTAGATAAAATTGCATTTTAATTTTAAGTTTTAAAACGCCAAAACTAGTGTCATGGCGTCGTTTGTGACGTCAGCTCTATGCTTTTTCATAGTAGGTAGTTTGTCAAAGATTGAAGATAGAATAGAATAGAATAGAAATGTTTTTTATTCAAATAAACTTTTACAAGTACTTTTGAATCGTCAATGAGTCTACCATAGATGTGACTTATGTCTCCACTCGAGTGAGAAGGGTTCAGGCCAGGACCAGCGCAGGCCAAGTGTCGAATAGCAGACTTCACGCACCTTTGAGAACACTATGGAGATCTGAGGTGCGATTGTCTATGGTTATTCCATTGATCGTAATCGTATTCGATGACATTAGCATCACCATTCCCCTGGCGCATTCCCTATTTGGGGTCGGCCCTCCTGATACTTGATCGCCACTTGTTGCGATCTTGAGTCATTTCTGGCGTTAGGTCGAGCATCGTCATATCTTTGGAGATGGTTCTAGTCCAGGTAGTTGGTGGGCGACCTCTGCTTCTCTTGCCCTCATCCATATCCATCACTCGTCTTGTCATGTGGTGTTCGTCCCTGCGCATTACATGACCATACCAGCGTAATCGGCCTTCCAGCATCTTATCCCGAATATCGGCAACTTTAAAAGTGCCTCGGATGAGCTCATTCCGAATTTTGTCTGATCGAGTAACACCTCCAGACCAACGCAACATTTTCATTTCAGTGACATGTAATTTCTGTTCGTCACACTTTCTCATTTCATTTCTCATTAGCGTCAAAGTAAAATAGGCCAAAACTACATTGAAATAGATCTCAATTTCGTATATGCATTCTTATACGTTTAGGTATGTAATATAGGCTCCATCAGGCTCCATGTTAAAATTGGTTTTACTGAATTTGTGACTTTAAACAAATACAATCAAGGATTATTTTTCTTTGACGCTAATGTCTTCGAATACGAATACGATCAATGGAATAACTTTTAGACAATTGGTACCCTGGATTCCTCACGATGATTTCCTTCACCATTAGATAAAGCAAGTGGTATTTAATTGCTTATGCTTATGCGGATGATACAGCTCAGCATCTATGTCTGTCCAAGTACAAGGTGCGTCGACAAGACCTATCCAACTGCATCGTGGTGTGAGACAGGGGGATGTTTTGTCCCCGAAACTGTTTTCTAATGCTTTGGAAGATGTCTTTAAGACGCTTGATTGGAAAGGTCATGGCATCAACATAAACGGAGAGTACATTTCACACCTTCGTTTTGCTGATGATATTGTCATCGTCGCGAGTTCGCTGCAGGAGCTGCAAGAAATGCTTGATACCCTCCACGCTGCCTCCCGACATGTTGGTCTCCGGATGAACCTAGACAAGACCAAGGTAATGTTTAGCGACCTGGTCGCTCCGGGATCGATTATTGTCGATGGATCTATTCTTGAAGCTGTTCAAGAATATACATACCTTGGGCAAATTCTGCAATTGGGTAAAAACAGCTTTGAGAAGGAGATTGACAGGAGGATACAGTTAGGTTGGGCAGCATTTGGGAAACTTCGTCGAGTCTTTTCGTCGCAAATACCGCAATGCCTAAAGACAAAAGTCTTTAATCAGTGCGTCCTACCAGTGATGACTTACGGTGCTGAAACGTGGACACTGACAGTGAGGCTAGTCCACAAACTTCAAGTTGCTCAGCGTGCTATGGAGAGAGCCATGCTCTGAATTTCTTTGAGGGATAAAATCCGAAACGAAGTAATTCGCCAAAGAACTAAAGTGACCGACGTAGCTCTTAGGGCGACCACGCTGAAGTGGCAGTGGGCTGGTCACATTTGTCGGAGGACCGATGGCCGCTGGGGTCGTAAGGTCCTCGAGTGGAGACCACGTCTCGGCAAACGGAGTGTAGGGCGCCCCCCGGCTAGATGGAGCGATGACATCCGGAAAGTGGCCGGCATCGATTGGATGCGAAAGGCCCAGGATAGGCAACGTTGGCGCTACTTAAAAGAGGCCTATGTCCAACAGTGGATGCACTCTGGCTGATGATGATGATGATGATGATGATGCGGATGCAGAAGCTGGACATAGGTGGTGCTAGATCAGAGGGATCTGTAGTCAAAATGGGAGTACCACAGGGCTCCATTTTGGGGCCGTTTTTATTCCTGGTATATGTCAATGGTTTGCCACATATGGTTCAGAACATTGCAGACATAGTAATGTTTGCCGACGATACTTCAATAATTTTTAAAATTAAAAGACAGTTAAACAATTTGGACGAAGTAAACATTGCTCTGTCACAAGTTCTGAACTGGTTTACAACGAATAACTTGTTGCTAAACACGAAAAAAACAAAATGTATCAAATTTACTCTCCCTAACGTACAACAAGTGGACAGTAAAATTCTTCTGGGTAATGATAGGTTGGAATTGGTAGAGGGAACGTCATTTCTAGGATTAGATATTGACCACAAACTTCAGTGGGGGAGTCATATACGTAAGCTTGCTAAAAAATTGAGCTCGGCTGCATATGCTGTACGAAAAATCAGACAGTTGGCAGATGAACCCACTGCGAAAATAGTTTATTTTAGTTACTTTCATAGTCTCATGTCGTACGGTATACTTCTATGGGATCGAGCAGCTGATATTAATACTATTTTTGTACTGCAGAAACGAGCAGTTCGTGCTATCTAACCTAGGCCCTCGGGAATCGCTTGTGGAAATTTATAAAACTGGTAATATATTAACAGTCGCAAGCCAGTATATATTTGAAAATATAATGTATGTCCGGAAAAATATAGATCTTTTTAAAAACCGGAATTACATTCATTAACGGAACAAAAATAAAAAAAGACTAGAAACCCAGAGGTTCCGTCTTAAAAAAGTTAGCACGTCGTTTTTGGGCAATAGTGTCCGCTATTATAATAAGATCCCTACAGAGGTGCTAAGTTTACCAGAAGGGAGATTTAAACGCTTAATTAAGAAAACTCTATGTAAAAAGGGTTACTATCGTTTGGCTGATTACTTAGCTGATGGGGACGCTTGGACGGATTCACGAATAAAATGAAATTTTATATTATTTATTTTTAATAATAATTAATTATTTACTATTGTTTAAGGCATAAAATTTTTATTATTCGACTATACGTGTTATTTTTTATATTACAATTCATTTGTTACATTGTTCAATTACATTGATAAATATTGTTTTATGTATTGACGTTCAAAAAGTGTAATTTGTTACCTATTTTGAATAAAAAAAAGTTTGACTTTGACTTTGACTTAAAACGCACATAATTTCCACAGAGATGCCTGCCTGGGCTCGGAACTTCCGCCCCCCTGAAAAAGAGAAGGACGCAGAAGTCTACTAGGGTAGCGCCTAGCACCGTTTAAATAATGGGTGGGTATTGTTTGGTTTATTTGTCTTTAATTTATCTTTTGTCGCTTAATCTGACTCGAAGTTGGTAGAGATATACCTACTTTTAAATAACTCAGTTAGCTGTCCTCGAATTTGCTTTGCATCGTATTTAACAAGCTAAGACTTTTCTGAAGCTGGCTGAGATACTTAGGATAAAAGTTTAGTACAAACTGAAAAACTTGAGGCTGCATCCCGGTTGGTTGGGTTGTGGCCTAGTTGCGAAGAGTTCAACCAAGTACATATTTGCTAAGCAAAATAGGTCATCATCACAAGGACAAGAAACTGGATGAGTGACCAAATTCCGGTGAAATAAGAATTCCCTTTTTAGGGTTCCGTACCTCAAAAGATAAAAAATCGGCCAAGTGCGAGTCGGGCCTCGCTCTTTTAGGGTTCCGTAAAAATTGATCTAAAACCGACAACTTTGATGGTCCCCCATTTCTTCATTTTTGTAGCTAAAAAATAAAAATATATATATTTGAACTCCACTTAATGAGCTCTAGACAATGACACCCCACATGCCAGGGTAAAAAAAGTAAAATTTTATTTCGACTCCTTTTCCATGTATGGGAGCCCCCTTTATTTTTTAATTTTATTTTATTTTTATTATTTGTTGTTATAGCGGCAATAGAAATACACAATCTGTGAAAATTTCAACTGTCTATCTATTACGGTTTACGAGATACAGCCCGCTGACAGACGGACGGACGGACGGACGGACGGACAGCGGAGGCTTAGTAATAGGGTCCCGTTGGCACCCTTTGGGTACGGAACCCTAAAAAGGGAACCCTTATAAGATCACTCTCTTGTCCGTCTGTCTTTGTGTCACCACCGATTTTCTCAGGAACGGGTGGACCTAGCAAGTTGAAGTTTATAGTCTCGAACTACGTTGGATAGGTACGTAGAAGCTCCTGTTAATAATTCTAAAATAGTTTACCCATTCACCAAACCAATTCACAAAATGAAACAAGTATTTTAAATATCGAAACAAACAATAAGTATATAAAAAATTTCAACTTTTATTTGGAGTAGGAGTATTTTTTTTTAATTCACAAAACCGACTGATCGCAAATAGCCTGGGGGTTATCTGTGCAAATAGCCCACGCTATTAAAACTAGTGGTTCGCCCCGAACTGAGACCTCGCGGTAACGGTTTCCCATAATTGACGATCAAAATTGACATTATTATTATGCCCGTTTTCACCAACCATACCTAAATCATCCCATTTGTAGAAGTCTCTTTACATAGGTAGCCCCTAAATACAATTCTAACATCCCAATGTCATTTTCACCTTTAGTTGTCCCGTAGAGGTTCGTAATAACAAAGTTGACAGAAAGTGTCAACTAACTTAACATAGGTAGCCCGTAAAGGTTAGGGAACTGTTATAGTGAAATCCTCAAGGCCTCAATCAAACTTAGGTATAGTTTTTTGGAACATTCAAATTAAATTACTTGTACACAGCGTCAACTATTGACACGATCAGAAATATGTAAAAACAAATGGCAACGTGAAGTTTTATTGATGTTTGCTAAATGACTAAATAATAATCTTAATTGAATAATAGGTATGTTACATAAAGCTGCATTTGCTATATGAGATGAGAGCGCCATCTATTGACATCATTGTGAAGTTCTGTTGTTGCTGCTCATTAAAAGTTAAATAATTTAGTTTCCTTATTACATTTATCTAATTTTAGTATTTGTTGTTCAAGTACATGATATTACGCTAAAATTGTAAAACTTTCAAGCCCCAGCTTTCAATGGTTATTCCGTTCTGAGGTCAAATATAATCTCCACTTTGAAAGCCCCCCATTTCGTCAATTTTAGGAAAAAAATTAAAAAAAAAATACTTTTGTACTCTGTTCCAAATTATCTTTAAAATGAGGTACTGTAAACCTATGAAACGCAAAATTTTTTTTTTCTTCGCATTCGCTTCTATGAGAGCCCCCCTGAAATAAAGATTTTTATAACTTTTTAAGCCATTTTCGGCTGGAGGCCATCGGTTTACATATTATATCTAAAATTGAAGTAATTTCGTTCAGTAATTCAGAAGTTATAAGGCTCTGACAGACGGACGGACGGACGGACGGACGGACGGACGGACGGACGGACGGACAAGTGCAAATTCACTCAAGTAGACTCAAAGACCTTCGCTTCGCTCGGTCGATAAACGCGAAAAATACCTGCGTCTTTTTAATACCCGCCTACGTCAAAGCTAAAAGGAAGGGTCAAATTTAGCAGTCTATTTATGTAGGTATGTGACTATTCAAGCCCAATGGTTAAAGGTGCGGACTGAAAACTGAAAGGTCGCAGGTTCGAATCCCACCCGTTGCACTATTGTCGTACCCACTCCTGACACAAGCTTTCCGCTTATTTGGAGGGGAGAGGAGGATATTAGTCAACTTCAACTTGGCTGATATTCTTTAATCACCTTTTCAATTTCAAACACTTTAATTTGAGACCCCACTAAATAGTTTGAAAATTTTTGAACCCCACATTATGGCGTCCGTAATCCGATATTTTGAATTTTTCAAATTTTTGTGTTCTCGTTGACACTCGCGCTGGCATGGCATGGCGAATCTAACGACGTGCGACTTATCAAAATCGGCCCACGCGTTTTGTCTCTAGAGTGCCACAAAGGAGTAAACAAACATACATACATAGACTGATAAACATATTACCACTCCTTTGCGTCGCGAAGTCGGCTAAAAAACTTAAACCACGCGGACGAAGTCGCGGGCAACATCTAGTAGTGAATAAACTACTGAGCCGATATTGATGAGTGAGGTGTCAATTGATTCGTTCTGATGGTCCGCGTGACATAAATGCTACATTTTCTAGGAAGATGTTTCATCCAATTTTCCGTCGTCGGGTAACAGTTTTTAACTTTTATCCTTGTTTCAGGTAGATGTATTTAGGTACGGCTCACATTCTCTCGTTGCTATTTTAGGCAACTAATAGTAAATTCCATCGGGACACACCGGCAGTTTACAGATGCTATGCATTGCGAAGTAGATGCGTAATTACAAAACTCAGGAGGGAATATTGTGTAATATATGTAACTACATTTTACATAACAAATTATCCTCCACTTTTAATAACTGCATAATTTTCGAATACTTCAATCGACAACTGTATACAAATATTATGTTACTATGTGATGTATGTACGTATATTATAGTAGTTTATGCAACTGTTGGCACTCGTTACTATTATGAAACTCGCTGCGCTCGTTTCATAAACTCACACTCGTGTTTTAATACCCGTGTTATATGCAGTTGCATACACTACTTTATCTTCACTAATGCAATTTATCAAACAACAAGAGTAAAAGCTGACAATAGTTTATTTATAATAATTGTTCAAATTTTGGATGGTACAATTTTGAAAGTTAATGTTAATTATTGATCCAGCAGCTGCAGCGGCCGCGGGGCAAGCAGTAGAGCTCGTAGACGGAGTCGGAATATTTATAATTACTTCATTCGTCTTGTTTTCTATACTGTTCAAGATCGTATTTGAGACTTGAATTTTATTCATTAAAGACTCATCAATGTAGCTTTCAGCCACAGTAGAAGACTTCCACCCCCCGTGTCGTTTCAGTGCGGTCAAATCACCACCGCTATCTATGAGAAGGGTCGCCGAGGTGCGCCGGAAGCAATGCCCCGTGTACAACGCTGGGTTATGCAGATTCAAAAAACTTGCGATAGTTTTTCCCAGAGCACCAAATTTATTAATACCAGTTCTTTGATCGACGCACTTCCCCGATCTATAGCTCAAGAAAAAGGCAGGGTTTCGACAGGGGGTGGGTCGAAGTTCCATGTATTTTTTACATACGGCATAGCAGTTGCCCGTCACAACGAAAGAACGATCTATTTTCGTTTTTGTTTTCAAAACTTTCACCATGATTGTACTGTCGTCTATGTTAGAGACTTCATCGAACTGGATGTTGTATAGCTCTTGCCTTCGGCATGCCCCCATCATGCCGAAGATTAGTGCAACCTGTAACAATAAACGATATAATAAGCTTGAGGTACATAGCCAAGGCAAAAACTATGATATATGAAGTAGTAAAGTGTAGGTACCTACTACCAAATTTATACACAAAGCGCTTAAACGGAGTGTCTAGATAACTTGCGTGTGTAGTACGTAAGTACTAGGTAGATTAAATAACAGAACTAAAATACACTTACCTTTTCAAAAAGATACAAAATATCTGGTGAATCTTCCAGGAACATCTTTATTTGACCTGATGTAAACATCAAGGACTTTTTTTCCTTGTATCCTTCTGAACTGCGTTTCAGGAACGCTATGACTTTTGAATACTTCGTGATATCAATATTGTTGTAGATACTCAGTGTGGACTTGAGCATAGAATATTTAGCCCACATAGAAGATGGCTTGAATTTGTCGGAGAGGTCTTTGAGATACGCAAGAATGACATTTTCAGAAAATGATGTAGTTTTCTTTTCGATCTTCCATGCCAAAAAGTTATTATATTCTTTTTCATATAATTTTCTAGATTTTTCTGGCAAAAGATTGTGAGTTACTTTTGTTGCCAATTCTAGAATATCCGGAGGCGTACAAATATCATCGTCGCTATCCATTTTTAACTTTTAATTTGTATTTTAAAAACAAAACACATTGCGAAACATTAAACGCGTACGTGTATTGTCACAGTGAACTTGCCGCCATTAAAATCTAACCAATGAGAGCGCAGCTGCGCGCGCAGGGCCAATCAGGAGCGAGCGCGCGCTGTTCGTTTTTTATTTAATTGGCACAAGATCTTACCAAAGAGTTTTGTGTATGTAAGTTTAGTAGTTTCGACGAAGTTTTCACGTATAACCCAACTGTTTTCAAAAGCCAGCCTAATATCAAAATTTTATACAACTTGTATGAGGATTTTGACATAAGGCTCGCCAGGTTAATTGGTCGCGTTTTATTGATGTTATAATGAGATTTTACGATATCGATGTGGATATTATACCATCATGTGAAATTGCTTAAATTGAGTGTTTTGTTATCTGCGCTATAACAGTAGTAATTATAAGTCAAGTATTGGAAACATAAGTAGAATGTTATAACATTAGTGTAGATAAAAGCTAATATTATTACGTAGCTTACACGAACGAATTACATAACAATATATTTGTCTTTAGATACTGATAGATTTAAATATAGATTTGTAACAGATAAAGATATTATTACATACCTACGTACCTACCTGTCATTGACAGACAAATAATAGTGACTTCATAGAATAGAATAGAATAGAAAAGAAATATTTTTTATTCAAATAAACTTTTACAAGTGCTTTTGAATAGTCGATGAATCCACTGGTACTGGTGGTATACAAGGATATTGACAGTTTGCAGGCGCCATGCAGTGCGGAATGCTGACCTAATCAGAAATCTCAGGAGTGGGCAATAGCTTCGAAACTCTAGCTACACACCCACACACCACAAATTGCCTCCTAAGTGAATACTTTAGCAACCTATCTCCTCCTTACGGTAGTAAATATAATAAGTCTATGATATCCTCTGCCTGTTGTGTAAGACAGAAAGACAGACAGGCAGAGTCACTTTTGCATTTACAATATGAGTTTAGATTATGATTACGTCTACGTTTTCACAGCTACATGAAGCCGAATTAAGTTAGTAAATAATAAGATCTACCTATTTACTACTTATACTAGGGTCCGATTTTGCCAATAAGGGCTCCATTTTTGACATTTCCAGTGGCCGGTTGAAAACAATGGAAATTTACCACCTAAGAACTATCATACTCGCATTTCTAAATACTATGGAACTAGGAATTACGACTACGCTTCGTACACATTTCATGTTTGACAGTTTTAATTAGCAACATAACGATAGCCACTGAGTTAGAGAATAGACCTCCAGACCAGAAACAATTTACTTTACAATTTCCAAACTGCCTCTACCGAGAATAGCTCACCACTGCGACGGGTCGTCAAAATAACACACTTGCCGATTTCACCAACGTCGAATGTCGCTCTGATAGTTTTTGTATTGAAATTCTGCCAAAATATCTCGCTCGAATAAGAATTATTTTACGTTGGTGAAATTAGCCCTAAGTATATTATGTATTCACGCAGTGGTTTATAAACTAGCAATAATAACTAACGCTTTAATGTGAGGGTAGTTCGTTATGTCAATAACAAGATGTAGTTTATGCATGTGAAACATGTAACATGGCACGTACTAACCGTTATATTTGATGTTCTGTGAAACGTTGCAATTTACGTCAAATTAATATTGAAGCAAATGTTTATTATTAGTTACAAGGATCTACTGCAGTATTTTTTTTATTAAATATATAGACTAGCGCACCTGATGGTAAGTGAATAATAAATAAGTATTGCCCGTACAATATTTATTTTTAAGCAATTTGAACCTACTACAAAAGAAAGGCACATATACGAGTAGATAGCTTGCATACTACTGCCTAGAATTATAAAACTACTTGAATTTAACTGAAAGAAGTCGAAAGCATCAGCTAGTTTAATTTAATATCATTATGTTCAATATATAAGTAGGTACAGTAGACATTATCTAATTAATACTTAAGTTATTTATCTGAACTGATTTGCTTAAATATTTTTCAACCTTTGCCAAATGGTTTTATAAAAATTTTGGGTACTAATTCCCCAATCCTGATACCTACTACAGGGGTACTGCCCACCTAAACTGTATAGATTTAGGGACTGTCGATTATGAATAGATATTGCAGGTACCAAGTAAAGACTTCATCGTTGAACTCCATTACTCAACTCCTCAACCTTGGAGCACCTGCAAGGAAATGAATGAAATGAAATGAAAAACACTTTATTGCACACCACATTAAAAATAAATAAAAACTAAAAATAAACGTAAAAATAAATAATAACACATGGTAGTACAAATGGCGGCCTTATCGCTAAAAAGCGATCTCTACCAGGCAACCACGTTGCAAAGGATATAATGATCAAAGATAAAGTGAGGGTGCACGCAAGTTTATGAGGAAAAAAAGAGAAAAAAGGAACTGCACTCCTAAACCGTGATGATTTAAGAATTGTCGATTGTGAATATTATGAGTCTCCTAAGCACATAATACTAAGATGGTATAGATATCATCATTGAAATACATTTACCGCTCCCAACTCTTCAATAGTGATGCTAAAAAAGCTATAAGTACCTTATTGGATTTTAGGATGGTATCAGGTATGGTAGGGCTTTTGTCGATAGGCCTCACAACGGGCATATTTCATAATCTCATAAGAAATCAAAAAATTTAATAGTGCTACTGCTAATTTCATGATAAAAATATTTTGTTAATTCAACTTAAATTTTATTGGAAACAGTTATTCACGAGTTACTTAGCAAAAGAGTTTTCCGGTTAATGTAGCAAATAGGCATTAAGAAATGTCCTACTTATTCCGTGATTCACTGAATGCGCTTTGCTGTCACCCCTATTTATTTACGGATGCTTTTACTAGAATTACTGCAGCTTCGGCGCCGCTGTGCTCCTTTTATAATAAGCTGAACACTACTGCAAATATTTCACGAGAAAAATTAAAAAGTCATTAATCCAGTAGCAACTGGCTGATGCCCGCGACTTCGTCCGCGTGGATTTATTTTTTCAAATCCCGCGGTAAATCTTTGATATTTTCGATATAAAAAGTAGCCCATGACACTCCCCAGGTCCTCAGCTATACTCAAACCAAACTATATGCAAAAAATCACGTCAATCTCTCTTACGGCGTGATTGAAGGACAACCCAACATTTTCGCATTTATAATTATTATATTTTAATGAGGATATCAACCTCAATTTGTATTCGGTAGGTAAACTAGTAAGCAATTAATGAACAATATGCACCGAGTATCAACAACAGAACTCCCGCAGTGGTTTTGTAGTATGATGTCGAAGTTAGGCCAGCGCTGTGGTGGAGTTTGCAATGCGGATGTGGTTAGTGCTCGCTCAGACAACATGCACCTGCGGCTTGTTTGTCTGGTGGGAATTTCACGTGTTTCAGACGCTAAAGCTGAGTTCACATCAATCCTAGGATTGTCTACAAGAAAATAGTTTCAAAACTGTAATCTGACTACCGAAAATTAGATGTATCATCCATCATAATATGGTTTTAACCCCCGACGCAAAAAGAGGGGTGTTATAGGTTTGACGTCGATGTCTATCTGTCTGTCTGTGTGTGTGTGTCTATGGCATCGTAGCTCTCAAACGGATGGGCTGATTTCGATGCGGTTTTTTTCATTTGAAAGCCAGTTACCTTGCGGTGGTTCTTAGCTATGTTTGATTAATATCGGTCCTGCAGTGTAAGAGTATCAGCTCTTTTCCAAAATGATGTAAGGCATTTTTGGCGTATGATTACTGGATTAAGTGCTTCACGCGTGCCAGTCTAATCGTTAAATGACAATTAATTGATAATTTCAGTACAGCCATAGATTCTCATGTCGGGGGTATTTTAAATTTTCAAGTTATATTTATCATCATTGTTTGTACATAAAAATATGTAGGCTACTTTTTGTACCGATTCCTGCGTGATTTTTAAAAAACTGTCTCGACGCAGATGGTGTCCCAGGTAAAAGCATTGTATCATTAAACCTAAGAGTAGAAACTCAACAAGTCAGAGGCATAGGATCTGGGAATCCACCACATTATTATTCCAAGATTACCCGTGGGTACTATTATATTTATGTACTGGGTGATAAATGGGAACATGCAAAGGGGTCTCACACCCTAATAAATACGTCGCAGAGAGAGGCACAATCATCAACAAAACAAGTTTGTGTAAGTATGGAAATAATATGGTTGCACTCATGTATCTTCGCCTTCTAAAGCCTTCTATAAATGATGATGAAAAAAGCCTCATTAACTCAATGTTTTAGAAGTAAGCTGAGAAACGAAAGGTAATAAAGCTTCGAAAAATAATGCTTTAATAAAATCGTCAGCGTTCGTTCAAAATGACTTCTCACCTTTTCAACAAAATTTTAAATGGGATTGCATTATAAATGTACATTGAACATTATTGTTCGAAGATCGAAAAACCACGACTTGATGGCTTTTTTTCATAGCTGATACCTAAAACCTTAAAACACACTTATATAATTAAAAAGGCTTACACAAACTGAGCATGAGTTCCCATTAAACAAACTAGGTATTCGTTTTAAAACACTCGTTTAGTTTAATGAGCTGAGAGCACCTAAAGCAAAATGTCCACTAGCAATACAATTTAGAGCTCTGGCAAATTAGATAGTCTGATGTAGAAATTGCAAAATGTACTAGCACGTGAACACTCCCAATCAAGGTACCTACTCGTAAGTTATTGCTGAACAGCTTTAACTGGCAATTAGGAGTAGGTAATCTTGCCTTGGAACTGTTGACTTTTGAAATTTAGTGAAACTCGGCAGAGAGCCAAAATTTCGAGTAGGTATTATGCGGACCATAGAGAGTCGACCAACTGTACCTCATCAAGTTATATGAATGACATGGCTTCTGAAATTCTTCAAGATTTAACTTTCTGATTCAAGAGATAAGTTTCAGTTGTTACATCGAGCCCAGAATCTAATCAAAAATAAGTGATATGAAATATAACTAATTTAAGAGATGCACAGTTGCATTACGATTGCCAAATAAATTTTGATTTGTAGGTATTACAGATCCAAAAAGTATCTACTTTAAAATTCTGTATAATGGATCCACATGGATCAATCATTACCTAGTGGTAGGTACCACACCTTAACCGTTTTTAATAATAAAATCAAAGAAGTTAAAAAATATACCCATTGTGTTATAAAAATTAATAAATAATAAACATACGCCTGTATTAATTTTCTCATAAAATACATACTGTTATCTGAAAAAATACTGTAATTACCTAGTCGAAAACATGCGTAGCGTATAATATAAAAATCAAGTTTTTAGAAAAATCTGTTATTTTTACAGGTTTCCTGCAACAACTTTTTTATCGTTTTTTGAAAGTAATTAATTATGTTAAGATGATCGTGGAACTGTTTTTATTTTAAGCTTTTAGAGGATAATCTTAATGTGGGCGTTGGCAAACAACAAAAGTAATTCCTAGAGATTATTTTTATTTTACTTTTAACTGATTAATCTATTCCAAGAACGACCCGCCAGCCATGATCTTGTTGATTAATTTAATTTGGCTTGGCTTTTAGCTGAGAGTCACTTGAGACATTCTCAAAGAAAATTTACGTAACAATACCTACTTTAACATTATTTTCAATACGTTTCCTCGTATCTTCAATCTTATAGTACATCGCTGTCAAAATTAATAAGTAGACACTCAATGGTAAAATATCTACTTACTTACATTAGAACAGTTTTTCAGTACGCTTTAGTTTCGCATGTCGCACAGCAGATAAACCATTGCGGTACTTAATTATTACAACTACTACTAGTACTAAATTTAATTTTTACGGCGGAGGTCTTCTACAGGCCTGAAAATTGGAATTATATTACGTACCGTATCATAGATAGTAATGCGTCAGTCTTCTTCTTTCCTTTGGTTTTGGCTGTTCTTAGAATGGGTTTGTCAACATCAGTGCCAACGTGAACTAACGTCATCAAGTTCTTCGAGGCAGATTATATAGCCAAATCTTGATGTTGACGTCAAACGAATTTTTGGAACGTAAGTGGGCTAGACGGAAAAAATTAAGGAACCGACACTCGACATATTTTTGAAACCGACACTTTTTTGTTGAATGTGAATTTTGCATTGTGTTCGGTATTTTCGCGATACAACATTGGGTATCCGTAGCCTAGTGGCTGAAAATGGGAAATTCGATCTGTCGAGCTGGGATTCGAACCATCGACTTTGAACTGTTAGGCGACTGCCGGAGCCACTAGGCTACGGAGACTCAATGTTGTACCGCGAAAATACCGAACACAATGTAATCGAAAGGAACTACGTTCCATCCGGGTGTCCCTTGACACCTCTCAAGTTTTTCTTGTAGGTTGTCTTGGGAAAAGGAAAAGTACACAATAACACCAAGTTCAATTGCTTCATCTCATCGGAAGGTGGTTCTTGCGCAAATAAAATCAACCGAGCTAAGTTATTCAGTAAAAGAGTAAAATTGCAGCCAATATTTAGTCTCGATAGTTGATAACTTTTCAAGTAAATATGATTTTGTAATGATGATCCCTCAGTGCCTGAAGAATAAAGTCTTCGAACAGTGCGTGTTGCCAGTGATGACTTACGGATCCGAGACATGGTCGCTAACTATGGGCCTCATAAGAAGGCTCTGGGTCACTCAGCGAGCGATGGAGAGAGCTATGCTCGGTATATCCCTGCGAGATCAAATCAGAAATGAGGAGATCCATAGGAGAACCAAAGTCACCGACATAGCTCAGCGTGTCGTGAAACTGAAGTGGAAATAGGCGGGGCACATACATAGTTCGAAGAGCTGATGGTCGTTGGGGTCCCAAGGTGCTGGAGTGGCGACCCCGCACCGGGAAACGCAGTGTTGGCAGACCTCCCACTAGGTGGACCGACGACATCAAACGAGTCGCCGGGAGCCGCTGGATGCAAGCGGCGCGCTAGACCGAAGCCTGTGGAAGTCCAAGCAGGAGACCTTTGTCCAGCAGTGGACGTCTATAGGTTGATAAAGAAGAAGAAGAAGATATGACGATGAGCTCTTGTTTTAAAAGTCTTGTTTTAAAATTACTTCTGATAGTCCGTCAAAACTGTACCTACCTACCTAAACTGTTATTTTTGAATAGCTAATGGTGCTGGGTAGTACGATAGATATCCGGAACCGGAAATAGTTCTAGATATCTAGGGACTGAAGGTGACTCGTAGTCATCTCTTCAACCGAAAGACGTTCAGTGCTGAATATGTAGGTCTCTTGAAGGTATTCCACAGAGCATGGTATTTTCCATAGGTACCAGATATTCACTTTTAGTCGCCCTACCACCTAGTGCGGGGTTTTCCTGTGCAGTTTTCACTCTTCGAGCATTTAACCAACTAAATGCACTAGGTAAGTCTTCACTCCAGCACCTTGGGATACATAAGTGTCATGATTTCTTCGCACCGACCGACCGAATCCGGTCACGGCGGCAAACCTCCTCAGAGATCAGCCATCCGCGCGGGAGATATAACAGTGCACAAGTGTGTGCGCAAACACTGGTGCACTCTCTATTCTCTCACTCTCATAGTCCGATGGGACGGAAATCCGACACGACCGGAGAGATCAGGCGCAGGAGCGATGGCTTTACGTGCTCTGCGAGGCACGGGGGTGACTAGCCGCCAACTTCCTAACTCCGGGCTAGTACCTACTAAGAATTTCATAGCAGAAAACCCCACTTCATTTTTTATCAAATACATGACTGGCATAAGATAAAAAAAAATCCCTTGAATTACCATTACATTGAGTTATACAAGAGTAAAAGCTTTCATCGGCTTAATTCTTTCGATCATGATGGATGGTACTGTACATAGTTCCGTGGACGCGTAATTGGTCAATGCAAAATCACGCGGATGTACAAACAAGCGGTATTGCACATGACCATCCAATTACCGAGTTTGATTGCAGCAGGCTCGAATCAACTTTGTTTGTGTTTCACACGTTGAAATGATTTTGCTAGAGAAATATTCGTCACGTTTTTACTCGACTCATCATTCATTAGTTCACTGCCGATTTCGGCAACAGCGACTGGATCTCTGTTAACTTTGAAAGTTCAATAAGGGCTTCGCTCGTGTGCCCTGATGTGGCTGATGTACCCTATTTTTGCACGAAATAGCCGCGCGCAGTGAGGACATGATAGGGCACCATCGACGTAATTATAGGTTATATTGGAGGGTGGTCTACTTTTCAGTTGATCTCGGTAAACATCCAGATCCACCCTCCTTTTGTCTTCAAAATCCGTGACAGCCTGCTGAACCAAGTGCCTCCACTCCCCTCGGTTTTCAGCGAGACTTTCCCAACGAAAGGAGTCGATGTTACAATTGGTCATATGCCTCTTTCATCATCATCATCATCATTAGCAACCCATCAACGGCTCACTACTGAGCGCAGGTCTCCTCTTAGAGAAGGGTTATGCCTCTTTAGCACA
Source organism: Oeneis ivallda (assembly GCA_029955525.1). Classification (NCBI taxonomy): domain Eukaryota; kingdom Metazoa; phylum Arthropoda; class Insecta; order Lepidoptera; family Nymphalidae; genus Oeneis; species Oeneis ivallda. The sequence continues at coordinate 9,636,665 of JARPMR010000022.1, forward strand.
TCTTTATACCTAAGGAACTGACCGCCTTGTTTCCGCTTTCCGTCCTTAAGCTCAGAATAAAAGATGCGCTTGGCTATCCTTTCGTTGGGCATTCTAACAATATGTCCGCACCAACGCAATTGCCGCCGCATAAGATATGCCTCAATGCCACTGACTTTTGCCCGCCGCAACACGTCCGTGTTTCTAATGCGGTCGGACCACCTGATGTTCTGTATTTCACGTAGACACTTGAGGTGGAATCTATCCAAAGTACGAATATGCTTGCGATAAAGCGTCCAAGACTCAGCGGAATAAAGTAAATTTGGCAATATAATAGCCATGTACACCTTGATTTTTGTGCTTAGCTTAATTCCATGCAGACGGAACACCCTCTCTCGGAGTTTACCAAATGCCGCTGAGGCAGCACAGATTCTGCTAGTTATCTCTGAGTCTAGATCTCCTTTAGGTGTTAAGGTGCTCCCGAGATATTTAAATTTACTGACCTGCTTGAGCTCAGTGTTTTCAAGCGATACCTTTTGTAAGGTCTGAACAGAGTCGGCAGTGTTCATTGTCATAACTTCTGTTTTTGCGATATTAATTTTTAATCCAAACCTCACACATGACTTATTAAGGTTCGAAACAAGCTCTTGTAGGCCACTCAAAGTATCAGCCACGAAGCACAAATCATCTGCGTACAAGACTTCTGTGACAAGATCGTACGAGACTTTGGTATGGGCTTTTAGCCGTCTCAAATTGTGTAGCTTCCCGTCTATACGATAACGAATAGATATACCTTGAGCATTACACTTTAAGGCATCGTCGACTACTACGAAAAAGTACAAAGCGAAAAGAGTAGGCGCTAAGACGCATCCCTGCTTTACTCCACAAGTCACTGAGAAGCGCTCCGAAACTTCACCATTAACTGAAATACAGCAGCTCATATTATCGTGCAACAGTCGTAACGCTCTCACAAACTTTTCCGTACAGCCAAGCTTGTCAAGTACAATCCACAAAGCCTCACGAGGCACGCTGTCAAAAGCTTTCTCGAGGTCTACAAAACAGAGAAATAGAGGTTGACACTGTTCTCTGCTCTTTTCCTGTATTTGACGTATAGAAAAAATAGCTTCGCAGGTGCCTCGACTAGGTCGAAACCCGAATTGGGTCTCCGGAAGGATCCTTTCTGAAATTCCTACTAGTCTATTTAGGAGAACTCGGGCAAAAATCTTCCCAGGGACTGAAAGCAGCGAAATGCCCCTGTAGGAGTTGCAATCAGCACGACTGCCTTTGTTTTTATACAACGTGCAAATCTTGGATACTTTAAAATCTTCGGGTACCTGCTCTTCGTCCCGCATGCGTGAACAGAGCTCCCAGACTTTAGAATGCAACTCATTTCCGCCATATTTAAGGAGTTCGCCAGGAATTTCGTCCACACCAACAGCTTTTTTGTTTTTCTGCTGTTTGATAGCCATAGTCACCTCACTGAGAGTGAGCGGGCTATTTAAGGACATATCTTCAGGGTGTTCAGGCAGGGATTTTATATAATCTAAATCCACTAAGCGGTCGACATTCAGCAGGTTATTAAAATGCTCAACCCAGCGTTTGAGTACATCCTCTTTGCTCGCTAATAAGTTCCCATCCAAGGACTTTATTGGAGCATTCGTCTGATGCTGGGGTCCAACTAGATTTCGCACTTCGGCAAAGAAGGCACCTAGTTGATTGGTGTCACATAACCATTGCATATATTGTGCCTTTTCCTGCCACCACCGATCTTTCAGCTCTCGAGTGCGCTTTCGTACCTCTACTGAACTTTTTTTAATTCTTTCCTTGATAACCCGATCAGTCGTTGCATCATCACATCTCAAGAGCTCTCGATGTTTGGCTATTAAGTCACGGATTGTCACGTCATTGTCATCAAACCAGTCTTTATGAACTTTGGTTCTCAGACCCAACGCTTCCAATCCTGCAGCCCGTATACTCGATATTAGAGTATTCCAGTTGGATTTTAAATTACCACCACTGTTGCTACAGAGCGCTCTTAAAGAATGATTAACGGCCTGCACATATTCCTCTTGAACGTCCGGATTTTGCAATCTATCCAAATCCAGATGAGGTATCTTAGATTTCTTAGCCCTGCGGGGAAGGCATAATCGTAGCCTTAATTTAGTAATTACAAGCCTGTGATCGGACCAGCAGTTGGCTCCTCGCATCACTCGAGTAACTTGTACCTGTGATATGTCCCTGCGGCGAGATATTACATAGTCAATTAAGTGCCAGTGTTTTGACCTGGGATGCATCCACGTGGCCTTATATTTAGCAGGGAGCCTAAAAAAGGTGTTCGTTATACACAAACCGAACTGAGCACAAAGACTAAGCAACTGCAGCCCGCTGCTGTTCATGTTTCCAATGCCGTGCCTGCCGAGAACCTGCGGCCACGCTTCATAGTCACACCCAACTCGAGCATTAAAATCTCCTAATAACAGGATTTGCTCAGTAGCTGGAATCTTTGATAAAACCTGGGTCAACTCCTCATAAAATTTATCTTTAATATCATCAGGCTTATCAAGTGTGGGTGCATAAACACTAATTATGTTTAAAAAGTTATTCCCATTCACGTGTAATCGTAATGAGATGACTCTATCCGATGTATATACGGGGTGATCGCTTAATCTTGCTGCTATTTCGTTTTTAATTACAAACCCAACCCCGGATCTTCTGGGTTCGCTAGCAGCTGTACCCTTCCAGTAAAACGTGTAACCCCCACCGCGCTCGACTAGTTGCCCTTCATCAGCTAAATGCGTTTCACTCAGTGCAGCTATATCCACGTTATAGCGTTTCAGCTCCCGAGCAACGATGGCAGTTTTACGCTCAGGGCATACACTATTCGGTCCATCCAGGAGTGTGCGCACGTTCCATGCGCCGAAAGTCATAGATGATGTTCGCAATTTTTTTCGTATTCACGACCACGACAATAAGGATGCACAGGCAGCCGTGGTTACTGCCTCCTTGTCTCAAGGGGGGTGAGCACTTTTTTGAGGCACCTTTTCTAGCCTCCTCCCCGGTTAAACGGGGAAAGCAGTGCCCCTCTAAATAGAGCTGCTTTGTCACAGAGGGTGCTGCCGAACTGCACTGTTACCCCATTGCAGTGCAAGAGCGACCACTCTCCCTAAGCCGCCTTCGTGCAGGTATCAGACAAAACTCGGAGAGCATCATCACCAAGCTTCTCTACCTTTACCCATCGCCAAAGGGCTTGATGTTATTCAGAGTCCGGTAATAACAGAGCCAGTCAATTGCGCAGGATATATTAAAGTGCATAAGTGTACGCGCAAACACAGATGCACTCTCTCGACCACACTCCCTGAGACCCGATGGAACGGTGAACCGCTACGACCGGGAGGGAGCAGGTTGCAGTATCTAGCCGACGATAACCTTGACTCCTATCGCCGCCTTAGGCCTTCCACCAATGCCTTGCTACCCCGCCAAATCTGCCAATCTCCAATGCTTATCAGCGCTGAGATGCCTTCATTACCGGGGTAGACTTCTTGCACTATGCAGGGAGTAACTGCCAACGAACTTGTACGCTCAGCATACTCGCGCACGCTAAGCGCGCAACTGTACGCTCAGCTTACAAGCCCCCCCACCAGGTTTAGCCCACGAGCCGACGTGGTTACCGGGGTGTGGCCGCTGCGTGCAATACAGCTTCTTGGAGCCACTGGTGGGAGTTCTAGAATGTCGACGATTTTAACTCATAACCCGCCACCTTCTAAGAGAAGGCCGGCTGACAGGTAACAGACGCAGACACTCCCTACACCCCCTTTTACTCGACTACGGCATAGCCAAAAGGAAGGGTAATGGTTTAAACAGTCTATGTATGTATGTGTGTATGTATGTTCCACCGTATGAGCGCCTAAACTACAGAGCCGATTTTTAACCGACTTCAAAAAGGAGGAGTTTATCAATTCCTCGGATTTTTTTTATGTATGTTTACCGATTACTCGAAGACGCTTAATAATTACCTACTTCCCAGGTGGTCCCATTGAAATTTTATCGAAAACGGTCGAGCGGTTTTTAAAATATCGACAGTAAATTATATACTTTGTAGTGACGCGAGCGTTTTTGAAGTCTTTTGGTTTTTTAAAAAGATTTTTTTATGGTGTAAAGGATTATCATAGTGTGCATGGAATGCTTATTGTAAATAACGTATTTAAGTTGATAAGGATTAATATTGTATATGTATAAATAGATTTCCAATTACCTCATGGTACGTGACCATTTTTTTAGAAGTTATAGTAGTTTGTCTTTCAATGGTAACCAGGGTCTGGTGGTGGAGCTGGAAGGTGGTCATAGGAACTCTGTAATGAAACGATGCAATCCCATCTAGTTTCGGCTCGTTTGATTCGTCTTGACGAGTACTCTGTTTTTAGATGGTTACCAGGGTCTGATCTGATCAGGGTCTGGTGATGAAACCGGAAGGTGGTTTTGGCAACTTTGTAATAAAGCGACGTAACCCCATCAATTGGGCTCGTTTGATTCGTCTTGACAAGTAGTCTGGTTCTAGATGATAGCCAGTGTCTGACGATGTAGCCAGCTACTAAAAGCTGGTTTTTAGGGTTCCGTAGTAAACAAGGAACCCCTATAGTTTCGCCATGTCCGTCCGTCTGTCCGTCCGTCCGCGGTTTAGCTCAGAGACTATTGGTACTAGAAATCTGGAATTTGACAAAGGTATAAATATCAATCACGCCGACAAAGTGGTGAAATAAAAGTGTGAAAAATATTTTTTTTAGGGTACCTCCCCTACATGTAAAGTGGGGATGAATTTTTTTTTCTCGTCTATCCCATAGTGTGGGGTGTCGTTGAATAGGTCTTTCAAAAGTATTGTGGGTGTGGAAACACCATTTTTCAATTCAGGGATCCGTTTGTGAAATATGATATTTTAAAGTGCTAAATTTTATTAGAGTCAAGTGTCCCCCCCCCCCCCTCTGCCAGCTAAATGGTTGTATAAAGGATGCAAGAAAAAATTCACAGCAGTAGTATATAATAATAATGAATTTTAAAGGAAAACTATCACGGCTAAGTAGGGTTCATTAGTTATAGAGTTATATCTGTTTTTTCTAAGTTAGGTATTACACGTAGTGTAAGTTGCATATTTTGTAGTATATTATAGTATTTAAACCATGGAACTCAAAATGTATTCAATATTCATAAATAAAATAAAAGCACTATCCTAGGTCAGCAATAATATTTGAGACTTTCAACTACGGAACCCTACACTGCGCGTGGCACGACTCGCACTTGGCCGATTTTTTAAAAATAAAGTTTTTAATTTACACTTGTTACGATTTAGTCCTATTCTGTAGTATGGTTAGAAGAGATCCCAAAATTAAATCTACATAGCATAATATTGATGTACATCTTATCAAGAATATTCTGTCTCAAGTACATCATCAATTATGTATTTCACATAGCCAATACGAGGATGGAAAGGTATTAGGTATAATTGACCGAGCGAAGCGAGGTCTCTGAGTTTACTAGAGCGATTTGCACTTGTCCGTCCGTCCGTCTGTCCGTCCGTCTGTCCGTCTGTCAGAGCCTTATAACTTTTGAATTACTGAACGTAATTACTTCAAATTTAGATATAATATGTAAACCAGAATAAATTTTATAAACACATATCAAAAATTCCGAAGCCAGCGGGATTCGAACCCACATCTCTTGGGAAACGCGCCCGAGTGTGTTAGCCACTTACACTATAGCCACGGTCGAACTACACGTCAGCATCGAAATTAGTGATATGTATCTACTTTCTGTCTGCCCGTCTTGACATGTGTTGAATTATAATTAGAAATAATTACGTAATTGTAATATGGGGTCTTGGAAAGTAGATCAATAACTGTAACGTGTTGCTACTAGATGTCGCTAGCAGTTGCTTAAACTGAGAATAGAATAGAATAGAATAGAAATGTTTTTTATTCAAATAAACTTTTACAAGTACTTTTAAATCGTCAATGAGTCTACCACTGGTTCGGAATGCCGTTCCTGCCGAGAAGAACCAGCAAGAAACTCGGCAGTTGCTCTTTTCAAAATACTTTTACAATATACTTAACATATATTCTATGTATGCAGAGTTTCCACAATGAGGGAAAGGTCCACAAAAGCATACGTAATTATTTCTAATTATAATTCAACACATGTCAAGACGGGCAGACAGAAAGTAGATACATATCACTAATTTCGATGCTGACGTGTAGTTCGACCGTGGCTATAGTGTAAGTGGCTAACACACTCGGGCGCGTTTCCCAAGAGATGTGGGTTCGAATCCCGCTGGCTTCGGAATTTTTGATATGTGTTTATAAAATTTATTCTGATATTTCCTTAAGTGTAGGTAAACACTTTAATAAAAATAAAAATAGTAAAAAGCAATGTGGCATCTCTAGTTCCTAACGAGCTCCATTGTAATATGGGGTCTTGGAAAGTAGATCAATAACTGTAACGTGTTGCTACTAGATGTCGCTAGCAGTTGCTTAAACTGAGAAAGTAGATACATATCACTAATTTCGATGCTGACGTGTAGTTCGACCGTGGCTATAGTGTAAGTGGCTAACACACTCGGGCGCGTTTCCCAAGAGATGTGTGTTCGAATCCCGCTGGCTTCGGAATTTTTGATATGTGTTTATAAAATTTATTCTGATATTTCCTTAAGTGTAGGTAAACACTTTAATAAAAATAAAAATAATATGTAAACCGATGGCCTCCAGCCGAAAATGGCTTAAAAAGTTATAAAAATCTTTATTTCAGGGGGGCTCTCATAGAAGCGAATGCGAAGTAAAATTTTTTTTTTTTTTGCGATTTCGATTTTTGCGATGGGTTTCTCTGTATCATTTTAAAGACAATTTGGAACAGAGTACAAACGTATATTTTTTTTAATTTTTTTCCTAAAATTGACGAAATGGGGGGCTTTCAAAGTGGCGATTTAATACGCTCGCTTGAAGACGCTCTCTGGGAAAATTGGCTATATATTTTCAAGCTGTACATATTTTTTTACTTCACTTGTATCCTGTACTTGAACAACAAATACTAAAATGATATGAATATTATAAAGAAACGAGATTATTTATTTTCTAATGAGCATCAGTAAATTTCACATAGCTTCACAATAATGCTAATAGATGGCGCACTCATTAACTATTCCATGGAACTAGGACTACTAGGAGTTACGAATACGATCTATCCCAAAAACAGTTTTGCGTCGACTACTATTATTTAGGTACATAATATAATAACATATTATTCAATTAAAATTATTCTTTAGTTAAATATCAAACTTCAATATAAACTATTAATTGCTGCATTTTGTTTATTTTCTATTCGCGTCGATAGATGACGATTTGTACAGATGCCCCTAACCCGTTTTCACTCGTTAGCACCTACATAATAATTCAATGTTTTCACTGACGTTCCCTAACCTTTACGGGCTACCTATGATAAGTTAGGTGATGATTACTGTCAACTTCTTTATCACGATCCTGTACGGGACACCTAAAAGGACATTGGGACGGATGTTAGGACTTAGGATTGTGTTTTGGAGCTACCTACGTAAAGAGACTCCTACATAGGGGATGATTTAGGTATGTTTGGTGAAAACGGGCATAATAATAATGTCAGTTTTGGTCGTCATGTATCGATTGAATGAATAATCATGGGATACTGTTACCGCGAGGTCTCAGTTCGGGGCGCACCACTAGTATTTTAAATGGAAACGAAACATCTCAACGATCTGTGAATAGGTAACGACATCGTTTGATGTCGTTACCTTTTCACAGATCAGTCACTGAACCAACCGTGAAGTGGCACGAAGTAAGCTTACATCCTGCAAATAGGCATGGAATACTTTTTATCCCAAAAAATCCAAGAATTCCCACGGGATTAAGAACCAAAATCAACGTAGACAAGTCTCGGACATTGCTATTGCACAAATAAACACTACTTGCGATCACGTTTTAAATTATCATGAATGGATGAATCTGTATTCCTGAGTGTCAATTTTACCATCGCTGAGTACCTAACATTTAACCGAGGAATAAATTTGTTGACAGATTTTCAGAACATCATAATTCCTCGATTAAAAGTAACAAAGCGATGGTAAAATTCGCACTTAGGAATACAGACTCATCCTACCTTAACTAAAACCTATGCATGCCACTGCAGCAAGGTGAATTATGAAACGCAGATGAGATTTATGGGCGGCTGAGCATACCCTCTGTTGTCTGAGCGGCGGATCGATTCAGCGCAGTTATTGTGTGCAGATAGATTAATGCGGCGATAGAGTGGGAGACGGGGAGCTGCCGACACTGTGTCCACTTCATTGCGGACATTTTTAGGGTTCCGTAGGTATCCAACTCGTTCAACTCCTTCAACTTATCATGCAGCGGAAAGTGGCAGGCAGAAGGAGGCCTGGCCGAAGAAGGATATCTTGGCTTAAAAACTTGCGCCATTGGTTCGGAAAGAGCAAAATCACTATTTAGAGCAGTGGTCTCAAAGTTGAAATCGCCCTAATGATCGCCATCCTTCGCAAGGAGACGGCACGCTAAGAAGAAGAGGTATCCAAAGGTTGTCAACGGTATCCTATTACTAAGCCTCCACTGTCTCTCCGTTCGTCTGTCTTTTAGCAGGCTAGCTGTAAGTATCTCATGAACCGTAATAGGTAGATACTTGAAATGTTCACAAAATGTGTATTTCTATTGCTGCTATAGCAGCAACACATGATTTAACACCAGCTATTATTATTATTGTGCAAACACAAAACTTTCTTGTATAAAGACCATCTTTAATTTGTAACTTTTTATGCCTATATGTTATACATATAGGCATAAAAAATTTTATGCCTATATGTATATATATATATATATATATATATATATATATATATAGGCAAAAAAGATTTTTATGCCTATATGTATATATATATATATATAGGCAAAAAAGATTTTTATGCCTATATGTTATACATATAGGCATAAAAAGTTACAAATTAAAGATGGTCTTTATACAAGAAAGTTTTGTGTTTGCACAATAATAATAATAGCTGGTGTTAAATCATGTGCGATGGTACGGAACCCTTCGTATGCGAGTGCGGGTCCGACTTGACGTTATTTGACTATATTTTCATTTCTACCACACTACATCTCTTCCCAATAACGATTATTATCAACGTTACCATACATGCATTTTAGACATGTATTGGAAGGCATGTATCGTAAATTGCATAATTCGTATAATATTTTCGGAGCTTATATAATATTCTTCTTAGAATACTTCAGACTTTTGCAAAAGAAAGAGCTTCCATGCCAAGCATTATTATATCACTCAAAGTGGCAAAAGCGTCTTGATATCTTGCTTTATTTCCTTACCTTCAGACTTTACGGCCGCTGAATCTCTTCTGCAATATTAAACAAATATGAAACTTCGAACGACAGGCATATATTTGCGCCGCTTACTGGATTCAACCATTTCCGACGAAGTCCCCGCTTTTGACGCGGTTTCCCTTTTCGAAGTTTGTTTATAAGAAAAATATGTAACATAAACGTAGTGTAACATAAACGTAGTAGTGTAGTACTGTTTTATTTTTTCTTTGTTAGAAAAGCTATATTACTGCATTTTTAAGGGGCATCCTAAAAAGAAAAATCACTTATATTTAAACCTTGTATATTTCTTTATAATTATATAGGAGCCTTTATTAAATACTAGATGATGCCCGCGACTTCGTCCGCGTGGAATTAGTGTTAAAAAATCCCATGGGAATTCTTTGATTTTCCGGTATAAAAAGTAGCCTATGTCACTTTCCAGGTCCTCAACTATGTCCATGCAAAACAATCAAGACAATACGTTGCTCTGTTGCGGCGTGATTGAAGGACAAACCAACATACCAACAAACAAACACACTTTCGCTTTTATAATATTAATAAGGAAGGATTTTCAACAAAAATACACGACATTCAAATTGCTTTTTACGTCTCGTTGATTGTAATTGGATGTTGAAATAAACCTCAATTTTCACTCTGTTGAATAATGTCGTACCCACTCTTACCGCAATCTTTACGCCTAGTTTCCTCGGAGGGTGAAGAAAAATATCGGCAGCGTCTAAAACATGCTTAATAAGGATTTTATGGCAGCCATATATTTTTCTTTACGTTAGTGCCTTTATATAAACCGTATATTGCTCTACAATTGTACTCGTATATTGTAAGTATATTTTAGTAGCTTTTTCCTTTTGCAACGCTCGCGTGAGATTGCCCTTTCTCCATCAAGATTCCACCGAGTTTCTTCTGATTCGTCTCGGTTGGGACGGCATTCCGATCCAGTGATAGATTCACATAACGATTCAAAAGCACTTTGTAAAATTTTATTGTAATAAAATGCTTTTCTACTCTATTATATTCCCCTCTAGACATAACAGTTGTGCTGAAAGTGGGTAAGCCATACGATACGATAAAGTGCATACGGTAAAGTGGGATTTGAATCTCCGAACCGTCAAACTCCGAACCGTCGAATCCATTTCCTGACCGTTGCGTAATGGAGGTTTCTAGCTGTGGCTATGTCTGGTTATGGATTCTAGCTGGAATGAGCCTAGTGAAGATGCAGCCAAAGTAATTGGGTATATTATGTAGTAGCAATTCTTTGACCTTAACTAGTTATAGTCCTTGCAATTCACAAGGGCGACTGACTTATGGTTGTGTGTGTGTCGTATCTGTATAAGTGTGAGCGAGCGCAATGCTTGCGCCTTCCCGCTCCCACCTAGGCTTTGACAGGCACGCACACTTATGCAATGTGCATGTACACGAAGTAACCACGAGTAAAGCTCACTCGCCTTCGTGAATTGCAAAAACTTGTACTGTTTTGAGTTAAGTTACTTGTAAATAACTGTGCAATTATTTATAATTGAAACATTTCTATATAGTAAAAAATTAAACCATAATAATTTAATTGCTAACTGCATATATTTATAATTTTATCATAGTTTGGTATCGACACTCGACTCCGTCCTCAGCAACTCGTTACACCGGGATTACATCGATAACCGATCCGATGGTATCCGATCTTGACTGTTATTGGTGAATCTACTAATCCTCCCGTAATAACTTCTGTCTTATTTGAAAATTAGCTGATGCCCGCGACTTCGTGCACGTGGATTTAGTTTTTAAAATCCTTCAGGAACACTTTGATTTTCCGGGATAAAAAGTAGGTAGCCTATGTCACTCTCCAGGTCCTCAACTATACACATGCAAAAAATCACTTCGATCCGTGGTTCTGTTGCGGCGTGATTGAAGGACAAACCAACAGACAAACACACTTTCGCATTTATAATATTAGTATGATGTACAGAATTCGTCCAATTATAGTTTTATTATATTATTATAGATAGATCTAGCCTTATACGGTGATATTAAGTGACGATGATATCTAAAATGGAAGAAGACTTACTGAAATGGATATGGTCTATGTAAGGTAGTTATACTAAACCCCCAAATTAGTTTCAACATGTGCACATGCACGCTGAATCCTACGCGCGTCAAGGTACACCGCACACACTTGCTCGTGCCTCGGTCTTGCGCCGTTTGTATCCGGCGGCTCTCTGATATCGTCGCTCCACCTGGGGGGACAGACAGACAGATAGATTTTATTCACCAAAATGCAAGTACAATGTGATGATATATAGAAAATCGAGCCTTATACATTTAACCAGGACAGGGTTTGCCAACACTGCATTTTCCAGCATCTTGGTACCCATTTCTACTAAAGCTCACTTCAGTGCCCTAGCAGCCCGTTGCCACTTCTGCTTCGTGAGCTATGTCGGTAGCTCTGGTTCTTCTAAGGATCTCCTTATTCCTGATTTGTTCTCGCAGATTATTCCCTACATAATCATAGCTCCAACGGCCGCTGAGCGACCCTGATACCTCAATTCGAGGCTGTTCGGTCTGAGGCTCAAAAAAATAGATTAAAAAAAAATTGGATGTCTGTAAAATCGGTTTACGGACGATAGTTTTACATGATAACGTCATAAAGAAACATTGATGAATAAATGTGTCACATGCCAACGCGTGGGCCGATCGTGCCTCTCTATCGCTGTTCCGCGCTCTCGCTTGCACGCTCAGGCTCAGGCGGAACGTGACAATTTTTCGTGCGTGCAGCCGGTGTTCATCGATCTATAAGACGTTATCACGTCAAAAACATACCTTTGATGGCAACGAAAATCAGAGAATAACTAACAAACCTCCGGGAGTTGGCAGTCGGGAGCAGAACGGTTGTAATCTTTCAACAGCCTGACATCGGAATTACAGTGCTAACTGACGAGTGCTCGGTATCTCGGCTGCTATCGGAAAACTTTTCACTCCTGATAGGAATTTTATTTGATTTAATAATGGAATCCCATTTTACCCCTATTTTACTTTGCTCTTTGAGTTATTTCGGCAATAATATGCGTTCTGCTTTGGTCCTTGAAAATACTTTGTATGAAAACTAAAATACCTACGACTATATATTCGTAACACACGTACAAATGAACACTGCGGCTAATTTTAATCAACGAATGGTTTGCTAAAACAATTTACTAGTTGTGATATTTGTAAAGAATAAATATTTTTTTGTTTAAAATTCCAGCTATAAAATATAAAACTGGAAGAAAACACTAAGCTTATTTTTTCAATAGTGAAACTTCATATTAATCGAAAATTGCTTAAGTAGTTACTCGTTTTATTCTTGATTGTAATATGAGTTTTTTTGCAAAAATGGCTTATCTACTTGGAAAATTCATAATAAATTTTAATTACAAACGAAAATAAATTAAAAGTTCAATTAAATTCCCGAGAAATCGTCCTGGAAACTTGCGTAAAGCGAACGACTTTTCGAACTTAAGTGATAAATCCACGGTCTGATTAAGTAGCTACAAACATTTAACAAGCCAAGGTAACATATCGCTTAACTTAAACGGCCAATTAGTACAGCAAGTTCGTCGCGGTAACGTTAACTTTACAAATCGAGTATAAGTTGGCTGCTTACCAAATTCTCAGAGATTGCAGACCGTATTTTGGACCGGGTGTATTTGATGTTGCATTTCTGTAATAGTGCAGCTGTAAGTTAAATAAAAGCTAGTCAAGTTACCGTAGAATCATCTTGAACACTCAAATGGACAACCGCCACTTTCCTTTGGCGACTGGTACCAAAACAACTTCATTTGTAGCTCAACGTAATGTAACTATTTAGTTGAAACTTAATATTTTACTGAAATTTTTGTACAGGTATATCTCCTAAAGCAGTGATTGTGATGAGTGCAGAAGCAGTGATAGCCTAGTGGTTAGGACTGTGGTCTCCTATTCGGGGGGTCGCAGGTTCGATCCCGGGTACGCACCACTGACTTTTCGAAGTCAAGTGCGTTTAAGCAATTAAATATCACTTGCTTCAACGGTGAAGGAAAACATCGTGAGGAAACCTGCACATCTGAGAGTTCTTCTTAATGTTCTCGAAGATGTGTGAAGTCCGCCAATTCGCATTGGGCCAGCGTGGTGGACTATGGCCTATAACCCTTCTCTGAAAGGAGACCTGGCTCAGTAGTGAGCCGTTGATGGGTTGTTAATGATGATGATGATGATATCTCCTACATACTTTGAGTAAGCCTACATAATATTGCGAGCCCGAAAAAGAAAAAAAATGTACAGAGTACCTATCACTGTTTTTGGACGTCCTAACATTTTATTTTGAAATGTTTTATAATTTCTTTTGTGCAACAAGATCGTCATATAAAATTAGTTTAGTTTCTGGTGCGAAAGGTTAGCAAATCCCAGAAGTGTCAGGGTTCCTATATTATGCATGATTAGCGCAAGCTCGACCCAGAATCTTAATTGGGATGCGGTTACTTTGAAGTTCACAAAGTTTTAGACGTGTACAAGCTGCATTATTAAACCAGTAAAGTTTAAAGGTTAAAAGGTCCCAAGGTGTTGGAGTGGCGACCCCGCACTGGGAAACGCAGTGTTGGCAGACCCCCCACCAGGTGGACCGACGACATCAAACGAGTCGCAGGGAGCCGCTGGATTCAAGCGGCGCAAGACCGAAGCCTGTGGAAGTCCATGCAGGAGACCTTTGTCCAGCAGTGGACGTCTATAGGTTGATAAAGAAGAAGAGGAAGAAGAGAAAGTTAAAAGAGATGTTATATAATTATGTAATGTGGATATCAATATTCAGGAAACATTCAATCTTATTCCCCCATCATCATTATAATTTTCCAATGGACCGCAAGACGTCGATTTGCATCTCTTTGTCATAGATTGCCCGCCAACTTACTACGAAACACTTTGCTTTGTTATTTCCTTACACCTACGTGTAGGTGGGTGGGTAGGTACCTACGCGGTATTGGGCGGCACCCTTGCAATATTACGACTCAATAGACGATGCTTAAAGGTGCGGACTGAAAACTGAAAGGTTGACGGTTCAATCAATCCCCACCTATTGCACATATTCTCGTACCCACTCCTAACACGTTTTACGCTTATTTCAGGAGAGCAGAATAGTAATCACGTTCAGCATGACTAACTGTCTTAAAAAAATCTGAGTTTCCCGACTCTTAAAGCGTGGGTCTCCTTGAAATACATAAGGGCGACTCTTTTAGAATTGAAGCAATCTCATCTTGTCTTCGGCCTCATTTTCACAATTGTGCTCAGGTGCGAGTCTATACAAATTCAAAATCCTAATCTTAATATATATAAATTACGTGTCACGTCCGTTTGTCCGCGATGGACTCCTAAACTACTGAACCGATTTAGATCAAACTTCGTAACTATCTGTAATTTAGTCCAACTTGAAAGATAGGATAGTTTCTTTGATTAGGATAGTTTATTTGTTTTATTTATATAGATAAGTTGGCGGTACGAAGTTCGCCGCCTCAGCTAGTTATTATACTAATACTAAATTATATTTATATTAATCACACTATTTATATATAAATAATTATGAACTCAAAAACTATGACTAGCACAGCACACAGCAAACCATCTACGTCGTAGACTTCTCGTAGAAGTCTATAGAGTATAAAGCCCATTAATAGAATGTTTACGGTACAGCCTAATATTAAAGGAAATCGTCGAAAAACAAAATAAGTACCTGGGTAATACGGCAAATCTTTGAACCATGAAACTAGGAATTATAGGAAATCCTCGAAAAACAAAATAGTATGCCAAATCTTGAACCATGCAAACAGTTTTTATGAGTCGACGAGCAAAACAATCAGTAGTCTGAATAGCGATCGATTTGGCGCAGATTGTTTGCAGATTGTCATTGTCTGTTGCAGATAGATAGCGATGCAGGTATAGAGTAGTGATGCAACCAGAGTTCATTGCCGCTAACATTAAACTGACCTATCGTTGCCAGTTGAGCCCAAGAAGCTCATATACGAGTATGTTTTGACGACCTCCCTGGCTCATTGATGAGCGCTGTTGTCTTGTAACTGGGAGGTCTCGGGTTCGATTCCCGGCGAGGTCAATTTGGGAATTTATAATTTCTGAATTGTCTCTGGTCTGATCTGGTGGGAGGCTTTGGCCGTGGTTCGTTACCACCCTACCGTCAAATACGTGCCGCTTAGCGATTTAGCGTTCCGGCACGACGATGGCGTGTAGAAACCAATTTCAAAGAAAGAGAAAGAAAGAAAGAAAGTGTAGAAAGTTCACTGCCATACCCCTTCCAAGTTAGCCCGTTATCATCTTATAGGTCGACCGTTTAACTCGCTTATCGCCTGCGCGGTAAGAAGGGAGCGGGGGCGGGTAACGCTACACACGGAGTCAATAATCCAAAGATTTATCTCGAGATAGACATTGTTGGTAAAGAATTAAGTATTTATTTTTAAGTTTTAACATCTCTAACATCTCCCTCCGCTCCCTTCTTGCCGCGCAGGCGATACGCAAGTTAAACGGTCGACCTATAGACTGCATCGTCACTTACCATCAGGTGAGATCGCAGTCAAGGATTATCTTGTCATTGAATTAATAAAAATGTTTGATCTTATGAACTGATCATAATCAGAAAAGAAATCCGCAAAATCTTCAACATGTTCGGCTCACTACTACTACTGCTACTACTACTAGCTTTTGCCCGCAACTGTTATTCCGAGACGCATATGTCACTCTTCAAGCCCTTTACTAAACCCATGCCAAAATGACGATGATCCGGTGCTCCGTTGCTGTGTGATTGAAGGACAAATCAAATCAAAACACAAACACACCTTCACATCATACTAATATTATAATTGGAAAAGTATGTTTGTTTGTTGGTTTGGTGGTTTGTCTTTCAATTACGCCGCAACAGAGCTACGGATCGACGTGAGTTTTTGCATGGGTATAGTTGAGGACCTGGAAAGTGACATCTAGGTTACTTTTTATCCAGGAAAATCAAAGAGTTCCCGAGGGATTTTAAAAACTAAATCAATCCACGCGGACGAAGTCGCGGGCATCAGCTAGTTTATAATATTAGTAAGGATGTTTAAATATTAGCACGTAACCTTAAATCAAAGTAAAATGAACCATAACATTATTTCATTAGAGCTCCATTTCGTGTATGTATTCTTATACGTTTACGTATACGAAAACGCTCCAAATTGAAATCGTTTGTATTGAATTTGTGACTTTAAATCGATACTATTATGGTTGGTTCATTTTACTTTGATGCTAATGGCATCGTTTACTATTACGATCAAATGAATAATAACTCGGACTGAGCATACAGTTTAAAAAATTTAAATAATGATTTCCTAAAACGTAATCTGTTAGCAACGGGCATTATAATGCAGTTGTAGTAGGTATTATAAGTATTATGTCTTAGACCATAATATGGGTTGGATGGTCTAAGTAGTATGTAGATATAACTTGTCTCCAAAATTTGTTCGAAGATATCTTGTAGGTGAAAATTCGAGTAATATCTGACCAGCACTGAAACTAGCGCCATAAAACATAAAGATGAGGACTATTCTAGGAACTCTTATGAGATATTGCACTCGTGACTCGAGTAAAAGACTGTTTGTCTCTTATAGTATATAATGCAGTGTAGGTATAGACAATGATAAATATCCCGACAGAACGATGTTAATCCTCACTAAGCAACATAACGGTTAATGGTTATTTTCCGACCGAGTTGCGTTATCTCACAATAACGATGACTGGAACATAGCCAGAGGAAAAATTCACGTAAGTTTTGCGGGGGACGACAAACAAAAAATGTTGCTAACATATTTTACCCCTACGCCGAAAGTGTGGGAGAAGTTTTATATTAGAAAGCCCAACATTTTATCAAGAATATTCAGATTTCAAAAAAATACGACCTACTAAAGTTAAAGCAAAAAAATTGGTTGTCTGTAAAGTCGGTTTACGGACGATAGTTTTACGTGATAACGTCAGAAACATTGACGATGACTGGCGGGCGGCACAAGCCAGGGCCGATCGTGCCTCTCTATCGCTTGTTCCGCGCTCTCGCTTGCACGCTCAGGCTCAGGCGGAACGTGACACTTTTTCGTGCTGCAGCCGGTGTTCATCGAATTTTAAGACGTTATCACGTCAAAAAGTTTTATAGAATAGGTAAGTTATGGAATAAGGCAAGTAAATAAATTATTAAGGATGACTTGGAAGACGTACGTTACGTACTCCACTCTCATTCATCATGATAGATAAAATTAAAAAAATAGTATTTTTACTCGTCGGAAAAGATTAATACTAATTGTAATAAAAAGTGCATTTTTCAAATAAATAATTATAATATTTCCATAACTATAACTTAACATATATGATATTAGCAAGAAAAGGTTAGAATTATTTTGCTATAATCCGCCAACAGAAAAAATCTGTATGGTCAAACATGCAATTAAAAGCTAAGCACCACTCACCTACCCAGCCAAGCAAAAAAGCCAAGTTCCCAAGCAAGCAATGCCACCACCACTCACATGCACCACCACACAAGACTTTTACACTACTCTCGACGCACGTTTCGCCCCGACACCGGAGCATCCTCAGGAGATGTCGACTTTATAATGCTGTATTGTCTAGTCCTTCCTAGTCATTGTAAAGTCGACATCTCCTGAGGATGCTCCGGTGTCGGGGCGAAACGTGCGTCGAGAGTAGTGTAAAAGTCTTGTGTGGTGGTGCATGTGAGTGGTGGTGGCATTGCTTGCTTGGGAACTTGGCTTTTTTGCTTGGCTGGGTAGGTGAGTGATGCTTAGCTTTTAATTGCATGTTTGACCATACAGATTTTTTCTGTTGGCGGATTATAGCAAAATAATTCTAACCTTTTCTTGCTAATCATGAACTTCCGCAAAGTAACGCCTGCTTCTATCCAAATATATATGATATTAAAAAGGGACGTGGTGCCTAAGTTCGTTTTTTTATAATATAGTCTAATGTATTCCATGGCACCACCCTCGAGCTTGACGTCTGATTAAATTAATTTGTAGCACCTTTTACCCGAGAGTTCACAGGCGTCCGCACTCGGGGCGAGGAAAATTTATACGACACATTACCATTCAAAAAGGTCTCCCAGCGACAAAACAAAACGAGAAGATCGATTGCGACAAAATAATATATATTCTCCTTGTGCCACGTAGTTGAACAGAATAAATAATGCAGATATCGTTTGTACGTGCATTACGAAGAATAACAATAATTTTTCTTCATTAAAAGAAAGCACCCTTACTAGTGACTCTGTTTTCATCTTTTTATAAGTATATATATATATATATATATATATATATATATATATATATATATATATATATATATATTTTGTTTTCTTATATATATATATATATATATATATATATATATATATATATATATATATATATATATATGTATATATATATATATATCCTATCTGCTAAAATTAGCAGACAAGCAATTTACATGTAGGTAAGTACTCTTATGGCTAACTTATCATTTCATTGAGCGGTATTCCGAACCAGTGGCAGATTAATTCTTATGTTCTATTCGAAATCACTTTGTAAAATTTGAACAAAAAAATATTCTATTGTCCTATGTCGTCATATAAGTCATATCTTAAGCTTCAATAGCCATCGGTTAAAGTTGGGAATTGAAAACTGAAAAGTCACAGGTTCGAATCCCACCCGTTGCACTAATGTCGTACCCACTCCTAACACAAGCTTTCCGCTTATTTGGAAAGGGGTGAATATTAGTCAATTTACTAATCCTACTTATTATAAACTAGATGATGCCCGCGACTTCGTCCGCTTGGATTAAGGTTTTTTTAATTCCCGCGGGAACTCTGTAACTTTCCGGGTTAAAAAGCCGAGCCTATGTGTTAGTCCTGGGTATGAGCTATCTCTATTCCAAATTTCAGCCAAATTGGTTCATTCGTTGTGGCGTGAAAGAGTAACAAACATCCATCCATACATCCTCACATTTATAATATAAGTAGGATTATGCGAAAGTTTGTGAGGATGGATGGATGTTTGTTACTCTTTAACGCCACAACGAATGAACCGATTTGGCTGATATTTGGAATGGAGATAGCTCATACCCAGAATTAGCACATAGGCTATATTTCATCCTGGAAAATTAAAGAGTTCCCGTGGGGATTTAAGAATCCTTAATCCACGTGAAATCGCGGGCATCATCTAGTAGATAATATTATATGAAATATAGGTACAAAATATATTACATCATCATCATCATCATTAGCAACCCATCAACGGCTCACTACTGAGCGCAGGTCTCCTCTCAGAGAAGGGTTATAGGCCATAGTCCACCACGCTGGCCCAATGCGAATTGGTGGACTTCACACACCTTCAAGAACATTATGAAGAACTCTCAGGTGTGCAGGTTTCCTCACGAAGTTTTCCTTCACCGTTGAAGCAAGTGATATTTAATTGCTTAAACGCACTTGAACTCCGATAAGTCAGAGGTGCGTACTCGGGATCGAACCTGCGACCCCCCGAACAGGAGACCACACTCCTAACCACTAGGCTATCACTGCTTCGATGCACTACTTTCTGTATATTCTTCCCACGCTGTCACTGCATCGTACCAAGTTTTGTTCGGTCTAGAAAGTTATTACCTATGCAACAAATAAAATAAATATTTTGATTCACGATTACCTACCTATACTTCACTGGAAAACTTCTTTTTTAGGGTTCCGTACCAAAATGGTAAAAATGGAACCCTTATGGTGAGACTTTCTCCGTCCGTCCGTCCGTCCGTCCGTCCGTCCGTCCGTCCGTCCGTCTGTCACAGTCGATTATTTCAGTAACTATTAAAGCTATTGACATGAAATTTGGCATAGTTGTGTATAATAGTGGCCCAACATCATTGGAATAAAGAAAAATCGAAAATTATTTTTAGTTTTATTAAAAAAGGGGGAAAATCGGGGGTTTGAAATTTAAAAGTAAAATAACTATACCGAATGGGGTATCATATGAAAGGCCTTTACTTGTGCATTCTAAAACAGTTTTTTATTTATTTCTATATATAATAGTTTTTGAGTAATCGGCCAAAATGTCGAAAAAAATACCGTTCCCCCCCCCCCCCCCCCCCCTTATCTCCGAAGTTTACCAATCGAAAAGTCTGAAATAATTATGGTCAATAGAAGTTTATGTATATTTTACAGTAAAAATAAAATGAACGCGAACATTATTTTATAGTTTTAATTAAAAAAGGGGGAAAATCAGGGGTTTGAAATTTCAAAGTAAGATAATTATACCGAGTGGGGTATCATATGAAAGGCCTTTACTTGTGCATTCTAAAACAGTTTTTTATTTATTTCTATATATAATAGTTTTTGAGTAATCAGCCAAAATGTCGAAAAAAATACCGTTCCCCCCCTTATCTCCGAAGTTTACCAATCGAAAAATCTGAAATAATTATGGTCAATAGAGGTTTATGTATATTTTACAGGAAAAATAAAACTAACGCTCTAACTAGCATAGTTTTTTTTCATATTAACAACAAACCTCTACAAACAAAGTTAACGATAAATAAGCAAATTAATATAATATTATCGTTTTACTTTTACTTTTGGAGTACGGAACCCTCGGTGCGCGAGTCTGACTCGCACTTGGCCGGCTTTTTTATCACACCAACGCACTACAGATTTTTCTTATTATTTTTGCCAGCGACCATTAGGGATGCACAGTGCACTACGATAAATTGCAGTAGCTATGAGCACTCGAGTAAAAGAAGAAGAAAGCGAAAATCAATTAGGTATTTCATTCTGGTACCAGGCTTGAACCTGGTGTTTTTTTATCAGCGAAAGCTTAATATTATGTGCTGAATAAAAACGAGTGAGAGTGAAAAGCTTAGCCTTTGCGAATAAGAGAAATTATCATGGGTCCCCAGGGCAAAATTCGTCTTGTCACGCTGCAATAATACGTGATCACTGACAAGGGAATTCATTCATGATGTTAATAGTGTTTTATGTGACGAGAAGAGATAAAGTTGGACCTATTTTGATCGTTTCATGAGATAACACTGTCACATATTCGTAGCGGCCACGACCACTCTGACAATCTGAGTGACCGATTGAGAAGAAGCCTGTTCATTCCACCAAAATTCAACCTCTGTATACTTTTCAAGTTGCTCCGAGTCAAGAAGTTCTGAAAAAGACCTCGTGACACAAACCGCCACTAGAATATTTTCTAAAACGGAATACTCGTATATAAACACAATTGAAAACTCAACAAAGTTAGAAGAGGCGAGCTGCTGCGGTGTGAATATTTTATTCATCGTGAACTAACTCGGGGAAGGCTTTTATACTGACGGATCAAATTATACTGCGTCAATAAACACTGTGTGTGTAAACAACAGAATATTTTCCATTGGCATAAAATGAAAAGCAATTTCGCAGTCCTGTTTTTATTTAACTTATTTCGTTTGCATAATATTTTAATTAACTTGGGTACATTTTTCAAAATTCAAAGTTATTTATTTCACGTATCTAGGCCAACCTGTGGCTCTTATGACAAGTCATGACTCTACCACCGGTTCGGAAAGCGAATTCTGCTCAGAAGAGCCGGCAAAAAACTCAGCAGTTGCTCTTTTCAAAATAATCATTTTAAAATATTATTATGAAACTATTACATTGTAATAAGTTTTTATACTATCTTGTGGGCAGCTGGATGCCAAGCCGATTTAACCTGTGCTACTTTGTTAGAATAAAATATAATATTTCCACAATGAGGGGAAGCTCCAAAAAAAATTACCACAATTCAATACATGTTAAGACGGGCAGACAGAAAGTAGCCCCATTTCCGCCGGCGCCACCCGTTCACGAGCATAACGCATGATCCAGCCGTTGTTTCGCTCGACCATATTTGAGGGAACGTTTCGTCTTTTATAGTATCCTAAGGACTTTAATAATGTGATCAAAATCACGCCAGATTCAGCGATAAATATAGATAGCAAGTATAGACACTGCGTCTTTCTACTGAAAGGTAACCTTTAAGATTTATAAATATCTACAAGGCAGAAGTGCTCGAGATTGTTAGTAGGTGGAGGTATTTCTTTCTTCATCATCAAAAATCAATATAGAATATTACCGAAATAGCTCAGCGAGTCGCGAAACTGAAACGAAAATGGGGCTCAAATATAATGTCAAAAAGACGTAGATGATGATATTCAGCTCCCGATAAAGGCCCCGAGAAGGTTCCCTCAGTATGTGTAGATGGTGTGCCTATTGACAGGGTGGATGAGTTCAGGTACTTAGGACATATCCTGACTGAGGACCCTACGTGATAACCGCGATATCGAATCGATTTCTTTATTTTTCTTTGTTTTAATTTAATTCTAAATCTATCTAATACCTTTAAACCAACGGTTTAAAACGGCTCCAACGATTTTCATGAAAGTTAGTATGTAGAGGGTTTCAGGGGCGAAAAATCGATCTAGCTAGGTTTCATTTTTAGAAAAGGTCGTTTTATCCGTGTTTTCAGGCAATGAAAACCCCCTTACAATGTAATTAGAATACGAAGGTTTTCGCCATCTTCTACGAATTTTCTATATCTCCGTTAGGAAATCGAGCGGTCCCGAAACCAGAAGACCCCGGTTCGAGTCCAGACGATTATATGTATACTCTTAATTTTATTATTATTATTATGTACTTTTTATTATATTTTTTTTTTCTTAATATATTTACAAAAAACACGATTTACCAAAAAAAACCGAGCTAAGCTCGGTCCCCCAGATTTTATTATTTAAGTGTGTAGCAAAACAGAATTTATCTATCTATCTGATTATTTCGCGGTTATTAGATCACGGGTTGCGGCTTTTTGGTTCCGCATCCGTAATCCTAAGAACGAGGTCCTCATGGTATGCTCCGAATGCCCTGAGAATCCAATTCCGAAGTATTAGCTTGCCGTACATCGCGACAAAAAACCGCAAGCAAATAATTATTACGAACTCCTGTTTTTTTTTATGTAATTAAATTTACTCTAAAATAAAAACTAAAAATCTAAAACCCCATCCAAGTCACCGCAGTGTGGCATAGTACCCAAGATGCTGGCAGCATTACCCCTTTGGATGGCCAAGCTAATCCTTTGGCCAAGGTAGACTCCTGTTTCGGGGGCAATTTATTTTATTTGTAATTTGTTTAGCAAAACAATACAAAAACCAATTTTGTAATTTCTTTATTTCTTTATTTTTTTGTAATTTTGTATCTTTTGGATTTTTATTGCCTGCAAATAAATATAATTATTATTTGCTGTTGTCAAACTATACTACTAAACTCTCCTTAGCGACTCCGTTATTTGATGGACTCCGTTATATTGACCTAACTTTACCTGTGGTTACTTCGTGTACATGCACATTGCATAAGTGTGCGTGCCTGTCAAAGCCTAGGTGGGCGCGGGCAGGCGCGAGCATTGCGCTCGCTCACATTTATACAGATACGACACACACAACCATAAGTCAGTCGCCCTCGGTTGATGTGAATTTATTTATTGTATTGGCAATCTGTCAAAACTAAGTAAATCAAGCCCTGGGACTTGTAACCCAAATGATTATTGCTTCATCTACTTATTATAGCCAAAGGAAAATAATATGTAGGTCCGAAATAAATCAGTAGCACTGTGCCTATTTAATTTTGTAACCACCTTTGGTAACTGTGAATTAATGTGAAAAAATTTACCATAACACAAATTCAAATCGATCTGAGATATCTGTCAGTATATTATTATGAATCATTTCAATTAGTCAGTATTTTAATAAGAATCAATTCAAAAGATGCTCTAGAATTAATTTTCGACGACGTCAGACCGCCCCAGGCCTTTGTTTACAACTTGTAACGGCTAGTTAACGACCTGCCGAATACAGACCGCTTTATTCCACAAAATGAATGCCTAAAATACATAGCTTAACAATTTTCGAGGTTAAACATTAATCATTGTGCTTTGTACCCAAAGCTACGCTTACCCATATACAACTTTACGACGTTATCTTATTACTCCATAACCTCAAAATTAACTGTAGGAAACAAATAAGGATTCCCCAACACGGTACCATAAAGCGTCCTTGCATATAATTAAAAACCCCCCGACACAAAAAATAATCTCTAAAAACTAACAAATAATATTTTATACCTATAGATATATAACTATTATCGTCACATATATTATGTAAGTTCAAATATTTTTATTTTCCAAACTTCGTCGTCGCGTCGGGGGACCGCTAAAGTTTATAAAGTATTTTTCCAACAGCTAATTAATTATTACGAATTACATTTAGGTACGAGCGATCTTAAGTTTCATGCATATTATAATATAGTCTACGCTCTACGCAATGCCGCGCGCGACACGTGAGGGCAGACGACGTTGACGGTTGTGTCGATTTTGCGAATTTTTCGGAGTAAATTCTTTTGTTGCAATCTGCGACTACACCTGTTTTTCTGACTTAGCGGTCCCCCGACGTGACGACGACACTTGGAAAATAAAAATATTTGAACTTACATAATATATGTGACGATAATAATTATTTATCTATAGGTATAAAATATTATTTGTTAGTTTTTAGAGATTATTTTTTGTGTCGGGGGGTTTTTAAAATTTTTAATTTTACTTTTATTTAGTCCTTTTTAAAGTAGGTATATAAATAATAGGAATTAATAGTAAAAATTAATAATAAATTTAATAGTAAATATTAGGAAGGTATTTATAGTGATTTGTTAGCGCAGTGGTAATTGAGCCTAATTGATCCCATTTAATTACCCACCTTCGATATCTAAACCTTACTCTAACATGTCATATTTAAAGTCATGGTTACCTTACCATGTTCTTTCAATATCATTGAAGTAATACGGTACCTTTCGAATAGATAGGACATATGGAAGGTAGTCAGATCACCTCATCAACTATTAAAGAGCTGATGATCTTCAAACGGCTGATCAGGTCATGGTTACCTTACCATATACTTTCAATAATCATTGAAGTAACACGGTACCAAATTTCGAATCGATAAGACATATTATATGGAAGGTAGTCAGATCCCCTCATCACTATTAAAGAGCTGATGATCATCAAACGGCTGATCAGGTCATGGTTACCTTACCATATACTTTCAATATCATTGAAGTAACAAGGTACCAAATTTCGAATCGATAGGACATATGGAAGGTAGTCAGATCCCCTCATCAACTATTAAAGAGTTGATGATCTTCAAACGACTGATCAGGTCATGGTTACCTTACCATATACTTTCAATATCATTGAAGTAACACGGTACCAAATTTCGAATCGATAGGACATATGGAAGGTAGTCAGATCCCCTCTTCAACTATTAAAGAGTTGATGATCTTCAAACGGCTGATCAGGTCATGGTTACCTTACCATTTACTTTCAATATCATTGAAGTAACACGGTACCAAATTTCGAATCGATCGGACATAAGGAAGTTAGTCAGATCCCCTAATCAACTAGAAAAGAGCTGATAATCTTCAAACGGCTGAACAGATTTTCATGAAACATGGCTAAAAACACTCGGGATAAAATTATCTATGACACAAAAAAAACTAAACGAAAATCGGTTCATCCGTTTGGCAGCTACGCTACCACAGACAGATACACAGATACACAGATACACAGACAGACACGTTAAACTTATAACACCCCTCTCTTTTTGCGTCGGGGGTTAAAAATAGTAAGTAAGTAGGACCCAAGTCCTACTTACTTACTATTTTTAATCCATTTTGTGAATTTTGATGCCACTAGAATGTAGATTGGTTGGCGTATTTACTCATTTCTCAAAATTCACACACACTTACCTCAGAAGCGATGCAGGTGACGTAAACTTCCGAAAAAACCACAAACCGGGTTTCCGACGTGCTTCTCTGGACTCGGAGTATTTTGGCAACAATGAGGTTTTGCGTTTAGTTTCCAAGTTTTCTGAACCACTCTGCCATTATTATTATACATGGAAGCTATGAATACTATTGTAGATATAAGTGTCTTAATTATAACTACCTTGTCATTTTATTTAGGTAGGTACAGCATTCAAAAGCACACCAAATATTAATCATTAAAGTTCTTTATCAACCTATAGACGTCCACTGCTGGACAAAGGTCTCTTGCATCGACTTCCACAGGTTTCGGTCTTGCGCCGCCTGAATCCAGCGGCTCCCTGCGACTCGTTTGATGTCATCGGTCCACCTGGTGGGGGGGTCTGCCAACACTGCGCTTCCCGGTGCGGGGTCGCCACTCCAGCACCTTGGGACCCCAACGACCATCAGCTCTTCGAACTATGTGCCCAATCAAATATTGCATCTCAAATATCAATTCAATAATCTCTCAAACACAGCCAATAGTTTGTAGCTCGAGATTACGACAAGGTTCAGTATAATAAAATCAAATATCAGAAAGGCTGTCGTTGCCATTTCATTTCAATGGTTAACCAATATTGACCCGAGCTGCCAACCGGATGCCTGATTTCAAATTCATATATTCAACCCCCTTTAGACATCCACCTCTACATTTCTAATAGTATTGCAGGGTAACCTTACCTACGTTATTATAACAAATTATTGAGAATTCAAGTTTTGAAACTTCATCAGAACTCGACTTAATATAAACACAATGTAAACATAAATATCTGGGGTTATTTTTTTTTTTTGGTAATTCGTGTTTTTTGGAAATTATATATTAACAAAAAAATATATATATAAATAAATAAAAAATAATAAAATTCGGGGAAAATATAATCGTCTTGGACTCGAACCGGAGTCGGGTCTTCTGGTTTCGGGACCGCCCGACTTACCGAGCTATCGGGAATTTATGGATGATGGCGAAATTTACCTTCGTATTCTAATGATATTGTAAGGGGTTTTTCATTGCCTGAAAACACGGATAAAACGACCTTTTCTAAAAATGAAACCTTGCTAGATCGATTTATCGCCCCCGAAACCCTCTGCATACCAAATTTCATGAAAATCGTTGGAGCCGTTTCCGAGATTCAGATTATATATATAATATATATACAAGAATTGCTCGTTTAAAGATATTAGATATATAAACATAATATCTGAAAGTGTATATTGTCATGTTTTAGCCAAAAAGTGAATTGAATTAAATTAGAGTGGATTCCTCATACAGCGAAAGGTAAACAACATTCTTCTTCTATCTGCGTTACCTTATACTAGTTAAATTCATTTAAACATTCTTGTCAATACACTTAAGAAATCTAATAAAATAAATAATAAAAAGAGGAAAGATTTGTTTGTTTGTTTGTTTGTACCGAATAGGCTCTGTTACTACTGGACCGATTTTAACCATTTTTACACCAATAGAAAGCTAAGCTACTATAGTAATTATAGGCTATAATTATTTTCAAAAAATTAGAGATCCTTTAGATTTTAGAAAATTGGAATAATGTAACCCAAAGTAGCAAAATTTTGCCTATAAAATGCATTATTTGGCGTGTGCTGAGAAAACTATTGATGATACATAAAAATTATGTACAACATGATTAAAGCACTCATTATTCTCTACAAAAAAGTCCCCGAGGAAATATATCTCAGTATCATATTTAATTCACAATAGTAAGTAGCTTTTGTGTTCTAAAATTTAATTAGATCACCTCTATTATCGTAGTATTAATTCTTCCTCCACTAATACCTATTATAAAATGCGAAAGTGTGTTTGTTTGTTAGTTTGTCCGTCAATCACGCTGCAACAAAGCTACGGATAGACGTGATTTTTTGGATAGGTATAGTTGGGAACCTGGAGGGTGACATAGACATCCCGGAAAATAAAATAGTTCCTGCGGGACGCGGATGAAGTCGTGGGCATCAGCTAGTCTAATATAAATCTGTCGTCTGTCTGAATGGTACTTATTGAAACGGACAACATTGATGAATATGATGATAGAAAAAATAGTGGTTTTCAAGTTATGTACTTGTATGGATGAGCTAATGTACGAATGTCTTCACTCCTAAATAATTTGAAACAGAAAATAATGCTGCACGCAAGTCGACATCCATTAATGTTTAGATAAAAGTACCTACTTACTTAGTGCATCTCCACATCTTAAAATAGTACCTAGCTATCTATAGGCGGTTATCTAGTGCTTTAAAGTTGTCTCATGATAGTCAGGGTCAGTATTGCAAGAACTGTTGTTAGGTAGTTCTAAGATGACTCTGTCTCGATAAATATTAATTTTTATCTTCTCGCCCACTGCTAGTCATAAGTCTGTCGCAAGAATCGACACAGAACACCATCATGGCCCTCAAATCCAGCGGGTGTTAAAGCGACTCGCTTGAAATAGTCCATCGATTCCAATATCTCGTGATTTGGGATCCCAATCTAAATCGGTACTTTGACCGATTGATTATGTAGCCTGACCATCGTCAAAGTATAAGATATAATTTCATAGGTAGCTCTGATTCCGTAACGATCTTCTCATTTATTTTCTTAAAACTAGGTATTAAGATATCTGTATATCCATTATCTTTGACTAGTGGGTCAACTGACAAAAACGGTGGAAACAAAGAATTTATCTTTGTTTCGTACGTGTTCTTCAATGGATTGATTTAAATTAATTTTATTAACTCGCACCCTGAGTCGTCTCTAATCTCTATCAGCGGAATAAATTGCTCTCATGCTAATTTCAGCTCCATTAGGTTTCAATCTCGTCGTCTTGACTACGGCTTACTCGCACTGAATTACATTTTAATACGGACCACTGAAATATAAATAAAATATTATGATGTTTCCTTGATTTATTTCGTCAAAATGATTTTTTTAAGCATTCTTTATTTGTGCGAATAGATTTCTATCAAAAATGTACATTTATTTGAGAGAAATCGTTATTATTTTAATTTTTAATATATTATTATACCTGATTATTAAATAAAAGTTAAAGGTTTTATTTTTGGTGCCCTATTAGGGAGATTGTACGAATTTGGAAGGCATTCAAAGAATGGTGGCAAACTTCGTGTTCCATTTTCATAATTTCAAATGCTTGTTGTTAAAAGTCTCCCAACCCCCGAACTTCGAAAATAAACTATTTTAATATTCATATATAAATCTTCCAAAGATATTAACTATAACCTATAATATATACTTTCTTGCTTTATATATCAACTCTTCTGGGACTAGAAATACAGATAACCATAAAATAAGGTTCAACTCCTGATTGCTCCATTTACAAACCCTATCACGGCGAGCGAACGACTATTTTAGTACGTTATCTATACACTTCTATGATGTGTTCGAGACCCTAAAGCTATTATTAAATCCCACATTTTTCTTGCTTTTACTGTGGATAAAATTTATTGACTCTCATTATAGCTTTCATTGGTAAAAGCTTGCGGCCTCTCAACCATTTATCATTTATCACATAAATGCACGTTTCGAAATTTCTTTGTGAAAGTTAGTTCGCTGAATTGTTCTTTTGCGCAATGAAGAATTCACAGAATTTACCGTCTATTTTCACATTAATTTTAAAATCCTGAGAATACTTTACTCTTAAAATGTATATGCTCATTTTAATTGATTATTTAGTAGATAAAGGAATATCTTGAAAATAGTACTATTGAATATTTTAAAGCTGACTTAATTTAGTCATCAAAGAACATGAAAATTTTGTCTTATTTATTTATTGTAGCTGACAGCGCTCAGCATCGCGAAAATTTAAATTACTTACTAAGAAATTATCATGGGAATTTGGGTAGGTAGTTATAATGCCGACGCCTAATCAAATCAATAAAAATCGACATTTTGAAGGAAATAAAAACTATTTTTGTAAACATAAATAGCGAGACGCTGTGGTAACTTTCTTCGCGATGGTTTGAAAAAAAGAAACTCGAGATAAGGCAATCGAATATATACGCGGACAGCGGACTAAGCCGTGAGCATAGACTAGTTTAAGTTATATCCTGTAGCTATTGACTTAGAGTAGGCGTCGATATCTTCAAACTACAAAGTCATAACCCGCAGGCAGGGATTGACTAGAGCCACTCGACAAACAACTAAGAGTTTGCGGACCACTCGCTACTTCCCGCCTCGTCCGCGTCCCCTTGAACATAACTCAACCAACTAGTTTATGAATTTCCTTATAAGTTTCAGTACAAAACATTCAACACAACTATAGCTAAATAATAGTACGAGATCCGTTATAAGTTTATACCCTCATAATATGTTATTTATTAGAGATTGGAAATAAATGATAGATCATAATAATACACTCATCAAAATAATTATCTCGAATAGGTTGCCTAGTTAAATTGCGTGAGGATAATAGTAAACAAATAATTTTTGACGTGATAACGTCTTATAAATCGATGAACGCCGACTGCACGCACTAAAAAGTGTCACGTTCCGCCTGAGCCTGCGCGTGCAAGCGAGAGCGCGGAACAAGCGATAGAGAGGCACGATCGGCCCAAGCGTTGGCTTGTGACTAGAGAAAATTGTAATTTTCAATTAACTCCTTCTTTGCACTATACAAAATAATGTTAATTCAGTGATAATAATTCAATTCAATTCATAAAAGTATGCAATTCAATCAATGTTTCTTTACGACGTTATCACGTAAAACTATCGTCCGTAAACCGACTTTACAGACAACCAATTTTTTTAATTAAATTTACTTCTCTCATATTTTGTTATT
This sequence comes from Oeneis ivallda, assembly GCA_029955525.1. Taxonomy (NCBI): domain Eukaryota; kingdom Metazoa; phylum Arthropoda; class Insecta; order Lepidoptera; family Nymphalidae; genus Oeneis; species Oeneis ivallda. The sequence goes on from JARPMR010000022.1 coordinate 9,667,762, forward strand.
TAAAAAAATCATACACTAGATAAGAGAACATACCCAACAGAATTGAAAAAGTAAAGGTAGCCTTCTTCCTCCTCTGCATAATTGTGGAGTTGCCAGGTATAAGAAGGTGAGTAAAATTGATATACTCTCTAATATCTATCTAAATCTAATCGTATTTTATATCAAATTAAAGCTTATTTTATTTTCTGAATCTAACTGTATTAAGTTGCTTTATTAAAAAGTTGCTCCAATCCATGGTTGCCTAGAGTTGATGTAAATATTATCCGCACGCAATTTAACTAGGCAACCTATTCGCGATATGTCGATGAGTATATTATCTATCATTTATTTCTTATCACTAATAAATAACAGATGAGGGTATAAATTTCTTATACCGGATCTTAGACCATAATAAAAATTACAGCTGGGGCGGGCCGCCCAAAGCACATTAGACTTTTTCTCTTAACACAGATAGGTATAGAGATAGATAGAGATCACTAGAGCTAATTGCATAATCCATCTGACAGAATGCTACGGGTGAAAATGATGCAAGAGGATTTTTGCTAGGGTTGCCGAAACATCGTCGCTAACTATAGGCCTCATAAGCTGGGCGCTCAGCAGGCGATGAAGAGCTATGCTAGGAGGAGTTCTTGCAAAAATATCTCTATGTCAAACTTTACATACATTTCTATGTTACCTACATAGCAATGAATACCTACAAGGTTCGAATTTCTATGCGAGGTCTTAGCTCGGGGCGAACCATTTTTTTGAATTCTTAGTCAACTTTGTGAGCTCGTATGAACTTGAGTATGATATAAATTATGTTGACTCAAATAGGTAGTGTAAATTTTAAGGATATCTGTCCTCACAATTATTTACACTACCAAAGTCATAGCTTGGCGACATTGCTTTACATTTTTTTTTTGGTACATTAGCAGAGCTACGTACTTACTAGCACAAGCTTTACGCTTAGTTTAGGAGGGAAAGGGGAATATTAATCATGACATCATACTAATATTATAAATGCGAAAGTGTGTTTTTTGGTTTGTCCTTCAATCACACCACAACAGAGCTACGGATCGACGTGATTTTTGCATGGGTATAGTTTAGGACCTGGAGAGTGACAAAGACTACTTTTATCCCGGAAAATCAAAGAGTTCCCGAGTGATTTTAAAAACTAAATCCACGCGGATGAAGTCGCCGGCATCAGCTAGTGGCTAATTTAAAAAAAAAACTGTTTAAAAAATTAACCAAACTTAGGTAGTTCTCGTCGTCACTTTCATTTATTATGTACCTGCTTACCTAGTTATATTAAACGTTCTAATAAACAAAAAATCACTTTTTTCCTTGAAATATAAAAATAGGTGCGTCGTCAACAAACATCAGGAAACACAAACAACAATATGCCTTCATTAAAGTGCTCCTCGTTATTTATTTGGTCAAATTTGTCACCCCGGGACTCAAGCCTCAAACTTTTTATGTGAAAATCAGCGTAACAGTTCACCCTTGCAAACATTTCAAGCATCTGAGAGGATTATTATCGCAAACATGACGACGCCTACGCTTAGAATTTAAATAATAAAAGTGTTTTATTTATATTTTTACTAGACGAGCAGATATATATACTTACGCGTAGATAGTTAAGGTAAAAATTATATGAATATTCAATTGACCAATGCTTCTATAGTGTAAAAGAATTTCAGTATTGAGAGTAGTATTAATTTAAGACATTTATTTTTGTAACTATTATTAATAGGTACTACCTATTATTATTAATTTAAATAATTGTGTTTTACATCTTGTCTTGCAAATAAAGGAATTGATTGATTGATATTTTTTTTATTCCTTGACTTTAAACCAGTTTGAACTTTGACTAATGATAGCTAATAGAATAGAATAGAATAGAATAGAAATATTTTTTATTCAAATAAACTTTTACAAGTGCTTTCGAATAGTCGATGAATCTACCACTGGTTCGGAATGCCTTTCCTGCCGAGAAGAACCAGCAAGAAACTCGGCGGTTGCTCTTTTCAAAACAAATTTACAATACAGTAAATACTATGCTATATTATATGCAGTGTTTTCACAATGAGGGAAGTTCCAAAAATGCATACCGACTAACTTCTATCTTAAGATGGGCAGACATAAAGTAGCCCCATTCCCGCCGGTGGCACCCGTTCACGAGCACGACGCATGACCCCAGCCATTGCTTCGCTCAACCATATTTGAGGTAATGTAGAGTGAGTATACTTGAGTGTATTCATCGTTCATTCATGATTTTCATATTTCAACCGGCGCGGCGAGATGAACTCATGTTACTTATTAGTAGATACTTACCTAAACTATACGTACTTTTACCAAAAAATGGCGATGTCAAGTTTTCAAACAAAAAATGTTGGAATTTTAATTAAAATGATATCATAACTATAGATGACTAGCTGTTGCCCTCGCGACTTCGTCCGCGTGGAATTAGGTTCTTTGAAAATCCCGTGGGAACGGCTGGTTTTATCGGGATAAAAAATATTCAACCTGTATTTAAAACTTTTAGGGGTAGAATTTTCAAAAACTGTGGAATGCGTACTTTTTTGTTTTTAATCAAGAGCCAAAATACCAAGTTTCGTGGATATAACTTGAAAAAGACGGACCCTTTCCATCCCCTATTTAACCCCTTTGATGGTAGAATTTAAAAAAAATATCAAATATGTACTTCTTTATATTTAATCAAAAATTCCAACTTTCATAAACATTACTTGAAAAATAACTTGAAATATGAAGGACTATCATACAAATATTCACCACTATTTAACCCCTTTGGGGGTAGATTTTCCACTGTGACTGTGACGTGTGACTACTTCTTTGTTTTTAATATAAAGCCTAATTTACAAAGTTTCATAGATAAAACTTTAAAAAATGACGGACTTTCATACAAACTATCAACCCCTATTTTACCCCTTAGGGGGTAGAATTATCAAAAAGGTAAAAAAAGTTCTTCTTTATTTTTAATCAAGAGCAATACATAATACCAAGTTTCATAAACATTACTTGATATATAACTTGGAAAATGAAGGACTATCCTACAAACATTCAACCCCTATTTTACCCCTTCGGGGGTAGAATTTTCAAAAAATGTAAAATACGTACTTCTTTATTTTTCATCAAGAGCCCAAATTCCAAGTTTCATAAACATAACTTGAAAAATGGCGAACTTCCATACAAACTATCAACCCCTATTTTACCCCTTAAAGGGTAGAATTGTCAAAAAATGTAAAATACGTACTTCTTTATTTTTAATCAAGAAACAAAATACCAAGTTTAATAAACATAACTTGAAAAATAACTTGAAAAATTGACAAATTGACTATCATACAAATATTCAACCCCTATTTAACCCCCAAAGGGGTAGAATTTTCAAAAACTGTGAAACACGTAACTCTTTATTTTTAATTTAAAGCCCAAATACCGAGTTTCATGGGAATAAATTTAAAAATGACGGACTTTCATACAAACTTTAACCCCCCATTTAACCCCCTTGGGGGTGGAATTTCAAAAAATCCTTTCTTAGTGCTCCCCTACGTCATAGAAGGAACCTACTGTCAAAATTTCACGTTTCTAGCTTCAGTGGTTTAGGCTGTGCGTTGATAGATCAGTCAGTCAGTCAGGACAAGTCTTTTTATAAGTATAGATTAATTTAAATTTGAAATGAGGCGGTGGTAGTGAAACGCTTTCATAGAAATTGGACTTTGCTTTAGAAGCTGGTAGGTAGGTACTGAAATGCCAGACACAATAAAACGAAAGCGCTGTCTATAGCAGTAGGCATATTATACCATTCATTAAAATGATGAGGGCCTCAGAAGGGTTTCCCTTCTCAGTCGCTAAGCCCTTTTACAATTTTATTATAAGTACAATAACGTACCTACCTGAAATATTATAATATATCTCTGTAGCTTTATGCTAGACGTCGAAGAGAACTCGAAAGTAGCGAACCTAAATACAGGTAACTTAGATTATAAGGTCTGTGCTTAGGTCTGTGCTTAGGTATAACAAAGGCTTTCAGTTTTTACTTTCAAAGCTTTTTAAGAGTCTCTTTTACTCAACTAGGTATTTTATTTTTCTTTTACAGTTGTATTACACAAGAGTTTCTATGCGCTGCGATTGGCAACTGCTCAATACAATACATCTATATATACTAGTTGTTCGCCCCGAACTGAGACCTCGCGGTAACGGTATCCCATGATTATTCATTCAATCGATACATGATAACCAAAACTGACATTATTATTATGCCCGTTTTCACCAAACATACCTAAATCATCCCCTAAGTAGGAGTCTCTTAACGTAGGTAGCTCCTAAATACAATCCTAAGTCCTAACATCCGTCCCAATATCCTTTTAGGTGTCCCGTACAGGATCGTGATAAATAAGTTGACAGAAAACATCAATCACCTAACTTATAGGTAGCCCGTAAAGGTTAGGGAACGTTAGTGAAAACATTGAATTATTATGTAGGTACTAACGAGTGAAACCGGGTTACGGGCATCTGTACAAATCGTCATCTATCGACGCGAATAGAAAATATACAATATTTAACTAAAATTTAACTAAAAAATAATTTTAATTGAATAATATGGTACAAAAAAAATTACAATACAATTATTGTATTATAATAAGTAACTAAATAATAATGGTCGACGCAAAACTGTTTTTGGGATAGGTCGTTAGTCGTAACTCGTAGTTCCATGGGAATAGTTACTGACTGCGCCATCTATTAGCATTATTGTGAAGCTATGTTGATGCTATATGAATTACTGATGTACATTAAAAATTAAATAATCTCGTTTCTTTATAATATTCATATAATTTTAGTATTTGTTGTTCAAGTACAGGATATAAGTGACCTAAAAACATAAAATCAGTTTGAATATCCATAGCGGATTTTCTTAGGGAGCGTCTTCAAGCGAGCGTATAAAATCGCCACTTTGAAAGCCCCCCATTTCGTCAATTTTAAGGGAAAAATTAAAAAAAATAATAATTTTGTACTCAGTTCAAAATTATCTTTAAAATGATACGTAACAATTTTATGTAACGCGATATTTTTTTTTTTACTTCGCATTCGCTTCTATGAGAGCCCCCCTGAAATAAAGATTTTTATAACTTTTTAAGCCATTTTCGGCTGGAGGCCATCGGTTTACATATTATATCTAAATTTGAAGTAATTACGTTCAGTAATTCAAAAGTTATAAGGCTCTGACAGACGGACGGACGGACGGACGGACGGACGGACGGACAAGTGCAAATCGCTCTAGTTAACTCAAAGACCTTCGCTTCGCTCGGTCGATAAAAGAAAGTGGTGTTAGTTACACTATTTATAACTCAAGAACCTTTCAAGAACGGATGAACCAATTTGGCTGAAAATTGGTTGAGAGGTAGCTTAGAACCAGGAGACGGACATAGGATACTTTTTATCCCGTTCGACCGCGTTTCCGTCATGTCACTATAAAACGTGGTATAAGAAAAAGCATCTGACATGGAATAACAAAACGCAAATGACAGTGGAATAACAAAACGTAAATGACAGTTAAACGTAATTTTGTCTTTGGTTAAGTATGGTAAAAAATTTGACAATTATAAATAGTGTATAATAAAGCATTACTGATATTATAAATGCGAAAGTGTGTTTGTTTGTTGGTTTGTCCTTCAATCACGTCGCAACAGAACAGCGGATTGATGCGATTTTTTGCATGGGTATAGTAATGGATGTAGTAGTGGTTCCTCAGACCGGGAGAGCTACTTTTTATCTCGGATAATGAAAGAGTTCCCGCGGGATTTTTAAAAACTAAATCCATGCGGACGAAGTCGCGGGCATCAGCTAGTATTTAATAATGATAAGATAATGATGATGATCAGAATGAATGTAGCGAAATCATTTCCTTATCATTTACCCTAAAAATGTTGTAGAAATTTTTTCATTTATTGCAGAGATACCTAGCAGTTAAATCGGATAGATAATCTTTTTTTTGTATGCTATACAAACTACTTAGAACAGGTCATAATTTATAACACACCACAACCGATACTTATGTGATGAGTGTTGAACCGACTTGAGCCAAATCAAATCGTATAATTTATATACCTACCTGAAGGTTTTTTATAATTACCTAGTATTTCCAATTATTATCAAAATCTGCAATTCAATTGAATGTTAGATAACATAGAAGAGACCATAAGAGACTATGATTTTATTTGACACACGCAACATCACATCGAGCTTGGTGTATAGCGTGTTTTCGGTTTCATAAAGCTATGTAACGCCAGTTACGTGTCTCATTTCCCTGACAACTTGAGCAGCGAAGCTGAGCTCACCTGCGAGAGTTGATATATGAGCGTAAAAGGCCGCCGAAGCTTCGCAGCTAAAGTTTACGCTCTGCACTTGCAGGCAGGATTAATCGTCTGCAATGTTTTTGGTAAATGAATTAGTTTATTTATCCCAGTGAAAAAAAGTTTTTATTTTCCTTCATCTTTTTTTCTTTTAACTTGGCAAATTTTTGGGTTTTGGTATGTTTTTGGTAGTATGCACAAGAAGTTTTGATATTTAATATGTATTCATAGGAAATGAAAATTTACACAAAAACAACTTGGTTTTAGAATATTTTTTTAATAAATCACAGCAACGCATCGAAACATCGACGTGATATTTTAAGATCTAAGTAGGTACATCGCAAATCGTAATTGACTATATCTACAAAAAATAAAACTATACTAAGTATATGTTCAGAGAAAACGTGCATCTGATAGTGAAGTGGTATGTATAATATTGTTATGTACCTATATTTTTATGTAATAGTGATTTATAAATAATATAGCTGTAGTATATTTACATAACATCCATTTTTAGACATTTCATCGAATATGTGCTTAACTAAATAACTTAAGTGAATATTATAAATAGATCATAATAACTAACATTATTTCAATTACCTATGGAGATGGTACTCCTACTTATTCCAAAAGTAAGTACTAGAGTTACTATAAAATAAAACAGTTACTTGTATACTCGTACCTATATAAAGGTGTAGTATTTGCTTAACACAACAATATTCATAAAAGGTGAGCGATTTCTGGACTGTTAAATAGCTATGATACATTACAAAACATTCATTTTAAACTTACCAAAAACGGTTCATTTATTTAAAATTGACACTTACTTATTTTGGCAATTATATTAATGTGAGTCGTAAATTAATTTAAAAACATAGGCTCAAAACTCGACTTTTGTTCCCATAATTAATTATATTTAAATACATATTTAAAGGTCAACACTATCGTAAATTCTCTATGCATTATTCACGTCAATATATTACAATTTCGCATACAAATGAAAAATTGGGGGTAAGAATAGGTATAAACTTAAAACTATAGTTGTAGATTTGTTTTCTTCGGCTGGGAGGTAAGAGCTAGGTGCGGCCGGCGCGGCGTGCGTCCGGGCCTCCTCGAATGTGCCACTTCCTTCCCCCTCGTCCTCATCATCGTCAGGTGGAACAGTGGCTTCATGTTTCAAAGCTTCTGCACGTGGCCCGATCTCGGAAACGCCAATCGATACTAAAGCAATCGTCGTTGATTGGGAGGAAAACACTGTCGGCCTTTCCGTCGCTGCGCTCACTTCAGTTATCACTTTATACAACTCCGAGATAGTCACGTTCGCAAAAACTGAGGATTGTAGGAACGCTTTAGTGAGCTTGGTTGCGTTGGGAGCAATTTTAGCTGAAAAATTGAGTAGCTCATTTCGTAACTGCGTCGAGTACGGCGCGTTGCAGAGGTGTTCGCTGCATATGCAACTCATCTCCAATTCTAGTTTTGAATTAAACGTTAATAAACAAGGTGTCCCCTTTGCAGCCGCACACGTTAGAGATGATGTGAAATCTGTAAAAGAATAATGCTTTTAGCACTGTCCTGCTTTTAGAGATTCATAACACTGTGACTATACAATAGTTTTATGGTTAGTCGATTTGGCTACGGATCGTGAGGCCTTGAATTCAAAACACGGTTCCAGTCCTAAGAGATATTAGATATTTGTGTCAAGAACTTTTCAATAGCAGCCCGGAAATTGTAAGTTTACAGTAGGTATGTTACTCCCCCCTGCCTCTGAGAGCACGTAAAGCTAGTAGGATGAGTAAGAAGGATGAACTATGCCGTCCCTTAGTATTATCAGATTAAGTTAAAGAGAGTGCACCTGAGTTTACGCTTCTACACTTGTCTACATCTACACTAATATTATAAAGAGGAAACATTTGTTTGTTTGTTTGAATTGAATAGGCTCTGAAACTATAATGGACTGATTTAAAAAATTCTTTCACCATTAGAATCCTAAATTATTCCTGATGAACATGGGCGATACAATATTTTAAAAAATGCTAGGGATCCGTATGAAAACTTCGATAATATAACCCAAGGTGTTAAAAAAATACCAAAAAAAATGCTTATATCGCGTACGCTGCAGAAACTAATGAAAATAGAGCAAAGTGATGTACTACAGTTTTAAAGACGACATCAATATCTACAAAAAAGTCCGTAATACCATATGTCTAACTATTGCAAATAAGTCACAATAACTACTTTTCCTTTTTAAGTTAAAATATGCAATAGTAACGCCGAAAAATCCTTATATCGCGTACACTGCAAAAACTATCTTACTATTTTAATACTATAAATGTGAAAGGTTGTTTGTATGTTGGTTTGTCCTTCAATCACGCTTCAACGGATCTACAGATTGACGTGATTTTTGCATGGTTATAGTTTAGGACCTGGAGAGTGACATAGGCTAATTTATATGAAATCAAAAAGTTCTCGAGGGATTTAAAAAAAATAATCCACGCGGACGAAGTCGCGAGCATCAGCTAGTTCACTAGTTGGCTATTCTCTGTATGTTGAGATTGTCCACTCTCTATGTTATACATTTTTAAAGTCACACAATTCAGTTAAATAGGAAAGGCTCGTGAAATTAACCCTTTTACCCTAACCCTCACATGCGTAGAAAATTTTCGTACACAGTACGAATGTTTTCACACAAGTGAGAAAACCCATGTCAAAATTTTGCATATTCATTTGTGAATACTGGAAACCAACACATGGATCGCTATGCTATATCCGTATTCGTGGGAATGTGAGGGAGCGACATGAAATCTACCTACCTAGCTAGCAACAAGTCTGTTATTAAATTAATACCCTAAAATTATAAATTTAATTAACGTAGTAATTTTCGAGACAACATCTGCGAACCATGCACACGCAGCCCCTAATTAGCCCACATATTTAGAAACAAAAACTAATTAGGTTAACTAACAACATGATTTTCTTAATGAAGCCTAAATTAAGTCACAACGTAATAATTTTATCTTGAATTTTATATGAAACTAGCTGACCCAGAGAACTTCGTACCGCCACTACTTATAAATGAAAAATCATTTTCCAGTGGACCAAATTGTGAATCTAAACCATCCTCGAATCCCCTTGAACTCACACAAAAATTTTCATCGAAATCGGTCCAGCCGTCTAGGAGGAGTTCAGTGACATACACACGCACACAAGAAATATATATATTAAGATTATTATTAAGTTAACTATGATATTAACCTACCCAATTTAAAGTTAAACACAATAAATACAATAATTGTACTCGTTTATTATTCGTACAAGAATTTTAGAATATTTCAATAAGTTTTCATACCGGTAACCAAAATTGCAGATTTATGAATTTATTTATGAATTATTATATTATAGATGAGACAATCAATATGTATCTCTGAATTAGAGCAGTAGCAAGGGCTGCTGACCACAAAATTGCAGTTTGGATGCAGTTGACTTAATGCAACACCACTTGCGGCTGACCCACTGGCATTCTGTGTGCGCGTTCGCTTACAGACTTCGTGCAGTCTGCGTGCAGTCTACGTGCAGTGCAGCTGATTATTAGCAGCTTCCATCAAAACTCTCGGCAAAGACTCGGATGTCCAAACGGAAATATATTTAGTAGCCGTAGAAGAATTCGAATTTATTTTTTGGAAGCCATGGCTTGTGGAACTGTTATCCATTAATGCGACGTTGTTCAGCCTCAAATTAGGGATGATCTTGACGATAACGACGGATTGTTAAACGTTATCGGGAAATAATCTTTACTTATCTTCATTGACTTACGAGTATTAGGTATAGAAACTTTACATTCTTTTAACTTACTAGGCGTCCTAGCTATAGTGGCGCAATATGGCTCCCCGACTGGGCATAGGACGGGTGGTGCAGTGAGCTCACAATTTGAACTCGCGTCGTGAACACAGTGGTGACATTTTCGCGGCAATGAATCTGAAAACAATAAAGAATATCACCCACGCGTCATAACAAATAACATTCAGAGGTGGTGGAATCTTCAATAAAAGGTCAAAGAGCAGTTGAATCGTATGAACGAATGAATGACTATACTTTTATTCACTATTCAATTTCATTCGTCTCACGCAACGCTGGCCCACTACGGAGAACAGATCTCCTCTCGCTATGAGAAGTGTTTGGGCCATAGTCTACCACGCTGGCAAATTGCGGTTTGCGGATGATGAATCATCATCAGGTTGAGAACATTATGGAGAACTATCAGACATGCAGGTTTCCTCACGATGTTTTCCTTCACCGTTAAAACACATAACTCCGAAAAATCAGAAATGCGTGCCTGATAGAATCGAACTCCGGATACCCCGAAAAGGAGTCTGAAGTCTTAACCACTAGGCTATCACCGCTTCAAAAGGAGGCAGAAGTATACTTTAATTTGATACCGCATATGTTATGCGGTATAAAATTAAAGTATACTTCTGCCTCCTTTAGAGAGAGCCTAGAGAGCTAAAAAACCCTTACCCCTTGAACTCTTAAGTGTCAGTTCAGACCAAACCTTAAAAATCCTCGCACACTATCTCGCATTGTGTGGCAACTCTACTTGTCAGGCAATAACAAACAACTCTGTGTTTGAACCACTCACAACTTTCTGTCCCATTCGGCTTTTGAGCCCCTGTTCGAGCACTGAATTTATGAACTTTTCAAAAGTTATTTATTTTGTGAATTTCATATTTTATACCTCCATAAATTAACCAAAACCCTATCTATAAAACAGCTTTATAAAACATAGAAACGTTATCATTTCCTAGTGTAACGATAGGTACATTTTTAAAACACGATCTGTTTACTACTTATAAACAATTCCAATATTGCAAGTAAAGTTTGTATACTTTACTAGCTTTCCAATATTTGACTAAATTTAAAAAACCTACTATTTATACATAGCTCTCCATCTGAGTGGAGACCCGTGCCGTAGCTTAGGTATAGAAATTCACGCTACTTAGGTTTGACCTTATTCGTAAAAGGACTTAAATCTTAGTTTGTTAATTAAGCGCTCTTGACTCTCTTCTATTCTCAACACGCTGAACTTTTTATATCAATATAGGTACATTGTATTGTAAACGTTATAATTTTGTATAAGATATAATAAAAAGACAAAACGTATAAATTGAGAAGAGATAATATAAGAGCATAAAACGCTCTATCATTTATTTATGCTTTGTTCATATTTAAGCCTGAAAAGTTCAACTGTTAAGGAACGGACTGAATTCTGTAAGATTGACGGTTCTATTCCCACCCATTGCACTCGACGTATTATTGTGTCTATTCCGATTACAAATACACTTACATAAAGAGGGCAATATTAATTACTAGACGACGCCCGCGACGTCGTCCGCGCGGATTAAGAATTTTAACTTCCCGCACGAACTCTTTCATTTTCCGGGATAAATGTAGCTTATGTGTTATTTCTAGGTATAAGTTATTCCAAAATTCAGTCATAACGACGCTTTGTTAAAACATACAAACATTTTCTTATTGTATTCTAGTAAGATAAGATTTTATTTAAAAATAACATAAAATGCTCACCTTTTTGCTGTAAAGTTCCGGTCCAGGCATCAGTCACGAAAAGGGATACAATAATTAAAATCCTCAATGAGCACATTTTTCTATACATTTACTCACAGCCCACTCAATTTGAATCAGTTTTTTAAATAATCCCCTTTGATCAGTAAAATATTGTATTAGATATGCTGTCAGTCATCAAAAGTGTCCGTTAGAAATAAATTCTCATTCGTTCTTTTTAATAAATAATAAAATAAATAAATAAATAAAATAAAAGTGAAATAAGTTCTCATCCGTGATTTTGAATAAGTTTGATGATGCCTCAGTGAGCTTGTAAAAGTTGTTAAAAAATACAAGTTATTAACAAAGGTTAAAAAAAGTTTGAAGAAAAATGTATTTTAATTTGTTTTTCATAGGTGAGAACTTATTTCATGGAAACTTTTTCAATTAGATTTTGTATGACATTTTACTATGTTGTACACAAATAATCGGAGGACTAATCGCTTTCCCATGAAGTCACTTTAAAATTTTTATTTAAAAAAGCCCGCTAAGACAGATTGGTGAATAATTTTCGCATCAACGGGCATTATTTGCAAATTTACGCTTCATCGCTTAGGGACATTTACTTAATAGCCTCTCTGTTCACAGAATTGAGCAATTTGGCGGGATAATTTGTTTAATCAGCTTTAACCGCACTCTGTACTTTGCAGCTTTATTAAATATTAATTAATGTAAAGAATAACTTTACTCAAATAAAAATAAATATCACATATAAAAAAAGAATAGTCAACTTCTAAAATTTTAATTGAATAGTTATTTGCTAAAATCTTACAAGGAATGTATTCTTAGAGAATTTTTCTTAAGTATTGGTAATTATTGAATCCATCAACTTAAACGCGGTAAAATCAATACTTAGGTATTATGAATCAACAATGATACCTTACGAAATCAAAGCTTAAAAATGAAGTTATCAAATTACTCTTATTATTATTATTATTTTCATCTCAACTCTGTAAAGAAAATTAAACTTTAAAGTGAAACAAATTAGACTCGTAAGCGCAAAGTTAACACTTATTATTAAGTCACTTTATCCACATATTTTTAGTCACAAACCAGTAAAATACAAAAGTCGTAGATAAATTGCTTCTACGTAGCCGGGCGCGTAGCGTCTACAGCTACGTCCCGTAGGCAACTGCCGTAGCCGAGATGCTGTGCCCGGCAGCAATACTAATTCTCTTGAGAACATCTCGATGAACAACGCAAACAACTTACTTTATCTACATTTCCACTTACGTCCCTAGTGATTTGATGGTATTGCTAACAAAAGGAGCAATGTTCAGTTTAATTTGCTTGTTATATGTATTTAGCCTGTAAGTGATTTGGTTTATCAATATCATGTTAGTAGCAACAAGCTGTCACTCAGTGGATTGCCTTTTTAGTTGAGTTGATTATTGTCTCTTGCTTTGTTTGTTACTGATCCCATCATACTAATATTATAAATGTGAAAGTGTGTTTGTTGGTTTGTCCTTCAATCACGCCGCAACAGAGCTATGGATCGACGTGGTATTTTGCGTGGGTATATTTGAGGACCTGGAGAGTGACATAGGCACTTTTTACCCCGGAAAATCAAAGAGTTCCCGAGGGATTTTAAAAACTAATGGGCCGCCCAAAAGGGGGAAAATCGGGGGTTTGAAATTTTAAAGTAAGATAACTATACTGAGTGGGGTATCGTATGAAAGGCCTTTACCTGTACATTCTGAAACAGTTTTTTATTTATTTTTAAATAGGTATAATACTTTTTGATTAATCGGGCAAAATGTCGAAAAAAATACCGCCCCCCCCCTCTTATCTCCGAAATTTACCAATCTAAAAATCTGAAATAATTATGTTCAACTCCCGATTTCCCCCCTTTATTAATTAAACTAAAAATAATGTTTGATTTTTTTATTCCAATGTTGTTGGGCCACTATTATACACAACTGTTCCAAATTTCTATGTCGATAGCTTTCATAGTTACATAAATAATTCGACTGTGACAGACGGACGGACGAACGGACGGACAAACGGACGGACGGACGGAGAAAGTCTTACCATAAGGGTTCCATTTTTACCATTTTGGTGCGGAACCCTAATATTATTCAAAATAGAACATTCACAAATGAAACCAACCGTAAAGTCCAATATCCTACTTCCTACTAATATTATAAATATGAAAGTTTGTGAGGATGTATGGATGAATGTTTGGATGGATGTTTGTTATACTTTAACGCCACGACGAATGAACCGATTTGACTGAAATTTGGAATGGAGATAGCTCATACCCAGGATTAGCACATAGGCATAGGCTTTTATCCCGGAAATTTACAGAGTTCCCGCGGGAATCAAAAACGCGGATGAAGTCGCGGGCATCATGTAGTAACGAAATAAACCCAGACTTTTTCATTCATTCATAATACATACATTCATAATACAGTACATAATATAAAATAATAATTAAATCTTGATTTGAAAAAATTTCGTTATCTGTCTGTATATATCCGCATTGCGCGGAACGTGACAGCAAAAATCAGTAACATTATTTAAAAATAAGTGTAATATATTTCGGGATGCGATAAATAAATCTCCCGGAAAAAAAACGTAGCGAGTTTGGAATGGGGCTGTGGGGGTGGGACGGATACATTGATTGGTAATTTCCGTATCCAAATGCCTATCCTACCCCAATTATTCATCGAGTAGATATTAGATATAATAGCTTTCATTCGCTCGCTTCTTCATAAAGATGCATTTACACTGTTTATAAACGATCCACTATTTCAAACTATGGGAACGTTTGATTTGCACTTTGCTTCGGTAATCATATACAGATATTAATACTTTCTTTTGCCCCGCAACTACATTCTTGTCGAGTTAGGTTTTAAACACATCATGGGTAGGTATAGTCCTGAACTATACCCATACAAAAAATCACGTTGATCTGTTGCTTTGTTGCTTCGAAGGACAAAACAACCAACAAAGGCCATTGCAGTATTTGACTCATCAAAACTTACCTAATAAACACTAAACATAAAGTTGTTTATCGGCCAACGACAAAATTATTAAT
Organism: Oeneis ivallda; assembly: GCA_029955525.1. NCBI lineage: Eukaryota > Metazoa > Arthropoda > Insecta > Lepidoptera > Nymphalidae > Oeneis > Oeneis ivallda. The sequence continues at coordinate 9,682,768 of JARPMR010000022.1, forward strand.
CACATTAATCAATAAATATTAGTCGCACTTAAGACTCAAGGGTGAAACAACTCTGTATCTATACAAACTAAACCAAACCAAAAGCTTCTGCTCATAAAGTTTCCAAAGCCCCATTGCATTGATCCAATTAAAACTTGCAAGAAACTAGACATAGTTCGGCGGGGACAAATAATTACTATGCTCGATGCTCTTCTAGTTTTCCTGGATGTCACCTCATGATTATGACAAACTTACAAAGTTGTTGGAACTTTAGAGCACCGTTAGAATTTATGCCAATCCAAAAAAAACTATACCTAGTCTATTTTTCCTTACCTGTTTTAAACAGTAAACAAGTGTTTTCACGCATTTAAATGAATCACATCAATGCATGTTAGCCGAGCTGCGATTCGTAACTAGTCTAACTGCCCGCTTTCCGAGCGATTTTCATAAACAAAAATACCGAAGCAATCTGGAGCCTAATTTTCTGTCACTACCTTCCTCGACACAATGAGAACGTTGATCTCTGCGCTTGAAAGGCAGCTGACAGATTCGTTCAATCTGACTCCAATGACAGACATATACTCATATAAGCTGCGCTTTTTCTTTTAAGTAGGTTTGGTCCTTTATATGGTAAGGCAGTCTCTGTATCATCAAGTGCAACTTGTGTGATGTTTAAAGTGCTATCGACAAAATATGGGACTTATAATAAAGCCGATAGCATTTATAATGGAATTTATTTATGCGTGACCAAAGTTACGTAATCTACTTAATTTACAGTACTCGTTTTCCTGGGCTAATAGAAATTACAAAATAATCATACGAATGAAATCTACACTAATATTATAAAGAGGAAAGATTTGTTTGTTTGTTTGAATTGAATAGACTCCGAAACTACTGGACCGATTTGAAAAATTCTTTCACCATTAGAATCCTACAGTATTCTTGATGAACATAGGATTTAGAATATTTTCAAAACGTTAGGGATCCACATGAAAGCTTCGATAATGTAACCCAAGTGTGGAAAAAATACCAAAAAATCGTACGCTGCGGAAACTATTGACAATAGAGCAAAACGGTAGTAAATATTATTCGTCTACGGAGCAAAATGATGTACTACAGTTTTATAGAAGACATCAATATCTACAAAAAAGTCCCCGATACCTTAAGTCCATAGACGAATGATATTTACTAAAGCTTAAGTCTAACTATCACAGTAATGTCTTTTTCATGTTAAAATCATAATAATATTATAAATGTGAAAGTGTGTTCGTTTGTTGGCTTGTCCTTCAATCAAGCCGCAACAGAGTTACGTATCGACGTGATTTTTTGCATGGATATAGTTGAGGACCTGGAGTGTGACATAGGCTACTTTTTATCCCGTAAAATCAAAGAGTTCCTGAAGGATTTTAAAAACTAAAGTCACGCGGACGAAGTCGTGAGCATCAGCTAGTAATTAATATCGTACTTGGCAGTTGCGATGCATTTGTGTCAACTGTGAACAGAACTGCATCCTAACTGCAATCTTGCATTGTAGCATAAGTAAAGGAGCTGATGGCGAGAAAATGGAGCGTTGAGTTGACCATGTTTTAGAACTTTATCAGTTTTGGAGACTATAATAAGTTCCAAAAGAGAAGGTTTGGAATTAGGACGGAAATGTGTAGCAGTTAACGGAAGAAGAGAAAGTTTAAATGAAGAAACTAAAGATTTTAGTTTTTGAGACCTAGAGTTATTTTTAAGAAGGCAAGTGTTTAGATCCCCCATAATAATTACTTCATGATAGTCATACGATGAAGTTAGGTCTTTAAGAAGTGACTTAAATGTATTGAAGTAATTGATCTTAAGAGAAGCGCTGTATGTAACACCAAGTAATAGTTTGGAATCCTGAATAGAAATTTCAAGAAAGAGATATTCTAGGTCAGGCTTATTTGAGAATTTGGGCGACTGCTTTTTTATGTTATGAATTAGATCATTTCTGAGGTACATGCAAACGCCACCTCCACCCTTACCAATTCGATCACTGCGAATCAGTTTAAATCCAGGAAGATTATAGGAATAATCAAAAGGTTTTAACCAGGACTCGGAAACGAGGATACCATGGACAGACATGTTCCTAAAGAATCCTAGAAGATTGAGATAGTGTCTCGGAATACTCTGGGCATTTATGTGTACTAGATTGAAACTCAAAGAGCTACTAAAGAATATGGATCTAAGAGTGACAAGGGAGTCATTGATGCTGTTTTCAATTTGTGTTGAATCTCTGTACAATGATAACGAATTTTGATTAAGTGTACTCGCATTATCAGACATAATAATAATATATGAATTAGACTTAAAATGACAAAGGACACTTTATAACTTATTATCTAAATATTTAGCAGAGTTCTCGATCTTGCGACGAAATTTAACCAGTTTCTGTTCTTGCAAATTGCATGCCTGAAGTTTCAGGTAGCTAAAATCCTCTTGCGTCTTCTGTCAGGTAAAGACATTGATCAAGTCCGGCCGTTGTACAATAATTCTTTGTACCAAAATGTCTTCGCGCAGCAGCAAAATAATTTTGTGGCACAAGTGACATTAAAATAGCTTCAGCTTTTTTATTGCAAAAGTATCTACTGATAATAATGAAACTGCAAGTGTAACTGAACTTCTTGATCACAAACAATGTTCTTAATTATGTTTTCTTATCTTATCTTTAAATTTATTTTGTTCATAAATGAAACAGTTAACAGCAAATCCTGCATCTAAACCTGGAACGTGGAAATGTGCCCAGATTCAGAGCACTGGCTGCATTACCTACCCCGCTAAATGGTCTTCTGCCATCGCTTCGCGCCAAACCAACGGGTCCTTCTACAAATAGTAGCTCCATAAATGCGGCAACGTAATTTCATAGTTTGTTTGGAAAAGAAACATTGGTTGACTGTAGTATGTGGGTACGCCAGTTCGGACCTGCAGAGTGACACAGGTTAATAGTTTTTATCTCGATAAAACAAGGAGTTACCGCTGGATTTTTAATCGACTTCAAAAAAGTAGGAGGTTCTCAATTCGTCGGAATCTTTTTTTAAATGCATGTTCACCGATTACTCGAAGACGCCTGAACTGATTTGGAAAATCCTTTTTGTTTGAAAGGGTATACTTTCCAGGTGGGCCCATTTAAAATTTATTGAAATAAGTCGAGCGGTTTTTAAAAAATCAACAATAAATGATATACTTTGTGGTGGCGCGGGTGTTTGAAGGCGGTTTATTTAAAAGATTTTTTTATATAAAATTATCAAAAAACGAAAAATGTTGGCGATACTAAGCTGAATTTACGAATGGCTACATTCATTTGAATCTCGAACTTACTACACGGTACATTCAATTAGCGATGTGGCCGATGCTGTCTCATACTTACGTTACGAGTTACACCAAAAATTGCTTCAAATTTACCATTTTAACATATTGTTTATTTTCTCAAAATTGCACAGATAGGTTAAAATGACATTTCGTAATTCCCTGGATTGTCTATTAATCGTTGAGATGGACAAAGGCGAATGAATGATGTAAAATAGATTGGACGATCGGTACAGTAGAGATGGGCGACTTTAGAAACGTAGAACATTATGAGTCAGTAAAATTAAATGGATATAAAATGGTAAAAAATAAATCACCAGCAGATAATTATTATAATGGTTAACTTAAATAAAATCGGATGTTATAATAAAATAAAACTATAGATAATCTTAATCTATCTAAATTTGTTTTCTTCATATTTTGGAAATCTAGACAACATCTTTTACACACTAATGTTAACCAAAGTATTATTACTACTAATTTTTAGGGTTCCGTACCAAAATGGTAAAAATGGAACCCTTATGGTGAGATTTTCTCCGTCCGTCCGTCCGTCCGTCTGTCACAGTCGATTATTTCAGTAACTATTAAAGCTATCGTCATGAAAGGAATACTTGTGTATAATAGTGGCCCTACATCACTGTTTTTCAAAGTAAAATAACTATAACGAGTGGAGTATCATAATATGAAAGAGGCCTGTAACTGTACATTCTAAAACAGTTTTTTATTTATTTTTATCCATTATAGTTTTTGATTAATTGAGCAAAATGTCGAAAATTATACAGTCCCCCCCCCCCGTATCTCCGAAGTTTACTAATCGAAAAATCAAAAATAATTATGGTCATAGAGGTTTATGTATATTTTATAGGAAAAATAAAACCAACGCTCTAACTAGCATAGTTTTTTTCTATATTAACAATAAACCTCTACAAACAAAGTTAACGATAAATAAGCAAATTAATAGAATATTATCGTTTTACTTTTACTTTTGGAGTACGGAAGTTTTTTTTAATAATTCTTTATATTACAATGTTACCCACAGATGTTAGTTTTAGAATATCACAAGTCCTATATAAAAAAAAATCTACCTAAAAATTAAGAATGTTCACTAATTTTGAATGTTAGCTTTGTGTATTCTCCTTTGAAAATAAAACATACACGTGAAAAAATTATTTCGATACGTCAATTAGTTTCCAAGATTTAGAATTTTAAGGAGAGCGCGTGACGTCATAGTACAATACTCCCTCAGCCCGTTCCCGCTCTTCTGTATGGCGTTATTAGGTGTTTTGTGCTTGCGTTTGAACTGGAAGCGATGAAACAAAACAAAACATTGCGCGAGTAAACTACTGCTACTACATCTCGCAACTTGCGACTAAGCGGAGCATTGGAAAATGACGTCACACGTAGTCACGTGACTGTTAGTGGGACTCGATATTTATGCGAACTTTGCTTTTTGCTTTTTGGCTTATAACACTAACATACAAAGAAACAGAAAACATACTAACAATGAATAAGACAAACTAGTGAAATATTTATTATTAGTAGTAGTAGTAATTTATAGAGCTAAAATATGCGATTTATATGAAATATTAATATAATATAATAAATAGTATTCAAAATTTTTATGTTTATTTTGTTTTAATGTATTATATATATATATATATATATATATATATATATATATATATATATATATATATATATATATATATATATATATATATATATATATATATATATATATATATATATATATATATATGTAAAATATAATCTATATATAATCAATATAGTATACACACACCAATAATATATTAGAGTATTAATTAAATTTTCAGGTATTTATAATGCTTCACTACACCTAGTCCTCTGTTAACACTTAGGTAATCGTTTTATGGTCTCCACGATACAGGTTCCCTAGTGTGGAGGCCAAAGGCAAACATAATTGTAACATTTTCCTGTCAATAAATAAATATTTTATTATTATTTTTTTTTTATTTGAATCCATGTAAAATCATAATGTGAGAGTGAGTGAGACTGAGTTGTCAAAAAGAAAATAAACGGTCTGACAGGGTATAATTGGTATTTTTAAATAAAACAAAAACTAGTGTAGGTATCTGTATATATAAAAGCTTTACTGTTACAAATTTTCAAGTGATTTTACATGCCTACTAACAGTTCGTTGCCTAAGTAAAGTTAAATGGTAGTTATGCTGAACATCATGCTATTAGTATTAGGTATTTAATGTTTTCACATTCGTTAAAGCGTTCATTCATGCGATAAATTCCCAAAACTATCAATTATCATCTTTCGATAACAGTCCGCCATTATTATTTACTACTAGCTGATGCCCGCGACTTCGTCCCCGTGGATTTAGTTTATGAAATCCCTCGTGAACACTCATTTTCCGGGATAAAAAGTAGCCTATGTCACTCTACAGGTCCTCAACTATAGTACCCATGCAAAAAATCACGTCGATCCGTGGCTCTGTTGTAGCGTGATTGAAGGACAAACCAACAAACAAACACCTTTCGCATTTATAATATTAGTATGATTAGAATATTAAAATGCATAGGAAAACACTGTAACATTACGTCCATACGATGTATTACATCCATACCTACTATGTAGTATGTAGGTATAATGATCGTTTGGCAAAATCTGACGCCTTTGGAGTAGTTTGACTTTGACAAAATAGGGCTATCCACGATGGCTATATACGATAAAGTACACATGCCAAATTAAGATGAGCCGTACATTCAAAGTATCCTGTAGATTCCGGGGTTCAAGTTATTTGGACCTTATACTGAAGATTGTGATGTCTATAATTTCTGAACTACTAAATTGACGACCTTGAAATAATTACAGAATAATCTCTAAAGTACCCGCTTTCTAACAAAAAAGAATGAATGAAATCGGAATACGCCTTAATGAATTACAGCTAAATACACATTTTGACTTTCATCTCCTCTCCCAAGGGAACCGTGCTGAATTTCGGGATTAATATTATCCTATATTATACCTCGTAGTATGAACTTAAATTATGCCAAGTTTCATTTAAATCCGTCCAGTAGTTTGGGCGTGATGCGCGGCCAAGATACAGACAGACAGACAGACAGACAGACAGACAAAAAATTTAAAAAAAATTGTTTTGGCTTCAGTATCGATTATAGAGTGCCCTCAAACAAAAATTTTCAAAATATCTTCAATGTACAGAATTGTACCTGTTACAGTTTTATTATATTTAGAAGATAGATAGATAGATAGATAAAGAGCAGCTTAAAATAAAAGTACACAAATAAACTACTGATTTTTTTAAGAAAATTGTTTATATCGCAACATGTTTTACTTTACTTACTTTGTACTTTAGAGTAGGACTAAAATTTTAAAAAGAAAAGAAATTAAAAATTAATCTACCCCTATTTATCTTTTCTTTTGTCTTGTAAATTCCTCTTAATAATATGATAACGGTAAATATATTGTTTTGTTACTTTTAAAGTCGAATTTGTAATAGCGGTACACGTCAATGACCATCGCAGTTATGATGAAAACATTCAGTTGTACAATGTTTTCACATTCGTTCAATCGTTCATGCGATAACTTCCCAACCCTATAAATTGTCTTTGGTTATCACTCGGCCATTATTGTTTACTTTATCTAATCGTAACTTATCGATAGATAAACGGTTCGAGCTGTTTCGTTTTCCTGGGTGTCATAGGTACTTTGCTTATCCACTATCCACAATGCCTAGGTATGCTAGTAATGCAATAGGTACCTATTTAGTACTCTCGAAAGTATACCATATTTTTCGAAGTCACGTCGAAATCATTTAAAAGATAGGTATAGTTGATTACGAATGTATATAGTAGGTAACAAGCATCTTAGACTACATCATGGAGTTCTAGGTCCTAACTCCTCAATCCTGATGCTGGAATGTATTACCCACCTAAACTGCGGGGATTTAGGAGTTGTTGATTACGAATTTATATAGTAAATTAGTATCGTCAGAAAAGAAAACTTCTGTCACAGCCGTGGTAACAGTAAAAAGTAACGGTACAGTATGACGTCATTTTGTAACGGTCGTCCACGGCCAACTTAAATCAAACGGGTAATAGGTAGATTCCATGTATTTTATGCAGGCGATATTATGAACACCAATAAGCTTTACAGAATAAAGCTCTTATGCATTAATAAATAGGCATTTATATTCATAAACGCGCTACTCATTTTATAAATATGTAGCTAGTAGCTACTGTAAGCTTTCAGGCCTGTCGTAAATAATTCTTTCTTTTCCAGAGTGTAATGAATTTTAATGAGCGAGATTCAACCCTTTTTCCTTTTTAAATTGTACAAAAATCCCATCAGTACAAAAATACATTGTGGACATACTCGTACCTACTTACCTATTCAAATGAGAGGTCAACGAGGAGAGTGGTGTAGCGACCGGTTGCAAAAGCTAAAATATCGCAGCTAGTAGGTTGTGTATGTATAAGCGTATGTATATCGCATCAAAAATATTATTAGCACGCTTTTTATTTGTGTATTAGTCATGCGAGTGTTATGAAAATCGACATTTCAATAACCTACTGATTCATAATTAATATCAAGCATACCTTTTGGGTTGGGCTAATGTTTCGATCTAAGTTGCTAGGACAAAGTGTGCGAATTCTGTAAATCTATACTAATATTATAAAGAGGAAAGATTTTTTTGTTTGTTTGTTTTTTGTTTTTTTGTACCGAATAGGCTCTGTAACTACTGGACCGATTTTAACCATTTTTCACCAATAGAAAGCTAAGTTATCAGGAAGTAACGCAGGCTATAATTTATTTTCAATAAATTAGAGATCCTTAAGAAAATTGCAATAATGTAACCCAAAGTAGCAAAATTTTGCCTGTAAAATGCATTATGTGGCGTGTGCTGAGAAAACTATTGATGATACATAAAAATTATGTACTACATGATTAAAGTACGCATTATTTTCTCCAAAAAAGTTCCCGAGGGAATATATCTAACTAGGTATCATATTTAAGTCACAATAGTAGATTTTGTGTTCTAGGATCTTGGTGGCTTTGGGAGATATAAGGTAGTAAAGGTGCATAAATTTTGAGGATACTTTCGTCATAGTATAAAAGCTGAGTTTTAAATTTATGTTACTTGTGGACCTATCAGAAGATGTTTCCTCAGCAGTCAGACACTTCCGATGGTTCTTACGCCCTGTAAGACGCTTTAAAAATCTGCCGTAGGTAGGTGGGTAGGCGAACTTTGATCGACTTTTACGGGATATAAAGTAGCCTGCGTGTTAGATCCAGGCTAATCTATCTTAATTCCAAATTTCAGCCAAATCAGTTCATTAGTTGTGGCGCGAAGAAATAATAGCTGAATTTCAGGTTTTCAAAATTCTACAACAACTAATGAACCGATTTGGCTGAAATTTGGAATGTAGATCGGCTATACTCTGGATTAACACATTATACTACTATTTATCTCATAAAAATCCATAGTTCTCGCAGGATTTTGTAAAACTGAAATTCACGTATTGCTTCTTCACGCCACAACTAATGAACTGATTTCGCTGAAATTTGAAACGAAGATAGACTATACTCTGCATTAACTTATAAGCTCCTTTTTATCCCGTAAAAATTCATGGTTCCCGAAATATTTTGAAAACCTGAAATTCACGTATTGCGTCTTCACACCACAACTAATGAACCGATTTGGCTGAAATTTGGAATGAAGATAGATTATAGCCTGGATTAACACGCAGGCTTTTATATCCCGTAAAAGTCGATGGTTTCATCAAAGTTCGCCTACCTACCTACCTACGGCAGATTTCACGTCTGTAACATGTCTGACACGGGGTTGGAACCATCGGAAGTGTCCTGAACTACCTGATATCTCACAAAGCCACCAAGATCCAAACTTCATAGTCGGGGATCGCTCTTATCTCTATTGGGAACATACGCAGAGGAACTTTCAGCTTTTATAAAATAACGAAGGTCTGAAACGTCTTGGCTCCCGGTCCATTACTAATACATATTATAAATGCGAAAGTGTCTTTGTTTGTCCCTCAATCACGCGACAGCAAAGCTACGGATTGACGTGATTTCTGGATATTTATAGTTGAGAACCTGGAGGGTGACATAGGCATACCGGAAAATCAAAGAGTTCCCGCGGGATTTTAAAACTAAATCCACGCGGACGAAGTCGCGGGCATCAGCTAGTTCTTCATAAATTATGTGTTCATGTTTGCGCCATCTATATAATCATAAGAAGACCACCACAGGACTATAAAATCTCACGTACTGGCTATCTTCTCTAAATAATGATAATTATAATGATATATTAGGTGAAAAATATAATAATAAAATAGCTATTTATGCAACTGCATCGTAATGAGGGTCATTTTAATTCGAGTGCTGTTTTTTGATACGAGGCTTGCCGAGTATCAAAATAAGATAGTACGAGAATTAAAATGACTAATTACGTTCAGTTGCATACAAGATTTTATCTACGACAAGGAAAATAAAATCATTAAAAGTAACAAAAAGTAACTCCGTAAGCCGCCATCAGCCGCCTGTGGCGCCTCTGTCGTATGAACGGTACAAAAGTGCCAGAACTCAGAGCCTTAGCTTTAGGTATCATATTTTAAGAAGATAACCATTTCGATTCAGCTCCCATACAACGAGCTGCATCGAAATGAGAAGCAAAACCGAAAGCGGGTTCATTTCGATTCAGCTGTCAAATTCGAAATTGGAACTTTTCGATGCTGGAGTAGATAATAGCTATTTATGCAACTGCATCGTAATGAGGGTCATTTTAATTCGAGTGCTGTTTCTTGATACGAGGCTTGCCGAGTATCAAAATAGGATAGTACGAGAATTAAAATGACTAATTACGTTCAGTTGCATACAAGATTTTATCTACGACAAGGAAGTAAAATCATTAACAAAATACGCCGTAGGCTCAATAAAGTAACAAAAAGAAACTCCGTAAGTCGCCACCAGCCGCCTGTGGCGCCTCTGTCAACAAAAAGTAACTCCGTAAGCCGCCACCAGCCGCCTGTGGCGCCTCTGTCATATGAACGGTACAAAAGTGCCAGAACTCAGAGCCTTAGTTTTAGGTATCCTATTTTAAGAAGATAACCATTTCGATTCAGCTCCCATACAACGAGCTGCATCGAAATGAGAAGCAAAACCGAAAGAGGGTTCATTTCGATTCAGCTGTCAAATTCGAAATTGGAACTTTTCGATGCTGGAGTAGATAAATAAATATATAAAAGTATCATTACTAATACATCTATCTATATACTCGTATATATAAATCTCGTGTCACGATGTATGTTCGGGATAAACTCGAAAACTACTGAACCGATTTTGATCAAACTTCGTAACTATCTGTAATATGGTCCAACTTAAAAGATAGGATAGTTTTTATCTTAATAATTATTGACATCAATATTTGTTATTGCAAATTAAAATATGTTAATTACACGACAGTCATATACAGTTCGAGATTTAGATTGCTAGGCAACCTAGCAACCTAAATCTCGAACGATGTTAGATTGCGATTTGCGAGATAGTCATAACCCAAATAGACTACTTATTATCATACTAATCCTTAATAATATAATATTATAAATGCGAAAGTGTGTTTGTTTGTTGGTTTGTACTTCAATCACACCGCAACAGAGCAACGGATTGACTTGATTTTTTGCATGAGTATAGTTGAGGACCTGGAGAGTGACATAGGCTACGTTTTATCCCGGAAAATCAGAGTTCCCGAGGGAATTTAAAAACTAAATCCACGCGGACGAAGTCGTGGGCATCAGCTAGTATATTATAAAACTGAAAGTATGTTTGATTGTCGGTTAGACTTTCAATTACACTGCTACAGAGCTACGGATCAACGATAATTTTTTGCATGGGTCTATAGTTGATAACCTCTAGGAGTGACATAGGGTTCTTTTTATCCCGGATAATCAGAGTTCCTGAGGGATTTTGAAAGCTAAATCCGCGCGGATGATTTCAGGGATATTAGCTAGTAGATAACAGGTACATGATACATTTTTTTTATTGAATCGAAATCGACACGAAATCGTTTCTATTTCAATTACATTTTACATAGGCAGGTACTTATAAGCCAAAGTCGTGGACGAAATATTAATCATCGTTACGGGCATTATGGGCTCCAACGACACAAATCGGATCACACTGCCTGAATATTAACATGCAGGGAACCGAGGCACTCCAAAATAGGATTATGCTTGTCTACCGATCGTAATGGACATAGGTATACACACCATAGTCGATAGTTGAATAATCGTAGCTACCTAGGTATTGTTTACTTAATGCTTATTCAGTATCACTACGTTATTACTTACGTTCTTTTACCTACGTATTAGGTACACAGGTATTATTTCATAAACATAAAAGTAGAAGCACATGCACCCACCTATAATAACAGACTCACCAGCATGAAGTATATATCGTATGAATTACGATGATGTTCTGGTGACAGGCTCGGCCAACGCTAATTAATACCTATCTACCTCAGTATAATTACCCAAACGGGATAATCGACCGAGCGAAGCGAAGGTCTTTGAGTCTACTTGAGTGAATTTGCACTTGTCCGTCCGTCCGTCCGTCCGTCTGTCAGAGCCTTATAACTTCTGAATTACTAAACGTAATTACTTCAATTTTAGATATAATATGTAAACCGATGGCCTCCAGCCGAAAATGGCTTAAAAAGTTATAAAAATCTTTATTTCAGGGGGGCTCTCATAGAAGCGAATGCGAAGAAAAAAAAATTTTTTTGCATTTCATAGGATTAAAGTACCTCATTTTAAAGATAATTTGGAACAGAGTACAAAAGTATTTTTTTTTTAATTTTTTTCCTAAAATTGACGAAATGGGGGGCTTTCAAAGTGGAGATTATATTTGACCTCACAACGGAATAACCATTGAAAGCTGGGGCTTGAAAGTTTTACAATTTTAGCGTAATATCATGTACTTGAACAACAAATACTAAAATTAGATAAATGTAATAAGGAAACTAAATTATTTAACTTTTAATGAGCAGCAACAACAGAACTTCACAATGATGTCAATAGATGGCGCTCTCATCTCATATAGCAAATGCAGCTATATGTAACATATTATTCAATTAAAATTATTATTTAGTCATTTAGCAAACATCAATAAAACTTCACGTTGCAGTTTGTTTTTACATGTTTTCTGATGGTGTCGATAGTTGACGCTGTGTACAAGTAATTTAATTTGAATGTTCCAAAAAACTATACCTAAGTTTGGTTGAGGCCTTGAGGATTTCACTATAACAGTTCCCTAACCTTTACGGGCTACCTGTTAAGTTAGTTGACACTTTCTGTCAACTTTGTTATTACGAACCTCTACGGGACAACTAAAGGTGAAAATGACATTGGGATGTTAGGATTGTATTTAGGGGCTACCTACGTAAAGAGACTTCTACAAAGGGGATGATTTAGGTATGGTTGGTGAAAACGGGCATAATAATAATGTCAATTTTGATCGTCATGTATCTATTGAATGAATAAGTAATTATGGGAAACCGTTACCGCGAGGTCTCAGTTCGGGGCGAACCACTAGTTATTAAAAGCTAGATATATACTGACGAAGGACCTTTACGATGATGACGTTGAGGCGGTATGTTGAAACTATTACTATATCTAACGTATCTATCCCCTCATTGTGGAAACTCTGCATACATAGAATAATATCTATTAAGTATATTGTAAAAGTATTTTGAAAAGAGCAACTGCCGAGTTTCTTGCTGGTTCTTCTCAGCAGGAACGGCATTCCGAACCAGTGGTAGACTCATTGACGATTCAAAAGTACTTGTAAAAGTTTATTTGAATAAAAAACATTTCTATTCTATTCTATTATATTCTATATTCTTGTGCAGTGCAGAGTGGTTTTATGCAGTGGAGATCTTAATTAAACACTTTTAGTGTTGTCATAGACTAGTAAGTATCCAACGTCTACTGCAGATAAATAAGTTGGGTAAGGGCGCCATCAGACGGACTATTATAACCTATTTTTCCTGAGCTGTTTTAAAAGGTAAACAATTATTAGTGTTTTCTCGCAGAAATAACGTATGCGACGCGCTAAGCACAGGGCATTATTGGACGTTCTATTTCTTACCGCGCGCTTATACTAAAAAAAAAACCGGTCAAGTGCGAGTCGGACTCGCGCACCGAGGGTTCCATACTCCAAAAGTAAAAGTAAAACGATAATATTATATTAATTTGCATAATTATCGTTAACTTTGTTTGTAGAGGTTTATTGTTAATATAAAAAAACTATGCTAGTTAGAGCGTTGGTTTTATTTTTCCTGTAAAATATACATAAACCTCTATTGAACATAATTATTTCAGATTTTTCGATTGGTAAACTTCGGAGATAAGGGGGGGGAACGGTATTTTTTTCGACATTTTGGCCGATTACTCAAAAGCTATTATATATAGAAATAAATAAAAAACTGCTTTAGAATGCACAAGTAAAGGCCTTTCATATGATACCCCACTCGGTATAATTATCTTACTTTGAAATTTCAAACCCCTGATTTTCCCCCTTTGTTAACCGACTTCCAAAAAGGAGGAGGTTCTCAATTCGGCCGGTATCTTTTTTTTTTTCTATGTATGTCCACCGATTTCTCCGGGATTACTGGACCGATTCGCGTGATTTTTTTTTTTAATCGACAGAGGATGTTTGCGAAATGGTCCCATAAAAATGTTGACCTTCAACTCCTTAAGCCTGATGCTGCAGGGATATTACTCACCTAAAATAAAGAGATTTAGGAAATGTCGATTACGAATTATTATTGTAGGTAACAAGTATGGACTACATCATGGAGCTCCAGCTCCAAGCTCCTCAGTCATAGGATACTACACTTAAAAGCTTAAAATAAAAATTCTTTTCAAAAAACCGACTTCTAACGCCACTACAAAGTATAAAAATAATTTTAGTTTGTCCACGTTTGTTGAAGTCGGGCGGGCCTAAAATACAAACTATGAAACCGACTCGCGATGCTCGCTCAACTTCTACAAACGAGTCTCTCATGTTGTGTAGCGTCGCGCATCGGTTTCATAGTTTGAATTTAGGCCCGCCCGACTTCAACAAACGTGGACAAACTAAAATTATTTTTATACTTTGTAGTGGCGTTAGAAGTCGGTTTTTTGAAAAGAATTTTTTTAATTAAACTAAAATAATTTTCACGTTGATTTTATTTTTCATGTAAAATATACATAAACCTCTATTGACCATAATTATTTTAGATTTTTCGATTGGTAAACTTCGGAGATAAGGGGGGGGAAAGGTATTTTTTTCGACATTTTGGCCGATTAATCAAAAACTATTATATCTAGAAATAAATAAAAAACTGTTTTAGAATGCACAAGTAAAGGCCTTTCATATGATACCCCACTCGGTATCTATCGGTATCATCTCGGTATCATCTCGGTAGGTATCTTACTTTGAAATTTCAAACCCCCGATTTTCCCCCTTTTTTAATCAAACTAAAATAATTTTCGCGTTGCTTTTATTTTTCCTGTAAAATATACATAAACCTCTATTGACCATAATTATTTCAGATTTTTCGATTGGTAAACTTCGGAGATAAGGGGGGGGAACGGTATTTTTTTCGACATTTTGGCCGATTATTCAAAAACTATTCGACCGAGCGAAGCGAAGGTCTCTGAGTTTACTAGAGCGATTTGCACTTGTCCGTCCGTCCGTCTGTCACAGCCTTATAACTTCTGAATTACTGAACGTAATTACTTCAATTTTAGATATGACTAGCTGATGCCCGCAACTTCGTCCGCGTGGATTTAGTTTTTAAAATCCCTCCTGAACACTGATTTTCTGGGATAAAAAGTAGTCTATGTCACTCTACAGGTCTTCAACTATAGTACCTATGCAAAAAATCACGTCGATCCGTGGCTCTGTTGTGGCGTGATTGAAAGACAAACCAACAAACAAACACACTTTCGCATCTATCTATCTATACTTATAATAAAACTGTAACTGGAAGATTTCTGTACATTTAATATATTTTGAAAATTTTAATTGGGGGATGCTTGACTATCGATACTAAGCCCAAAACAGATTTTTATTTAATTTTTGTCTGTCTGTCTGTCTGTCTGTCTGTCTGTCTGTCTGTCTGTCTGTCTGTCTGTCTGTCTGTCCGCGCTTCACGCAAAAACTACTGAACGGATTTAAATGAAATTTGGTACAGCGGTAGCTGATACTCCGGGTCAACATATAGGATAGTTTTTATCCCGATAAAACATAAGGTTACTCCAGGATAGGGGATAAAATTTTTTGTTCATTTTACTCCATAACTCAGTCAAATCTGAACGGATTTTAATAATTCTTTCTTTATTGGAAAGTGTGTACGACAAGAAATACACTGACCAATTTTGGTGAAGATTTGCTAGATATTATCGGAGATAGAGGACAAAACTTCTCTCGGATAGTTCCAGGTCACTCGCATACGATATATACGTATATAGATCTTATTACATCCATACCATAGCCATATCTTGACCTGAGCCATTCATTACATACTAATTTTAGACTATATCACTGACCTCCAGGCCCTAGCTCCTCAATCCTGTTGCTGCTGTGTACTGCCCACCTAAATCATGGATATTTACGAACTGTCGATTGTGAATTAATATTGTAGGTGCCAAATATATTTAAAATATAATAGCGTAGTGAAGCCGTAAAAGAGGACTCAATTCTAATGCTGCTGGGTACTGCTCACCAATGGTAGGTTACATTTAGTATGAACTACTTAGGGTAGTGGTATAACGCAGCCGTAAAAAATTTCGCGTCTCCGTTTTCCGTTTACTAAAATTTCCCACAGTAGCTTTGTATTCTTAGATGGCATCAATCTATTCAGCTAATTTAATTATCGCTCGGTTCGGTTTAGGAATCATCCTCCTCCCTTCTCCTCCCCATGTTACAACTACTAATGGCACCAACTTCTCAATCCCGATGCTGCTGATGATAATACCCACCTAAATAGTGGGTGTTTACAAAATGTCGATAGTGAATTCATATTGTAGGTACCAAGTGTAGACTACAAAGTGGCATAGTGCAATCGTAAAAAATGTCTCACTCGCTTCGTTCGCGAGAATGTCGATTGTAGATTTCTTTTTAACCGACTTCGAAAAAGGTTCTCAATTCGTCGGAATCTTCTTTTTTTTTCAATTTTTTTTATGTATGTTCACCAATTACTCGAAGGCGCATGAACTGACTTGGAAAATTCTTACTTTTTTTGTTTGAAAGGGTATACTTCCCAAGTGGTTTTTAAATTTTACCGAAATCGGTTGAGCGGTTTTAAAAAATCAAGAGTAAAATTTAAATACTTTATTTTGTAAAAAAATTATATTAAATTATGCACTCATTAGTATATGGACTACACAGAGGCGTAGTGCGATCAAAAAATCTTCGCGCTCGCTTCGCTCGCGAAAATATCAGTTTTCAGTTGCTACTGCGGATGCCAAGTATGAACTACAAAGAAGCGTAGTGCAATTGAAAATTTTTGCGCTCGCTAAAATGTGTCTTCTTGATTGGTATTGTAAGAACCAAGTATGAAGGACACAGTTATGTAGTGCAGCCCTAAAGAATTTTGCGAAATGTCTGTTTTGGATTGCCAAGTATGGACTACATAGTGATGCAATGTAATTGTAAACATTTTCGCGCTAGCTTCATTGGCGAAAATTGCTTAATTGTTGTTGTAAACCAAGAATGGAGTACATAGTTAAGTAGAGCAGTCCTAAAAAATTTCGCGCTTGCTTCGCTCACGACAACGTTGGTTTTATGTTGCTTATGTAGGTGCCAATTATGGACTACATAGTGGCGTAGTGCAACCGTAAAAAATGACGCACTCGCTTTACTAGCGGTAATGTCGATTATAGATTGCTTTTGTCTATACCAATAAGTATGGACTACACAGAAGCGTAGTGCGATTAAAAATTCTTCGCGCTCGCTTCGCTCGCGGAAATTGATATTTCCGCTCATTGATATTTCACCTACAGTAGCAACTGAAAACTGATGTTTTCAGTTGCTACTGTAGGTGCCAAGTATGAACTACAAATAAGCGTAGTGCAATCGAAAATATTTGCGCTCGCTTCGCTCGCGAATATGTCCATTGTAGATTGCTTTTGTCTATACCGATTAGTATGGACTACACAGAGGCGTAGTGCGATCAAAATATTTTCGCGCTCGCTTCACTCGCGAAAATTTCGGTTTTCGCTAGCTAATGTAGGTGCCAAGTATAAACTAAAAAGGAGCGTAGTGCAATCTAAAATTTTTGCGCTCGCTTTGCTCGCGAAATTGTGTCTTTTCTTGATTGGTATTGTAAGAACCAAGTATAAAGCACAGTTAAGTAGTGCAGCCCTAAAAAAATTGCGAAAATGTCCGTTTTGGATTGCCAAGTATGGACTACATAGTGATGCAATGTAATTGTAAAAAATTTCGCACTCGCTTCGCTCGCGAAAATGTCTTTTCTTCATTGTTGTTGTGAGTGTAAACCAAGTATGGAGTACATAGTTAAGTAGTGCAGTCCTAAAAAATTTCGCGCTCGCTTCGCTCGCGAAAATGTCTTTTCTTCATTGTTGTTGAGTGTAAACCAAGTTTGGAGTACATAGTTAAGTAGTGCATTCCTAAAAAATTTCGCGCTCGCTTCGCTCGCGATAATGTCTTTCCTTCATTGTTGTTGTGAATGTAAACCAAGTATGGAGTACATAGTTAAGTAGTGCAGCCCTAAAAAATTTGCGAAAATGTCTGTTTTCGATTGCCAAGTATGGACTACATAGTGATGCAATGTAATTGTAAAAAATTTCGCGCTCACTTCGCTCGCGAAAATGTCTTTCCTTCATTGTTATTGTGAATATAAACCAAGTATGGAGTACATAGTTAAGTAGTGCAGCCCTAAAAAAATTGCAAAAGTGTCTGTTTTCGATTGCCAAGTATGGACTACTTGGTGATGCAATGTAATTTTAAAAAATTGCATCATTGAAGACCAGCTACCAACTCCTCAATCCTGATGCTGCTGGTCCTGCCTAAATTGTGGGTATTTACTTAATTTCCATTTTGAATTGATATTGTAGGTTTGCAGGTACCAAGTAGGTACAGAATATAATATAGTGGCGTAGTACAATCGTAAAAACCTCACGATTAACATAAAACAATTCTTTTTATTACTTTTTCTACGCGGACGAAGTCGCGGGCATCAGCTAGTAATATAATAAAACTGTAACAGGTCCAATTCTGTACATTGAAGATATTTTGAAAATTTTTGTTTGAGGGCACTCTATAATCGATACTGAAGCCAAAACAATTTTTTTTTAATTTTTTGTCTGTCTGTCTGTCTGTCTGTCTGTCTGTCTGTCTGTATCTTGGCCGCGCATCACGCCGAAACTACTGGACGGATTTAAATGAAACTTGGCACGATTTAAGTTAATACAACGAGGTTTAATATAGGATACTTTTTATCCCGAAATTCAGCACGGTTCCCTTGGGAGAGGGGATGAAAGTCAAAATGTGTATTTCGCTGTAATTCATTAAGGCGTATTCCGATTTAATCCATTCTTTTTTTGTTAGAAAGCAGGTTCTTTAGAGATTGTCCTGTAATTATTTCAAGGTCGTCAATTTCGTAGTTCAGAAATTATAGACATCACGATCTTCAGTATAAGGTCCAAATAACTTGAACCCCGGAATCTACAAGATACTTTGAATGAATGGCTCATCTTAAGCTGGCAAGCGTACTTTATCGTATATAGCCATCGTGGATAGCCCTATTTTGTCAAAGTCAAACTACTCCAAAGGCGTCAGATTTTGCCAAACGATCATTATACCTACATACTACATAGTAGGTATGGATGTAATACATCGTATGGACTTAATGCTACAGTGTTTTCCTATGCAATTTAATATTATAATCATACTAATATTATAAATGCGAAAGTGTGTTTGTTTGTTGGTTTGTCCTTCAATCACGCCACAACAGAGCCACGGATCGACGTGATTTTTTGCATGGGTACTATAGTTGAGGACATAGGCTACTTTTTATCCCGGAAAATCAAAGTGTTCACGAGGGATTTTAAAAACTAAATCTACGCGGACGAAGTCGCGGGCATCAGCTAGTTTATAATATTAGTATGATTAAAATATTAAATTGCATATGAAAACACTGTAACATTACGTCCATACGATGTATTACATCCATACCTACTATGTAGTATGTAGGTATAATGATCGGGCAAAATCTGACGCAGTAGTTTGACAAAATAAGGCTATCCACGATGGCTATATACGATAAAGTACGATTGCCAGCTTAAGATGAGCCGCACATTCAAAGTATCCTGTAGATTCCGGGGTTCAAGTAATTTGGACCTTATACTGAAGATCGTGATGTCTATAATTTCTGAACTACTAAATTGTCGACCTTGAAATAATTACAGGACAATCTCTAAAGAACCTGCTTTCTAACAAAAAAAGAATGGATTAAATCGGAATACGCCTTAATGAATTACAGCGAAATACACATTTTGACTTTCATCCCCTCTCCCAAGGGAACCGTGCTGAATTTCGGGATAAAAAGTATCCTATATTATACCTCGTAGTATTAACTTAAATCGTGCCAAGTTTCATTTAAATCCGTCCAGTAGTTTCGGCGTGATGCGCGGCCAAGATACAGACAGACAGACAGACAGACAAAAAATTAAAAAAAAATTGTTTTGGCTTCAGTGTCGATTATAGAGTGCCCTCAAACAAAAATTTTCAAAATATCTTCAATGTACAGAATTGGACCTGTTACAGTTTTATTATATTATAGATAGATATGTAAACCGATGGCCTAGCCGAAAATGGCTTAAAAAGTTATAAAAATCTTTATTTCAGGGGGGCTCCCATACGAAATGGGGGGCTTTCATAGTGGAGATTGTATTCGAGGCTAGATTTCTAAAACCACTTTGTTTTAAAACTTGAAACTTACACATAATTTGAGTTATATTCTGTACTTGAACAGCAAATACTAAGATTAGATAAATATTATAAAGAAACGAAATTATTTGAGTTTTAATGGGCATCAATGTTTTTAACAAAACTTCACTATACTGTTACTAGATGGCGCTGTCTTTAATATTGTAAATATGCATCCCATCCACGAAAGCTGATGACGATTGACGTCATCAGATTCGGCGCGTTTTAATTACAATATAATACAGTTAAAACTACCTTATGGGAATTATGGGATAGAATAGAATAGAAATATTTTTTATTCAAATAAACTTTTACAAGTGCTTTTGAATAGTCAATGAATCTACCACTGGTTCGGAATGCCTTTCCTGCCGAGAAGAACCAGCAAGAAACTCGGCGGTTGCTCTTTTCAAAACAGATTTACAATACAGTAAATACTATGCTATATATGCAGTGTTTCCACAATGAGGAAAGTTCCAAAAATGCATACAGACTAACTTCTATCTTAAGATGGGCAGACATAAAGTAGCCCCATTCCCGCCGGTGGCACCCGTTCACGAGCATGACGCATGACCCAGCCATTGCTTCGCTCAACCATATTTGAGGGAACGTAACAACCCGCATCACACGACACCACCACAGAAATGTTTAAAGAGTGCGTGACATACTTATGCTACCCATGTCAAGGCATCAAACTGAAAACTAATATTCAAATGCTAATTTTAAGACATCACTTAGACACAAATAAAGTAGAAACACTGAATAGCACAGGATAATTTTGTTACACAGGTTGATTATTACTGTCTCATGAATCGCTTGAGCGTTATATCCACGCTTTTTTGTCATTAATATAGTCTTCAATTGTATAATATGCTTTTTCCATGAGAGAAGTTTTAATTGCTTTCTTAAACTTGTGTAAAGGCAAGTCTAAGATCGACTGTGGAATTTTATTATAGAACGTCACGCCCATTCCCACAAATGTCTTTCGGACCCTCTGGAGGCGCAGTCGAGGAATCACGAGCCTATTTGGATCTCTAAACTGCCTATCGTGTAAATCACCCTTTTTTTTGTAACTTAAAATATTTTGTCTGACAAATATTATGTTGTTATAAATATATTGTGAAGCTACTGTCAGAATGCCTATTTCCTTAAATTTTTCTCGAAGGGAATCCCGCGGTTTTAAATTGTAGATTGCGCGAATTGCCCTCTTCTGCAATACAAAAATTTTTCCAATGTCGGCTGCTTTACCCCATAGTAAGGTCCGCCGATACCGCGAGGTCTCAGTTCGGGGCGAACCACTAGTATATACATATAGAAATAAATAAAAAACTGTTTTAGAATGCACAAGTAAAGGCCTTTCATATGATACCCCACTCGATATAGTTATTTTACTTTTAAATTTCAAACCCCCGATTTTCCCCCTTTTTTTAATAAAACTAAAAATAATTTTCGACTTTTCTTTATTTCAATGCTTTTGGGCCACTATTATACACAACTATGCCAAATTTCATGTCGATAGCTTTAATAGTTACTGAAATAATCGACTGTGACAGACGGACGGACAGACGGACGGAGAAAGTCTCACCATAAGGGTTCCATTTTTACCATTTTGGTATGGAACCCTAACAGTGCTACAAGTGGAAAACCAAACTTAAGAAGGTAACGGTTACGTTTCCGCGAAATGTTTTCTCCAATTTGTTTACCTTTAAAGGGGGGATTTCATCAACGTAAAATAAGCATAGACTAAAACTAAAAGTGTGTAGATGACAACTGACGCATCCGTGCGTACGGCTTCAATCATGTGGTAGGTATCGATGCATGATGTCTATCGTGTATACCGTGCAGTTTCAGTTTTATTTCAGCCTGCACATTCGACACTCGGAATAAACAGAAGCGAGACCTCTCACTGCTCGACGTAAAGGCTGTAACTATACTATCCAGTTGGCACGTGTACTTACTAGTAAAGATAAGATACGAATAAGTACACACATTTTCTTTCTTTCTTTACATCACTGCACCAACTGCGCTTCGTCTGCGTGTAATTGAGCTAATGATACAGTCGATCTGTAACACCCTAAGTTATTATGTAAACAGCTAAGGTACTGTTCGGTGTAGGTAGTTTACTTATGGAAGGTCATAACTAAGTATCTACCCTATGTGCTTAAACGAAAATGAGGAAAGTTTTTACTCCTTAAATAAGAAGGTACAAATTGCACTTGTTATCGTTCACCAGCGCTGTTGTGTGGTCGCTTATATATAGCTGATGCCCGCGACTTCGTCCGCGTGGATTTAGTTTTTAAAATCCCTCGGGAACACTTTGATTTTCCGGGATAAAAGTAGCCTATGTCACTCTCCAGGTCCTCAATTATACCCATGCAAAAAATCACGTAGATCCGTGGCTCTGTTGCGGCGTGATTGAAGGACAAACCAACAAACAAACACACTATCGCATTTATAATATTAGTAAGTATGATGAGAATATTAAATTACATAGGAAAACACTGTAATATTACGTCCATACGATGTATTACATCCATACCTACTATGTAGTATGTAGGTATAATGATCGTTTGGCAAAATCTGACGCCTTCGGAGTAGTTTGACTTTGACAAAATAGTATCCACGATGGCTATATACGATAAATTACACATGCCAACTTAAGATGAGCCGTTCATTCAAAGTATCCTGTAGATTCCGGGGTTCAAGTTATTTGGACATTTACTGAAGATTGTGATGTCTATAATTTCTGAACTACGAAATTGACGACCTTGAAATAATTACAGGACAATCTCTAAAGAACCTGCTTTCTAACAAAAAAAGAATGGATTAAATCGGAATACGCCTTAATGAATTACAGCGAAATACACATTTTGACTTTCATCCCCTCTCCCAAGGGAACCGTGCTGAATTTCGGGACAAAAAGTATCCTATATTATACCTCGTAGTATTAACTTAAATCGTGCTAAGTTTCATTTAAATCCGTCCAGTAGTTTCGGCGTGATGCGCGGCCAAGATACAGACAGACAGACAGACAGACAGACAGACAGACAAAAAATTTTAAAAAAATTGTTTTGGCTTCAGTATCGATTATAGAGTGCCCTCAAACAAAAATTTTCAAAATATCTTCAATGTACAGAATTGGACCCGTTACAGTTTTATTATATTATAGATAGATAGAAATGTGATAGAAAACGTTCGTTTTTATGCCGCCATAAAAGAGTTATAGCCTGGACGATAACAGGCAATTTATAACACTTGCGTCGCCCTCGCCTGGCTTCACAGCTAAAGCGCTAACACATTTTATGCTTCCAAAGTTCCAAGTAAATAATGATGTTACTTATCTCACTTAGACGAAACGCAGATTGTTTTTCCAAGATGACCAAGTAGGTACATATACCTACAACTTATAGTTATAAGTTTATACCTAACCGCCGCGGGCAAAGAAGTCACGAACTCACGAGGTAACTATAACTTGTGGTAGGTACTAATCGGCAGAGTAAATGAGTGGGTAGGTACTAAGAATAAAATTTTAAGGCTGATAAATAGAGAATAATAAAATATTATAAATAGAGAATAACTATTTATAATATTTTATTATTCTCTATTTATAATAAAATTTTAGGGACTAACTATTCTCTATTTATATAGGTACATAGGTATTTTAAGAATGTAAGGTAAGTAGGTAAAATTAGGTACCAACTACCTAAAAATATATCACATAATAAATGATGCAATGATTGTAATGTTTAAGAAATTAGAAAATATAGAAAATGTAGATGGGACTTATGTAGTTAAATAATTTTGTATGAGTAGGTATTATACAAAAGTACCTAATAAAAGATGCGATCAGATGATTTGGCAACTCTTCAGAGAAGAAAATTATGTACCTAACCACTTCAAAACTTTTCGTACCTACCTACCAACAGAGTAGGTAAGATAACTGTTCTGCGAACGCAATTCATTATGTAAAGCGTTTTATTAAAATAAGTGAAAATCGGCCATACCACGAAATTGTTGATGTTAGGGCCGGTCGTAAAGTAAAATTTTATGACAGTGGGTGCATTGAGGGAGGAGGCTTGGTGACCTCTTTTGTATTATGTAATAACACAGTTTGTTTGCCCGTTGCCGCATTATTGCCGCTTCGTGGCTTCAGTCATTGTGACGAAGGAAGTATTCAATTACGAATATCAGTAAGTAAATGGCATCAATTCTATATTTTAAGATCTTTGATTCCAAGGTAAAAGGTGCCTACCACTAGTATCCTCAAAACGGAGTGGTTATATCCTCTTGCGTAGGTATCTTGAAGGGTACCTACTAGTGGTACTTACTAGTTATACGGTTCTATTATAAAACGAGGCATTTCCTGATGATAGTCATAGTCAAAAGGTTCTTGTTTTAGGCCTTATAGCAGGCCCTACTGCAAGGTGCCCAAGAAAGAGGGCCTCGCTCACGGAGTAAGACGGTTTCACCTAAAAGTTCGCGAAGTATATTCGTTGTAGGGCCCGTGTGACGGAATTCACGCTCTGCACTATAAAATATACGATGACGCCACTAGCAGATAATAGTGTAAGGACATGGGGAGTCTTTGTATAAAGTCTCAAATGAAAACAAGAAATGTGGTTGAACGAGCTTTTGGGGTGTGGAAAAGAAGATTTCCTATACTGTCTCGAGGAATTAATGTCCAACTTCATAGAGTACCAGGTGTTCTATCTATTTTTTACTTATAAATTATAATATGCCAGTTGTGTAAATTGGCAATAAATACTATACTTAATAATATTTATTATTTAGGTATCATTGTGGCAACAGCAGTACTACATAATATTGCAATTAGGCAAAAGAACGATATTCCTAAAGAAGATATAGAATTTCCTATATCAATTGATTTTTTTTTTTTTTTTTTTTAATGTACAGGGTGTCCCCTTTCATAGAAAGGGTCCTTTTTAGCTATTCCTATTATAATCATTTTTACTTTTACTTAATCTAAGAAAGGTGTGGTCATGCTTCAAAGCTCGGAGCCCGGAGTGCGCAAAATAGGAGAATCATTCCGGCTTTTGCCAGGAGCAGAGCGACGCGATTTATATGCAAGTGCCATCTATATATGCTCACGATATAAGAGGCACTATGCATCTCTATCGGTCGCTCTGTTCCTGGCAATAGCTACTCTCGCTATTTTGCTTGCGTACTCCAGGAACGCATCTCTGCCAGAGGCCTCGCCCAGTATGGTGGGCACGGAGTCTCTGCACAGTTTCATCCGCAATTCTTGCTGTAGGTCCTCCCGGGCCGCTTCGTGTTGAGGACAGTCCATCAGAAGATGTATAATCGATTCTGATACACTGTCGTCGCACACGCAACCCGGGTGGTCCTTGCGTTTGAACCTATGCAGGTACTCCGCAAACCCTCCATGACCAGTCAACACCTGGGAAAGCACCATATTGTGGTCGATCTGTTTGACCACGCGATGTGCAAAAAGCACATCCGGCAGAAAGACCTTTGTGGTGCCCGCGGTTTCTTCGGACGTATACCTCCGGTTCCACTCTTCAAGCGACTCCTCACGGAGCAGTCGCTTGACGAACGAAACCGGGCACCGGTCATAGTCTGGTTTCCTCCTTAAGCCTAGAGCCGCCTCTTTCGCGAGCTCATCGGCTCTTTCATTTCCCTCCAACCCCGCATGCGCTTTCACCCAGAACAAGGAAACTTCCTTGTTCTGAGTGCGATATATTTTTAAATTGTCGACAATGCGTGCGACTAATGGGTGGAGGGATTTGCGCCTGACCACCGACTCAAGAGATGATCTTGAGTCGGTGTATATGCCGATGGAAGCTTCCGAGCGCTTCGTCGCGAGAGAGGCAGCTCTATCCAGGGCAAGGAGCTTAGCCTGGTAGACCGAGCAGTGCGCACTTAACTTTAGCTTGACGGCTTTGGTTTCGGCCTCGTGATTCCATATGGAAAGCGAGGCCCCCACCTTGCCGTCAATTTTACTGCCATCAGTAAAGATGCGCACTGCTTGAGTGTTGTTGTTCTCAAGGTCTTCTCGGTCCACCAGGCTGGTAAACCGCAGGCACGTCTGTTCCGCCGGGTGTGGTCGCCCACAATATGGTACCTTCCCCTCCATCTCCCTATCAAGGAGTACTCGCTGAGACACTCCCCTTTTGGCCTCGTACAATGCCGAGGCCTCTCGGATCCTAAGATCCAAGGGGAGTATCCCAGCCAGTATCAATGCCGAGTTTAGGGAGACGGTTCGGTAGGACTTGGTCATCTTCAGCGCGAAGCCCCTTTGGAGTGCACCCAAACGCTTCCGCACTCCGAGCTTTGAAGCGGCAGGTGCCCAGGCACAGGCAGCGTACAGGACTATTGGCTCCACCACCGAAGTATAAATCGTTTTTATGACTTGGGGATGGAGGCCCCAGCTCACCTTGGCGGCTCTCGACAGCTGCTTGTAGAGTCCTTGAACTCTCATGCAAGTGTTACTTACATGAGAGTTGAAGGTCAGCTTGCTGTCGATCGTGAGCCCAAGGATCTTGATTTCGCTATATCAATTGATTTGCCTTTTGTGGTGCAGTCTCAAGCAGGTAGAACAGGACGAAATTGGGAGCGTACTCTGCTTATTGAAGAATATTTTGCCAGGTCATTATTTACCTAAAGTTGAATCTTCAATCTTTTCACCGTACTTTCATTGTTTCAGAATATAAAGTTGACGTGAGATTAAAATGACGAAATGGCCAAACAGTCAATCTATGTATTAAATGGGTACCAAGAAATAAAATTAAATTAATAATCTGAAAACTTTTTTATTTTTAAATCTAATAAAATCATTTCTTTTTGTCGTTTTTCTTCCTTGAAATCGTGCTCCCGTTTCATTTCTTCTAGCTCCATTGCAAAAAGATTTTTTTTGTGCTCTATTTCCATCTGCACTAGTGTTTTTTGAAGTTTCAGCAGCTCTAGTTTTTCATCATCTGCCAAGTTTTGTACACTATTACACTATTTAATTTATTAATAGTGGAATGGGATGGTGCAGCATCTAAAAATACATAATAAAATATGAAATGGGTTTTTAGGGTTCTGTACCAAAATGGTAAAAATGGGACCCTTATGGTGAGACTTTCTCCGTCCGTCCGTCCGTCTGTCACAGTCGATTATTTCAGTAACTATTAAAGCTATCGACATGAAATTTGGCATAGTTGTGTAGTAAAATAACTATACCAAGTGGGGTATCATATGAAAGGCCTTTACTTGTGCATTCTAAAACAGTTTTTTATTTATTTCCATACTAGCTAACACGGCGAACTTCGTACCGCCAACTTGTCTATTATAAATTTTTTTTTTGTTTGTTTTTTTTTCAAAACCTTCCGTGGACCTTAAGGAACATACAAAAAATAAATTAACCGAATTGGTCCATCAATTCTTGAGTTATGTGCTTACCAACAATCATTTTTATTTATATAGAAGATATAATAGTTTTTGATTAATCGGCCAAAATGTCGAAAAATATACCGTTCCCCCCCCCCCCCCCCCTTATCTCCGAAGTTTACCAATCGAAAAATCTGAAATAATTATGGTCAATAGAGGTTTATGTATATATAATAATAATATATATATATAGGTTTATGTATATATATAATAATTATGGTCAGCTCATTGGACCGATGACCTTAAGAAGGTGGCGGGAAGCGGTTGGATGAGGAAGGCGGAGGACCGTGTTTGGTGGCGCGCTCTCGGAAAGGCCTATGTCCAGCAGTGGACGAATACAGGCTGATGATGATGATGAGAGAGGTTTATGTATATTTTACAGGAAAAATAAAACCAACGCTCTAACTAGCATAGTTTTTTTTATATTAACAATAAACCTCTACAAACAAAGTTAACGATAAATAAGCAAATTAATATAATATTATTGTTTTACTTTTACTTTTGGAGTACGGAACCGACTCGCACTTGGCCGGCTTTTTAGTTTCACTTCATCACTATCATCCTCAGTCTATTATACCCTGTCCAACCGTTTTTCTTTTTGACAGCTGTCTCATTCACTCTCACTTAGTGAAAATAAACGGTTGGACAGGGTATAATGCCCCACTGCTGGGCACAGCCCTCCTCTCTCATAGGACAGAGGGAATTGGATCACAGCCCACCACCCTACTTCAATGCTGGTTTAAAGATTTTTATCTAATGTTAGTGATAATAATCGGGACCAACATCTTAACATGCTCTCAGAGGCATAGGCGTGGACATCACCAGTTACCTAACCGAGCTGGTACTGAGAATTTATTGACAGAAAAACTCAATACCTATCAATTACTGGCTCAACCAGGGAGTCGAACCCAGGACCTTGTGAGCTGTAGGAAACTTGCTAACCACTGGACCAATGAGGCAGTTATTAGATGAACAAAGTCATCACTATCAACTAGGTCACATGCATTGAAAATTTTATACAAACCATAGCATACAAAATGATAGATTTATACAATTACTAGCTGATGCCAGCGACTTCGTCGGCGTGGATTTCATTTCTAAAATCCAGCGGGAACTCTTTGATTTTCCCGGATAAAACTTAGCCTTTGTCACCCTCCAGGTTCTCAACTATACCCATGCAAAAAATCACGTCGATCCGTAGCTTTTTTGCTACTTGATTGAAAAAACAAACCAACATACAAACACACTTTCGCATTTATAATATTAAAAAGTATCCTATGTCCGTCTCCTGGTTCTAAGCTACCTCCCCACCAATTTTCAGCCAAATCGGTTCAGCCGTTCTTGAGTTATAAATAGTGTAACTAACACAACTTTCTTTTATATATATAGATTTCACCTCTAAGGTTTGATCTTACCTGTTAATGCAGATGATTTTCTCTTCTTTAAAATACTTTGTCTATTTATTTTGTTTTTAATTGGAGTGTCCACTATCTCAATTGTAAAAGATTCATTTTTCACAATCTCAGATATAGGCGGTTGATGGACCTCTATTTCTTCAATGATTACCTTATTTTCATCTGTATTACAACTCGACTCTGGTGTATCTAAAAAGTATTAGGTTTAATTTTAGGTAAATGACAAAGCTTGAACCTATACAATTAATACCAAGCGAAATAAATAAATTACTTACCAAAGTTTAATTTAGACGAATGCTCTATTGGTTTCACTCTCTCTTTTTCCGGGAGGTTCTCTTGATATTTTGTCATCAATTTAGCATCACCATCATATAGTTTAAAGTGTCCATCAATTTGTTGTTCTAACAATTTTTTAATTTTTATTAATGGTTCCATTTCATCATCACTTGAAGGAGGACCACCACCTGAATAATAAATATAAATTAACAAGTAATAAACATAAATAATATTAATAAGTCATCATAAGCCTAATATACATATATTTTACTGCTATATGAGAGTGATGTAGTCCTTAGACCCTCAAGACAACCAATTCAGGTGGGAGGACTAATCTGTCATTCAAATGAAAAACATATTTTATAAGGATAAAATCTTATCTCATAAGTAACATGTATTGTGAATAGGTAATTAGTGTTTGAAAATCCCTAGTTAAGCTAGTAACTCAGTGTTGATAGAAAAAAATATATTTTCGTACATAGGCAACCACTTACCAAATGGGTAAGTGGGTGACTGCTTGTCTGTTCTATAGATTTGTATTAAAGAATATATTTGTATTAAAGAACAGCTGATAGGTAATACCAGTTCCTAAAACAGATTTTTTGTGTATACTTTCTTGTTTTTTTAACTCTTTTTTCGTTCTTTCAAAATCCTCTTTGCATTGCAGAATAGGTTTATTCAGTTGTTCTGCTACAGCTTCCATTGCACTTAAAAGTTCTTCCTTTGCATTTGAATCTAAAATAAAGTCAAAATTTAGGTTAAATTATTCAACTGTCAGAAATTAGCGAACAAGCAATACAAAATAATACAATATCAATTAAAATATTCATCATCATAATGTGCCTTCCTTGTGTTGAAGTTTGGCGGGCATCATGCGAAAAGCTTCTCATGCCCACCATCATACGAAGAAAAGTAGCTTTCTTTGGACACCTTTAAAGAGGAGCCCAATTCTCATTCCCAAAACTAGTGCTGGAAGGGAGGATTGCAGGCAAGAGAGCTCCAGGTCGCCAAAGACAAGTGGTTGGTCGATATAAGGGAGTGGACTGGCTGACTTATCAAACTTATCACATATAAATAGAGCTTTGATGTATAGTTGAAGCTAAATCTCACCTTTTAGGCAAATTTTGGACTCGGAGTGCTGCTTTTTAATTTTACTCTTCATGTTTCTATAACATGCTAGCAAATTTTTCTTGGTACGAGGAACACTCTTTGTTTTGGCGTTATAACATTCAGTTATTTTAAGCCAAGTACTTTGTTTAACGTGTTGCTTAATGTCATCAGTCTTTTTGTTCTCCACAATGTGCTTATAGGGCTCCATGACACTACACAATAACATTTGTTCTTCCCGCGAGAAATTACGGGCACGTTTGCGTGAAACACCAGTAATTTGTTCGGACATAATTTTTACAACGCGAGATATTTATTTAATATTATAATGAAGAAGATTTATTTATATTTATGAATCTTTGAATATTAATAACATAGATTAATAATGTACTCTTTAGGTTAAACGCCTTCAAAATACAAAATAGGGCCGCAGACTAAATTTAAAAACAAATGCTAATAAGTAATGACCACAGACCTGCCTGGCGATCGCGTAACTTTTATCGCTGTAAGGACTATTTCAATGTCAAAACATGGTTTTGGCCAATAGGAGAAGCCCAAAATCCTCGCCAAAATCATATTTTGACTTGTATTTTGACAGTCCTGGACTGAGAAAAAGTTACGCGATAGACCCCCAGTAACACTAATAGACTGATAAAGTTCAGTTTACGCATATTCCTTTGGCTTACAACTTCTAAAATGCATAAGATTAATTAATACAAGCTCTCATATCTGGGCCGTAAATTATAGAACGAAACGTACTGTACTGTTTCGCCGACATTTTAAACGTAGTTAAATTATAAATTAGTAAATATCATTCGTCTATGGTCGCCCATCCTCTAATCTGTGGCTATGAGTATGTTTAATTTTCAGAATGCGTATAGCATACCCAGACTAATTTAATACTTGAACCACGTTTGGCAAACTAATAGTATAATAATATTGAATAAAATATTAATAGTTTATTGATAAAATAGCAATATTTATTAAAAGTTTTTCATTTGTTATTTACTATGTGTTTGTTTGTTTGTTTGCTACTCAGGTAAATCTTTTAGCACTATAAGGATATAATTGAATAAAAGAGATGAAACTTCTTAATCAGAATTTGAAGTTGATAAAATGGGAAGCTCAACTCAAGCCATGGATGTCGATTTTACGGAAATAGAATATTTAGAAGACGATATTTAGGGCGAATGATATTCATTGTATTATGTAAATAAAATAAAATATTATTATGAAACTTACTACCGAAACTGCATTTTAATCAATAACCCCGTGCGCAATTAGTATAATAATATCTGGGTGACCTGGGTTATTTTTTTTTTGTAAATCGTGTTTTTGGAAATTATTAAAAAATAATAATAAATAAAAAAATAATAATAAAAATCATAGGGGAAAATATAATCGTCTTGGACTAGAACCGGGGTCATCTGGTTTCGGGACCGCCCGACTTACCATCGAGCTATCGGAAATTTATAAATGATGGCGAAAACCTTCTTATTCTAATGATATTGTAAGGGGTTTTTCATTGCCTGAAAACACGGATAAAACGACCTTTTCTAAAAATGAAACCTAGCTAGATCGATTTATCGCCCCCGAAACCCGCTGCATACATCATCATACATCATTATATACATAAAAGAATTGCTCGTTTAAAGATATTAGATAGGACTTAGGAGTGTGAAGCCAACCACATAAAGATTTAAATTAGTTTCAATTAATTTAGTAGTAATATAGTTGAAATGTTACCTTCTTTTATAAATTATTGACCGAGCGAAGCGAGGTCTCTGAGTTTACTAGAGCAATTTGCACTTGTCCGTCCGTCCGTCCGTCCGTCTGTCAGAGCCTTATAACTTTTGAATTACTGAACGTAATTACTTCAAATTTAGATATAATATGTAAACCGATGGCCTCCAGCCGAAAATGGCTTAAAAAGTTATAAAAATCTTTATTTCAGGGGGGCTCTCATAGAAGCGAATGCGAAGAAATTTTTTTTTATTTGCGATTCATAGGTTTTCTGTGTATCATTTTAAAGACAATTTGGAACAGAGTACAACCGTATTTTTTTTTTAAATTTTTTTCCTAAAATTGACGAAATGGGGGGCTTCCAAAGTGGCGATTTAATACGCTCGCTTGAAGACGCTCTCTGGGAAAATTTTCTATATATTTTCAAGTTGTACTTATTTTCTTACTTCACTTGTATCCTGTACTTGAACAACAAATACTAAAATTATATGAATATTATAAAGAAACGAGATTATTTAATTTTTAATGAGCATCAGTAAATTTCACATAGCTTCACAATAATGCTAATAGATGGCGCAGTCATTAACTATTCCATTGAACTAGGAGTTACGACTACGATTTATCCCAAAAATAGTTTTACGTCGACCATTATTATTTAGGTACATAATATAATAACATATTATTCAATTAAAATTATTCTTTAGTTAAATATCATTTTTTATATTTTCTATTCGCGTCGATAGATGACGATTTGTACAGATGCCCCTAACCCGTTTTCACTCGTTAGTACCTACATAATAATTCAATGTTTTCACTGACGTTCCCTAACCTTTACGGGCTACCTATGATAAGTTATGTGATGATTACTGTCAACTTCTTTATCACGATCCTGTACGGGACACCTAAAAGGACATTGGGACGGATGTTAGGACTTAGGATTGTGTTTTGGAGCTACCTACGTAAAGAGACTCCTACATAGGGGATGATGTAGGTATGTTTGGTGAAAACGGGCATAATAATAATAATGTCAGTTTTGGTCGTCATGTATCGATTGAATGAATAATCATGGGATACCGTTACCGCGAGGTCTCAGTTCGGGGCGAACCACTAGTTTAGTTGCTATTTGGGTTAAAAGTTAGGTTATCTATTATTATTATTATTATTATTATTATATATATATATATATATATATATATATATATATATATATATATATATATATATATATATATATATATACATATATATCTATCAATCAATAAATGTACTAGGTACTTCGATTTCAGTAAAGTAGTTAAGTATCAAAACTAATCGTCGAACTGTGTGGGCTAGTTCGGGTTGCTAGATTCAAGAAAATTTTGCGACAGTGGCCGGTGGCGCCCCTATTAATTTCTACTCTTTTTTGCCAAGCTTTACATATTACATAGTTTATTTTTGTATTTTGTATTTTGTATTTTTGTACATTTTGAGTTCCATGGTTTAAATACTAATATTCTACAAAATATGCGACTTACACTACGTGTAATACCTAACTTAGAAAAAACAGATATAACTCCTTAACTAATGAACCCTACTTAGCCGTGATAGTTTTCCTTTAAAATTCATTATATATACTACAGCTGTAAATTTTTTCTTGTATCCTATAGACCAGCGGTCCGCAACCTTTTTGATATTGCGACCCCAAAATTCAAAAAAGAGTTATGAGCGACCCCAGAAAAAAAAATCACTAAGTTAACAAGTGCAAAGGTTGGTTCAGGTAACGAAGTTAGCTGTTTTTATTTCGTAAATTATTTATATTGAAGAGTTTATTTATTTTGGAAAGTAATATTAGAGCAAACTAGAAAATATGCATTTAAGAAACGAGTAATATTTATGATGGCATTAAATGAGAAAAGCAATTATTTTAATATTTTATTTAAAAAAAAGGTACCTATACGTAACCTTACAAACTAATGTGAACCTTGTGCTTACACACTTGCAGTCAGTATATTAATTCTTGGTGATATATTATCAGAAACAGACACCCTCAAATCAGGTTCTACGTTAAGTCTGGAGCGATATTTTGTTTTTATAGCAGTTAATGTGGAGAAAGCTGTCTCGCAAAGGTATGTAGATGCGAATGGCAGCAATTTCAGCAGAGATGTTTTGAATAACAGTGGATATTCCTTTTCCGTCATTATCCAGAACTTGGATAGATCCGTGGTTTTGAAAATAGATCGAAGGCTTTTATCGGACATTAAATCGATCAGCTGCTCCTTTTCTTTTAAGTTCATCTTCACAGTGTTAAGATCACAAGTGAATGGATTAATTATCCATTGGTTGCCGTGTGACGTATCTGGGGATCTTATTTCCAAGTCTTGCTTAAGGTTTGTAAGATGCATCATGATTTTGGTTTTAATTTCTTCTTCGAGCTTTATTTTGTTTTCTTCAGAAAATTTCTCCAAACATGCAAACATCTCGTAGTTTTCAGCACTGATTTCGTCTATCCACAAACTTATTTTCCTACAAAAAGCTTATATTTTGTTAGCTAAAATCAATACATTTGTACTTTTCCCTTGCAACGATTGATTTAAATCGTTAAGTTTTTCAAAAATATCCGAAAGATAGCCAACTGTTGCCAGCCAATTTTCATTCAAAAAATATTCCGCTAGCTTTGGTTCCCGTTCAAGTAGAAATATTCTGATTTCATCTTTGAGATCAAATACACGTCGGAGTATTTTTCCTCGCAATAACCACCTGAACTCCGTATGTAACAGTAGATTTTCGTATTCTGATCCCATTTCACGTAACATTATTTTGAAAAGGCGACTGCTTAATGAGCGAGCTTTAATAAAATTTATTATTGTTACGACTTGTTCCAACACTTTATTTACATCTGGTTGTAAATGTTTTGCTGCAAGGGCTTCACGGTGAATCATACAGTGAACAAAGCCTACGTTAGGTGCAATCTCAGTTACTTTTGCTTTGAATCCTGTTTTGGAGCCGGTCAATGCAGCTGCGCCGTCTGTACACACAGATACACAATATTCCCACTTTATGTCATGGAGTTCAAAAAAGGTATTAACTGCATTAAAAATTGCTTCACCGGTTG
The DNA here is from genome assembly GCA_029955525.1 of Oeneis ivallda. Taxonomy (NCBI): domain Eukaryota; kingdom Metazoa; phylum Arthropoda; class Insecta; order Lepidoptera; family Nymphalidae; genus Oeneis; species Oeneis ivallda. Next base: position 9,718,138 of record JARPMR010000022.1, read on the forward strand.
TTCTTCCTTCTAATCCCTGACAAAATAACAAATCTTCGCATATGTCGTTTTCATATCGGTATCGGATAAATATCAGAAGTTGAGCTACATTAGCTACATCAGTGCTTTCATCCAGCTGAATAGCATAATAGGGACTCCCTTTCACGCGATCTATAAGTTGTATTTTGATATCATCAGCAAGTAGATTGATACGACGATGAACAGTGTCACGTGATAGTGGAATTGTTTTCAGTTCATTGGCGACCCCATAAATATCTTTCGCGACCCCACACGGGGTCGCGACCCCAGGGTTGCGGACCGCTGCTATAGACAACCAAGTAGCTGGCAGAGAGGGGGGAACCTTGACTCTAATAAAATTTAGCACTTTAAAACAAAATATCATATTTCACAAACGGATCCCTGAATTGAAAAATGATGTTCCCACACCCACAATATTTTTGAAAGACCTATTCAACGACACCCCACACTATGGGATAGACGAGAGAAAAAAAAATCATCCCCACTTTACATGTAGGGGAGGTAAAGTATATTTCCCTAAAAAAATATTTTTCACAATTTTATTTCACGACTTTGTCGGCGTGATTGATATTTATACCCTTGTCAAATTACAGACTTCTAGTACCAATAGTCTCTGAGCTAAACCGCGGACAGACAGACAGACAGACGGACGGACATGGCGAAACTATAAGGGTTCCTTGTTTACTACGGAACCCTAAAAACTGGCCAAGTGCGAGTCGGACTCGCGCACCGAGGGTTCCGTACTCTAGAAATAAAAATAAAACGAAAATATAATATTAATTTGCTTATTAATCGTTAACTTTGTAGTGGTTTATTGTCAATATAAAAAATTATGCTAGTTAGAGCGTTGGTTTTATTTTTCCTGTAAAATATACATAAACCTCTATTGACCATAATTATTTCTGATTTTTGGATTGGTAAACTTCGGAGTTAAGGGGGGGGGGGGGGGGGACGGTACTTTTTTCGATATTTTGTCCGATTAATCAAAAACTATTACCTACATATAAAAATAAATAAAAATCTGTTTTAGAATGTACAGGTAAAGGCCTTTCATATGATACCCCACTCGGTATAGTTATCTTACTTTGAAATTTCATACCCCCGATTTTCCTCCTTTTTATATACGTAAAATATACGTAAATCTCTATTGACCATAATTATTTCTGATTTTTAGATTGGTAAACTTTGGAGATAAGGAGGTGGAATGGTATTTTTTTCGACATTTTGCCCGATTTATCAAAAACTAAACTATTATATTTAAAAATAAATAAAAATCTGTTTTAGAAAGTACAGGTGAAATTGCAAACTGATTTTCCCCCTTTTTTAATTAAACTAAAAATAATTTTTGATTTTTTTTATTTCAATGATGTTTGGCCACTATTATACACAACTATTCGAAATTTCATGTGGATAGCTTTAATAGTTACTAAAATAATCAACTGTGACAGACAGAAGGACAGACAGACGGACGGACCGAGAAAGTCACACCATAAGGGTTCAATTTTTACCATTTTGGTACGAAACCCTAAAAACAGTGCCAAGTCCATTGTTGGGTGGGGACTGGGGACAGTGCCTATACAATTTTTCCATAGTCCTTTTACACTAAACCCTGCACACCATCTTCTAATAATAAAATATTCTCCCTATGCATGAAACATTTTTGTAATGAACTTAATTCCTCTTATTTCTATCCAGGCCTAAAATGTTTATTTTCTTGTAAGATGGCTCAGACAATCCATGATGAGATGGTGTTTTAGCCCCTACTTGTTTGGTTTCATTTGGCTGGCACTACTGAGTTATAACACATAAAATTAAACAAATGTTTTTTTTATTAAAAAATCAAAAAATTTCAGTAATATTTGTCAATAAATATCTTGAGGGGGTGGTCGACCAAATAATAAAGTCCAAGAAGCAGGCTGTTTTAACTGGGAAAGAAAGTCTCTTTCTTCTGTAAATATAGGAAGCAGTTTTGATAGATTATGAACCATGTCATACGCATCAGGGATATTGTCTCCTTCTGAACAATATTTGTACAATATTAAGCATGGGAGCAGCTCTTCCAAACATATCTTATAAAGAAGAGTTGCAAAACCTCCTCCAAATACCTTCAATCCACCATTGTTTGCTTCGTGTTCTACAAGATTCGCTTTTATTATGCTCTCAGTATGAGGATTTCCTTCACTTGCAACAAATCTAAAAGGCGAGCTTAAAATGTGTTTCTTCTCGTGAGCAAAGCTACTGGTCAAAATGATTATATCCTTAATTTTCTTTTCCTTAAACGTGTCAACTATTTCTTTCAAGAATATCTCTGCATATTTAAAGACCAATGGTGCTCTCAACTGTAGAACCAATATTTTTCGAGAATCGGACTTGTAAACTTCACAAGTTGTAGAGAGGCTACTGGACTTAAGGTCGTAGGGATCATATCCAATTACAGGGATCTGTGCAGGGCTGTACACTGATGCAATTTTTACCATCTTCAGTGATGAAATTAGCAAGTCACAACAAAGCTGCCCAACGTTACCCACAGCGACGCTCGGAACAATCAAACTATATCCGACTATACTGCTGTTGTCGATAAACTTCCAAATATTTGCTTTATTCATGTTCAATTTATTTTAGAGTTTTGTAACCCACAACGTTTGTACATACTTTGTACTAAATTTTAAATTTTATTTTGATTATTTTGATAAAATATATGTTTGTCTTTGTTGTCGATTCATGTCAAGTGTTCATGGTCTATGGTCACAGTCTATGGTCAAGTGACAAGTCAAAGAGAATGTAATCACCATAGACCACGAACACTAAGATATTATTAACCCTAAGGTCGAATGGCAAGGGGGTAAGTGCATGGACGTAATAAACAAACAGGACCGAGTACTCGCAGCTGAAAAGCGAGTCGAGCGAGATAGTTAGTACAGAGGCCGTGTGTCCCTTTCTAACAGGGTGACAATAAGATTTTCGATATGTGAGACAAATTCAATCTTGCAATCTTCCTACTAATTAGTTTATTATAAACACAGTTATTGAAGTTTTTCATTAGCAATGGAAAATTTCTTAGGGATTAGGGATGGATTACGAAATAAATAATACAAACAGTACACGGTATCGATTTGTCCAGTCATAGTGAGTACATTGCTAGATATTATAATGACTGGTCATGTGTAGATAATGTGATAAATTCATCACTTTCTCTGGATATTAATCATAATAGCTGGCCAAAGGCACCCAAAGTAACAAATACAGCCCCACTTCCCCTCCCGCGCCTTATTCCGTTGCCGCACGATCGGTATATTTACCAAAATCTTAGGTTAGGTCAGGGTTGTACAGAAATATTCAGGTGTCCTCTTGGCAGGGCACTTAGGTTCTATTTTTTGAAATGAAAAATTAAAACAATGAAAATTGTAATAATAATCATAATAGTACAAAAGTAAGGAGTAAGGAACAATCGTAATCGGCATCGGCATCGTACGTACTCGACCCATCACACAATACAAGAATTTAAAAATTCATGGTCAACATAGTTGTAGATTTAGCGTTCACGTTTTAACGGGCTGCCGCTCGAAAAAAAATAGACTAGATAAAAATTTATATTTTCTTTTTTGTTAAGGAATATATCTATCGAAATTAATGCAATTAAAAACGGCGACATAAAAATGTTAAAATAAAATTAAAACATAAGTATCTCAACTGAGTTTTTTGAGCCAAAATTTTTGATCAAAATCATTTTTTAGGCTGGCAAGATCAAAGAACGAGACACACGGCCTCCGTTATGACTATCCCTCTCGGCTCGGATTAGCCTCTGTGTAATGCGCAACAGGAAATGTACTTTATCTACTTGGGATAAGGTTCATTTTCGTAAATACAAATTTTCCGAGATATCACTCCTGTTTGTATATTAACTTCATGGGTAAGTGTGCCAGTGCATGTGACATGCCAAATGTGTGTGAATGTCAAATGTGTCACATTTGACATTTTGGCAATGACATTTCAGAATTTTCTTTTTTTTGATGATCAAACAAAATATGGACTGTGGTGGCGTTGTTATCATTCATTTTTATTCGAATTTATTTTAAATAAAATCGTTTTCCTTGACTTATTATTATTAATAGAACTAGAGGAAACTTACTACCATATTCTTTGATTGATTATGAGTGACACAGAGCGTGTAGACCCACAATTAGAAAATTTTATTCTTACAGAGACACAGAAACAACGATTCCAGGTATGAATTGATAATCAGTTATATTTCCTACAGTTAAGTAATCATACTTTTTCCTCGTGTGAATGTTACGTACTGCAGCTCACGGGTGTCACTACAGTCGACTGAATATCATTCTATTCCGGCCGAGAAAATAACCTTTGCCCTGTTTTCTCGAATTATAGTGCAACAAATTTTATGGAGGTGTTATCTCTCTCTGCATCGTATTTCTCATTGCTGAGGGTCCCGAAGATAAAGTACCCAGGTAGATATTTCACTTCGGATCTAGATCACCTACAGGAAATAAAATGCCGTATTAGCCAAGCTAAAATCGTGTTTCACAAGATGTCCAAGACCTCTGCAGCCCTAAATTGCAGGTCGAACTAAGATGCCGCCTTGTGAAATGCTACGTCTGGTCCACTCTCTTGTATGGCTGCGAAACATGGGTTCTCAAAAAAGAAGCAACAAGTCGATTGCAAGCTTTTGAAATGTGGATATATAGGAAAATGCTCCGAATCCCATGGAACAGCTTTACACCAAATAGCAGGGTACTGGAATTAGTCCACAAAAGGAGAGAACTCATGTCCACCATCATACGAAGAAAAGTAGCTTTCTTTGGACACCTACAAAGAGGAACCCAATTCTCATTCCCAAAACTAGTGCTGGAAGGGAGGATTGCAGGCAAGAGAGCTCCAGGTCACCAAAGACGCAAGTGGTTGGACGATATAAGGGGTTGGACTGGGCTGACTTATCCAAAATTAAAAGATGCGGCTTTAAATAGAGAAGCTTTTCGCATGATGACCGCCAAACTTCAATACGAGGAAGGCACACGATGATGATGATGAGGGTGGTGACCCCTTTCCATTATATAATGGTAGTAGTTTTCTTGGGATAATAATGCAGTGGGCTTACAAATTTTGGATTGGGATAGTTTATTTGTTTTATTTATATAGATAAGTTGGCGGTACGAAGTTCTCTGGGTCAGCTAGTAATGTATAAATAAAAAAAAAACACTTGTATCTAGTGTTTGTTTCACATTACAGGTGCTCGTTCACAGTCTCACAGATACCTGCTGGGAGACTTGTATGGGTCGGCCTTCACTCCGCCTGGACTCCAAGACTGAAGTATGCATTATGAACTGTGTTGAAAGATTTATAGACTGCACCACATTTATTACAAAACGTCTTATGAACACAACAAAATACCGTTCGGATGCACCGCTAGAGTTTGAATAGTAATATTGTTTTCAAAAGAATTCAAAATGTTCTCCAGCGTTAGAAATTTCTTGCAGCGTCACAAGAGAAAATTCATAGTGACAGGTGCAGTATTCGGATCTTTGTACTTTCTTATGAGTTATGCTCAAAAAAGACTCCGGGAATGGCAGGAGAAGGAAGCAAAGAAGTTTTTTGATATGACCCGCAAAAAACAACACTTTGAAAGCACAGAGCGTACTTGTAACCAAACTATACTTTCCCTTTCCAAAATTGTCTCGGAGAGTATTTTGAGCATTCTTAATACTGAAGAAATAGTTCAGAAGTTGCAAGATAAACCTGATGATAAACTAACTCTGTGGGAACAGATGAAGATTATGATTTTCACTAGGATTTGTGTTTTAGTTTATGCATTGTCTATCCTAAATGTCACATTGAGAGTACAATTAAATGTCATTGGGGGATATCTGTATAGAGATTCCATGCATGAAGATGAGTCAGTTATTGATAGTGAACTGCAAGCAAAATACTTGTCACTGTGTCATCACTTTGTAGGCCCTGGAGTGGAAGATTTAGTGAGACAAATAGAAAAAGCTGTGAAGAGAGTGGTTGAACCTATCTCATTGAAAAAGAAAATCACTTTGCAAGAAGTTGAACAGGTGTTTTGGTCCATACAAACTATTTTGTGCACTGATACAACCAGTGGAGATCCTGTTAAGAAAATGGTCCACTACTTGGTTGACCATACTGAAATTAATGAAGCCAAGTTTGATACCATTGTCAAAGAGACAATGGACATTTTAGAGAGTGATGAAGTCACTTCGGTTGCCATGTCAACAGTAAGCAGAAGCTTTTCTATGGTTGTTGATGAAATTGCTAATTTATTTGCATCAAAATGGGTACCAACTAAGAAGAACCATCTAGAAGTACTGGAGGACCATGTTGTTACAAATGGAGCTTTGAAATTAGGAGGAAATCCATTCGTTGATGTTAACAAAGTTGAGATGCACTTTGTTAAACTGTTGCCAATTGTTAATGAGCTTATAACTAAAAATACTTGCAAGAATAACACAAACATTCCAGATCTAATCACTCAACAGCTTACATTAAATGAGAAGCTGAAAATCCTTGGCGCCAATATATATGAAGTGTTCAGTAATGTATAAAAAGATGAAATCATCATCAATCAAGGACATTTAATAAAGTTGGTTTTCAAAAACTTTAACATGCTTAAAATATTTTTGTGAGACTCAAAATAATTGTTAAAGACTTACATACCTACATACTTAAGGATAAGAATACAATAATAAACTGATGTAAGAATAAGAACTATATTACGGTTATATAATTAACTTTGAAACTATTCAGAAACCTTGTGGGTTTGGTATTTTTGTTGTAATGATATAATTATTATTGCTTAAGTCGTACATTTCACTGGTGCATCAAAAATTATAATTTTTATTGAATTATGTAAATGCTTTAATTTAACTGCTGAATCCTTTTCAATTTTTTATAGCATTCAATTACTGCTATATATTTTAGGCTTAACCTTGTTTGTCACATCAACAACGTAAAATACTTATCTGAGCATTTTGATATTTTGACAGATTTTCAATACAAAAGTCATTGCCTAATTTATTCATCGGTTAGCATCACTATTGAAATCGGCACTATAAATAAATACTGATAAAATGATCTATAACACAATTTTTCTTGATAAAACATTAAACTATTCTAAGCTCTGACATTAGAATCAGAGCATGTTTCTATGAAAACCAGCCATACTATATTCAACCATAACACATTTTTTTTTTTTAATTCTATGACAAGCTAGTCCTTGACTGCGATCTCACCTGATGGTAAGTGACGATGCAGTCTAAGATGGTAGCAGGCTAACTTGGAAGGGGTATGGCAGTGAACATTCAACCCGTACCCCTAATCGGTTTCTACACACCATCGTGCGGGAACGCTAAATCGCTTGGCGGCACGTCTTTGACGGTAGGGTGGTAACTAGCCACGGCCAAAGCCTCCCACCAGACAAAATTCTACAAAGACACATTCTATGAACTTATTATTCAAATTCAAAATTATTTATTTCCAGGCCAACCTGTGGCTCTTATGACACTTCATGACTCTACCACCGGGTCGGAAAGCGGATTCTGCTGAGTAGAGCCGACGAGAAACTCAGCAGTTGCTCTTTTCAAATAATCATTTTACAATATTGTTATTTAGCTATTAAGTACATTGCAATAAGTTTTACTATCTTGTGGGCAGCTGGATGCCAAGCCGATTAATCCCATGTAACTTTGTTAGAATAGAATAGAATATTTGCGCAATGAGGGGAAGTTCCAAAAATGCATACTACAATTCAATACATTTTGAGACGGGCAGACAGAAAGCAGCCTAATTCCCGCCGGTGGCACCCGTTCACGAGCATGACGCATGATCCAGCCGTTGCTTCGCTCAACCATATTTGATTAACTTATTATTCTATTAACTTTAACACTTAATTTTATTAACTAGTAGGGAGCTGACGCTAATGACTGCCGCGCGGAATTAGGGGTTTTAAAAAGTAGCATAAATCAGTGTGATTGTAGTAGAATGAAGTACCTATACTTCTAATATTATATTGTGCTATCCGGCTGTCCCGGCTAAGAGGAAATTATTTCGAAGTCCCCCTTCCCCATATCACATACTTCAAGTAGGTATGCGAGACTCTTTCGGCCAAAAAAGGTGGTTTGCGTGAATTTTTTCCTAAAAGAGTAAGTTTGCTATCGAATACACTGCAAAAATTCAACATCCGCGATGACGGTAATACATTTTTGAATGTTTGAAAAAATTAACATTGTTTCAGCTTTTCAAATTAAGTATTAACGCATGTCGAGCTTATTATAAACTTATAATGTTTAAATATCATTTCTAATACATGCAATCCGCATGAGGGGACTTTCAATGTTACCGGCCTCGGTATATACAGGGTGGTTCAGACAAGGTGGATATAAATTTTTTTTTAGATTGTTGACATAGGGGTCTACCAGGACCCGCAAGGAAAAAAATCGGTTCCCAACCGATTACGAGAAAAAAATTTTTATTTACCATTTTGGAATATTAACGCCTTGACGAACTTTTAATTTTTTTTTAATTTTTTCAGTGACAATTTCCGCCATTTTTTTATGGAATATCTTTACCTAATAACTGTGCTCTCTTAGGAAAAAATTCCAGTCTGATTAGCTGGTTTTAAGAGCATTAAATTTTAAATTATTCTAAGAAAATTAAGTTCATCCAAAATCTACAGAAAATTTTAAAATTCCATTAAAAATAAAAGAAGAGGTTCATAGCACTGGTGATTTTTTAAAAACTGTAACAACTTATGTTCTTTCGATTTCCAAAAGAAAAATTGTATGTCAATGTGTCGGATAAAAAGTTATGATTTTTCAAAAGTCTTCGTTCCTCATTCGTGTAAATAACGACCTTATTGAAAAAAATGTTAATTGTTTGTGGAGACTGCAGTATGTCCTTTAATTTTAACTGCCTCGTAGGTCTAGTGGTAAGCGTGTTCGATTGCGGCCGACGAGGTTCCGGGTTCGAGTCCCGGGTCGGGCCATACCAAGTATTGGGGTTTTCCGATAAGAAATTCTCAGAACTAGCCCGGAGTTAGGAAGTTGGCGATGTTTCACCCCGTGCCTTGGAGAGCACGTAAAGCCGTTGGTCCTGCGCCTAATCTCTCTCCGTTCGTGTCGAATTTTCCGTCCCATCGGGCTATGAGAGTAAAGAAACAGAGAGTGCACCTGTGCTCGCGCACATACTTGTGCACTTTAATATCTCCCGCACAGATGGCTAACCTTTCTGGAGATAGGCTGCCGCCGTGGCCGAAATTCAGAAAAATAAAACATTGTTTTATTTTTCTTTCTCTTATAAAAGTAGATACCGTCATTCATCATTAAAGGATTAATGTCCTCCCTACCGAATTTCGGCCAGGGCGGCAGCCTATCTCCAGAAAGATTAGCCATCTGTGCGGGAGATATTAAAGTGCACAAGTAAGTGCACCTACTCTCGTAGCCCGATGGGACGGAAAATTCGAGACGACCGGAGAGAGATTAGGCGCAGGACCAACGGCTTTACGTGCTCTCCAAGGCACGGGGTGAAACAACGCCAACTTCCTAACTCCGGGCTAGTACTGAGAATTTCTTATCGGAAAACCCCAATACTTGGTATGGTCCGACCCGGGACTCGAACCCGGGACCTCGTCGGCCGCAATCGAACACGCTTACCACTGGACCTACGAGGCAGTTAAAATTAAAGGACATAATGCAGTCTCCACAAACAATTACAAATTTTTTCAATAAGGTCGTTATTTACACGAATGAGGAACGAAGACTTTTGAAAAATCATAACTTTTTATCCGGCACATTTACATACAATTTTTCTTTTGGAAATCGAAAGAACATAAGTTGTTACAGTTTTTAAAAAATCACCAGATCTATGAACCTCTTCTTTTATTTTTAACGGAATTTTAAAATTTTCTGTAGATTTTGGATGAACTTAATTTTCTTGGAATAATTTAAAATCTAATGCTCTTAAAACCAGCTAATCAGACTGGAATTTTTCCTAAGAGAGCACAGTTATTAGGTAAAGATATTCCATAAGAAAATTGCGGAAATTGTCACTGGAAAAATTAAAAAAAAAATTAAAAGTTCGTCAAGGCGTCAATATTCCAAAATTGGAAATAAAAATTTTTTTCTCGTAATCGGTTGGGAACCGATTTTTTTCCTTGCGGGTCCTGGTAGACCCCCATGTCAACAATCTAAAAAAAATTTATATCCACCTTGTCTGGCCCACCCTGTATATACCGAGGCCGGTAACATTGAAAGTCCCCTCATGCGGATTGCATGTATTAGAAATGATATTTAAACATTATAAGTTTATAATAAGCTCGACATGCGTTAATACTTAATTTGAAAAGCTGAAACAATGTTAATTTTTTCAAACATTCAAAAATGTATTACCGTCATCGCGGATGTTGAATTTTTGCAGTGTATTCGATAGCAAATTTCTTACTCTTTCAGCTTGCAGAAGATATTGCAATAGTTCTCTCTCTCTAGATCCTAAGCTATACCCAGGCAAAAAATCACGTCGATCCATAGCTCTGTTGCAGAGTGATTGAAGGACAAACCAACAAACAGACTTTCGCATTTATAATATTATAGTATGATGATATTATCTCTCACACACTTAAACAAGTGAATCATGTTCTAGCGCTCATACATAATATGGGGACGCATAATGTGTGTCTGGGGGGATGTTTGACCCTTCCCATAGGTCTGGCAGCTTACAGATAATATCGCAATAGTTCCCTGAGTATCATGTATAAAAATCAGAACTGAGAATATAAGTTAACTTAAATTATATATTTTTTTGGGAGATTCAAAGCGTCTGGCTAAAGTAACCGCCGGCGGTAAGCGTCTGGCAGTATTAATTTATTAATTTTTACAATATTCTTTAAAACATATATGAAAATCAGCCCTGAGAATTTAAGATAAGTTATTCTAGTTTTTACCTACCTTTAGCACCTGGTATCTGGAAATTGGCCGTCGGCACAATCTAGCTGGTACGCATATACTGAAAGGACATTCGAACAGTACTCTATCGTACACAAATAATTGCTGAGAAAATAACTTAGGTCTGGCGGCACTGGGATCTTGGACCATTTTACTTGTGTTGTATTAATTACTAGCTGATGCCCGCGACTTCGTCCGCATGGATTTAGTTTTTAAAAATCCCGCGGGAACTTTCATTATCCGAGATAAAAAGTAGCTCTCCCGGTCTGAGGAACCACTACTACATCCATTACTATACCCATGCAAAAATCGCATCAATCCGCTGTTCTGTTGCGAAGTGATTGAAGGACAAACCAACAAACAAAGACACTTTCGCATTTATAATATCAGTAATGCTTTATTATAAAACTTTTTATAATTGTCAAATTTTTTACCATACTTAACCAAAGACAAAATTACGTTTAGCTGTCATTTACGTTTTGTTATTCCACTGTCATTTGCGTTTTGTTATTCCATGTCAGATGCGTTTTTGTTATACCACGTTTTATAGTGACTTGACGGAAACGCGGTCGAACGGGATAAAAAGTATCCTATGTCCGTCTCCTGGTTCTAAGCTACCTCTCCACCAATTTTCAGCCAAATCGGTTCATCCGTTCTTGAGTTATAAATAGTGTAACTAACACCACTTTCTTTTATATATATATTATAGATTTAATTAGGTATTGCGTAACGGATATTTGCTTAGTTACTAAATGAAGAATTCCCTACTTTGTGTTTTTTTGAAAAAATAATAAGGGTCCGCCAATACAATTTATACACTAGGCATACCTACAACTTCATCAAAGTCAATCAGTTACATGGTAGTAACATGGAATTGAGGTAGGTACCTGAATGAGTGAGGCTACGGCTACGACGTTAGCTACGGCTAACGTGGGTTCTAAACGCGCCCTCCGAGACGAAATGTTAAGCATTGATATTGATGGCGTGTTCAACGCGGAGTGGTGTTTTTTCGGCGTACGTCACGTCAATGCAGAGATATACCGCAGCCGGCGCGGATGCGCGCGCACGGCGCCGCGCCGCCAATAACGTATCGCAGCACGCGGCAGGCGCGCGCCTACAGCTATCGGCCTATCGATGCACGGGCGAGTGAAACGCGCACACCCGACGTAAAAATAATTGTGAAAATTCTGTGCTCACAAATCAGTGAAAATATATATCTGTGTTGTAAAAACATACTGCGCTGATTAAACCTACTTCCACTTCGTTTTTTATTCATGTAAGTAAGTACCTACCTATTTACACTCTTAAAAGTATATCTATTATATTTTATGACGTATGAAACATAAACCTACAATAGCTACGTAGCAAAATTTTCAGGAAAGATAAGTTTTACTTTTCTAAATGTTTTTTACCTGTTTAAAACACAATGTACCTATGTAATACTTACGTAAAACTGGCTGCCTACTTATCCATAAAATTTTTAATTAAGTACCCATTAAGTACCTACCTAATTCTATTAAAAAAATATATTAATCTTATCTCAGGGCAGGAAAACGTGTTAGAAACTATAATGCTCGCATAAATATATTGTATGCTAATTTAAGTAAGTTTAAACGAATTTTTGAATTCGAAATTAATTTAGATAATACGGTGCGATATTTTACTGTGAATAATTTCTTTAAAGTTGATAATAGGTCTAATTAACTGGAAATTAGGTAGGTACATTAGAATAATAATTATTATTATTGTTACTTAATTTGTATCTATAATAAGAACATTGTACGGGTACTTATAGATATAGTATATGCATAGTATGGGTACCTACCTAGTTAAGGTAAGGAGGTACTTAGAGTATCCTTCCACTGTGCGTAATTTAAACATTGACATGCCGTATGCCAAGCTGTTTATAACTGAAAGTTGAAACAATACCATCATTCAACGCCTAAATTCGTTTTGAATGTAAACATTCGGCTGCCTATACCTAAACCTAGTACTTATACATTTTCATAAGATCAAGATGCCTTCTGTTGGGTAACGCGTTGACCTTTAGATGCAATGGTATTTAATTTATTTGCATTTTCGAATGCCTACTGTACTGAAATAGTATAAGGTAAAAAACCCACTATTTAATTTGAAATTCCACTAATAAGCAGACCAACAAATTTTCCCGCTTATTTCCCCTTAGGTATATAAGCACTGCATAAAACAGATGACAGACAACTTTTAACGCTTTTGACGCTTTTTAATTCGTCAAAATCTAGAATATTAAAACTTTCTCTGTCCACGTAACGTTATAGTACTCCAAGAAGGTTAAATATCTACTCAAAGTACTCATACACAAAGGTCACAATCAAGAAGCTTAAATACCTAGTCACAATAGATGCAGTAAAAGTCACCACTAGCAATAAGTTTTAGGCACGAAACTCTGAATTTTCGAAGTTAGAAATACATATCACATGCTTTAACGGTGAAAACATTATGAGGAAACCTGCACACCTGAGTTCTCCATAATGTTCTCGAAGGTGTGTGAAGTCCGCCAATTCGCATTTGGCTAGCATGGTGAACTATGGCCTATAACCCTTCTCTGAGAGGAGACCTGCGCTCAGTAGTGAGCCGTTCATGAGTTGATGATGTGTGTCCTTATGAAATATCCTTGCGAGATAAAATTAGAAATGAGGAGATATAGCTGAGCGAGTCGCGAAGCCGACGTGGAATTAGGCGGGGCGCATAGTTCTAAGCTCGTTGTAGTCCCAAGGTGTAAAGGTATGATTCGGATCTGGGCAGTCGCGACCCGGCAGCCGCGGCCCTGCAGCCGCGACCGCGGTCGCGACCCACCGCTTCGAGGGAATTGTATGCAATAGTAACCAACGCAAGCGACCGAGCAGCGCGGCCAGGGGGCGTGGCCTACGCGCGGCCTTGGCAGCGCCGCCGAGCCGCTCCGGTGGCAGTTGGGTCGCGCTGCCCGTTCGCAGAGGGTGACAAAATGGCGACGTTTACCGATGAAAATGACGAGTTTTTAGTTGTTAGTTGCTAAAAACCCACCGCTTTACGTTCCTCAACTCAAACTTCATCAATTCCTCTTTTATGATAGCAAGATCAACATTATTTCATCATCCTCTTCTTCGTCTTCTATCAGTCTCTTCACGAGTTCTCGCTTTCGTATATTTAAATAGTCAGACATAGTGAATATTTTATACACGACTGGAATGCACAAGCGTTCACACTGAGTGCTGTTTGACTACTGCACGTGGCAGTCCCAGTCGCTGCCCGGGTCACGGACGCTGCTATCCGTAAGCTTCTAGCAGCGCTGCACAGCAGCGACATTGGGTCGCGGCAGCTGGTCGCCACTGCCGGGTCGCGGCTGCCCAGATTCGAATGCTACCTTTAGTATAGCGACCCCGCACCGGAAAGCGCAGTGTTGTTAAGTGGACTAACGACATCAGATGAGTCGAAGAGAGAAGTCTATATCTCTTTATGAACGAGAAGAAGCTAAAGTTCATAACCTACGACCCACGTCTAGCCTCGGCTTGAGGCTTCGTATGGATAGTTTAATTTACCTATCCGTTTGCTATTAAATCTCAGCAGATTTTTTCATCTACAGCGTCGAAGCCATGATATTCTGATATTCCTGCAGGATCTAGTTTCTGTAGCTAATATAAACAGGAGCTATTATATTCCTGGAATTCGTCTGTGGTTTATTTTTTTTTTAATTTCACCCAAACCTTATGCAATCGCCCACTATTTTTTGAAAGAGGCTAAGAACTTGAATGTCACTATACTGAGTTCATTCTACAATCGAGTGCAGTGCATATTACTCGCGCATATTATGTAGGTACTTACTCCCTACTTGCTATCGGCGTCTCACACTGAACAAAGATTTTGCATGCATTACGCTTCTCAAACTCACCATTTCTATTTCTTTGAAACAATACGTACAAGAATAGTTAACTATCGATATACATAATATTTTCTTTAAACAATGCATAATATATAGGTACTTTAAACTAATGTGCTGTGCACTTACATACCTAGGTGCGTTTAATAATTAAAATATTATGTTGGACGATCAATAAATATATTATGTATTTCTAATTAAATTAAGAAGGTAGTTAAACTATCATGTTCTTTCGTTGTATCTACTTAGTAGGTATATTAAAATATTTCTTTTAGTACGTAGATATCCCAAAGTTTCATTAACTTTCCACCAAACCCCCCTTTTTCCTACCTATCGACTGTATAATACTGACTGACGATAATAATATGTATCAGCAAAGTGTTTACCAATTGGTAAAACAGATCGCAATTGCAATCCGTGGATTGGTTATAATGACAACGCTTTTTACGCATCGGGATCGACCTTCAATTTAGGTATGTTGATTTTGCATTAGATATTATGTTTTAAATACAGACGCATTAGATATTACTTAATGTACAGCTACCTACTTATTCTATTTTGAGCTTTTAATTTAGCTCTCTTGTAAGTTTAATTATTATAATATTTTGTATAAGTTTATTTGCTTAATAAGTGCAGTATTTAATGATTTTACGTTAAAAATTATTACAACATTATTATAGATTTAGTCATTAATTTAAAATTTAATATCATTAAAAATAAAATATGCCTAAATTATATACAACTAACAAAATTAAAACTAAAATAAAAATTAAATAAAATCTAAAACCCCATCGAAGTCACTGCAGTGTGGCATAGTACCCAAGATGCTGGCAGCATTAGATACCCCTTTGGATGGCCAAGCTAATCGTTTGGCTAAGATAGCTGCCAGCTCTTGGATCCCTGGTAGACTCGATCACCTTTTTAGATAGCTCTACAAAAAGCGCTCGAGCCTCCGGGCTCCACGGCCCAGGGTCTCTACACCAAAAGGCACAAATATTAAACCACTGTCAAGTTTTTCATATTTTGCGCCTCTTAGCCTGTTCGGCGCTTTTATGTAGGTACATACACATAATATACATACATATAAGTATATAGTACAGGATATAAAGCAATATACCTACCTACGTAATTTAAAAAGCAGAATGTGACAGTAACCTATGATATTCTACTACCTATACAATATATACCTACCTATATTGACAGTGATCAAGCCAGGCTTCTGGGCTTTTCTGCATGGAAGTAGGAAGACTATAGTCCTAATTGCTAGTTCCATGCTTTTCTGAACAAGAATGAGACTTTAGGCATCATATGTCCTGTCCAAAAATCTCGGATACAATAGGGTATTCTAGCGAATTTTGAAAATTATTTTTTTTCGAAGCGCCATATCTCGGAAACGAATTGACATATAAAAATTTCCTACAAGTTTTTCAAACTTGTAGGAAATTTAACTTTCTACAAAAAAGTATAGAAATGCTTTTGCCGTAGGACGTAAGGGAAAAAAGTTATTCAGGAAAAGCCGGAGGAAGGTCGAAAATTTTGCAGCTTCCCCCCCCACCCTCCTCTTTTACCACAGGGTCGTCGAAGTCCAAAACTTGAGAAAATGTTAACGATCCCTGAACAATACCCCAAAGTTTCATTGACTTCCGACGTTTTTCCACCTATCCACACTTTGTCCTACCTGTCGACTGGACTATTTTTTCATAGAGCCATATCTCGGTAACAAATTAAGAAACAAACATGTTTGTTGAGTCAAAATTGTAGGAAATTTAACGCTCTAAAAAAAAGTATAGAGATGCTTTTGTCGTAGGAAGTAAGAAAAAGTTATTGAGGAAAAACCTGAGGAAGGTCGATAATTTTGCAGTTCCCCCCAGTTAAAAAACCGACTGCAAACGCCCGCGCCACTACAAAATATATATTTTATTGTTGATATTTTAAAAACCACTCGACCGATTTCGATAAAATTTTAATGGGACCACCTGGGAAGTATACCCTTTAAAACAAAAAAAGAATTTTCCAAATCGGTTCAGGCGCCTTCGAGTAATCGGTGAACATACAAAAAAAAAACCGACAAATTGAGAACCTCCTCCTTTTTTTAAAGTCGGTTAAAAATAGATACATTGCATCTATTTTATTCAGACAAGACGTGTGGACCGTGGATGGTTTAGTTTTATCGATTCTACCTTCATAATTAGTAACTAACTACCTACTATCCATCTTCGTAACTTTGTAATGTCTCATTGTTATATGTATAACAATAGTCTTGTCGCACATGTTGTCTATGCTAAGTACCAATATGGTGGCTATAGATAACATGAGGGAGAAGTGACATTATTAGCTTAGGTATTGCGATCTCTAACACTATAATTTTTACGGTGCTGCAAGTAAAAAGTATTATGTGGTATTATGTAGGTATGTGCCAAGAAAATGGTGAGAGTGCCAACTAGAATCGTACCAGTTGATTGCAATTCCTAAGCGAGAGAATCGGCATAGGTAGGTACCTAATAGTAACTTACAAGTTACAACTTAGCTTCACATATTGTTTCAGTTACTTACCTAAGGCATAGTTTACATAGTATGTGGTCCGCACACAAGTATGAAAAAATTCCTATTGCCTCAGCTATGTGAACTAAGTTAAACTAACTTAGCTAAGCAAATCTAAGTAAGGATAGGTAGTTCTCGGTTTGGATTACGCCGTCCTTTGTTGCTTTAAGTTCGCTATAGGCCTGTTGATTCGTCTGGTGCTCTTTTAAATGATTATCACAAAAAATCGGCCAAGTGCGAGTCGGACTTCGCTCTTTTAGGGTTCCGTACATATGACCAAATCACTTTTTTAAATCTAGATACATATTTAGATAAGTAGGTACTTATCTTAGTTCTTAGATATTACTAAATTAGCATATTATGGGGAAAAATGCTCGTTTATTTTGGTCCTAACTTACAAACCGCATTATAAATCGGTGTTTTCAGTATTTGTTGGTTAAATACACTATATAGTTACATAATATACAGAAATTTCAAATGCCTAACTTATATACTTACATAGTTTATTATAGTTTTATATTTTAGTTTTTGAGATGTAGACCCTGTAACAAAATTGGTCTAAAACCGACAACTTTGATGGCCTGGGGGGCCATCAAAGTTGTCGGTTTCTTCATTTTTGAAGATAAAGAATAATAAAAAATATATTAATTTGAACTCCACTTAATAAACTTTAGACTCCTAGATAGTCCAGTCAAATAAGCTTAAATTAGGTAAGAATCTCGGAATTCGAGATACCCAGCTGTAAGTCTGTAAATACTTGTATATTGACGCCCTAAAAGTTGTCTCAAAACCTACATATGGTAGGGTGTACGCAACTATTAAATTTCTAGGTCAAAGGTCACAAAAATCGGTTTTTTGCGCTTTTTTTGTAAATATCTCATTTCCTATGGGTTTTTTGCTATTTGTATTTATTATCAATATTGTAGAATACAAAATTCTCTACAAATTTTGTTTAAAAAATGTTTTTATACGGTGAACTGTTTTCGAGATAGAGGGCGGAGAGCGCGCGGTCACAGCATCACTTCAGGTCAACTGGTGCCCCCGGTCGAAAACGCGCCATATACAGTGTGTCCGGACATGAACTAGTGATATTTTAAACACTTATATAACAACTATTTTTAAGTACACCCTAAACTTGGGCCCAATCCACTTTCCCCCTATGTGGCAGCCATTTTGTTTTTGTACTGAAATATTCTCTAAACGTGTACAAAAAGAATCATATCTCTCAAAGTTTTGGTCATACTGAGATAAAAATGGGCTTATTCGAAAGGCAAAAATACTGTCCTACTGTCTACATTACAAAACAAATATGTTTACATTTCCATAGCTTTTAAAAAAAATATGAAACCCGAAAAAAATAATCGTAATATCATGCGTATGCGCTATGTTCAAACAACAATAACTCTGAAAGTATTAGACATACAGTTATAAATTAAATGTTGTATTGTAGCTTAGCTCAAAATCTCTTGATCTAGTAAAAAAATAAAAAGGGTTGTCGGGGGTGTTTTGCAGTTATTTACAATTACTTGTTGATTTGCATGATTTTACGATTATTTTTTTCGATATCTTTTTCAAAGGTTATGGAAATGTAAACATATTTGTTTTGTAATGTAGACGGTAGGACAGTATTTTTGCTCTTCGAATAAGCCCACTTTTATCTCAGTAAGACCAAAACTTTGAGAGATATGATTCTTTTTGTACACGTTTAGAGAATATTTCAGTACAAAAACAAAATGGCTGCCACATAGGGGGGAAGTGGATTGGGCCCAAGTTTAGGGTGTATTTGTACTTAAAAATAGTTGTTATATAAGTGTTTAAAATATCGCTAGTTCATGTCCGGACACACTGTATATGGCGCGTTTTCGACCGGAGGCACCGGTTGACCAGAAGTGATGCTGTGACCGCGCGCTCTCCGCCCTCTATCTCGAAAAGGGTTCACCGTATAAAAAAAATTTTTAAACAAAATTTGTAGAGAATTTTGTATTCTACAATATTGATAATAAATACAAATAGCAAAAAACCCATAGGAAATGAGATATTTACAAAAACAGCGCAAAAAACCGATTTTTGTGACCTTTGACCTTGAAATTTAATAGTTGCGTACACCCTACCATATGTAGGTTTTGCTTTTGAGACAACTTTTAGGATGTCAATATACAAGTATTTACAGAATTACAGCTGGATATCTCGAATTCCGAGGTGAACTTACTATAATGACTGGACTATAGAGTCTAGTCTAGAGCTAGAAGCTGACAATTGACACCCCACATGGCAGGGTGAAAAAATGAAATTTTATTTCCAACTCCTTTGTATTGGAGCTCCCGGTATTTTTTAATTTTATTTTATTATTTGTTAGAAATACTTAGTAATAGGGTCCCGTTGGCACCATTTGGGTACGGAACCCTAAAAAGCAGTGTAAACATCTGCATGAACCTCACTTTCATTACTGAAAGCGGCCGCCATGTTTTACTTCCCTATCCCTGCTAATTGTGCGTGCTTCCTATACTTAAAGCTATACGTGACTTACGTTTGTAATCACTAAACTTTTCAAGCCTCTATAGCCCAAAGAACCATTAAAGGTGCGGTCTGAAAACAGAAAAGTCGTTTTAATCACTTCAATCCCCGCCCATCGCACTTTTTTCGTACTCACTCCTAATACTAGACTTAGGTAGGCATAGGTATAAAGTAGTTACGTTTATTTGGAGAGGTGAGTGGAATTAAGTTACGTTGAAATTATTGAAAAGAAATCTGAAATGAAAATACATAGCATTTGGTGACTATATACAGACTGACATTTGGTTTGTTCTATGTTAAATGTATATTTTTGCCCAGAAAAAGATTGGTTCTATCAAAATAAGACTAACCATTAATTTTATTATCAAGCAAGATCTTTTTACAAGCTTTATGTAATGTAGTATGTATTTATCTTATCATACATAAGTTTATTTAGTTTAGTAATTTATCTTGCAAGATTTCACCTAATCATACTTTAGGTAAAATCTTGCAAGATAAATTAGAACCACTTCCCGGTTTCCGATTGAGCTGAAATTTTGCATGTAGGTACTTTTATATGTAAATCCGATGACAATACAATATTATTGTGACATGGAGCTGATCTGATAATGGAGCTGGAAGATGGCAATCGGAACTCTGTAATAAAACGACGTAAACCCATCGTATTGGGCTCGTTTGATTCGCCTTGTTAAGTACTAGATGATATCCAGGGTCTGATGATGAAGCCGGATGGTGGCTATTTAAACTCTGTAATAAACGACGTAAGCGTAACCACATTGAGTTTGGGCTCGTTTGATTTGTCTTGACAAGTACTCTGGTCCTAGATGATATCCAGGTCTGATTATGTAGCCAGGTACTAAAAGCTTATTTTATAAAAAAAAAATTTCAATTTACACTTGTTACTCGTTGTTTTCAGCCGCTGTCTGTTCCTAATTCCTATGTAGGTATTGTAGGTATATAAGATAGTTTAAGGTTAGTAGTGTTTTAGATATTACTAGCTGACCCAGCGAACTTCGTACCGCTAGCAAAAATATTTAGTGGTTGGTCACCCTTATCATTTAGGGCTATGAAAAATAGATGATGGCCGATTCTCAGACCTACCCGATATGCACACAAAATTTCATAAAAATCGGTCCACCCGTTTCGGAGGAGTAAGGTAACTAACATTGTGACACGAGAATTTTATATATTAGAAGATAATACACCTGAAGATAATATTGCTTCTTAGGTTTGAAACTAATGTTAAGTATTTATGTTTCACGAGTTCATGTTTCATGAGTTGCAAGTTGGTCACGAATATTGTGGATATTATATAATCCTACCTACTTTTGGTAATATTGATGCATAATTTATAATAAAATTATACGCTATAACAGTCAGTGCGTGACCGTCCTCAGATATGGAAATAAATTTCATTCTCTGCAAGAAATCATAATTCATTTACGCGATTTGATACGGGTTGCAGAATCAATTAAAACTTAAAAGCAATCAGTCATTATTTTCAATAGAAGTAAAATAACTAGTGGTTCGCCCCGAACTGAGACCTCGCGGTAACGGTATCTATCCCATGATTATTCATTCAATCGATACATGGCGCCCAAAACTGACATTATTATTATACCCGTTTTCACCAAACATACCTAAATCATCTCCTAAGTAGGAGTCTCTTTACGTAGGTAGCTCCTAAATACAATCCTAAGTCCTTACATCCGTCCCAATTTCTTTTTAGGTGTCCCGTACAGGATCGCGTGATAAAGAAGTTGACAGAAATCACCTAACTTATCACAGGTAGCCCGAAGGTTAGGGAACGTTAGTGAAAACATTGAATTATTATGTACTAACGAGTAAAAACGGGTTACGGGCATCTGTACTGGTCGACGCAAAACTGTTTTTAACCCCCGACGCAAAAAGAGAGGGGTGTTATAAGTTTAACGTGTCTGTCTGTGTATCTGTGTATCTGTGTATCTGTCTGTGGTAGCGTAGCCGCCAAACGGATGAACCGATTTTCATTTAGTTTTTTTTGTGTCATAGATAATTTTATCCCGAGTGTTCTTAGTCATGTTTCATGAAAATCTGTTCAGCCGTTTGAAGATTATCAGCTCTTTTCTAGTTGATTAGGGGATCTGACTAACTTCCTTATGTCCGATCGATTCGAAATTTGGTACCGTGTTACTTCAATGATATTGAAAGTATATGGTAAGGTAACCATGACCTGATCAGCCCTTTGAAGATCATCAGCTCTTTAATAGTTGATGAGAGGATCTGACTACCTTCCATATTATGTCCTATCGATTCGAAATTTGGTACCGTGTTACTTCAATGATATTGAAAGTATATGGTAAGGTATCCATGACCTGATCAGCCGTTTGAAGATCATCAGCTCTTTAATAGTTGATGAGGGGATCTGACTACCTTCCATATGTCCTATCGATTCGAAAGGTACCGTATTACTTCAATGATATTGAAAGAACATGGTAAGGTAACCATGACTTTAAATATGCCATGTTAGAGTAAGGTTTAGATTTCGAAGATGGGTAATTAAATGGGATCAATTAGGCTCAATTACCACTGCGCTAACAAATCACTATAAATACCTTCCTAATATTTATACCTACTTTAAAAAGGACTAAATAAAAGTAAAATTAAAAATTTTAAAAACCCCCGACACAAAATAATCTCTAAAAACTAACAAATAATATTTTATACCTATATATAATTATTATCGTCACATATATTATGTAAGTTCAAATATTTTTATTTTCCAAGTGTCGTCGTCACGTCGGGGGACCGCTAAGTGAGAAAAACAGGTGTAGTCGCAGATTGCAACAAAAGAATTTACTCCGAAAAATTCGCAAAATCGACACAACTGTCAACGTCGTCTGCCCTCACGTGTCGCGCGCGGCATTACGTAGAGCGTAGACTATATAATATGCATGAAACTTAAGAGCGCTCGTACCTAAATGTAATTCGTAATAATTAATTAGCTGTTGGAAAAATACTTTATAAACTTTAGCGGTCCCGCGACGCAACGACGACACTTGGAAAATAAAAATATTTGAACTTACATAATATATGTGACGATAATAATTATATATAGGTATAAAATATTATTTGTTAGTTTTTAGAGATTATTTTGTGTCGGGGGTTTTTAAAATTTTTAATTTTACTTTTTGGGATAGGTCGTAGTCATAACTCCTAGTTCCATGGATGACTGCGCCATCTATTAGCATTATTGTGAAGCTATGTTGAAAATTACTGATGCTTGGAGTTAGATCTTTAAAAATCTTGCTTCACACGGACGAAACTGCGGGTAAAAGCTAGTATATACTATGTTTGATGATAATGAGTTCATTACAATACCTAATATCAACACAACAAAGAGAGATGTTTTCAAAAGATTTTGTGTGGGAATTTTGTTGCGTACTAGATGTAAAAGGTACAGTACTTCGTGCAACTCCATCAAAGTATCAAAAAATTTTCATAAAGGTTCTCCGTGTTGTGTTGGCGAGTTGGCGACCCATTTTGCCTATGATTTGCCTATAGTTTTGGCGAGTGGTGCGCACGCGGCGTGACAGATGCAGTCTGCGATAATGGTGAAAGCCCGACAACATCCATTCCGTGTGTTGTTGCACAATCCAACCTAATTTTAGTTATAGAATCAACCAAATAGGTACCTACCTAAATAGTTATAAATGGACCAAGATTCGAAATAATTTAAAGTAAGTAGGTAGGTATGCTGTGCTTTAAAGTAGGTATTTACTATTTATTTACTTTTTACTAACGGCAAAATGGTTTAATTATGCGTTTTACGTAATAGGCTGTCTGTTTGTGCGTATTTGTATTACCATTGTCCTGAAAACTCCTGCTCTGATTTTACTCTCGGGTATACCTACTTAGGTACTTACCTAATATAATTTCTTAGCATAGGTAGTTTATTTTACAACTAGATAAGGCTACAAAGATCACTGCAATGAGCAATCATGTTTAATTTTTTTTTGTGTTACCATTTTCCTGAAAAACTACTGAGCCGATTTTGATGTAGTTTTTGCATTACACTAGCATCCCCATAGGCCCATAGAACAATTTGCTATATGTTCTAGGTTATGGTACAAAGAGGCGCTAAAAACCGCAGCCACTGCTGGGGTTTTTTAAATTTATTCATTTGTTAAAACTTAAAAGCTGTCGTGTTTTTGAAAAAACCAACATGTGCCGAAAATTACACCCGATCTTGAATTAAAAACCTTCACCACCCACATACCTAGGAGACTCCTAGGTATGTGGGTGGTGAAGGTTCAAAGGTAAAACTCCTAGTAGGAGTAGGTACACGGACTATTAAGTCATTTTTAAGATTAGGTAATTTGGGTAACATGCATCCACAGTACGTCTAGTAGGTTACCTCATCATAATCTCGACCGATGGACGTCCTTTCCTGGATATAGACCTCTTGAGAGGACCACAGAACACTATCTTGTGCCGCTTGACGCTTCATATCCGGCTGCTGCCAGCGACTCGCTTGAGATCTTCCGCCCTAATAGTAGGGAGTCTTCCAGCACTGGTCGGCATCAGTACCTTCCTGAAACCTCAACGTCCATGGTTGTTTGGGCTATGTACCCCACTACAACTCGATGCTCTAACTTAGAGGTTATACTTTAGAAACCACATAGATTAGACTATGTGACTATGACTATCCCGGGATAGTCCCGGGAACTCCCCAACTGAAACCTACAAATACTTGGGCATGGCGGAGGCGTTAGGTATCAGAGAGGCCGACATGAGGCAGTCGGTGAGGGAGCGTTTCCTTGGCCGTCTGAAGAAAGTGCTGAAAAGCCTTTTGTCGGGCGGCAATAAGGTGCGCGCCTTCAACGGTTGGGTCATGCCGGTCTTGATGTATTCCTTCGGCATAATCAGGTGGTCTCAGACTGAGCTTGACGCCCTGGACAGACAAGTTCGTGCGCTGCTGACCGCATATCGGATGCATCACCCGCGCTCCTCGGTGATGAGGCTGTACATTCCGCGGAAGTGTGGGGGAAGAGGCCTTTTGAATGCCAAAACCCTCCACAACCGCGAGGTGTGCAGTCTCAGGGAGTACTTTCTCCACGCCAAGACGGAGATGCACCGCGATGTGGTCGCAGTGGACAGGGGTCTGACGCCGCTCTCCTCGGCTAACGAGAACTGGCGCATACCTGTAGTGCTCAGTACCAATGACCGCAGGGTTGTATGGCAAGGTAAGGAGCTTCACGGACGCTTTTATCGGGCCCTCCACGGGCCTGATGTTGACTTTGAAGCGTCCGTGGCCTGGCTGCGCTTTGGTGACCTCTTTGGGGAAACCGAAGGGTTTGTATGTGCAATTATGGACGAGGTCATGATGACAAACAATTACAGAAAATACATTGTGAAGGATGGAACGGTAGACGTATGTCGGGCATGTCGCCGTCCTGGAGAAACTATCCGTCACATTGTCTCTGGTTGTTCTCATCTGGCTAACGGCGAATACTTACACAGACATAACCAAGTGGCCAGGATTATCCACCAGCAACTTGCCTTGAAATACAATCTTGTGGAATCGGAGGTACCGTACTACAAGTATGTGCCCGACCCAGTTCTTGAAAATGGTCATATCACACTGTACTGGGATCGATCTATCATTACAGACAGGACTATTGTAGCCAATAAGCCTGACATAGTGGTGATAGATCGATCAGAGCGCCGTGCAATGATTGTTGATGTTGCTGTACCGCATGACGAGAACCTCGTGAAAGCCGAGAAAGAGAAACTCACCAAGTATCTCGACTTGGCGCACGAGGTTGTCGCCATGTGGAATGTAGACTCAGCAATCATTGTACCGATAGTCGTCACCGCTAATGGTCTTATAGCCAAGAGCCTCGACCAACATCTTTCGAGGCTCTCGTTGGGTAGCTGGGTCAAGGGCCAGATCCAGAAGGCTGTTCTCCTGGACACGGCTCGCATAGTCAGGAGGTTCCTCTCTCTGGGGCCCTGACCGCCGGTTGCTTGGACCCTGTTCCCGATTCCGGTGGACCGCTATTTTTTATATTGACGTGACAACGTCTTATAAATTGGTTTGCCGGGTGACACTTCAAGAAACTGCGTTACGCTCCGCTCACGTTATGCGCTCACAATGAGAGCGAGTGAGAGGCATGGTTAGCCCGCCTAAGAGCGAGAGAGACAGACATAAAAAGTGAAAGGCACGCGTCCCTTCCACTCGAGCACAGTTAGCCCGCCTAAGAGCGAGAGAGACAGAGCGAGAGAGAGAGAGTGAGAGAGATAGGCATACACACCGGTTCATGTCTTGCGCTTCTATTTCGGTTGTCACGTAAAACTTTCGCCCGTATACCGACTTTACAGGCAACCAATTTTTTTTTTATGTTTTTTTTTATAATCAAATATTTAAAAATGTAAATTATATGATATAAATGAAATAAGTGTAAATAATAATAACAGTAGCCGCGCGCGGAGTGTACTTGGAAACCCTTTCATGGAGGCCTTTAAAGGCTCTTTACGCCTAAGATACGCCTCCTTAGATTTCCTCTTTATAATTTTATGGTTAGATCAACGTTATGCTGGTCTCGTTGTATGGAACTATCGGTCTATGCGTTATTAGTCTAAGGTCTAAGTCTGGGCATACTTACTAAGTAGATCGTTTTAGTGTACGTAGGTAATATAAATGATAGGTAAGTCATAGTTGGAAAAGCTGCAGAATTGTGACATTATCAGTGAGAACTATTATCATTAGAGATTAAAATTAATTCAAAGTTAAACAACGCCAAATATTAAGGACCGAGTTGCTGCTAGCGCTTTTATGGCTGGTAAATAATGCGTCAAAAAAACGTCCGTGTCGGTGGAAATGCGAAAATTATTTGCAAAAACAATATTAGTGAGTTCGTCACGTGAAGGTCACGTGTAATGTTCTCGCGCCTTCAGGTATTCTTCTTCTTCTTCGTGACACAGTTGGCAGAGCGGTCGCGGTCATCGCGAAGTGACGTCTTTAGCGGCAGATGTGATTCGCCTCACGAGCATTCGCCACTTCTCCCTGCTGACCGACAGCCTGGTACACTCGTGCACTGGACCGCCCACAGCAGACTTAATTTGGTCGGTCCATCGCATGGGCGACTTCAAAAAAGGAGGAGGTTCTCAATTCGCCGGAATCCTTATTTTTATGTATGTTAACCGATTACTCGAAGACATGTGGATTTTTGAAAAATTATTTTTTTGTTTCAAAGGGCATACTTCCCAGGTCGAGCGGTTTTTAAAATATCAACAATAAATTACATCTTTTGTAGTGGAGCGGGTCGGTTTTTTTTTAAATAATTTTTATATTAAACTAGCTGATGCCCGCGACTTCGTCCGCATGGATTTAGTTTTTAAAAATCCCGCGGGAACTCTTTCATTATCCGAGATAAAAAATAGCTCTGGTAAGCTAGCTAATAATCCCGGTCTGAGGAACCACTACTACATCCATTACTATACCCATGCAAAAAATCGCATCAATCCACTGTTCTGTTGCGACGTGATTGAAGGACAAACCAATAAACACACTTTCGAATTTATAATATCAGTAATGCTTTATTGACCGAGCGAAGCGAGGTCTCTGAGTTAACTAGTGCGATTTGCACTTGTCCGTCCGTCCGTCCGTCCGTCTGTCAGAGCCTTATAACTTTTGAATTACTGAACGTAATTACTTCAAATTTAGATATAATATGTAAACCGATGGCCTCCAGCCGAAAATGGCTTAAAAAGTTATAAAAATCTTTATTTCAGGGGGGCTCTCATAGAAGCGAATGCGAAGTAAAAAAAAAAAAATATCGCGTTACATAAAATTGTTACGTATCATTTTAAAGATAATTTTGAACTGAGTACAAAAATATATTTTTTTTAATTTTTCCCTTAAAATTGACGAAATGGGGGGCTTTCAAAGTGGCGATTTTATACGCTCGCTTGAAGACGCTCTCTAGGAAAATCCGCTATGGATTTTCAAACTGATTTTATGTTTTTAGGTCACTTATATCCTGTACTTGAACAACAAATACTAAAATTATATGAATATTATAAAGAAACGAGATTATTTAATTTTTAATGTACATCAGTAATTCATATAGCATCAACATAGCTTCACAATAATGCTAATAGATGGCGCAGTCAGTAACTATTCCCATGGAACTACGAGTTACGACTAACGACCTATCCCAAAAACAGTTTTGCGTCGACCATTATTATTTAGTTACTTATTAAAATACAATAATTATTGTATTGTAATTTTTTTTGTACCATATTATTCAATTAAAATTATTTTTTAGTTAAATTTTAGTTAAATATTGTATATTTTCTATTCGCGTCGATAGATGACGATTTGTACAGATGCCCGTAACCCGGTTTCACTCGTTAGTACCTACATAATAATTCAATGTTTTCACTAACGTTCCCTAACCTTTACGGGCTATCTATAAGTTAGGTGATTGATGTTTTCTGTCAACTTATTTATCACGATCCTGTACGGGACACCTAAAAGGATATTGGGACGGATGTTAGGACTTAGGATTGTATTTAGGAGCTACCTACGTTAAGAGACTCCTACTTAGGGGATGATTTAGGTATGTTTGGTGAAAACGGGCATAATAATAATGTCAGTTTTGGTTATCATGTATCGATTGAATGAATAATCATGGGGTACCGTTACCGCGAGGTCTCAGTTCGGGGCGAACCACTAGTTATAACAGTTTTTAGGGTTCCGTACCCAAAGGGTACCAACGGGACCCTATTACTAAGCCTACACTGTCCGTCCGTCCGTCCGTCTGTCAGCGGGCTGTATCTCGTAAACCGTAATAGATAGACAGATGAAATTTTCACATATTATGTATTTCTATTGCCGCTAAAACAACAAATAATAAAAATTAAATAAAATTAAAAATATTAAATAAAAATATTTCCATGGGTAGGTACATGGAAATATTTTTATTTAATTTTTTTTTTAAAGAGCGAGGCCCGACTCGCACTTGGCCGATTTTTATAATTGTCAAATTTTTTACCATTATTTGTTATTATATAATGTTATATGCTTTTGTTATTCCACTGTCATTTGCGTTTTGTTATTCCTTGTCAGATGCGTTTTTGTTATACCACGTTTTATAGTGACTTGACGGAAACGTGGTCGAACGGGATAAAAAGTATCCTATGTCCGTCTCCTGGTTCTAAGCTACCTCTCCACCAATTTTCAGCCAAATCGGTTCATCCGTTCTTTAGTTATAAATAGTGTAACTAACACCACTTTCTTTTATATATATAGATATATAGATTATTTGTTTTCAGGCCAATAATAAAATAATAATAATAAAATTCATAGAGGAAAATATAATCGTCTGGTCTCGAACCCTGGTCTGGTTTCGGGACCGCCCAATTTCTCTGAGCTATCGGGAATTTATAGATGATGGCGAAATTTACCTTCGTATTCTAATGATATTGTAAGGGGTTTTTCATTGCCTGAAAACACGGTTTTAAAACGACCTTTTCTAAAAATGAAACCTAGCTCGATCGATTTATCGCCCCCGAAACCCCCTGCATACCAAATTTCATCAAGTTAAAAAAAGTTAAAAGTTTTTGAGTAATCGGCCAAAATGTCGAAAAAAATACCGTCCCCCCCCCCCCTTATCTCCGAAGTTTACCAATCGAAAAATCTGAAATAATTATGGTCAATAGAGGTTTATGTATATTTTACAGGAAAAATAAAATCAACGCAAAAATTATTTTAGTTTAATTAAAAAAGGGGGAAAATCCGGGGTTTGAAATTTCAAAGTAAGATAATTATACCGAGTGGTGTATCATATGAAAGGCCTTTACTTGTGCATTCTAAAACAGTTTTTTATTTATTTCTATATATAATAGTTTTTGAGTAATCGGCTAAAATGTCGAAAAAAATACCGTTCCCCCCCAATTATCTCCGAAGTTTACCAATCGAAAAATCTGAAATAATTATGGTCAATAGAGGTTTATGTATATTTTACAGAAAAAATAAAACCAACGCTCTAACTAGAATTTTTTTTTATGTTAACAATAAACCTCTTCAAACAAAGTTAACGATAAATAAGCAAATTAATATAATATTATCGTTTTACTTTTATTTTTGGAGTACGGAACCCTCGGTGCGCTAGTCCGACTCGCACTTGGCCGGCTTTTTTAATTTTTACCCAAGTAATCTTAAAATCCTATCCCACCAGTATTAGAAACGCAAAAGTGTGTTTGCTTGTTTGTCCTTCAATCACGTTGCAACAAATCTACGGATCGGGTTGAGCCAGATTGTCAGCATGGATAGGTATAGTTCAGAGTGATATATAGGCTTTTTTTATTCTAGAAAAACAGTGAGTTCCTGCTGGAATTATAAAACCCTCACTCCTTGCGGACGTAATCGCGGACTAGCTAGTAAGTATATTGATAAATAGGCGTCACTACACTCATACCAGGCAATGTAGAGTAACAAAGAGAGTAAGTCATGCCCTAGGCAGATCGTTTATATACTTTATAGGGCATAATATAGACGTTTCGCCAACGACGACGCGCGACGCTCGAAATGAATAAGCGCGCTGTAAAAATAAGTTTCTTTTTATAAGCTTTTATTTAGCTTGACCAGTTTATTTATTTGTTTGTTTGTTTGGGTCAAATCTTGCAAGATGAATTAGACCCACTTCCTGGTTTCTGATCGAGCTGAAATTTTGCATTTATGTGTAAATCGGATGACAATGCAATATTATTGTGACATGGAGCTGATCTGATGATGGAGACGGAAGATGGCTATCGGAACTGTAATAAAACGACGTAACCCCATCGAGTTTGTGCTCGTTTGATTCGTCATAACAAGTACTCTGATCCTAGATGATATCCAGATTCTAATGATGTAGCCACTAAAAGTTTGCATTTAAAAATATTTTTTTAATTTACACAAGTGTTTGCCCTATTATTTTATCTGAGTTTGGAATTGCGAAACATTGCCGTACGTGACGAAGGTACCTATGCCATGTCAAACTCTCATGCTGTCCAAGTGTCCAATGGGAAAGCTGTGTAAAGTAAAAATCCTTGCCCAGTACTTTTTGCCAATAAAAATATTGACTGAACTGAGAATTTCCTACAATTTTGGAAGTCGGTTAAAAATATGACGACTTATTTCTTAGGCCTTAGCGACAAAAATTAAAGTTTTTCGATAAAAATAAATCAGACCTGCTGATAGCAGTCTTCAAACTCTGTTTCAATTTGTTAATAGAGTCTTTGAATCCTGGTTTGACAAAGTAGCCATTAGACGATGGATACGTTCAAATGTCGATATCTGTCCGAAGAATACTTATAGGTATCCCAGAAGTATCAGTTTTAGCGACTTTCTAGTGACTTGAAATTGAGCCCAGCGACTCAAATTTACAGCAGTGATAGCCTAGTGGTTAGGACTGTGGTCTCCTATTCGGGGGGTCGCAAGTTCGATCCCGGGTACGCACGCACCTCTGACTTTTCCGAGTCAAGTGCGTTTAAGCAATTAAATATCAATTGCTTCAACGGTAAAGGAAAACACCGTGAGGAAACCTGCACATCTGAAAGTTCTTCATAATGTTCTCGAAGGTGTGTGAAGTCCGCCAATTCGCATTGGGCCAGCGTGGTGGACTATTAGGCCTATAACCCTTCTCTGAGAAGAGACCTGCGCTCAGTAGTGAGCTGTTGATGGGTTGCTAATGATGATGATGATGATGACTCAGATTTATAGGAGTTGCAGCAGTGCCATTGCCATACTTATCTATTAAACCGGAAGTAAATAACTCAATCATTCGGATACCTTTATCGATCATTGGTATCGTGGTGATATACAACCACTTTGCTTACTTATGATAAGCATAATATAATTATAGGTAGATTCCTACTATATCGATGTCAAATATTTGAGCGAATTTTATAATATTTATGTACCTACTTACGTGCACAATTCTGCATCATCCGGTTGTAATGTAATTTTTAACCGACTTCAAAAAAGGAGGAGTTTATCAATTCGTCGGAATCTTTTTTTATGTCATGTAAACCGATTACTCGAAGACGCCGGAACCGATTTGGAAAATTTATTTTTGTTTGAAAGGGTAACGTATACTCCCCAGGTGGTCCCATATAAATTTTTTATTCGGTCGAGCGGTTTTTAAAATATCAACAATAAATTACTTTGTATAGTGGCGCAGGAGTTTGAAATCGGTTTTCTAAAAAGATTTTTAAGCTATTGCATAGCTTTTATCGCGGGCTTTGAGCGCGGCGACCGAATCAAGACATTCCGTAACGAAAATAAACCTAACACCCCACTCTCCGACCGGCACAGCGGTGCGGCGTTGTAACACACGAGTAAACATTCCGAGCAGAGAGGAAGCTTCCTAACAAGCAAGGTCGAAGAAGTATACCTATTCTGCTAGGGTTGTCACCTCTCGGATATAAAAAAAAGGAAATGTCCTTATTGTCTTTGGGTTGTTTTAAACAAACTGTGCAAGAGTTTGGCATTTTTACACTATTTAAGTACACAAATAAATCTAAATCACTCACTCTTCGTCTATTTATTTTCACTAAACGCACGACCGCCAGCCCTTACGTTCATACCCTGAGTGGACCGGTTCTACCCTGATCGGCGTGTGGGTGAATGTGTCGGTGAGAGCTCACGCACACAGCGTTGCGCTATGTATCGGTGAGCCCGCCGCGAGCCGTTAATGTATGTAGCTTCCGCTCTGTTACTTTATTACTCATGTGGTTGTAAGCCGTGCATCGTCTAACGTCGTTTCAGTTCGGCAGACTTCGGCACGGTGTTTGTGTGCGTGCGACTAGAAAATGCTATGCAATAGCTTTACCGCGGCAGTCCCCGAGTGCCACACGTATTTTTTAGGGTTCCATAATCCATACCAAAATGGTAAAAATGGAACCCTTATGGTGAGACTTTCTCCGTCCGTCTGTCCGTCCGTCTGTCACAGTCGATTATTTCAGTAACTATTAAAGCTATCGACATGAAATTTGGCATAGTTGTGTATAATAGTGGCCCAAAAGCATTGAAATAAAAAAAGTCGAAAATTATTTTTAGTTTTATTAAAAAAAGGGGGAAAATCGGGGGTTTGAAATTTCAAAGTAAAATAACTATATCGAGTGGGGTATCATATGAAAGGCCTTTACTTGTGCATTCTAAAACAGTTTATTATTTATTTCTATATATAATAGTTTTTGAATAATCGGCCAAAATGTCGAAAAAAATACCGTCCCCCCCCCCCCCTTATCTCCGAAGTTTACCAATCGAAAAATCTGAAATAATTTTGGTCAATAGAAGTATATGTATATTTTACAGGAAAAATAAAAGCAACGCGGAAATTATTTTAGTTTGATTAAAAAAGGGGGAAAATCGGGGGTTTGAAATTTCAAAGTAAGATAACTATACCGAGTGGGGTATCATATGAAAGGCCTTTATTTGTGCATTCTAAAACAGTTTTTTATTTATTTCTAGATATAATAGTTTTTGATTAATCGGCCAAAATGTCGAAAAAAATACCCCCCCCCCCCCCCCCTTATCTCCGAAGTTTACCAATCGAAAAATCTGAAATAATCATGGTCAACAGAAGTTTATGTATATTTTACATGAAAAATAAAATCAACGCGAAAATTATTTTAGTTTAATTAAAAAAGGGGGAAAATCAGGGGTTTGAAATTTCAAAGTAAGATAATTGACCGAGCGAAGCGAGGTCTCTGAGTTAACTAGAGCGATTTGCACTTGTCCGTCCGTCCGTCCGTCCGTCTGTCAGAGCCTTATAACTTTTGAATTACTGAACGTAATTACTTCAAATTTAGATATAATATGTAAACCGATGGCCTCCAGCCGAAAATGGCTTAAAAAGTTATAAAAATCTTTATTTCAGGGGGGCTCTCATAGAAGCGAATGCGAAGTAAAAAAAAAATATCGCGTTACATAAAATTGTTACGTATCATTTTAAAGATAATTTTGAACTGAGTACAAAAATATTTTTTTTTTAATTTTTCCCTTAAAATTGACGAAATGGGGGGCTTTCAAAGTGGCGATTTTATACGCTCGCTTGAAGACGCTCTCTAGGAAAATCCGCTATGGATTTTCAAACTGATTTTATGTTTTTAGGTCACTTATATCCTGTACTTGAACAACAAATACTAAAATTATATGAATATTATAAAGAAACGAGATTATTTAATTTTTAATGTACATCAGTAATTCATATAGCATCAACATAGCTTCACAATAATGCTAATAGATGGCGCAGTCAGTAACTATTCCCATGGAACTACGAGTTACGACTAACGACCTATCCCAAAAACAGTTTTGCGTCGACCATTATTATTTAGTTACTTATTATAATACAATAATTGTATTGTAATTTTTTTTGTACCATATTATTCAATTAAAATTATTTTTTAGTTAAATTTTAGTTAAATATTGTATATTTTCTATTCGCGTCGATAGATGACGATTTGTACAGATGCCCGTAACCCGGTTTCACTCGTTAGTACCTACATAATAATTCAATGTTTTCACTAACGTTCCCTAACCTTTACGGGCTATCTATAAGTTAGGTGATTGATGTTTTCTGTCAACTTATTTATCACGATCCTGTACGGGACACCTAAAAGGATATTGGGACGGATGTTAGGACTTAGGATTGTATTTAGGAGCTACCTACGTTAAGAGACTCCTACTTAGGGGATGATTTAGGTATGTTTGGTGAAAACGGGCATAATAATAATGTCAGTTTTGGTTATCATGTATCGATTGAATGAATAATCATGGGATACCGTTACCGCGAGGTCTCAGTTCGGGGCGAACCACTAGTTATACCGAGTTGGGTATCATATGAAAGGCCTTTACTTGTGCATTCTAAAACAGTTTTTTATTTATTTCTATATATAATAGCTTTTGAGTAATCGGCTAAAATGTCGAAAAAAATACCGTTCCCCCCAATTATCTCCGAAGTTTACCAATCGAAAAATCTGAAATTATTATGTTCAATAGAGGTTTATGTATATTTTACAGGAAAAATAAAACCAACGCTCTAACTAGCATAGTTTTTTTTATATTAACAATAAACCTCTACAAACAAAGTTAACGATAATTTTATTATATTAATATAATATTATCGTTTTACTTTTACTTTTGGAGTATGGAACCCTCGGTGCGCGAGTCCGACTCGCACTTGGCCGGCTTTTTTTATATTAAATTATTGGTACTAAGTTGAACCCCGGTTGGCTATAAGTGACATCTATATCGAACATAATAAACCGTTTTATAGTACGTAGGTACTATAAAACGGTTTATTATAAGTAGATATACTAGATTTATTATATACTAGATCTAAAAATTAAAAGAAAAGTTGGAAGGCTAATATTCATAACTAAAAAGAATAAACTTTATTATTTACTTACCCAGATACATTTTCTACCTAGTCAAATTTATTAAATCGATAAGCACAATATATCACTAGTGGTTCGCCCCGAACTGAGACCTCGCGGTAACGGTATCCCATGATTATTCATTCAATCGATACATGATAACCAAAACTGACATTATTATTATGCCCGTTTTCACCAAACATACCTAAATCATCCCCTAAGTAGGAGTCTCTTAACGTAGGTAGCTCCTAAATACAATCCTAAGTCCTAACATCCGTCCCAATATCCTTTTAGGTGTCCCGTACAGGATCGTGATAAATAAGTTGACAGAAAACATCAATCACCTAACTTATAGGTAGCCCGTAAAGGTTAGGGAACGTTAGTGAAAACATTGAATTATTTATCAAACATTGAATTTAACTCGTAGTTCCATGGGAATAGTTACTGACTGCGCCATCTATTAGCATTATTGTGAAGCTATGTTGATGCTATATGAATTACTGACGCCCATTAAAAATTAAATAATCTCGTTTCTTTATAATATTCATATAATTTTAGTATTTGTTGTTCAAGTACAGGATATAAGTGACCTAAAAACATAAAATCAGTTTGAAAATCCATAGCGGATTTTTCTAGAGAGCGTCTTCAAGCGAGCGTATAAAATCGCCACTTTGAAAGCCCCCCATTTCGTCAATTTTAAGGGAAAAATTAAAAAAAAAATATTTTTGTACTCAGTTCAAAATTATCTTTAAAATGATACGTAACAATTTTATGTAACGCGATTTTTTTTTTTTTACTTCGCATTCGCTTCTATGAGAGCCCCCCTGAAATAAAGATTTTTATAACTTTTTAAGCCATTTTCGGCTGGAGGCCATCGGTTTACATATTATATCTAAATTTGAAGTAATTACGTTCAGTAATTCAAAAGTTATAAGGCTCTGACAGACGGACGGACGGACGGACGGACGGACGGACAAGTGCAAATCGCCCTAGTTAACTCAAAGACCTTCGCTTCGCTCGGTCGACTACATATTATAAAACAAAGTCCCCCGCCGCGTCTGTCTGTCTATCTGTTCGCGATTAACTCAAAAACTACCGAAAGGATTTTCATGCGGTTTTCACCAATAGGTAGTGTGATTCATGAGGAAGGTTTTAGTGTATAATTTGTTAAGGTTTTGTGTAAATTAGTTGAAATATGACGACAGTTGTTGACGGAAAAATTCAAGCCGCTTGGGAGTTTCATCGAAAACGCTGCTTAATCACTTTGAGATATAAAAAAATAATTTATGGTGGTTGTATGGTGGGATAAGTCTTTACAGGCATATCTATCTTTTAAGGATAGCTCACTATACCCATTTCAACTTCTAAAAAAATGGTCACATATACCATGCGGAAATTGAAAATCTATTTAGAGTATTTTACCACAGGCATTTCATGCACATTATGATAATCCTGTACAGTGTACACCATGCAATTTAAATGAATATCGTTATTGCAAAATAAAAACGAACGCGCGCCAATATAAATACGGTAGATTCATCGACTATTTAAAAGCACTTGTAAAAGTTTATTTGAATAAAAAATATTTCTATTCTATTCTATAATATAAATAAGCGGATTTCAACCCGACGATGGCGATGACGGGACTCGCTCATGCGACCAGTGACCACCCCCCCGCGCGCCGCGTTGTTGCTATATTATAACTTATAAGCCGAGCGATACTTCTTTTATAAGCCTACGTACTGTTCAATATGCTGTTCAAGGTATAACTTATGGAACATTCCACGGAGTTTGCAAAGCATAGGCGTAATATGCTCTACTACCCGTGCGAAGCCGGGGCGGGTCGCTAGTTAATCATATTATAAGTACTCACATAAAATTATGTTTCTACTAAATCAAACGAATGTTTGCCATTATAAATCAAACGAGTGTTTTTATCGATAGGTCTACGGTACCTACTTACGAGTGATGCATCAAAACGCGTGTTCTGAAAGTATTATTGTTCCAGCAGCTGTAGAACATTTTAATAGGCCTATTATATTCATAGGTTTCATTCAATAGATAGGTATAACTATTTGTTTTGCATAGTAATTGGCTGAAATGTGATTTTTTGTTTGTTTGTTATAATATTAATAATCACGTACCTACGTACTTACTTCAACAGTGCTATAAAAACAAGAACAAGTTGATATCATGCACGTGTATAAGGTAGGGGTACGTGTATAATGTAAGTATATAGGGTTCTTACAGAGTACAGACATAGGTACCTTCTATCTGATGCCAGCGGAATCCTTATCCCGTGGGAGTCAAACCCTCTTTGATTTCTCGCGTAAAAATTTGCCTATAGGTAACTACTACTAACTAACTAACTAACTACCTAACTACCTAGACAGGTATCGATTCTCAGGTTGCTTGCTTTGTCGTTGTCGTGTGTGAGAAGGTACAGACAGACAGAGTTACTTTTGCTTTTATAATAATATGGGTATCATCGGTACCTAGATTAGGATTAGGATGTTTGTTGTAACGACCCCGAGCCCAAAGCACAGAATATATAATAGTACTACGTACCAAAAAGTGCATAATGAGTAATGATTTTTTAAGGACGGATATTATTCAGAATAAAAATACGCTTTACCTAACTTAAAAATGATAACTAACAATCACTAACAATAGGAAGGACGACAGGGAAAATAAAATCTCTGTCGTCATCGAGGCAATTGAAATGTAACACGTATTTGTCCCTAGTATAAAATAAAATAAAAAAATAAAAAATCGGCCAAGTGCGAGTCGGGACTCGCTCTTTTAGGGTTCCGTTAAAAAAAATTAAATTAAAAGATTTCCATCTACCCACCTACCCATTTTAATTTAATTTTTTTAATTTAATTTAATTTTTATTATTTGTTGTTATAGCGGCAATAGAAATACATAATATGTGAAAATTTCATCTGTCTATCTATTACGGTTTACGAGATACAGCCCGCTGACAGACGGACGGACGGACGGACGGACGGACAGCGTAGGCTTAGTAATAGGGTTCCGTTGGTACCCTTTGGGTACGGAACCCTAAAAAGCCTTTATTTTCCTTATCTTAACAATACAGTTTATGCTTAACTAATAATATTACTAGTAGTGTGTTAGTAAATTAGGTTTATGTAAGTACTAAGTGTATGTTGTCTTTATGTGAGTATGGGCAATGTGTAAATGTTTAAGTCTGTGGATGTGAGTATGTGCGTGCCATTTGATTTTTGATTTGTCCCTAGTATTGTTCCCAAATTACTCCCAAGCGTGGCTGCAGAGTTGGCACTAAAGCTGCTGTCACCTAGACTTTATAGCATTCGTAACCACATTAATACTCCTGCACAAGTAGGGTTAAAATCTTTCCTATGCCTTTTACAGAGAAAAGAGAGCTGACGTTGTTCACTATTCAATCGCCTTAGGTAGGTATATCTAATACGCATTTGAGCGTTTATCATGCAAATCAACGTTAGATATTGACTTGCTAAATTATTTAATACTGTACAAATATTATGTGTTATAACTAGGGCTCTGGTTTGATAACAATATTGCATTTACGGAAACGCAGGTGGGTATTGCGACACAAGACGTTTTACCCATTTTAATAAATGGGTTTTAAAATGTGTAGTAATATCTGTGATGTATGTACCTAAGTAGGTCTAGGTACATAATTATGTGGAACAAGGAAAGATTTTATCGTTGTTACAGTGTGAAGAGGGCAGCTTCATTCAACTCATCATCATTATCAACCTTTAGACATCCACTGCTGGACATAGGTCTCCTGCATGGACATCCACAGGCTTCGGTCTTGCGCCGCCTGAATCCAGCGGCTCCCTGCGACTCGTTTGATGTCGTCGGTCCACCTGGTGGGGGTCTGCCAACACTGCGCTTACCGGTGCGGGGTCGCCACTCCAGCACCTTGGGGTTGGGACCCCAACGACCATCAGCTCTTCGAACTATGTGCCCCGCCCATTTCCACTTCAGTTTCGCGACTCGCTGAGCTATGTCGGTGACTTTGGTTCTCCTGCGGATCTCTTCATTTCTGATTTGATCTCGCAGGGATACTCCAAGAATAGCTCTCTCCATCGCTCGCTGAGTGACCCTGAGCCTTCTTATGAGGCCCACAGTTAGCGACCATGTCTCAGATCCATAAGTCATCACTGGCAACACGCACTGTTCGAAGACTTTAGTCTTCAGGCACTGAGGAATTTTGGACGAGAAGACATCTCGGAGCTTCCCGAACGCTGCCCAGCCGAGTTGGATTCGGCGGTTGATCTCTTTCTCGAAATTGGACCTACCTAGCTGGACTGTGTGTCCCAGGTATATATACTCGTGGAGCGGTGCATGAGCATTGGACATGATTCTCGTCTTGCTCGTGTTCATTTTCAGGCCCACCTGTTGAGAGACCCTGCTGAGATCGTTGAGCATTGTATTGAGGTCTCTCAGAGTCTCTGTCATGACTACTATGTCATCGGCAAATCGGCATACAACTCACATAGCAGTAGCACCAATTAAAAGGGAAATAGAACTGCGAAGTGTGAACAGTGAAAAGTTGTTTTTCATCATACCTATTCGAAAAACGAATATTGGCTTCAGAGGACAGCGGGAGCAAAATTTCATTTTAACCCCATGGGACTTTTCATTTCTCTCTTCTGATTGGTCCGCGTTATAGTGCTTTAGCATATTAAAGCACTAACGCGGACCAATCAGAAGAGAGAATTCAAAAATGTGTTGAAATTCAAAAATGTTTGAGAAGCTGTTGTTGACTACGATAAGTCACGTGATCAAATTTGTCGATTAGACATATATACGCCCATACTTCCAACATAAATATTAATGTTTAATTATTTCATAAAAAATTATTTGTGTTTTATTTAAACTTTCAATATACGTTTTGGTAATGTCTATACTCTATACATAGTAGGTTGATACTCCTAGCTTTTTCTCATAGGTAATGATGAAAAATAGTATGTGTCATTCGGGGCCAAAATTTTTTGTTCTCGGGCGGCGTATATTGAATTCCTCGCTACGCTCAGGATTCTACTTTAGAATCCCTCGCTGCGCTCGGGAGTCTACTATAGAATCCTTCACTTCGCTCTGAATTCAAAATAACGCCCTCGGGGAACAAAAAATTCCTTTGGCCCCATATAACACAAATAACTATTGTATACTATTTGTATTGTAGATAGGTAGGATATATGGATGCTAATAATAATGAATAATTTATTTGGGATAAGACGGATAAGAAATAGTCTTCTACCCGCCTGTGAAAGTTGTGGCATAATCTGTGAAAAAGATTTTGGTAGCTCATCACCCTGCGACATACATAGGCACTTTTACATTATGATTTGTGAACAGAATGCGGTGGCTAGGTACCTACCTACTAATCATGTTCTCGCTATTGTCACATTGCTTTGTTCATCTACGGATAGCCTGTTTTTTTCATAGGAAATAAAGTTGGTTAAGTTGGAAACAAAGTTAACCTACCTATTAAGACTGAGTTTCCACGGCGCGGTTCGGCGCCCGCGCCCGCAGCGGTAGCGGGCCCGCGGACTCCGTAGAATGCAGATTTGTATGGAAAATGAAGTAGCAATTTCCACGGCGCGGTTTGTGCCCGCGGCGGACGCGGTAACAACGGTACCGCAA
This sequence comes from Oeneis ivallda, assembly GCA_029955525.1. Taxonomy (NCBI): domain Eukaryota; kingdom Metazoa; phylum Arthropoda; class Insecta; order Lepidoptera; family Nymphalidae; genus Oeneis; species Oeneis ivallda. The sequence continues at coordinate 9,759,148 of JARPMR010000022.1, forward strand.
CCGTTGCGGGCGCGGGTGCGAACCGCGCCGTGGAAACTCAGTCTAAAGCTGCCCACACACAGTCAATATTATTGTCAATATTTACAAATATTGTCAATAATATTGCGTGTGTGCGGAGCGTATTGAAGGATTGATCAATATTTTTTCATATAAAAAAAATATTGTCAATATTTTTATTGACAATAATATTGACTGTGTGCGGGCTCACTTAGGTACGTAAGCATGGTAGGTGTCTACGCTACGAGTATCATTTGAAAGCAAATCGAATTATTAGCGACGTCATTTTCCATCACTTTAATACATGTACATGTAAAATCTGGTGCTTTTGACTTTGAAGTGTAACAAAGTAATGACGATCCCGGAAAATTAATACGATAGGTGCCTACGGGCTTAGATATGGTTATTGGAATGTTTACACGAGCTCATCCGCACTCAATGTTATGTTTAAAACGTGCATGTAGGTAGGTACGTTGCAGAATAAATGGCAAGAGTTCGTGGTGATCGTTTTGATTGCATTTTCGAAATCCTTTCGTGCCGGATGTTGCCAGTTCACTACAGTCTACAACTACTACCATAGAAATACTATACATAATTATTAACACTAACAGACTATATTTTTATAGGTACCTATCTATATATATAAAAGAAAGTGGTGTTAGTTACACTATTTATAACTCAAGAACGGACGAACCGATTTGGCTGAAAATTGGTGGAGAGGTAGCTTAGAACCAGGAGACGGACATAGGATACTTTTTATCCCGTTCGACCGCGTTTCCGTCATGTCACTATAAAACGTGGTATAAGAAAAACGCATCTGACATGGAATAACAAAACGCAAATGACAGCTAAACGTAATTTTGTCTTTAAGTATGGTAAAAAATTTGACAATTATAAAAAGTGTTATAATAAAGCATTACTGATATTATAAATGCGAAAGTGTGTTTGTTTGTTGGTTTGTCCTTCAATCACGTCGAAACAGAACAGCGAATTGATGCGATTTTTTGCATGGGTAGGGATGTAGTAGTGGTTCTTCAGACCGGGAGAGCTACTTTTTATCTCGGATAATGAAAGAGTTCCCGCGGGATTTTTAAAAACTAAATCCATGCGGACGAAGTCGCGGGCATCAGCTAGTAATAACATATTATTCAATTAAAATTATTCTTTAGTTAAATATCAAACTTCAATAAACTATTAATTGCTGCATTTTGTTTATTTTCTACTAGCTGATGCCCGCGACTTCGTCCGCATGGATTCAGTTTTTAAAATCCCGAGGGTACTCTTTGATTTTCCGGGATGCTTTACACTCTACAGGTTCTCAACTATACCTATCCAAAAAAAATCACGTCAATCCGTAGGTTTTTTGCAGCGTGATTGACGGACAAACCAACAAAGACAAAATTACGTTTAGCTGTCATTTACGTTTTGTTATTCCACTGTCATTTGCGTTTTGTTATTCATGTCAGATGCGTTTTTGTTATACCACGTTTTATAGTGACTTGACGGAAACGCGGTCGAACGGGATAAAAAGTATCCTATGTCCGTCTCCTGGTTCTAAGCTACCTCTCCACCAATTTTCAGCCAAATCGGTTCATCCGTTCTTGAGTTATAAATAGTGTAACTAACACCACTTTCTTTTATACATATAAGATTCGCGTCGATAGATGACGATTTGTACAGATGCCCCTAACCCGTTTTCAGTCGTTAGTATCTACCTAAATAATAATTCAGTGTTTTCACTGACGTTCCCTAACCTTTACGGGCTACCTATGATAAGTTAGGTGATGATTACTGTCAACTTCTTTATCACGATCCTGTACGGGACACCTAAAAGGACATTGGGACGGATGTTAGGACTTAGGATTGTGTTTTGGAGCTACCTACGTAAAGAGACTCCTACATAGGGGATGATTTAGGTATGTTTGGTGAAAACGGGCATAATAATAATGTCAGTTTTGGTCGTCACGTATCGATTGAATGAATAATCATGGGATACTGTTACCGCGAGGTCTCAGTTCGGGGCGAACCACTAGTGTTAATCCCGAAAATCCTGAGATTAGCCAAGTCCAGTCCCGGATCCCCGGATCCCGGCCGGATTGTATTCTCTACCCAGCATAGACAGACTATTCTATTCGAGAATAGTAGTAGTGACTACTATTCTCGACTACACCATCTTTTAGTACCTACCTACTGGCATAATTAAGGAGAATACAAGAATATATTTTTAAAGTTGAACCAGTTGAACCTACTTCGAACTAAATTATTTATCTGACTAGTTACCCGCCACGGCTTCGCACGGGTAGGCTACAAAAAAAACACGATAGTACACACATAAAATTAAATCATTATGTCTATTTGTAATTAATACCTACGATGGCTGAGAGTTAAGACCACAGATAAGGGAAACAAGGGAGATAGGTATGCCCTATCCTATGAATGAAATTGTATTGAAACCTGCTGTCTCCAGTTATTCTTGTTGTCCTTGTTTCCCTTATCTGTGGTTAAGACCCTCATCATAATATTACCTATATGGAATGCATGTATTCGATCGTTGCCTCTTATGCGAACGACATCCTGCTATTCGTGAAGAGTTAGGTATGTCCTCTATCTCCGATAATATTTATCAGATCTTTATCAAAATAAGACAACACATGCCTGATAGCATGTACACTTTTAAATAAAAAAGGAAGGAATGAAGTAAAATCGATAAAAAAAATTATCCCCTATCCCGCAGGAACTTTTTGTTTATCAGGACAAAAACTATCCTATATGTTGACCCGAAGTACCTATCAGCTACCACTTTACCTTCATTAAAATCCGTTCAGTAGATAGTTTTTGCGTGATGCGCGCACAGACAGACAGACAGACAGACAGAAACTAAATAAAAAATTTAGGCTCAGTACCTATCGATAAAAAGCATCCCCCGGTTAAGTGTCAAAATAATACCTATTTAATAAGAAATCGTCCCGTTACAGTTTCATCTATCTATAATATAATAAAACTGTAACAGGTCCAATTCTGTACATTGAAGATATTTTGAAAATTTTTGTTTGAGGGCACTCTATAATCGATACTGAAGCCAAAACAATTTTTTTTTAATTTTTTGTCTGTCTGTCTGTCTGTCTGTCTGTCTGTCTGTCTGTCTGTCTGTCTGTCTGTATCTTGGCCGCGCATCACGCCGAAACTACTGGACGGATTTAAATGAAACTTGGCACGATTTAAGTTAATACTACGAGGTATAATATAGGATACTTTTTATCCCGAAATTCAGCACGGTTCCCTTGGGAGAGGGGATGAATGTCAAAATGTGTATTTCGCTGTAATTCATTAAGGCGTATTCCGATTTAATCCATTCTTTTTTTGTTAGAAAGCAGGTTCTTTAGAGATTATCCTGTAATTATTTCAAGGTCGTCAATTTCGTAGTTCAGAAATTATAGACATCGCAATCTTCAGTAGCGGTCCAAATAACTTGAACCCCGGAATCTACAGGATACTTTGAGTGAATGGCTCATCTTAAGCTGGCAGGCGTAATTTATCGTATATAGCCATCGTGGATACTATTGTGTCAAAGCCAAACTACTCCAAAGGCGTCAGATTTTGCCAAACGATCATTATATCTACATACTACATAGTAGGTATGGATGTAATACATCGTATGGACGTAATATTACAGTGTTTTCCTATGTAATTTAATATTCTAATCATACTTACTAATATTATAAATGCGAAAGTGTGTTTGTTTGTTGGTTTGTCCTTCAATCACGCCGCAACAGAGCCACGGATCTACGTGATTTTTTGCATGGGTATAATTGAGGACCTGGAGAGTGACATAGGCTACTTTTATCCCGGAAAATCAAAGTGTTCTCGAGGGATTTTAAAAACTAAATCCACGCGGACGAAGTCGCGGGCATCAGCTAGTTATAAATAAGTATAGATTACGTACCTATAGCTTCGGCATCTTTTCATACATCATAATACATACTTAATTATATATTATTCATTGCCCTGACTCATTATAACAGAGCCCTGAGTGTACTTTTGGTTTAATACTCAAAGTCTTTAGCTTACCACAGTTAGAGACTTCATATATCTCGGCTCCCTCGTCACATCAGAGAACGAAATCTCAATAGAAATTCAAAGGAGAATTACTTCGGCAAACAAATGTTATTTTGGTCTGTTACGCTACCTCCGATCTAAGATTCTGCCAAGACATCTTAAAATACTCCTATACAAAACTTTACTTAGGCCAATTCTTACTTACGGGGCTGAATGCTGGGTTCTAAGTAAGAAGGATGAAAACAGCCTGCTAATTTTTGAGCGAAAGGTCCTGAGGAGGATTTTCGGTGCTGTTCAAGATAATGGTATCTGGCGCATTCGTTACAATCACGAACTTTATGGACTATTTAAAGAACCGAATGTCGTCAAAATCATTAAATTGTCACGAATGCGATGGGCAGGACATGTGCAACGCATGGACGATTCAAGAGCCCCGAAAAAGTTGCTTGACAGTAAACCAGAGGGCCGTAGAGGCAGAGGAAGACCTAGAGGCCGGTGGATTGACGGAGTGGAAAAGGACATGAGAGTTTTGGGAGTACGGAGTTGGAGAGAGGCCGCTAATGATCGCCTCAGATGGAGAAATTTGCTTGACCAAGCCAAGGCCCACCCTGGGCTGTAGCGCTTTGATGATGATGATGATTTAGCTTAGCACTACCTCACTATTCCAGCTTAAAGTTCAATAATTATTGTAGCAATTAATTTTGTCACTTTTCTGCTTTCCTTCACCCAGTCAGTTTATTGTCAACCTACTTGTATACCTATACATAGTTTGAAATGAAAATGTTGACTTGCAGTAAACATTGAAGAGAGATGGATACAATATAGCTTAGCTCGCATCGTTGATTGCACGCTATAGATATCTATTTAGCTTAGTTATTTAGTTCGCGGTGTGGCTGCAGCTTTATTCAACGGCCAACAAATCCGCGAAGCGCTAATTTGAAACCGTTTTGTCACTAGACTCGTAAGTCGTAACAGTCAACGCGACGTATAGTAGTACAGTTACAAGTCACTGATCAAACAATAAATTATAGTACTGTAGCTAATCAAATAACAGCAAGTTTTTAAGTAGTTCAGTATCACCTGGACTACATCGTACAGTAGGTACCTACCATCTAAAAATAGATACACATTATATTATTACATTCCAAGTGAAAAGTGGGCACTGCACCTTCACTGCACATAAAAATATTGCACCTATTTAATTAGGGACTTTTGAACCTAAAGAGATTTTCACTCTAGATAATATTATGTAATGTAAAAGAATGTAATGTAGGTATGATATTATTCTTTTATTCATAGAGTAGGTAAGCAATCAGTAGACTACACGGTATACACGCGGTATACAGATGTTGTCGTAATTCCTAGTTCCATGCGGTATACATCATAGAACTAGGAAGACTAGTCGTAATTCCTATTTCCATGGATACTAGGTATATCAAATCAATTAATCATTAATCTGTGCTAGACAGGTAGCAAAAAAATGTCAAACACGTGCATATTTTGAAATTTTTTAATTGTACCTGATTATATATTTCGATTTTTGAAGCTTATTTATTTTAAATTATGCTATTTTAAATTTTAATACCTAATGACCCTATTAATAGAAATAGAAGTCAAAATTATGAATGTTAAATTATGATATGCAACTTACATGAAATATGTTTTTATGAGCAATTTTTTGGAGTGCTCAAAACCGAAAAGATTGAATTAGGTATCTGAATAAAACTCTTGAGTTTTGAGCTAGAAAAGCAACACGTCTATAATAAAAGCTATATTGGTAAAGTTATTATTACGTAATACCACAGAATATAAATTATAATAGTCGTAATACCTTTTATTCCCATTTGCTCATCAATATTGTAATATTGGCGGTGCACCTTAAAATAATACTAGCTGATGCCTGCGACTTCGTCCGCGTGGATTTAGTTTCGGGAACTCTGATTTTCCGGGATAAAAGTATCCTATATCTCTCCAGGTCCTCAACTATACTATACTCATGTTAAAAATCGCGTTGGTTAGAAACACTCATTAACCGACTTCAAAAAAGGAGGTTCTCAATTCGTCGGAATATTTTTTATATAGGTAGTTATATATATTTTATGTTCACCGATTACTCGAAGACGCCTGAACCGATTTGGAAATTTCTTTTTTTTCAAAGGGTAGGTATGCTTCCCAGGTGGTCCCATTGAAATTTTATCGAAATCGATCGAGCGGTTTTTAAAATATCAACAATAAACTAGTGGTTCGCCCCGAACTGAGACCTCGCGGTATCCCATAATTGCCATAAGGTAGTTTTAACTATATTATATTGTAATTAAAACGCGCCGAATCTGATGACGTCAATCGTCATCTGCTTTCGTGGATGGGATGCGTATGCCTACAGTATTTTACTAAAATTCAGCTGGTTCGGTGAACGGGTGTTACGTAGTATACGATTCCATAATAAAAAAATTATAAAATGCGATAACTACGCGCTTGCGGCTTCTGCGGCGAGCATGTCTAGATGCGCGCTCATCTTTACATTCATAGACACAGTACCATCATAAGGTAATAAATATAACATGTCTCTGCCATCAGTAGAATATTTTTTACTAGCTGATGCCTGCAACTTCGTCTGCGTGAATTTATTTTTTAAAATGCCTCGGGATCTCTTTGATTTTGCGGGATAAAAAGTAGCCTGTCACTCTCCAGGTCAACTATAGGTATCCTTGCAAAAAATCACGTTGATCCGTAGCTCTGTTCGGGCGTGATTGAAGGAGAAACCATCACACTTTCGCATTTATAATATTTCACATATAAGGTGCAAGTGCATATAGTTGACGTGGTTTTTTACACAGGTAATGTTGAGGACCTGGAAAATAACACAGGCTACTTTTTGTCCCGGGAACATACATTTAAACGACCGCGCCACTACAAAGTATATAATTTATTGTTGATTTTTCGATAAAATTTAAATGGGACCACCTGGGACCCTTTGAAACAAAAAAGAATTTTCCAAATCGGTTCAGGTGTCGTTGAGTAATCGGTGAACATACATAAAAAAGATTCCGTTAAATTGAGATCCTCCTCCTTTTTTGAAGTCGGTTAAAATAATAATAAAAATTAGTTTAAATTCAACGAAGTTATGGAGTAAAACAGTCAAAATAGTTCAACCCCTATCTCAGAGAACATACATCCATCCATCCATACATCCCTATACTACATCTACACAAACATACATCCGTATACAATATACATCCATCCTCACAAACTTAACACTAACAACATTAATAATATTAGTGGGATAAGTAGGATCGAATATAGTTAATGTAGTTATTGGAGGGGGAGGATACAAACATACATACATACATGCATACACACATAGATATGTACATACATGCATGCATACATACATACATACATACATACATGCATGCATACATACAAACATGCATACATGCATACTTGCATACATACATGCATACACACATACATACATACATGTATGCATGCATGCATATCACCGCATAATTTAAGGATAAATATGTGAAAAGTAGGGAGCAGGTATCCCGCGGGAACTGTTTGTTTTCCCGGGATAAAAAGTAGCCGTTGTTACTTTTCAGTTCCTCAACTATGCCTATCCCAAAAATCACGTCAATATGTAACTCCCTTGGCACATAATTGAAGGATAAAAATGTGAAAGTACCATACGAATCCCGGGATAAAAAGTAGCCTTTTCACTTTTCAGGTCCTCAACTATGCCTATCAAAAAAACCATGTCAATCTGTAACTCCGTTGGCGCATAATTGAAGGATAAATATGTGAAAAGTAACAAACGAATAACCTGCGGGAACTGTTTGTTTTCCCGGAATAAAAAGTAGCCTTTTCACTTTTCAGGTCCTCAACTATGCCTATTCAAAAAACCACGTCAATCTGTAACTCCGTTGGCGCATATGAAGGATTAATATGTGAAAAGTAGCATACGAATATCCCGCGGGAAATGTTTGTTTTCCCGGGATAAAAGTAGCCTTTTCTCTTTTCAGGCCCTCAAATATACCCATACACAAAACCACGTCAATCTGTAACTCCGTTGGCGCATAATTGAAGGATAAATATGTGAAAAGTAGAATACTAATATCCTGCTGGAACTGTTTGTTTTCCCGGGATAAAAAGTAGCCTTTGTCACTTTTCAGGCCCTTAACTTTACCTATACAAAAAAAAACACGTTAATATAAAACTCCATTGCGTGACAACAACAAGTGATAATAAACGATCACGCTGGTTAATTGTGTGTGTTGAACCCGGTGGTTAGGTAACTGCATGGTACCTGTGCAAAAAAATCACGTCAATCTAAAACTCCATTGCGCGTATTTTGAAGGACAAATGCGTAAAAAATAGCGATGCTATCCCGCAGGAACTGTTTGCTTTTCCAGGATAAAAAGTAGCCTATGTGCTATTCCAGACTATAATCTATGTCTGTGCCAAATTTCAGCAAAATCGGTTCATTAGTTGTCGCGTTAAAGAGTAACAAACATCCATCCATCTATCCATCCATCCATCCAAACATCCATACATCCTCACAAACTTTCGCATTTATAATATTTATAGGATTCCACGTAAGATGGTGCTAACTTCTAATTATTGTAAATAGAAACGGATTAACTTTTGCAAAAACAACGTGATAGTTTTATTGATAATTATTTGCTAATTGAAAAACATAATTAGTAATAGACAAAATAAGAATAGCTGACGCAAAACTGTATTTACAATAATAAAGACAGCGCCATCTATTAACAGTATAGTGAAGTTTTGTTAAAAACATTGATGCCCATTAAAAATTAAATAATTTCGTTTCTTTATAATATTTATCTAATCTTAGTATTTGTTGTTCAAGTACAGAATATAACTCAAATTATGTGTAAGTTTCAAGTTTTAAAATAAAGTGGTTTTAGAGATCTAGCCTCGAATTTAATCTCCACTTTGAAAGCCCCCCATTTCGTCAATTTTAGGAAAAAAATTAAAAAAAAAAATACTTTTGTACTTTGTTCCAAATTATCTTTAAAATGAGGTACTGCAACCCTATGAAAAGCAAAAAAATATATTTTACTTCGCATTCGCTTCTATGAGAGCCCCGCTGAAATAAAGATTTTTATAACTTTTTAAGCCATTTTCGGCTGGAGGCCATCGGTTTACATATCATATCTAAAATTGAAGTAATTACGTTCAGTAATTCAAAAGTTATAAGGCTCTGACAGACGGACGGACGGACGGACAGACGGACGGACGGACAAGTGCAAATTCACTCAAATAAACTCGGAGACCTTCGCTTCGCTCGGTCGAATTATATACTTTGTACTGGCTCGGGCGTTTGAAGTCGGTTTTTATAAAGAATTTTTTATATTAAATTATTTTGTTCTTTTAATCATAGAGCAACGGTCGACGTAATCCTACCTGAATAAATTGTAAAATAAAATAAAAATAAGATGCGTTGCTCTGTTGCTGCGTGATTGCGAAGAATAAACCAAGCAACAATAGCACTTTTTACATTATTAGAAACCTCGATTCTCAGATGTTAGCGGTGCGATAGTGGACACGGGATGGGCGAACACATAGGGCGGAAAGCGCAGGCGCGCTGAGCGGGCATGTGGGCGCGCGCGGCGCGGCTGCTGCGGCGCGTGGCGCTGCTGGCCCCGCTGCTGCTGACGGCGCTGGCGCTGCTGCTGCTGCCGCGACCGCCGTCCTTCAGCCCGCCCGCGAGGCTGCCGTCGGCACCGCCGCAGCCGAAGGAAGAAGTGCACATTCAGGTCCAATGCATTCATAACTACCTTAGTATCTTCATTAAGGTTGATTATACGGGTCTGCCCGCGAAATTCAGATTTCATTTGGTTTTTCGCACATTCTAATTCTAATTGACCGAGCGAAGCGAGGTCTCTGAGTTTACTAGAGCGATTTGCACTTGTCCGTCCGTCCGTCCGTCCGTCCGTCCGTCCGTCCGTCTGTCAGAGCCTTATAACTTTTGAATTACTGAACGTAATTACTTCAAATTTAGATATAATATGTAAACCGATGGCCTCCAGCCGAAAATGGCTTAAAAAGTTATAAAAATCTTTATTTCAGGGGGGCTCTCATAGAAGCGAATGCGAAGTAAAAATTTTTTTTTGCTATTCATAGATTTTCTGTGTATCATTTTAAAGACAATTTGTAACAGAGTACAAACGTTTTTTTTTTTATTTTTTTTCCTAAAATTGACGAAATGGGGGGCTTTCAAAGTGGCGATTTAATACGCTCGCTTGAAGACGCTCTCTGAGAAAATTGGCTATATATTTTCAAGGTCTACTTATTTTCTTACTTCACTTGTATCCTGTACTTGAACAACAAATACTAAAATTAGATAAAAATTATAAAGAAACGAAATTATTTAAGTTTTAATGGGCATCAATGTTTTTAACAAAACTTCACTATACTGTTAATAGATGGCGGTGTCTTTAATATTGTAAATACGCATCCCATCCACGAAAGCAGATGACGATTGACGTCATCAGATTCGGCGCGTTTTAATTACAATATAATATAGTTAAAACTACCTTATGGGAATTATGGGATACCGCGAGGTCTCAGTTCGGGGCGAACCACTAGTTCTAATTGTGCCAATATGGCAGTCTCATCTTCACAGGTTTATACAAAAATCTTTAGGTACTTGAAAGTGTCCAGTTTAAGAAATTAGTCAGAATATCGAGTTGGACGTGATTTACTCACAAATTAGTCGATATTCTGACTAATTTCTTAAACTGGACACTTTCAAGTAAAGATTTTTAAATAACCCTGTGAAGATGATACTTCCATTGGCGCAATTAGAATGCCATAAGCCTACTTTGTCGTATTAGTTAACAAATTGCGAAAAACCAAATTAAATTTGAATTTTGCGGGCAGACCCATATAGTCCACCTTAACAGCCAATCCTTACTAATATTATAAGTACGAAAGTGTGTTTGTTTGTCCTTCAATCGCGCCGCAATAGAGCTACTTGACTTTATTTTTTGCACGGGTGTAAGTTGAGGACGGAGAGTGACATAGAATAGCGTGTTGGCAGACCTTTCATTAGGTGGACCGACTATAGAAGTCGCTGAATACAAGCGGCGCAAGACAAATGCCACTTCCTGTGGAAGTCCATGCAAGAGACCTTTGCCTAACAACGGATGACTATCGGTTGATAAAGAAGACAATAAGACTCTTTGAGGCGTCTGCTATTGCTGAAAATTTTATAGACATGAATTTCCTTAGAAAGAAATATAACTGCATTAAGTAGATACCTAAACCTACTATTTAATGTATTTCATTCTAGAACTCTCTAGCAGAGGATGAAACTCCAGTTAATAAACTAAACCAAGATGTCGAAGAAGAGCCCAAACGGCCTTGGTTTATGTCTGGCGGTGAACAGCGTCCCTGGCATCACGACCCTAACGCTAAACTCTTTCCTGAAGATGCACCTGGTGATGACAGGTGAGAAAAGAATAAAAATGATCTATAACTTCGATCGAAATGTGTTTAGGTAGGTACCTTAATATATTCTAACAAATCCCTCAGTACCTGAAAACCGAAGGCTTCGAACAGTGCGTGTTGCCAGTGATGATTTAGGGATCAGAAACTTGGTTGGTAACTATGGGCCTATATAATAGGGTATTTTACTCCTAGTGAAAATAATTTAAAAATAACTACATGAGATAGTTTAGGCAATAAGAGCGAACGAAGTTACTATACAGACGGGTCGCTTGCCTTAAAACACATTCTAGGCAAGGTCTAGACTCTAGAGTCTAGACCATGGATTCCCAAACTATTTTGGGCAAGAGACCCCTTTTCCTTAATGAACTGATACCTCAGACCTAGGTTTTTTCCTAGGTTTTTTCCTATTGATACAAAATACTTACCAATTTAAAAACTTTGCGTTTGGTTATGTGAGTAAACGTGACAACATTTTCTCATCAAAATTAAATTAATACTTATACTTACATAAAATTCAGTAAATATCAAGTATAATTATTTAAGTTTAATTAATTATTAATACAAATTACGTAAAAAGTACAACAATGATACTTCCTACTAAAATATTAGTCATTCTTATAACAAGTTAGTAACTACATGTAACACCTCATACAAGTATCTTGAAAGTTTCAAATAAGAACTTGTGTTAATTAATAAGGGTCGATTTTTAGACCTCATCGACCCCCAAAATCAGTTTTCGTTTATGTCGAGCCCTGGGAAACCGATTCCGACCCCAAGGGGTCGATATCGACCACATTGGGATTCGCTGGTCTAGACTAATATGTTTATCGTTTTCAGAATTGTCGAGCAGCTCACTTATACACTGCCAAAGGATGAGGACATACCCATTAAGAAGATATTATTGGCAAACGGGTTAGGTTCTTGGGGAGTGTCTGGCGGAAGAACGGAGTTCATCAGGAACAAGTGTCCCGTGGACCGCTGCAGCCTCACTGCAGACGCTAGAGACGCCGCTACCGCTGACGCTATTCTATACAAAGATCATCACACCCCTTTTAATGTCAAAAGGCCTCATAATCAGGTAGGATTAAGAGCAGTTCTAATAATAACTATAGGTACTATATTAGGTATACCTAACTAGATCAGTCTCTCTCTGCATCGTGTTTCCCATTGATGAGGGTTGTCAGTCGTGACCCCTTTCCATCCTATTATCCTATCCTATTATAATATTATAAATGCGAAAGTTTGTGAGGATGGATGTATGTTTGGATGGATGGATGTTTGTTACTCTTTAGCGCGACAACTAATGAACCGATTTTGCTGAAATTTGGCACAGCACAGACATAGATTATAGTCTGGAATAGCACATAGGCTGCTTTTTATCCCGGAAAAGCAAACAATTCCTGCGGAATAGCATCGCTATTTTTTACGCATTTGTCCTTCAAAATACGCGCAATGGAGTTTTAGATTGACGTGATTTTTTTGCACAGGTACCATGCAGTTACCTAACCACCGGGTTCAACACACACAATTAACCAGCGTGATCGTTTATTATCACTTGTTGTTGTTATGCTAGATCACAAGTTTCTCGAAACTATATCAGTATCTAAACCAATTTAAATTGATGATGGTAAATAAGATTACAACCCGCACACTTTATGAAAGGCGCTAACATGCGACCTTATCATTTAATCGCTTTGTAACTGCGAACTGCATTCCAGATTTGGATTCTCTATTACTTGGAATGCCCGTACCACACGGCGTCCCTGAGGCCAACCTCATTAGACGTGTTCAACTGGACGGCGACATATCGCCGCGATTCAGACATTGTCGCTCCTTACGAAAGATGGGTTTACCACGACGAGTTGTTTACGGAAAAGGAGCCAGAGAGAAATTACGCAGGAAACAAAACAAAGAAGGTAAAATTGACTACTACTCTCATACCTACCTATTGGAGAATTAGAAACTTCATAGAATCTAAATTATTCTAATAAAAATTCGAAGTCAACTTGTGACTTAACAATAGCACCACCCACCCCCCGATCGTCTACAAGTTTCCGATCAAAATCGTATTCATTTGATGGCATTAGCGTCAAAGTAAAATATACCTTGACTGTATTTATTTAAAGTCACAAATTCAGTACAACCGATTTTAACATGGAGTGCTATGGAGCGTATCTTACATACTTACCTAAACGTATAAGAAGGCTTACACGAAATTGAGCTCTAATTCAATGCTATTATGGTTTATTTTACTTTGACGCTAATGCCATCAATACGATTTTGATCGGCAGTCGGGGGCACGAAGCAGAAAGATTCTGCTGTAAAAGAGCCGACAAAAACCCAAACAGTCGCGCTTTTTCAAAAACTCACAACTAATTAACTAGTGGTTCGCCCCGAACTGAGACCTCGCGGTATCCCATAATTCCCATAAGGTAGTTTTAACTATATTATATTGTAATTAAAACGCGCCGAATCTGATGACGTCAATCGTCATCTGCTTTCGTGGATGGGATGCATATTTACAATATTAAAGACAGCGCCATCTAGTAACAGTATAGTGAAGTTTTGTTAAAAACATTGATGCCCATTAAAACTCAAATAATTTCGTTTCTTTATAATATTTATCTAATCTTAGTATTTGTTGTTCAAGTACAGAATATAACTCAAATTATGTGTAAGTTTCAAGTTTTAAAACAAAGTGGTTTTAGAAATCTAGCCTCGAATACAATCTCCACTTTGAAAGCCCCCCATTTCGTATGGGAGCCCCCCTGAAATAAAGATTTTTATAACTTTTTAAGCCATTTTCGGCTGGAGGCCATCGGTTTACATATCATATCTAAAATTGAAGTAATTACGTTCAGTAATTCAGAAGTTATAAGGCTGTGACAAACGGACGGACGGACAAGTGCAAATCGCTCTAGTAAACTCAGAGACCTTCGCTTCGCTCGGTCGATTAAACCATATTTGTAAGTAATAATTTAATTAATTTCAGGTAGCGTGGTTCGTTTCAAACTGCCACGCCCGCAATCGTCGGTTACAGTACGCTAGACAATTATCCAAATTTATTTCCGTGGACATTTACGGTGCTTGCGGGTCACACCACTGTCCGCGCGCCGATCCCAACTGTTTGGAAATGCTCGATAAGGAATACAAGTTCTACCTGGCCTTTGAAAACTCAAACTGTCGGGATTATGTTACAGAAAAGTTCTTTGTGAATGGGCTTCAGTAAGTCACTTTCTTCTTCTTTATCCACCGATACCTACCTCAACATCCACTGCTGGAAAAAGGCCTCTTGCACGGAATTCCACAGACCACGATCTTGCACCACCTATATCCTATATCAGACTCGTCTGATGTCGTCAGTCCACCATGTGTGAACCAACACTGCACTTTCCGGTGCGGGGTCGCCCATCTAACACCTTGGGACTCCAACGACCACGACATTTAGTTCTTCGAAAATACTTAGTTTAAGCTTCAGTTTCTATCTTATTTATGTGGATATTTCCCAGAACGATTATATTACTCAATCATACTAATATTATAAATGCGAGTGTTTGCTTGTTGGTTTGTCCTTCAGTCACGCTGCAACAAACCTACGGATCGGCGTTTTTTGTATGGGTAGGTATAGTTGAGCACGAGTGACATAGGCTACTTTTTATCCCGAAAAATCAAAGAGTTCCCGACGCTCTACAAATGACTAAAACTTCAATGTTATGATTAAATTGTAGATAAAGAACTGATAAGTCATATTTTGTGGTATGTGCCCCTGCCCACACTATATTTTGGAATGCAATTGCGAATTAAAATTTTACTGGTCATGGGTAGGTACCTACTCAAGAGTTTTTATCGAAGCGATAATAAAATTTACCTATCACGTGTTGTCGTGTAATTTCATTTTGATAAGTTAAGATTTATGTGTTTAATTAACAGAAAAATCTAGAACTTCAAACATGCTTAAAGTTCTACATTTGCATTTTTGATGCATGATGACGCAGTGTAAGAATTACCATCCTGTCTAGTTTGAAAGGAGTACGTAGGTAGGTAGTAGTAGTAATCGGTTTCCCCATGCCACCTTACCGGAACCACACGAGTAAATATTCCGAACAGAGAGGAAGCTTCCTAACAAGGTCGAAGAAGTATACCTATTCTGCTAGGGTTGTCACCTGATGCATGTCAACAATTTAAGGAAAAAATAAAAATATTTTAAAGTTTGTATAATTATGTATAATTTCAGTTATATTCTGAACTTGAACAAAAAATACTTAAATTAACAAAAATATAAAGAAATGGTTTTTTTCATGAACATCAGTATTTTTGCCATAACTTCACAATTAATGTTGTTTCACAAATAATGGCCCAGGGAAGCCTTAATATCGATTTTGAACGAAATCTGTCGAATAACAAAGAATTTCAATATGGCGTTGACTTTTAAAATTTTGGCATCCATAAACTCTTTCTTGACCCCAGGGAATCCTTAATATCGATTTTGAACGAAATCGGTCGAATAACAAAGAATTTCAATATGGCGGTGACTTTTTAAAATTGTGGAACCCATTTCCTAATTCTTCACCCCAGGGAATCCTAAATATCGATTTTGAACGAAATCGGTCGAATAACAAAGAATTTCAATATGGCGGTGATTTTTTAAAATTTTGGAACCCATTTCCTAATTCTTGGCCCCAGGGAATCCTAAATATCGATTTTGAACGAAATCGGTCGAATTACAAAGAATTTCAAAATGGCGGTGACTTTAAAATTTTGGCATCCATTTCCTCTTTCTTGACCCAAGGGAAGCCCAAATATCGATTTTAAACGAAATCGGTCGAATAACAAAGAATTTTAATATTATTTATTAATTAATTTAATACGTACCTATACGTATAAAAAAACTACTTACTTCTCTTTATCTCTCGGATATAAAAAAAAGGAAATGTCCTTATAAGTCTTTGGCTTGTTTTAAGCAAACTGTGCAAGAGTTTGGCATTTTTACACTATTACATACATATTAAGTACACAAATAAATCTAAACTCACAACAAACAAACACTCACTCTTCGTCTATTTATTTCCACTAAACGCACGACCGTCAGCCCTTACGTCCAGACCCTGAGTTACCCTGAGCGGCGCGCCGCGGCGTGTCGGTGAATGTGTCGGTGTGAGCTCACGCACACAGCGTTGCGCTATGTATGGGTGAGCCCGCCGCGAGCCGTTTGTATGTAGCTTCCGCTCTGTTACTTTAATACCTACTCTGTGCCGGAACTCTAAATCGCTTGGCGGCACGTGTTTAACGGTAAGCTGGTAGGTAAGCCTCCCAACAGACCAAACCAGATATACCTAGGTATGGTTTAGAAATTAATAATAATAAATTGAGAAATTGCCCCACACCGGGAATCAAACCCTAGAACTTATACGCTTTACCACTGCGCCAGAAAGGTCATCAAGAATCAATGAGTTTGTTGATTGCAGGCACGACGTGCTGCCTATAGTGATGGGAGCACGCCCAGCTGAGTATGCGGCAGTAGCACCGCACAATTCATACATCCACGTCGAAGAGTTCGCAGGACCCGAGGAGTTAGCTGCTTATCTACGTCGCCTCGATGAAGACGACGCCCTTTATAACTCCTACTTTAAGTGGAAGGTAAGCAGTTAATAATAATGATATAATGGAGATAAACATGCGAAACAGCATCTAAAAGCCTGGCCAGCAAAATTAAAAAATTGCTCCTGCATAGACTGAGGTAGAGTCCTCATAAAAATGACATTGTCAAAATCTAAAAACGTTTAGTGAATTGCACCATTTCAAGCTGGAACCGTAGTAGGTATACCCAAGATTGCAGGTTATATTGGATACCTACCTACATTTGACATTTGTGACGCTTTAATGTTCACATTAATGACGTTTAGAAGTAAACTACTATTCAGCTACTTCCATGGTGTGGACAGTAGATGAAATTAGTTTGCTGGCTTATCAGAGCCAACTTCGAACACTGTGGAGCTGGGTTTTAAAAATCCCGCAGTAACCCAGCTTTTCCGAGGTAAAAAGTAGGTACTACACTAGCGGCACGCTATGATGGCCGGTTTGACACATTACAATAGTGATGTGGAATGTCAATTTATTCTCGAACAAAAAACAATTAAGTTTTGTTTTTGTACCTGATTAAATAGGTTTAATAAAACAAAAATGTATATGTTTATTTAATTTATTTGAACGAACTGAATATTTGAATGAAAATGAATATACATACTTTATATGCACACAAGAAACATATGAATACAAAAGATACCAAAAAAGGTGCCACAAAAGGCCATAATTAATCAGATTCGTCCATACTACTATTTTCACTGTCGTCACTGCTATCATCACCTACATTAATAATTATATGTTCGTTTTCTATAATATTATCTATTTTCACATCTCTTTCATAATCTTCCCTTATTAATTTAACAGTTCTATTCACAACCTTTTCCCAGTCTCCTTTAGTCACATGTTCACAAGCTTCTTCTAATAATTTTAGCATTTTTTTTGTGGTAAATGGGGGTTCTGTATTGTGTCTTGCAGCATATCCCTTAATTTGAGCCCACACCAACTCAATCGCATTATACTCACAATGGTAAGGCGGTAACCGTATAACTCTGTGCCCATGTTCTAATGCTATTTCGTCAATGACGTATCGGATCTTGGTTGGTTTGTTTTCTTTTAAAAGACGTACTAATTCCGCTTTTAACATATTCATGTTTGCATCTACGCCATTTTTACGAAGCCATGCGACGATATCAGCTTTCTTTTGGGATTGGGCAGGTGGCTTGTCAATTTGCATCGAGTGGTATGGGGCGTTGTCCATAATTATAATAGATGGTTCAGGGAGGCTACACAACATTGAGGTAAACCATTCAGTAAACTTTTCTCCATTCATGTCTTCATGATAGTCTCCAGTGGTTTTTGACGCAAAAGCCATGAGAGAACCTTCGACAAACCCGTTGATGGTTCCGGCGTGACAAATTATAAGTCGCGATCCTTTTCCTACAGGAACTTTGGAAGTAGATGCTGCTGTGTCATCGTTCCAAGAACGGCCTACAGTATGGTTAGCATTAAGCCATGTTTCATCCAAGAACACAACATTTTGCCAATTTTTGATTTCTTTCACTTGCCGTAAAAAAGTATACCTTGCCATCGCTATATCAAATCTTTCCATCAATATTTTGCGTTTGTTACATTTTTTGTATCGAAATCCAATGGTCTTCAAAATCTTCGTTAAAGAACTTTCCCCACCGAAGAATAATCCAGCTTCCTTCAGTGAATGCACCAACTTTTTTCTTGTTGGATACTCCTTCTGTAAATAGTAGCCGTAAACATGTCTTCGGATAGCATCGGCATCAAAGCTATCGATGCCTACGACTGGTTTTGCTCGTTTTCTCTTTTTTGGTGTGTGAAGTTTATTTTCTTCTGTGCCAGTCTCGCCATATTTTTTTTTAGTTATCCGTCTAACAGTTCGTTGTCCAATATTAAGCGCATCAGCTACGCGTTCAACCACTGACGTTATAGGTAAAATTGGCCCTCCATTTTGAGCTTCACGATCGAAATAGTTACGAAGGCGTATTACGAACTCACGTGTCTGACTATTTAGAACAGTTCTCTGCGTACGTTCGGTCATATCGACGAAATCCACAACAAAGGGCTTGAACAGAGTCCAAATTAACGAGCAAGGGTCAACAGTAATGCAGTATCAATATTTGAAATCCAAAGCCAGGTCAAAACTATATCACAATCGCATTGCACTGACAGTTTATACTTTTCGAAGCAACGTCAATTCGAAACTGCTTTGTTTTGCATTGAGCATTGACGCGAGTTTGCCGGAGGTAGTAGTTGTGCTAGCCAGCGATCCTATGTGACGATCGTATTAGATTCCATTTTTAAAAATTTTCAATTTAGAAAACCAAATGCCGAGTTGTGGTATATATCATATAAAAATAAAAATTTTACCTTTTGTATGAAACAGCTGATATTTTTTTGCGATTTCAGAGGTTTGTCCACATAGTGAAAATTGTTCATATTCACAAGTACATTCACCCCTTAAATGGTGCAAACTGATTTTTCTACACTTGTATACATTTTAGAAATCAATTTAATAAATAAATTTTGAGTCCTAAACCTAAAACTACATTCGATAAAATTTATGAATCTCTGCACATCACTATCGTCAATAAAGTAATACAATTATTTCCTTCAAAGTCGTTATCAATTAATACGGAACTTCATGAGCGGACAAACGTCAAACCGGCCTTCATAGCGTGCCGCTAGTGTAGTTACCTAGTTTTACTACCAGAGATAATAAAGACTACCTACTAGGTAGTCTTTATTATCTCTGCAGATTCTTATCTATACCCATGCAAAAAATCACGTCAATCCGTTGCTCCGTTGTTGCCTGATTGAAGGACAAATCACACAGAATTCAGAAGTAACATTGATATACTTTACAGGGCACAGGCGAGTTCATAAACACATACTTCTTTTGCCGCGTGTGCGCAATGGTGCATGCGAACGCACGCAGGCAACGCAACGCTCACTACACGGACGTGCAAGCGTGGTGGCGTGACTCCGCCTGCACGCGGACCGAGTGGCGAGCCGCCTCCCGCGAGGCCCGCAGCCCCCGCGACCCGCCATAAGCCGTCAACGTCGAGCCAGACAAACCAAAAATTATTTCAAGGAAAAATAAAATTATTTTGCTATAATCCGCCAAATACCTACCAAAAAGAAAAATCTATATGGAAAAACGCGTAAATACCCTGTGGCGTAACTACAGGGTGGCATTTAGGCAAAATGCCACGGGCCCCAGCCGAAAGGTGATCCCGGCCTGATAGCACATTGTAAAGTAAAAAAAAGTGTGTGTGTCAGCTCCGACGCACGACTGGAGTTTACTCCAACGTCGTAATGCATTCGCGGCGCTCGCTGCCCGATCGGTATGCGCTCGGCTTCCCGAAGCGAAAGCTCTTTCGACAACTCAAGCGAAAACCAACCTTATTTACTCAACGTTAGGGTAGAAATTTGCATCGTTGTGAAAAACGTAACGAGGGCATTCGACAACTCAAGCGAAAACCAACCTTATTTACTCAACTTTAGGGTAGAAATTTGCATCGTTGTGAAAAACGCAACGAGGTCATTCATAAGTAGATTTTACTCCTCGAATTTTTCTCATACCGGGCGCCTAAAATCGATTCTTAAGGAGTAAACTCCAAAAAATGTTTAACGTTGGTTGAGCTTCTTTATATGGGGTGAGTGCCCCATCCAATTCATTTGCCACAGGCCTCGAACGGTATAGTTACGCCACTGTAAATAACCTTAACCTTCTACGTACGTACGTATTTCGAAGAGTTTGTATGGTGTTAGGTGTTCCTGCGATTCTTCCACACTTATAACGAAGGTGTACATCGCGAATGGCGAGTTTTGCCATAGGTAGTTAAAGATTGTTCTGGTTTGACAGATTATAGCAAAATAATTTTCTTTGAATATCATGGAATTCCGCAAAGTAACGCCTGCTTTTATCCAATACAAAATACTTTTTTAACCAATATAAAAGTAATTTATAACTCCGGCGAAAAATATGACGAGTGTAGTCTATTTTTCCTTAGCCACAGACGCTTCCGTCTAAAAGGGTACACAAGTGGTTTCTCGCAGGACATAAGCGGGACGCTAAAAACAGCGCATACGTTCTTACTACTTACCGCACTGACAATAAAACCGTGCCGCAAGTGAAAAACCATGTGAACAACCAAACGGTTCGTCGGTTACGCGCTTCACTGAAACATTTTCTGCAATTTATTTACCTTAGACAGCTAAAGAAAGATAGATTATACCTAAAATCTATTCCGTATCGCAGTGTCTGTAGTTTGCAAATCACTGCGTTACACAGTAGATACGCTATATTTTTATTTTACTATCTTATTAATTGCAATATTTTCCGCGTGTTCTCTAATCAGTTGAACCATGTGGGAACCTATTCTTATTGATTCTTCAATATTAAAAATCAGTCATCCAGACTCTGTCATAAAATTACCAACACGGTTAATCAAAGGGAAAAATCTTAATAGGTACTAAACAATTTTGCAAGGTCTTGAGCACAAATAAAATTGCAAATTTGTTGTGAAGTCCAAAAGCACAATCTACTTCACGAAAGGGTTTCAATTTAGGGTAGGTATGTACAAAAACATGTTGAATCATTACCAAGCATACCATTAGGTAGGTATACACATAAACAGCATAAAAAGATAACACCATTTATTACTGAAATCGTTTTGGTTTATCAAACAGATATTTTGGATTATCTGGACGAATATAACTTTGTTTGAGTAGGTACTTATCAGTTTTTACGGTTCTCATTTCAAACAACCGTTCTTATCTGAAATTTTATGTAGGTCCTACAAACTCGTACGTTATGAAATAACTTTCATCATTCCATTTGTCATAAAATAATTATATGTATTCACGTCCATTATTATAATGTCCATGGCCAGTTCAAAATATGGTATTGTTAAAATAAGTATAATAACTGATATCTACCCGCCGTACATAGGTACCGTATTATATAAGATATTTTAATACATGTTATAGTTGCAATGCCTTTAACGATTCTTATTTACAAGAAATAAGAGTCTACGAAAAGGTTAGATAAATGTGGCTTTGTCGTTAGCACAAAATGTAGTCGTGAACGAGACCTGATTTTAAAATTACACGCCCAAAGTAGTTATATTATGATAAGCGTTACCTACTACGGTACGTAGTCGGTAGTACTATTATATATTCTGTGCTACGGTCTACGACCTACGTAAAAACAGATGGTCTTTTTTCATTTGTTTTTCGCGTAGCAATCTCGCAATTCAAATGTTTTGGTCTACAGTAAAATATTGGACCAAAAAGAAGTAAGAACATCACAAGTTAAAGAAACAATCAAACAACCTATTAAAATTAAAATTCTAAAGCGTTTATTTCGCGAAAAATCCTGCTCCCAAAAAAAATATTTATGTGAAGATCACCTATTTTTCCCATATTTTTCCATATAATTTGATATTCTTTAGTAATTTAATTTCGCACAAGGAGGTATACTAAGTGCCGATTGCACCAACGGCAACGTCAAGTGACGTTTAACCGGGGCGTTCTGACAGTTTTTGTATTGAAAATCTGCCAACCCTCGCTTGGTTAAGACTTATTTTATGTTGGTGAAATCGGCCTTAAATATACGTACATTTGAAGTATCTACTTTCTTCCTTGTAGTTTTAATTCCATCATAAATATAATAACTTATTATTAATTAATTATATACAGGGTTAATTTTAATTACCAACAACCTCTCGCATGTGTCATTTTGTTAACTCTATGTTCATTTTATGTAATGTCTCTTCCACACCTGCGTGAAGCGTCGACTACAAACCGCGCATCAATTAACGTCCGAAGTTATCACTTCGTATTTACAAATGCTTTGTGATGTGTATTACTAACATCAGGCTGAGCTATCGTCTGCAAGACCATAATTTCGCGTTTATCGCGAACACCAAAAAAGCTTTCCGCGGCGACAGACGTCAGTATCAGACAGGCATTAAGTACCAAAATAATATCGAGTGACGGCGCGTAAAATACGCCACCCCACTCCCTTTGACACGTGCCGCGTAGAGTTTTTAAAACTATAAAACAGAAAAATAATAGTAGATTAGTAGCCAAGGGCTGTAAGGCATCAATTGCAGCCCGAGATATTTAGGCGCACGAGCGCAGCGAGGGCGCCTATAGTTCGAGGGTGCAATTGATGTTTACACCCAAGCTAACTACTCTGCTTTACATCTCGATTGTGAGGTAAGTAGAAAAAACCGGCATTACAAGAATAAAACATTTTATTAGTTAAAATTTATAGTGAAATGAGAACAATTTTCAAATTTTAGGGACAGCTGATTGTCTTTTTAGAAAAGATGATAATTTTGAAAAGTTCTTGATATTGATGTCGTGTTTAGTACTCATAGTTGCTTTTAACATTGAAAAAATGCACCACAAACTAGATGGCTGCAGCTTTTTTGATAGCTCACTAAAGTATGTTAAGAATACAGTCTCAGATAAAGACTTTACTCGTTTTTCTTTTCGCCACTTCATGAACTCGTCGTAAGTTTTCAAATATCTCTCCTTAGAACTTTCAGGCAAAAAATTGCTGCTTCAGCTTCCATTTTCATTGAATCGGGAGTGCAGCTTATATCTTCATCACTTGCAGAACTCATGTTTTTTCCTAATTAGCACGTAATTATAAAAAAATCCCAAAAGCAAACAATATTTAAAGTAAAAGTTTTCTATTACTGCCTTTTTTCATCTTTTTTTTTTATTTTTTTTTTCAAGAACGAAATTGAGCTTCGCCGTTCGATATTTAAAATTGATGACTATTATACTCATACAAAGACAAGGCTGAATAGCGAAGCGACCTCTTTTGTCATTGGGCTGAATGCATGATGTATATTGCCAGTATGATGGTTAGATGTACGCGAACTTTTTGAAAGAGTGAAGAGTTTTTTTTTAATTACTTACCGCCCTAGGGCTTTTCTAGCTACATTATTACCCTAGAGCGCTAATTGGTCACTTACAAGCCCCATTTGGGGGTAATAAGGACCTACTTACCGAATATGAGAGATGTAAATATTATTTATTTTTGTATAAAAAAATATATATTTTTAGGAATTTTAAAAAGTCGTGGAACAAAAGTTATTTCCGGTTTCCGGTTTAAGACGTTTATTGCATCATTTAAAAGAATATACAATATTCACTTAAACAAATGATACTTACAGGCTAATATCTTAAATTATTACAGTTATATAAACAGCATTTTTGAGCGTACAAAAAAGGTTACAATAACTACAGTACCTATCAAGAAATAATGCATTTATTTACTTTGATGCATAGAAGTTGCCTGTAGAAGGTTGTTGGCATTTTACAATTAACCCTGTATATATATATAATATACTTAGTATGTAGTGTATACATAAAAGTCTTTGATATACCCAATACATTTTATTCTTACTGTTTATACAGTAAGTATTACCTATGTTATTATTGTTATGTTAAAAATTTTCGTTATTAGTGCCTGTTAACAAGTAAATAGGTAAATCACAATTTAAGTGAGATGTAGATTAATGGACATAATATATTATCATTCCATAAGTATTTATTTAATAAATAGTAAGCTTATTACTGTAAATAGGTACAGAAAATTATGTTTAGGTATAGAATATTATTTAAGGAAATTCTATTATAAATTTTGTAACACAGGGTTTTATTTATTATTATCAATCAATTATATTTAAGTAGGTACTTTTTAAAATCTTTTTAAATGATACTTAAGTTCAGTTCTGCATTTGCATATTTAAGTTTACTTACCAACTGAAATGTTGCTAATACATAATATTATATTATATTCTTTCTACCAAACGAAATCATATTTGGGTTTATTGGTTTATTTTAATTTTTACAAATTACAATTGTCCCATTTAAAAAATACTTAACTGCTTTTTTAAAAAAGCTCATAAATTGTGTCTAGTCATGGCACCTATGTAAATTGAGCACAAATATTAGGTATACTATAATAGATTAAACAGGGTGTTAATTTAATTTTGAGAGTGGTCAAAAAGGACAAGGAGAGATTTTTTTGCCATACAATTCAAAGTTATAGTAAAGAACAATGAAAATTAAATAACTTGTAAAATAAAAAACTAAAATTATTAATATTTTTTTGTTCTATTTAAAGTTTTATGTTCTCATTTATCTTCAATTGTTACGTTTTCTCCACACTGACTACCCTCAAAATAACATCCTATGCATGAGTTAATTATTTTAACCTGTTAATGTTTTTAAATCATGTAGCACAAAGTGTTTAGTTAATATTTGTAACTTTTTAACTTTGCATTTTTAGAATTATTTTTTAAACTTCTTAAAGAAGTTCTACTGTTAGATTAGAGCACTGTACTTATAATACGAATCAGCACTCAGCAGATAACTAGTAAGTGTAATATGATTAATTTAAATGAATGATCTTATTTGAATTCAATGTCAATTATTATGTTCTAATATATTGCATTAATTTTCTTTAATATTCTGCCTATTATGCGGATAAATGTTTTGAGCATGTCTGTATTAACGAATTTAACATAAATGAGGTATCCTATAAATTCGTCTTAATTGGAGTGTATAAAATTTATGGCGTCCGCGATAAAAAAAAACTATCGAAACTATGTTATTCGTTTGATATTTTTAGTGCAGTCGGATTTTTTTAATAATTTGCTTGCTAAACTAAGAATGTAATGAGGTCTGATAATAGTGCCATTTTTCTCTGAAAATAAACTTTTTAACTACTGCACAAAAGTTGAGAGCTAAATTTTGAGAATTTTAGGAAGGGCTCAGACGGCTCCGGATGTTTTTTTGGTAATCCTGTGATGCAAGGAAAAAAAATTGCAAAATCAACTTTTTAGATCAATCAATAACTTCCCATCTCTTTGTTTTTACAAATGTCACACTCACTCTTCAAACGAAACAGATTTATGTCAGCTGTGTGATACTCTAAAACAATTACTACAGTGTGATAATTGCAATCACCTGTGATGAGCAGATACTCACTCACTATTGGCTAAAATTCAGCCTATCACCACAATTGACACTTGTAGCACTAATTGGTGCAGCTTTTACATAATTAGCCTACAGGTGTCAGGTCTCGTTTTACTCTGTAGTCTGTTTCAAGTCCAAGTCAAAACAGAGTATGCTTTATAAATTTCAGTCTGTCCACCAGAGCTCTTCCTATAATAACTGGACTACAACTGTTAAACATGTTTTATGTGTAATTATAACTAATTTTGGTCTTTTAGAGATTTTATCTTGTGTATTAATTACTTTTAGCAATACAAATTGTTTACTTAATATCTAATACCTTTTTTCAATATTTTACTATAATGGGCCTATCACAATAGTACCACACCACACATTTCCAAGATATGAGTGTTAAGTCAAATCAAATCTAAGGGCCTATTACACAATCGCCAAGTAAACAAGTAGTAACATTAATTATTTATTTGTCTGGTGGAATAGGCCCTTCGTTTTGTACATGTATATGTTCCTGGAAAACATACACCCAACATAACATAATCCATTTTTTATTTTTTTGGGTATAATTATGTTCTGAATGCCTTATAAAGTATTTGAAAATTAAAAAAAATAAAACAAGCGTCAACCAGAGCTACGCTTTAAACTTTTCAACTAGCACTAACTCAAATAAAGAACTGGTAAACACTGCAATACCTGCAGAAAAACCATAATTGTTAAAGCACAAAAAATTTATTTAATTTGATATTTTTACAACATGATTCATTATATTGTGATGCAAATGTCTTGTGGTAACTTAAAAACCAGTAACTGATTACAAAATGAATTTTTGTGATATCTTAGAGTAGACCATAGTTTTAGGATTAGTAGCTTTAGTCTCTACTAGATACCACTCTTCCTACAAACAATAGCTCCTTATACTAGCGGCACGCTATGATGGCCGGTTTAAAATTTATAAATTAATAAATTTTGAGTCCTAAACCTAAAACTACATTCGATAAAATTTATGAATCTCTGCACATCACTATCGTCAATAACGTAATACAATTATTTCCTTCAAAGTCGTTATCAATTAACGGAACTTCATGAGCGGACAAACGTCAAACCGGCCATCATAGCGTGCCGCTAGTATAAGTGCTGCAACGTAATTTCATAGTTTGTTTGAAAACGTCAAACATTGGTTGCTACGTGACTATGTGGGTACGCCAGTTCAGGCGTACTATGAATTGCCGCAATCTACTAGTACGCCGATGGTATCTAGGTATCTAGTAGGGTAGTAACCCTAAATCTATGTCTAAGACATAATATACAAAAGACATAATATTATGTACTCAAAACAATAGTGGCATTAAGGCAATGTGAATGTCGTAAAAGTTATAGTGTCTGACATTACAATATAAATTGCAAGTTCAAATATTACTTACTTCTAAGTTCAAATGCTAAAAATTGTAAATTGTAAGAGTATTTTTTTAATGCCTGAAATACAATCATAGCAGTATAAATTTATGCTTGTACAGTATTAATCTGTTAATTGAAATATGAATAGCAGTTTTCATACTGTTCCAAATAAACACCTACATTTAAACATGTCTTTAATTTTAATACCTAGATTAAGGACAGACTGGCTGGTTTGATGTATGATTCAATCACAGATGTTTTTGCGATCAAAAATAGCTGAAACATGATACAGTCGCAAAAACGCTAAAAGTAGCCATTCTGCCCTATCCCTTAGTTATAAGTTTACCACTTGCAGTCTAAAGTTTATTTGAAAAATCGGCCAAGTGCGAGTCGGGCCTCGCTCTTTTAGGGTTCCGTTAAAAAAAATATTTCCATGCACCCTTGGAAAATTTTAATTTATTTTTTTTAATTTAATTTAATTTTTATTATTTGTTGTTATAGCGGCAATAGAAATACATAATATGTGAAAATTTCATCTCTCTATCTATTATGGTTTACGAGATACAGCCCGCTGACAGACGGACGGACGGACGGACGGACGGACATCGTAGGCTTAGTAATAGGGTCCCGTTGGTACCCTTTGGGTACGGAACCCTAATAAAAACTATTCTCTTATATTCTAATCAATTTACTATATATAATATAATGTATTGCAAAAGTATAGAATGTAGTTTCCAAAAAGTGTATGGAAATGTATCTTCTTTTTGTGATTCCTATGAAATACTGGATAAGTAGCCCAAAAATAATTATTTTAATTTTTACAATGATACCAGTTCAGAGACATTTAATTTCAGTAGTTTTAAAGTACTTCAATGCTTCAATATTCTTCATATTTTCAATTATTTGCAATTGGACATTAACACATTCAACAATAAAATTTACAGTATTCTGAAAAATACCTTTTGCCTTATGCAAATTCTGAGGGACCAACACGCCAAACCAATGCAGGGGGTTCACACTTGTTTCATCTGTTTCAATGACCTTCAGCTGTCTTACATTACTTTCTTCACTTGATTCACAGGTAAGAGATGCTGCAAACTCTGGGCTGCTCTCGGTGGGGAGTCTCTCTTTACTTACAGAACTCTGCCCCATAATGTATCTAGACTTTGCCAAATGAATGCTACCATTGTTTATGCTCCTCTCTATGTTCAGCTCACACACCATCTTATCTTCCATCAAATGCAATTGTTGTAACACTAGTTTGTCCAATAAGTTGCATACATCCTCAGAATTGAATTCCATGTCTGAAATTATGAATTAATTTTACAGTACAATGAACCAGTGATAGCCTAATGGTTAATACTTAAGTATCTTTTTGGTGGCTCTGAGGTTCGATCCCAGGCTTCTCTGACTTTTCTAGTTATGTGCATTTTAAGCAATAATTATCACTTGCTTTATCGGCGAAGGAAAATATCTTGATGAAATCTACATGCATGAATCCATGTATTTTCAAATAGCCATCCATAACAAAGTATTATATAGTAAATAACTGAAAATGACTTGAACTTGTTAATGTTACTATGATGCAACAATCGCCCGACCTCTACAATAAATGGTTTTTGGAGAGAAATAATTTCTTCTGGGTTTTACGCCACCTTTTTGGTGACTTACTAGGAATTATGAGGTCAACAGAAAATAGAAAAGTTATAATAATATTCTAGCTATCTACCTTTTGTGATAAGTGGCATCAATTTTTAATATCATAAAATTCTAAGCAAAATGAAAATTCACTGTAAAGACAACAAGAACACAATAGCATATTATGTAATAAATCTGTACCTAATTTTATAATTTATATTTTCCCTCTTTGCACAAGAAAAGAATAATTGTAAAAAATAGTAATCATGCAATCTTATTCATTCACAACAACATTCTTGTTCTAGTCCTTCCACCACCACCCTTTTCAAATGCTGTTCTTTCAAAAAGTGTTCAAAAACACAGTTCTAAAAGTCAAAAACATTCCTACGACGAATTTCTTCGTCGGTGAATTTTCCGTCTGTGTACAAAGAATAGGACCACAGATAATGCAATAAAGCCATAAACACAGACTATCACGTGAATGACTACCACAGACTAAATAATAAACTTTTTTTTGGGTGAGTTAACTAGCGGCACGCTATGATGGCCGGTTTGACGTTTGTCCGCTCATGAAGTTCCGTATTAATTGATAACGACTTTGAAGGAAATAATTGTATTACTTTATTGACGATAGTGATGTGCAGAGATTCATAAATTTTATCGAATGTAGTTTTAGGTTTAGGACTCAAAATTTATTTATTAAATTGATTTCTAAAATGTATACAAGTGTAGAAAAATCAGTTTGCACCATTTAAGGGGTGAATGTACTTGTGAATATGAACAATTTTCAGTATGTGGACAAACCTCTGAAATCGCAAAAAAATATCAGCTGTTTCATACAAAAGGTAAAATTTTTATTTTTATATGATATATACCACAACTCGGCATTTGGTTTTCTAAATTGAAAATTTTTAAAAATGGAATCTAATACGATCGTCACATAGGATCGCTGGCTAGCACAACTACTACCTCCGGCAAACTCGCGTCAATGCTCAATGCAAAACAAAGCAGTTTCGAATTGACGTTGCTTCGAAAAGTATAAACTGTCAGTGCAATGCGATTGTGATATAGTTTTGACCTGGCTTTGGATTTCAAATATTGATACTGCATTACTGTTGACCCTTGCTCGTTAATTTGGACTCTGTTCAAGCCCTTTGTTGTGGATTTCGTCGATATGACCGAACGTACGCAGAGAACTGTTCTAAATAGTCAGACACGTGAGTTCGTAATACGCCTTCGTAACTATTTCGATCGTGAAGCTCAAAATGGAGGGCCAATTTTACCTATAACGTCAGTGGTTGAACGCGTAGCTGATGCGCTTAATATTGGACAACGAACTGTTAGACGGATAACTAAAAAAAAATATGGCGAGACTGGCACAGAAGAAAATAAACTTCACACACCAAAAAAGAGAAAACAAGCAAAACCAGTCGTAGGCATCGATAGCTTTGATGCCGATGCTATCCGAAGACATGTTTACGGCTACTATTTACAGAAGGAGTATCCAACAAGAAAAAAGTTGGTGCATTCACTGAAGGAAGCTGGATTATTCTTCGGTGGGGAAAGTTCTTTAACGAAGATTTTGAAGACCATTGGATTTCGATACAAAAAATGTAACAAACGCAAAATATTGATGGAAAGATTTGATATAGCGATGGCAAGGTATACTTTTTTACGGCAAGTGAAAGAAATCAAAAATTGGCAAAATGTTGTGTTCTTGGATGAAACATGGCTTAATGCTAACCATACTGTAGGCCGTTCTTGGAACGATGACACAGCAGCATCTACTTCCAAAGTTCCTGTAGGAAAAGGATCGCGACTTATAATTTGTCACGCCGGAACCATCAACGGGTTTGTCGAAGGTTCTCTCATGGCTTTTGCGTCAAAAACCACTGGAGACTATCATGAAGACATGAATGGAGAAAAGTTTACTGAATGGTTTACCTCAATGTTGTGTAGCCTCCCTGAACCATCTATTATAATTATGGACAACGCCCCATACCACTCGATGCAAATTGACAAGCCACCTGCCCAATCCCAAAAGAAAGCTGATATCGTCGCATGGCTTCGTAAAAATGGCGTAGATGCAAACATGAATATGTTAAAAGCGGAATTAGTACGTCTTTTAAAAGAAAACAAACCAACCAAGATCCGATACGTCATTGACGAAATAGCATTAGAACATGGGCACAGACTTATACGGTTACCGCCTTACCATTGTGAGTATAATGCGATTGAGTTGGTGTGGGCTCAAATTAAGGGATATGCTGCAAGACACAATACAGAACCCCCATTTACCACAAAAAAAATGCTAAAATTATTAGAAGAAGCTTGTGAACATGTGACTAAAGGAGACTGGGAAAAGGTTGTGAATAGAACTGTTAAATTAATAAGGGAAGATTATGAAAGAGATGTGAAAATAGATAATATTATAGAAAACGAACATATAATTATTAATGTAGGTGATGATAGCAGTGACGACAGTGAAAATAGTAGTATGGACGAATCTGATTAATTATGGCCTTTTGTGGCACCTTTTTTGGTATCTTTTGTATTCATATGTTTCTTGTGTGCATATAAAGTATGTATATTCATTTTCATTCAAATATTCAGTTCGTTCAAATAAATTAAATAAACATATACATTTTTGTTTTATTAAACCTATTTAATCAGGTACAAAAACAAAACTTAATTGTTTTTTGTTCGAGAATAAATTGACATTCCACATTGTAATGTAATGTGTCAAACCGGCCATCATAGCGTGCCGCTAGTTTAGTTTTTTTTTATTATTATTATAATGTTACAAAAAAAAACTTCTTCTTCTTCTTCGTTTGTTTAGTGGCTCCGCGCGTCGAGCGTTTGAGCCATAGTCCATAGTTTTTCTGATCCTTTCCAAAATTCCGTTTCTTCAAATCCCGATTCCACCATTACTAAATAAGTTTCTCCGTTTCAAACAAAAATCCATTTCATTAGTTCAATAGTTTCTACAAAATGTGGTTTATCTTATCCATTTTAGGCATGTCGATCTTCTAAAATTATTCTGAAATCATGTATAAAATGTCCTAGTGTTCGTGCATGGTTCGTGCTCGTGGTCTATGCTCTACACCCTTCTCTATGTTCTGTGCTAAAAAGCCGCCATTTTGTTGCTCAAATTTTCACGAAATTGTTCCAACTTCCAAGGTTCCGAGTCAACAATTTTGTAAGTCCACTAAAAACTACAATTTCTATGATATTTATAGAAAGTTTCTTAAAATAACTTTAGACGATGTCAGACCGAAAACGCTTACTAGATGATCTCCGTGTAATAGACCTACGCGCTGAACTAGAGAAACGCAACCTAGACAAGAGCGGCATTCGCAGCGTGCTCATAAAACGTTTGAGCAAGGTAATTAATGTGAAATTAGATCTTTAATACAGATAATATGTTTTAATCGAAGAGAGTCAAAATGTTTTCATATTTGTAGCATTTGGAGGAGCAGGGCCACGACCCGGAAACTTTCACGTTCGAAATAAATAGTACAGAGGCGAAGACTCCATCGAAAAGGTCAAGACGAACAGGAAGTTCATTAGAACCGGCAGACGCGGACGATACTCCCGCGCTGGAGGATATGATTGTTCAAGATACAGCTGGCGAAGAGGAACACACTGACAACACTGAAGAAAATAAGGAAGAATCTGCTAAGGAAAGCCCTACGCAATCTGACGTCAAAATGGACGTAGATGAAGCTGAAAAAGTGAGCAGAAAACGCGAGAGCAAAGATGAGCCGGAAGCAACACAAGCCAAGAAACAATGCACTGATAAAGATCTCAAGAGCGAAGACAAAATAATGGAAAGTAACACTGATGCTGAGGACAGCATCAACTTGGATATTGGGGATGATGAGCTTTTGAATGAAGAGGTATGTTTCTATGTCTTCAAGGTGAATGTTACTTTGCCATCAGTTAAAGCAAACCTTTCAAATGGATTTGTGATGGAAATTGATTAGGGTATCTATTTTCAAAGAAAAATCTAGAACACTTTAAAATTTTAGTAATAAATATCTAATTAATTACTTATATTGTTCTATTTTTTTTAATAGTCAATAAATCTAACAATTCTATGTTTGACTCACTTCTCACATGTCCAGCTCATGTTGTCATTACTAACTCTAAA
Organism: Oeneis ivallda; assembly: GCA_029955525.1. NCBI lineage: Eukaryota > Metazoa > Arthropoda > Insecta > Lepidoptera > Nymphalidae > Oeneis > Oeneis ivallda. The sequence goes on from JARPMR010000022.1 coordinate 9,792,479, forward strand.
ATTTAATTTTCCTTTTCAGACTGACAGCACTGCTAAAAATAAAAAAGGTAAGTTTTTAACTTTAATGCCAGGATTAGGTATGCTATTATATCTCTATCCACAACTTTATTTACATAGATACTACAGTTAACACCCTATACAAAAATAATATAGCCATTTCTTATGCTTACTAGATATAATATTTGGTTCCATCTATGAAATTATAACATGATGTGTTCTCATAAAGTTCATTAATGACATATTATGTATTGTGAAGTGACCTGATACTGGAGTGGACAACCAGGAAGAACACAATAGTTATAGGGATCAAACAAATATAGAACCTGCCAGCTGCCAGCACTTGGAAATGTGAAGAGAACTATATGTACCAGAGAAGGAAAATATTAGCCAAAAGGGAAATCAATAGAATCATCTTATTATATTGTCTGAACTGATATGTATCCAAAGCATTGTTACAATGGCTCTTCTATCCTTATATTTTAACAGACCTGTTGCATCTACCCTGTTATCACCAATTAATAGTGTCGTATCCATACAAGGGCATGGACAAAACGCAGCAGGAGGTAATGTCACCCCACGTGTCAGAGGCACTGGTGTTAATGTCAAATCAAGTTTTCAGGTGAAGAATAAATTATTCATCATTGGAAAATAGCAAGAATTGAACATCTGTTGTGTATAAATTTATGAAGAGGAAAGATATCCAGGACAGGCTGCTCGTCACGAGCGTCCTGTGCTGACTCGGCTGATCGTTAACACTGACATAGATGACGACGCGAGTGAGGAGCCTGCGCCCGCCGCTGACGACGAACCTGCGCAGACGGACTCCGCCACGCCCGATGCCTCCGCCTCCAATGAAAACCAACAAGTAACCTCCGAAGCCGCAGCCATTAGGTTGGTGCACATCGAACGATCGCCGTGACATCGTCTTGCTGCTATATACTACGACAATACTGACGTTTACATATTTATTATCGTTATCACTACAAAGTTTTGCACCGAATGTACGAGCCGAATGGAAACAACATGGGACAATGTGCAGTCATTCAGATCACCGGGTTTGCTGAGCTGGACATCCACTTCCATCAAGACTCAAGACCGACAGCTTCAATCAGCGTGAAGAAGCCGTGGACCAGAGCTTTGTCTGTGCCAAAGCCATCACTTCCAGCGGGCAACGTTGACACAAGCTTCGAGACACTGCTTCGCTTGGACTTCTCTTCAATGAAGACCTGACATAAGGATGTTGGGTCATAGAAGGCCATGGTGGAGTAACGGTGCAAAACTTTGTAGATGATGTGTGTGCTGCATTTCTAGTATAATTTTTAAACATTTCAACACAAAATTAAAGTTAAAAACCATTTTCTTTCTACATTCATTACTAAAACAGTATTTCTTTATTGCAGCAATGAAACAGAGAAAAATGATAAGGATGAAAAAGGTAGATATTTAATATTATTCAAAAATATGAAGAGCTGACTAAAGAAAAGCTGACTTGTACACTTTTGCAACTAATACAATTTATGATCACTAGCACTCAGACTGAGATCTATAAATCATACTCCGGCTCTGGTCAAGACTCAAGATAGAATTAAAATGAGACACAAATATGTCCTGACATAAATCTATCTCATTTTAACTTATTTTAGCTGTCAAATTATCGACACCCGCAAGGAAAAACATCGTAATTCACTTTTTAGCGATTTTGAGTTAAAATCATATTCTTAGTAGGTAGGTAAATAATAATTAAAGATGCTCTTTTTGAGCTCAATGAAAAATGAGATACGATATTTTCCCTTGCAGGTGTATAATATCAAGTCAAAATCAGTCATTTAAATGTCCGTTTCGAATAGATTGGCTTCAAAACGGAAACAGATAGCATCTAATTCAGTTTTGCCTTTCTCATGAAATTGTTATTACTAGTCTGCTTTTCTTTATTCACTTTTTAATATCATTGTAGTTATGTAATATTTGGGGTGCTGAAAACAAGTTTTATTTTTTGAAGACGATAAAGACAAAGATGGTGATGATAAAAGAGAAAAGAAGGATGATAGTAAGGAAGGCGGGGCTCGGAATCTATGGGTCAGTGGCCTGTCGGGAGACACTAGGGCCAAAGATCTGAAACAGCTGTGCAGCAAGCATGGGAAGGTGAGCTAACCATTTTTGTGATATGACTGCAGTGTTTTTTAATTGATTAGTACTGTGACAATAATGTTCATAATTATTGTTGCTGTATTAATGTTTCCTTTTTAAGAAATATTTATGTAATTTTTATTACTACGCCATTTGACTATGTAAATAATCCTTGTGCAACAATTCACATTTTATCTATCGAAAATTGTTATTTTGTATGGAGTAATGTAATGTACGCATCAATTCGAGTTTCGCATTTATTATACCTCAAATGCGGATAATTATGTGTTACTCTCGATTTTAGATGACATGGCGTTTGGCTAAATTCCCACTGCTCCATTCGCATGCATCGACACAAGATGCTTATAAGTGTGACTGAAATTCTCTGGCTAAATGCAAATCAATGCAATTACAGCATAAAAAAGTCATTTATTGTACCAACCTAATAGTCTCCAACCACTATTTTGGAGAAAAAACGAGAATAACACATTAAAAAAAGTAAAAGAACATGTAAACATACACACATTACATAGTACAAGATCTTTCCCCCAAGCATGTACTTGTTACTGAAAATAACAAAATGGACAAAATTTAAATAAGGTGTAATTTTATAGGTAATTGGAGCTAAAGTGGTGACGAACGCGCGCACGCCGGGCTCGCGATGCTACGGGTACGTGACCATGGCCAGCGCTCAGGACGCGGAGAATTGCATCAAGAACTTACATCGAACAGGTAAGCTTCGATATCGAAAATCCTTACTAATATTATATTATCTAATATATTTTCTTCTTCTTTATCAACCTATAGACGTCCACTGCTGGACAAAGGTCTCCTGCATGGACTTCCACACGCTTGGTCTTGCGCCGCTTGAATCAAGCGGCGCCCTGCAACTCTGTTGATGTCGTCGGTCCACCTGGTGGGGGGTCTGCCAACACTGCGTTTCCCGGTGCGGGGTCGCCACTCCAACACCTTGGGACCCCAACGACCATCAACTCTTCGAACTATGTGCCCGCCCATTTCCACTTAACTTTCGCGACACGCTGAGCTATGTCGGTGATTTATAATTATGATCCCAGGGATATACCGAGCATCCATCTCTCGCTGAGTGACCCTGAGCCTTCAGAGGCCCATCTATTATATTATTTATTATTAATATCATAAACAGCTATAATAATTTCTTACTAATATCATAAATGCAAATGTGTTTGGTTTGTTCTTCAATCACGCAGCAACAGATCGACGTGATTTTTTGCATGAGTACCGCTGAAGACTTGGAAACATAGGTTTCTTATAACCCGGCAAAATATAAAACTTAATTCTACGTGGACGATGTCGCTGACAAAAGCTAGTCCACACCTCAGCACCAATATTCGTTAGCATAGATGGATTTATATCACTGAGAAAAATCATTATAAAGTTCAATGAAATACAGCCATTTTGCTCTATGATACATTTAGACTTAAAAAGAAAAGATAATTTGCTTATACTAATGGATGGCTTCAACTTATTATGTGCGAGATACTTTTTTTTTGAGTCATACTGAACGCGCCAACTGCTCAGATACAGTATTGTGATGTTGTCAATACAAAAGAATAAAGCTTGGAATTTTTAATAAATTTTTGTATCATTTTATTAGACAGATTTACTTGACTGGTGAAATTAAACACCAGTCATGTTGGATCCATTTTACAGTTTCGCTGCTCTGATAATATGAAAACCTTTCATAACAGACACATTTACGTGATAGGTAATTGTAAACCTGACTTTGTTTTACGGCAGAACTTCATGGGCGGATGATTTCTGTGGAGAAGGCGAAATCAGAATCCGAGTCGTCCGCGCGCCGGCAGCCGTCAACCAGTCGGCCCGAGCGCCGCTCTAGTAAGGACAGGAAAGACGACTCGAAGGAAAGCCAAGTAAGTGCTGCTATGCAAGCTCCACTTACATTAACCTGCTCAATATAATATGTCATTTAAATTTTAACCTGTCCTCTTGTCATCTCTGAAGTAAACTTAAAGACCAACAATCTTATACCCAGTAAACATCGAATAGAGGACGAACGCTTTCAGACAACACATTTGGGAACATGGACTTAAGTTCACGCCCACTTTAAACAACGACCTTAAGGATGATTATACGGGTCTGCCCGCGAAATTCAAATTTAATTTGGTTTTTCGCAATTTGTAAACTAATACGACAAACTAGGCTAATGGCATTCTAATTGCGCCAGTAGATAAAAATCTTTACTTGAAAGTGACCAGTTTAAGAAATTAATCAAAATACTGACTAATTTGTGAGTAACTCACGTCCAACTCGATATTTTGATTAATTTAAGAAATTAACTGGTCACTTTCAAGTAATAGTACATTATTGTCGAGGCTCGGAATAAAGCAATTTATGGACGAGTAACATTGGAAGGCCGAGGCGAAGCCGAGGACTTCCAAGTGATTTTAAAAGGACGAGGCGCTAGCCGAGGCCTTTTTAAGTAAACGAGGCCATGAATTGCTATTTCGGCCGAGGCTTATATAGTACTTTTCTCTAATTTGCGAGGAAACAACAAAAAAATAATTAAACAAACACTGTTTTATTTCATGTTAAATGTTATAGTACAATTTGTACAGTTATGAAATGATAATTGTATACTTTTGCCAGGTAAGTTAACATGTTGAATACTTTGGCTTGAGTTTAGTTCTGAAGGATCACTGGAGGCTTTAGTAGCTAATTTGGTATGTGGTGCTTCAGATGACGTAGACGGCTGAGGTTCGAAAGGTGTAGTGAGTATAGCGTCATTTATTTGGGTGGTTATCTTAGATTTGTTTTCAATAGATTCTTCTTTGTATCCCTCGGCTACTTTATCTGATAACCATCCACCGTGTCTCTTCAAAGTGGTCAAATTTACTCCAGTATCAGTGAGGAGAGTGGCGGAAGACCTTCTTAAGCAATGTCCTGTATAGGATTCTGCTTCAGGTAAATTAAGATACGTTGCAATGCGTTTAGGTATTGCTGCAATTTTATGACGTCCAACTACCTGATTGGTGCACTTCCCATTTTTAAAATTTAAGAAAAATCGGTCACTTTTTATACCAACTGGTCGGAGTTTTTGATATTTCTGTACAATTTTTAGTAGCTCATCTTGTATAACAAACATTCGGTTCTTCTTAGTTTTTGTGCAACGCAGACAAACAAGCATTTTATTATTGTAAGTTTCCACGTCATTTATTGTGATGGTTGTCATTTCATTAAACCTTTTTTCACCTGCAACAAACCAAACGTAAAAATTTTTACTTGGTTTTTTTACGTAAATATATGAGTTTCTTGTTAGGCTTTCAAAGCTCATCTTTACAACCGATTTTGATGAAATTCGGAGGAACTGAAACCGGAAAAAAGGAGTTCCCGCGCGAATTTAATGAAAAACTTAAATCGTAAGGACGAAGTCGCGTTCTTCAGCTAGTATGCATTTTAAAAATACCAAATTGTATGCTGCAATTTTAATAGAAAATGCGAGAAACCTTACCTTTTCTAGTAAATATTGTTCATCTGGGGCATCCTTCAAAAAGGTTTCAATATTATTTCCAGAGAATACTTTAGATTTTTTAGGCATAAATCCCTCTGACTTCTTCTTTAAAAATGTTGTTAGATTTGAGTAATCGCCAATATTTACATTTTCTTTTAAAGTTAAACGTAATGTAGTTTTTAGCTTTGAGTATTCACACCACAATGTAGATGGCCTTTTGTTTTTACTCAATTCGTTAAAATAGGCCATAAGGACATTTTCTGAAAACGAATTTGTCTTTTTTCCGGTTTTCCATTGAATGAAGTCTTCATAAGCCTTTTCATATTTTTCTTTAGATTTTGGTGGTAAAAGATTTTCTGATAGAATTTTAGCTTCTTCCGCCATATCTGGTGGTGTAAAGTCCATTAATTCTTCATCCGATTCCGAATCCATTTTTTTTTCAGAACAAGAAATATATTGTAAAAGAAAACACCAGTCACCTCTTTACCTCCAATTAAACCACGCTCTTTTTGTTCCATTTAAAAAAAATCATTCTTATTTTTTTAAATTTTATAACTCAGCGAAAGAAATGCACATTTAAAACACCTAATCACAGAGGAGAAACACCTAATAGAGGAAAGTGTACATTTTAAAAACCTCGTACCTGTCCAGCAATTTACATTATTGTCCTGTTACGTAATTGCTGGCGCCACGCCAGCAATGAGCCAATTGACGTTTCGTTTTTTTTAAATAAAGAAGCGATTTCCGAGCAAATTTGAGAAATAGTACATTATTGTCGAGGCTCGGAATAAAGCAATTTATGGACGAGTAACATTGGAAGGCCGAGGCGAAGCCGAGGACTACCAAGTGATTTTAAAAGGACGAGGCGCTAGCCGAGGCCTTTTTAAGTAAACGAGGCCATGAATTGCTATTTCGGCCGAGGCTTATATAGTACTTTTCTCTAATTTGCGAGGAAACAACAAAAAAATAATTAAAGAAACACTGTTTTATTTCATGTTAAATGTTATAGTACATTAGCTTCTTCCGCCATATCTGGTGTAAAGTCCATTAATTCTTCATCCGATTCCGAATCCATTTTTATTTCAGAACAAGAAATATATTGTAAAAGAAAACACCAGTCACCAATAATTCTTTACCTCCAATTAAACCACGCTCTTTTTGTTCCATTTAAAAAAAAATCATTCTTATTTTTTTTAATTGTATAACTCAGCGAAAGAAATGCACATTTAAAACACCTAATCACAGAGGAGAAACACCTAATAGAGGAAAGTGTACATTTTAAAAACCTCGTACCTGTCCAGCAATTTACATTATTGTCCTGTTACGTAATTGCTGGCGCCACGCCAGCAATGAGCCAATTGACGTTTCGTTTTTTTTAAATAAAGAAGCGATTTCCGAGCAAATTTGAGTAAAGATTTTTATGTAAACCTGTGAAGATGATAATTCTACTGGCGCAATTAGAATGCCATAAGCCTACTTTGTCGTATTAGTTTACAAAATGGGAAAAACCAAATTAAATTTGAATTTCGCGCGGGCAGACTCGTATAATCCACCTTAACATCCAGTTTCTGACCTTGACTGGGCCAATAAGCATTCAGATAGTTGACTGAATGTTTGCATAAACGAATGAATGAATAGGTATTGGACGTCTACTGGGTAAAAGCACGTTGTTAAAAAGTGACAGCATAACAAATTTTAACTTGACTGAGCAGTTTGGTGAGTCTGCCTTAGAATATATCGCTATTTTACGCTAGATATAAAAATATTATCAGATTGTAACAAATCTTAAATATTTACCGATAAGGACGACAAGGAAGGCGGTGAAAAGAGTGGAGAATTGAAAGTAAGGAAGGATGGCGACGTTTCTGGCGCCGAAAGCACCCGGTCGCACTCTCGGGAGAAGTCGCACCGGTCTGATAAGGTCAGTAGTAATCCTAGCCCAGCGAACCAACATCAGAAACTGCCACTCATGCCTGTTTTACGCAGCTTTACGCCGATCTATTCTTTGAGGGCTTTTGGCCTTCTCTAGGCTGCCTGTCCGTTGATGCGGAGCGGAGCGGAGATGTGATAAAGCGACGCGCTATGTTCACACCGAATGGATAGTGAGCCGTCGATTGTGAACGTGAATTTTTCGTTCACACTATGCTTAGAATACACCGTAACTCCATAGGCAGTGAGCGTATGCGGTACGTAGTGGCGTAGTATAATAATTGGTCGCAGAGTCAGCGACTACGCATAGCGTAATAGCGTATTGTTGGTTTAGTGTGAACTTAATGTTGAATAAATATGGAAAAGCAGTAATCTGCGTAACGCTCGCTCACAGTTGGTGGCTGACAATATCTTGGGTGTGAACATACAAGTGAAAAAGGGAACTTTAGAAAGTCGTAAGGGCTTTGCTATGTTCCTCGGTTTCTCAATAATGATTTCTGCGATTTGTTTACCTTTAACTGTATAGAAAAATAGACTATACTGTACACGCATTATTTGTATACACAAACATAATTTTAGAGAGCTCCAGCTCCCCAAGGTAACATCAGTTGCATACTAGTTTTACTATAGTCACCCTTTAATGGGCTTAGTCATACAAAGATACAAAATATATTGTTTATTTCGACAGGATAAAGCTAGGCGTAGCACTAGGAGCCGCGATTCGAGGAGGTCACCTTTGCGGGAAGTTTTGTCGTTTTCTCGGATATGGGTTAGTAATGTACCCCTTTCACTCCCTTATGTTTTTTATTGCTAGATAAGGCTTACGCTTGAAGACAGTCAATGATGGAAAGCACTGATGATGTCTAGGTTGGAGCGCTTTGCCTGGAAGGTGCATATTCACTCTTACCTTGAAGGTACTCAAATTAATCTTGGTACGTAACACGAACGCTGCATGGGCGTTCCACCCTTTCGCGATTTAGGCCAAATATGTATTGGGTTTTTCTTCAATAAATTCTCAGTAGTATTCTGTCTGGAGCAAGGAAGTGGGATTTCCATCCCATCAGACTATGAGGAGCGAAAAGAATAAGAGGTGGAAATTGGCCGTGGTGGCCAGAATCGGTCAGGAGGACATTATTGAATGTGTGTAATTTAACAAATTAATGTAGTTTGCTGTACACAATAACTTAACATAAAAACAAAAACTTATTCAAAACAAGAGTTTCTTAGCGGGAGCCAAGCTCCAATTTGAAGGACAAACCAACAAACAAAGACTTTCGCATTTATGATATTAGTAAAGAAAGAAAGGACAGAAGAAATAGCAATTTATTAAAAAAGTAGTAAGGATTTTACTATTGGCAGAAGGAGCGTGACGTGGCGAAAGCGCGCGACCATTCGCGAGCCGCTCGCGAAGAGGAGCGCAGGCGCCGCGCGGCCGAGGACGCGCTACGCGAGCGTGAACGCCGCCAGCGCATCGAGAAGAACCGCCTCGCCATCGAGCGGGAGAAGCTGCGCGCTGAAAGGTATCGTTGAACCTGCTACCGGTATAATGAAATGAAAATACACTTTATTGTACACCAATCGATACAAAACAAAAGAACATCTTAATATATATATAAATTACGTGTCACGTTGTTTGTCCGCGATGGACTCCTAAACTACTGAACCAATTTTGACCAAACTTCGTAACTATCTGTAATTTGGTCCAACTTGAAAGATAGGATAGTATTTTTTTATTAAGACAATTTATTCGTTTTATTTATATAGGAAGTTGGCGGTACGAAGTTCGCCGGGTCAGCTAGTAAAAATATATTATATTATGGGAAGAAGCTGTACAATAGGCGGCCTTATTTTACAGTCAAGCCAAATTGGGTTCCATTTTACGCATTCAGCATAGAAAATTGTCTATGGTTCCCTGGTTCCCATACAATAATTTAAAAATATCTTTCCATTACATGCTCATGATGAAAAATAACTAGTGGTTCGCCCCGAACTGAGACCTCGCGGTAACGGTTTCCCATAATTACTTATTCATTCAATAGATACATGACGATCAAAATTGACATTATTATTATGCCCGTTTTCACCAACCATACCTAAATCATCCCCTTTGTAGAAGTCTCTTTACGTAGGTAGCCCCTAAATACAATCCTAACATCCCAATGTCATTTTCACCAGTTTTCACCTTTAGTTGTCCCGTAGAGGTTCGTAATAACAAAGTTGACAAAAAGTGACAACTAACTTAACATAGGTAGCCCGTAAAGGTTAGGGAACTGTTATAGTGAAATCCTCAAGGCCTCAATCAAACTTAGGTATAGTTTTTTGGAACATTCAAATTGAATAACTTGTACACAGCGTCAACTATTGACACGATCAGAAAACATGTAAAAACAAATTGCAACGTGAAGTTTTATTGATGTTTGCTAAATGACTAAGTAATAATTTTAATTGAATAATATTATGTTACATATAGCTGCATTTGCTATATGAGATGAGAGCGCCATCTATTGACATCATTGTGAAGTTCAGTTGTTGCTGCTCATTAAAAGTTAAATAATTTAGTTTCCTTATTACATTTATCTAATTTTAGTATTTGTTGTTCAAGTACATGATATTACGCTAAAGTTATAAAACTTTCAAGCCCCAGCTTTCAATGGTTATTCCGTTGTGAGGTCAAATATAATCTCCACTTTGAAAGCCCCCCATTTCGTCAATTTTAGGAAAAAAATTAACTTTTTAAGCCATTTTCGGCTGGAGGCCATCGGTTTACATATTATATCTAAAATTGAAGTAATTACGTTCAGTAATTCAGAAGTTATAAGGCTCTGACAGACGGACGGACGGACGGACGGACAAGTGCAAATTCACTCAAGTAGACTCAAAGACCTTCGCTTCGCTCGGTCGAAAATAAATTAATAATTTATATTAAAAAACCAAGCGTCTCATGCAAAAATGAAAAGTATTTTTAGAAACGGGAGCCCAAACTACATTAATCCATGCATGGGTATACCATGCAAAAAATCACGTAGATCCACGTAGAGTTCCCGAGTGATTTAAAAAAAAAATCCACGCGGACGAAGTCGCGGGCACCAGCTAGTAGGGAAGGTAATTCAATATCTCCTTTTTCCGCAATTTCAATTCCTTATTGAAAATTCGTTGCTTCCCTTTCAGAGAGAAAATTGAACGTGAAAAGAACGAGTTGTTACGCCTAGAACGCGAAAGGCATAGACTGGAAAGAGAAAAACTTGAGTTGGAGAGATTGGAGTTGAAGAGAGCACAATTAAGGTTTGTTTCATATTTTTGCGACTAACGATGCAAGAGGGTAACCAACCAACCAATTGTAATTCCGTTGATTGAGATAAAGGTACAAAAATATGCAGGATCAAGAAAGCTCAGCTCGCCGGTGTCATTATGTCGTTTGCGACGTTCTATGGTGGATTGCCTTTGAGTAATAAACCAACACAGGACAGGACTTGACCCCTAATTTATTCGCAAAAAAGTCTGTCAATTACGGTGGGGGGCGAGGTAGCACACATGAAAACTTGCTTACTACAGTTGCATTTTTCCATCACGTCGCTATGCACGCACACAATATAATTAGCAAACACTACCTTAAAGTATATGCACACTATCACATTCACACACAGGGACGCTCTATCATTACATGAAACAATCGCATCATTTGTGTAAGCATTTTAGGGATTTGACACTATCGATTATCGACTTTCGATAAGTTTTTCTAATAATTATTTACAACAGAGTTACTTTATTCGAGAGTAAATTTTTTTGTTCGAGATCTTTAACATGGTAGGTATATAGAAGCGCTAGGAAACGAGGTTCTTGCCGTTATTTTAGTCATAATATGCCTTTGCTATTAGATTGACTCTTTGTAGGCTTTTAGTACTTGCGTAAAGATACAGCTAGAAACTTTGGACTATATTGACGCTGGAAAGCGATCTAGCTTATTTCGAAAAATAACAAAATGACTTTTTTATATATTTGGAAGAAAAAGATACTGCGTCGGATTGTCGGATTTTCATTTTCCTATGACATTATTTTTCTAAGATACTATGTTGACCTTCTCTACATGTTTATATTATATTTTTTGTTATTCATATTTTTCAACGTACTCAAAAATGCTGTAAATACTAAGACACCATCTATTTTTCAATATTATACAGATACTTCAAAAAAGTTATCAATACTTTTTAGCAGTGCAGTGCACTTAGGTGTACCTACTGTAAGGACTTAGGATTATCTGATTATTAACAGATTTTGTAGATACCAAGGTATTTACTCCGTCACTATACTCTCAATCGCTGTAGGTACCACAGTATATCACCTTAGAGCAGCTGTTTAGTTATGATTTAAGGTTATAAGCCACCAGGGAGTGCTGTACTTTGTCATAGATTTTTAATAATATTGTTTATTAAGTTGAGAGACATTTAATTTTTATTTGAATACGTAGTGGGTATTAATATTGAACACATTGATTTTTTAAGTAATCTTGTTTAAGGCCTTAAGAAGGGTGAAATGTCTAAATTCCATGGTTGTTTAATTCTATATATCAACATAATTGTTGATTTAAGCCGTAAATAAAAAATATATAATGAAAGATAAAGATTCAATAACTGTTTAGGCTGTTAAAAATGTTTATTTTTGTCAACCCCCTCTTGTAAAAAAAATCCCCAAAGAGTACCTATTTTTGACATAATTTGCACAAGTTCTCCAAAAGCGCGCTAGCTTTTTAATTCGTTCTTGCACATAAAAAAAGGTCTTAAAAATATTAATCTTTTCGCTGTTTAACTTTATTTTTACACCGCATAACAATCGTGTATAGTAATATTAACCTGAAATTCAACTAAATCCGAGCTGATAAACACTCGCGAGCCCCATCGACAGTCCCTGCCGGGACGTTGCGGAGGGAGGACCGCGCATCGATTTCGCAGCGACTTCGTTGAAATTAATTTTAGCTTTTAAGGAGTTTATACCAATTTCTAAATATTTACATTAATAGATTTACTTAGTTTAGATAAAATCTTTAAATCAGTAACTGTAAATATTTTTTTGTAAATACATAAACTTTTATAAACTTTTTATGTAATCAAAGAATAGTGAATTCGAAAATGCCAAACAGGTGGACAATTAAAAATGTATTACAATATATAATATTCACATATTTACCTATAATTTTTAGTTAGTATAATATGTTATTTTTTCGATTATTACCTATGCTATGCATAATAATGTAAGCAGTGATAGCCTAGCGGTTAGAACTGTGGTCTCCTATTCGGGAGGTCGCAGGTTCGATCCCGGGCACCATTGATTTTTCGGAGTAATGTGCATTTAAGCAATTAAAATCATCGTGAGGAATCCTGCCCTCCTGCACACCTGAGAGTTCTCCATAATGTTCTCGAAGGTATGTGTAATCCACCAATTCGCATTGGGTGGATTATGGCCTGAAGCAATACCTGGGTCATGCGTCATGCCCGTGAACGGGTGCCACCGGCGGGAATGGGGCTACTTTCTGTCTGCCCGTCTTAACATGTGTTGAATTATAGGAATGCTTTTGTGGAACTTCCCCTCATTGTGGAAACAGTGCAAACATAGCATAGTATCTATTATATTGTAAACTTGTTTTGAAAAGAGCAACTGCCGAGTTTCTTGTTTCGGCAGGAAGGGCATTTCGAACCAGCGGTAGAATCATCGACGATTCAAAAATACTTGTAAAAAAGTTTATTTGAATAAAAAGCATTTCTATTCTATTATTTAACCCTTATCTAAAAGGAGACCTGCGCTCAGTAGTGAGTCGTTGATGGGTTGCTGATGATGATGATGATGATGATGATGATGATGATGATGATGATATGCATGTTGATAAAAATTGCTTGAGGTCTTAGACCATATTTTTTGAATGGTCTAAGTTTGAGGTAGATACCTACAGTGGATAACAGCAAAACATCAAGTCAAGCCTGACAGTATGACTTTCAACGTGCCTTATTCCTATAACAATAGGGTTGACATTCGCAATTCACTCGTACCATTGAACAGCTGTCGACTGTAGGTACCGTAGATCTTGTGATTTAGTGGTTGTATAGGTATTATACAAGACGTGGTCTAGTGGTTAGCAAATTCGACTACAGATGACGAGGTCCCGGATTCGATTCCCGGGATTATACTAATGTGTACATATTTTTATATTCATAAATTTAATATGTTTAGTTTTATCTTTAAAATTGTGTGTTGTGTGTGTGTGTGTTTTGTAAATAAGTTAACTTTTTAATCGGTCAAAGAATAGTGTAAAATTTACACTATAAATATTTACACTGTAAATAGTGAATAGTGCAGGTAAAAAATGCCAAAACATAAGAAAAAATATCTTGTTAAAAGAGCAAGAGAATTAAAAATGTATATGTGAGTATTTACTTACACTTTATATTTAGTACCTATATTTTATATTTGTTATTTTTCGATTACATAGGCATGTTGATAAAAATTGCTTGAGGTAAGTATAGATGATATACGTAGGTACCTACTGTGGACAACACGTCATGTAATAACTAACTGCCTCGTTGGTCTAGTGGTCAGCTTGTTCGACTGCGGATGACGAGGTCCCGGGTTCGATTCCCGGGTCGGGCTGCGGCCGTTAAAAAAAAGTATTGCGTTTTTCTGCCAAATAAATTCTCAGTACTGGCCCGGAGTTAGGAAGTTGGTGGTTACTGGTTAGTCACCCCCGTGCCTCGGAGAGATCCGTGATCCGAAGACATGTTTACGGCTACTATTTACAGAAGGAGTATCCAACAAGAAAAAAGTTGGTGCATTCACTGAAGGAAGCTGGATTATTCTTCGGTGGGGAAAGTTCTTTAACGAAGATTTTGAAGACCATTGGATTTCGATACAAAAAATGTAACAAACGCAAAATATTGATGGAAAGATTTGATATAGCGATGGCAAGGTATACTTTTTTACGGCAAGTGAAAGAAATCAAAAATTGGCAAAATGTTGTGTTCTTGGATGAAACATGGCTTAATGCTAACCATACTGTAGGCCGTTCTTGGAACGATGACACAGCAGCATCTACTTCCAAAGTTCCTGTAGGAAAAGGATCGCGACTTATAATTTGTCACGCCGGAACCATCAACGGGTTTGTCGAAGGTTCTCTCATGGCTTTTGCGTCAAAAACCACTGGAGACTATCATGAAGACATGAATGGAGAAAAGTTTACTGAATGGTTTACCTCAATGTTGTGTAGCCTCCCTGAACCATCTATTATAATTATGGACAACGCCCCATACCACTCGATGCAAATTGACAAGCCACCTGCCCAATCCCAAAAGAAAGCTGATATCGTCGCATGGCTTCGTAAAAATGGCGTAGATGCAAACATGAATATGTTAAAAGCGGAATTAGTACGTCTTTTAAAAGAAAACAAACCAACCAAGATCCGATACGTCATTGACGAAATAGCATTAGAACATGGGCACAGAGTTATACGGTTACCGCCTTACCATTGTGAGTATAATGCGATTGAGTTGGTGTGGGCTCAAATTAAGGGATATGCTGCAAGACACAATACAGAACCCCCATTTACCACAAAAAAAATGCTAAAATTATTAGAAGAAGCTTGTGAACATGTGACTAAAGGAGACTGGGAAAAGGTTGTGAATAGAACTGTTAAATTAATAAGGGAAGATTATGAAAGAGATGTGAAAATAGATAATATTATAGAAAACGAACATATAATTATTAATGTAGGTGATGATAGCAGTGACGACAGTGAACATAGTAGTATGGACGAATCTGATTAATTATGGCCTTTTGTGGCACCTTTTTTGGTATCTTTTGTATTCATATGTTTCTTGTGTGCATATAAAGTATGTATATTCATTTTCATTCAAATATTCAGTTCGTTCAAATAAATTAAATAAACATATACATTTTTGTTTTATTAAACCTATTTAATCAGGTACAAAAACAAAACTTAATTGTTTTTTGTTCGAGAATAAATTGACATTCCACATCACTATTGTAATGTGTCAAACCGGCCATCATAGCGTGCCGCTAGTGTAATAACTAGCTTATATGTTCGCGACTTCGTCCGAGAAGTTGGACCAAATTACAGATAGTTACGAAGTTTGATCAAAATCGGCGTAGTAGTTTTCAAGTTTATCCCGAACATACTTCGTGACTCGAGATTTTTAATATAGATAGGGGTTGACATTCGCAATTCACTCTTATTAACATATAAAATAACTAGTTTTTATAAATTAATCTATACATATTATAATAAAACTGTAACTGGAAGATTTCTGTACATTTAATATATTTTGAAAATTTTAATTGGGGGATGCTTTACTATCGATACTGAGCCCAAAACAGATTTGTATTTAATTTTTGTCTGTTTGTTTGTCCTTCTTTCACGTAAAAACTACCGCACAGATTTCTACAAAATTTTATACCGTGGTAACTTATTAATTGGGTCAACATCTAGGCTACTTTTTATCCCGGAAAATCAACGAGTTCCCGAGGGACTTTAAAAACTAAATCCACGCGGACAAAGTCGCGGGCATCAGCTAGTATTATCTATACCTACTTATAATAAAACTGTAACAGGTCCAATTGTCTATAGTTAAGCGATTGATCGTAATCGTATTCGATGTCATTAGCGTCAAAGTAAAATAAACCATAACAGCATTGAATTAGAGCTCAATTTCGTGTATGCATTCTTATACATTTACCTATGTATGATACGCTCCATAACTCATGAAGAGTTATGGAGCGTATCGGTTGTACTTACTGAATTTGTGACTTTTTATCAATACAATCAAGGATTATTTTACTTTGACACTAAATGGATTATTAGAAGTATATATATAATTATTATTTAACTAGCTGATGCCCGCGACTTCGTCCGCGTGGATTTAGTTTTTGATCTCCCTTGGGAACTCTTTGATTTTCTGCGATAAAAAGTAGCCTATGTCACCCTCCAGGTCCTCAACTATACCCATACCGTAGGTCTTACCTTGCTTTTAACCAAAATTGACAATTCTTGGTCAACCGGAAGTACCTACTCTATAGGTTTTGGGTCGAAAACCTATATGGTAGTTCCCGTTGACCTAGAATCACAAAATTTGACAAAATGCAAGGTCTACCAGCACAAATAAAGGAAAAATTACAAAAATAAAAAAGTTGAATTTTAAAGGGTGTCCCCATACATAAATAATAGAAGCCAATTAAGATAGTCCTCCGAGTTGTATGGGCGCTCATACAATTTAGGGGTCTATCTTAATTGGCACTAACCTTAAATAAGGTAAATAAATAAAATTGTGCTATTTAGTCCAGTAAAAAGTTAAATGAAACCATGATCTGACCAGCTTTGGCGCAATGAGTAAAAATGTGTTCATTAATACTTAAATAATGATATTATAAAAGAAATTTTGATTTAAATTTAGGGGAAAGGGATGAAAAAAATAAAAAAAGGGTTGAAAAATGCCTTTTTTTTAAATAACTTAATAACGGTAGGAAAAAGAAAAAACAGTTTCAAGTAAAAGTAGTAGAGAAAAAAATTTTACACAAAAAAGTTCCACTTCATTTTTAGAGTTCCGTACCCAAAGGGTACCAACGGGACCCTATTACTAAGCCTACGCTGTCCGTCAGTCCGTCCGTCCGTCCGTCCGTCTGTCAGCGGGCTGTATCTCGTAAACCGTAATAGATAGACAGATGAAATTTTCACATATTATGTATTTCTATTGCCGCTATAACAACAAATAATAAAAATTAAATTAAATTAAAAAAATTAAATTAAAATATTTCCATGGGTACATGGAAATATTTTTATTTAATTTTTTTTAACGGAACCCTAAAAGAGCGAGGCCCGACTCGCACTTGGCCGATTTTTTTTGTTATCTGCTTTAGTTTAGCTGCAAAAAATAAAAATTAAATTTGCTTTGTAATTAATTGTAAAGATGTATAAAGGCGGGAAACATAGTGCCTATCTCAATTAATTAAGCTTTGAATAACGGTAGTACAGTCAAATTAATAAGGTATTTTTAGGGTTCCGTACCCAAAGAGTACCAACGGGACCCTATTACTAAGCCTACGCTGTCCGTCCGTCCGTCCGTCTGTCAGCGGGCTGTATCTCGGTAACCGTAATAGGTAGACAGTTGAAATTTTCACAGATTGTGTATTTCTATTGCCGCTACAACAACAAATAATAAAAATTAAATTAAATTAAAAAAATTAAATAAAATATTTCCATGGGTACATGGAAATATTTTTATGTAATTTTTTTTTAACGGAACCCTAAAAGAGCGAGGCCCGACTCGCACTTGGCCGATTTTTTCGAAATAGAAGATACTTCCGAACATCATCCAACAGTTTTCAAAATCGGTCATCGTAGCTATTAAAACTCTAACCTGCGTGATGTCAGATTTCAGATTGAAACTTTTTCGCTTTCTATATTAAAAAGTTAGACTTTAGACTGTTTGACTTTAATTTGTTTTTAACCAATTTAAAAAAAGGAGGAGGTTCTCAATTCATCGGAATCCTTTTTTTTGTGTATGTTCACCGATTACACGAAGACACCTGAACCGATTTGCAAAATTCTTTTTTTTGTTTCAAAGGGTATACTTCCCAGGTGGTCCCATTTAAATTTTATCGAAATCGGTCGAGCGCTTTTTACAATAACAACAATAAATTATATACTTTGTAGTGGCGCGGGCGTCTGAAGTCGGTTTTTTAAAAAGAATTTTTTAGTATAGATTATAGCGGCAGTGATCGGCCTAATTTTAGGCCTATATTTTACACACTTCTACTTAGAAGTGTGTACAATATAGGCCTAAAATTATACGCATAATATTGTGACTGGCAACTACGGAACCCTACACTGCGCGTGGCCCGACACGCAATTGGCCATTTATTATACTTTACATATAAAACTACAAACATACTAGTTTCCAGAGCATACAAACAGAATTCGATAACATAATCAAATAAGAATCAAACTTCATTTGTGTGGGGCTCGCTCGCTGAGTCTTCTATTGCAAACTTCAAAAATCTAGATACTCTGATACAAAAATATGATTGAGTTGCACAGCACAAAACCTGATAATAGTTTGATGAAACGCATGACTTTTGTATACTTAGTTTTAAGCATGGACACGTCTCATATACTTAAAGTATTTTGATATGGTATGAAATTCGTATTTTGTCATACCTCCGTATTTTTCAGGTATTTTTCTATTACAAGTCAACTGACTTGGGTTGACTACGGATCGAATTTTATATTACGCCTCATGCGTACTGCAAATTCACACTGCTGTGATTTTTAATTTCGTACAACTTGGCAAAAAAGTGTAGAAACTGAACTAATTGTTCTCTTTATTGACAGCACTATTATGTTGTCAAGTTTCATCGCCGAAGTGTTTTTTTTATTCGATGACAAGCTAGTCCTTGACTGCGATCTCACCTGATGGTAAGTGACGATGCAGTCTAAGATGGTAGCGGGCTAACTTCGAAGGGGTATGGCAGTGAATATTCAACCCATACCCCTAATTGGTTTCTACACGCCATCGTGCCGGAACGCTAAATCGCTTGGCGGCACGTCTTTGACAGTAGGGTGGTAACTAGCCACGGCCAAAGCCTCCCGCCAGACCAGACCAGAGACAATTCAGAAATTATAAACTCCAAAATTGACCCCGCCGGGAATCGAACCCGAGACCTCCCAGTTATAAGACAACACAGCTCACCACTGAGCCAGAATGTTATGTTTTGAAATTCGTCAATATTTATTTGAATTCGTAAATACATACCTACGTATTAGTCTAGTCAACAAGTTCAAAAACGTGAAAAATAGAGATAAAGGTCCTAAAAATATGAGCGATGGCTCATTCGAGTCGGAATCACCTCTAGAAAAATGTTTTTGAAGGATTTTGGTGCAGGTAAAAAATTGCAATTGTTATTAGAATAGAATAGAAATGTTTTTTATTCAAATAAACTTTTACAAGTACTTTTGAATCGTCAATGAGTCTACCACTGGTTCGGAATGCCGTTCCTGCCGAGAAGAACCAGCAAGAAACTCGGCAATTAACAAAAAATGATTTAATAAAAAATTGGTTTAATGTAGTATACTGTATAAAGTCAAAATGTCATAATAAAAAATATGTTATAATAAAAAAAAAAATGATATTTCGTTTTTTGTTAGTAACTCGAAAAATATTGACATTTAAGCAATTTTGAAAAAAGCTCGTTAAGAGGAGGAAATTTCCAATAAAAAAGTCCCAAGTCTCGGGATTCTATCTCCATTATTTATAATTTTAATTTGACGTTGAAAATAGGGCTCCGCGCGGCTGTTACAGCATGCGCGCGCCCCCGCTAAAGAGAGTTCAGCAATAAAAATATTTTTTTTATAACATAAGATGTTATTTTAAAAATTTGAAAAACTTCTAGTATCTTCTTAACACTTGAAAGAATCGAGCCCTGGAGAAACAAAAGTTTAACCACCATTTTTCAAAAAGTTATTCAATTGTTAACTAACAAATTATTTCCCAATCTCCATTGTCATAAACAATGGGATGAAAGGTATAAATAATTGGCCTATATTTTTGTATCAGAGTATCTAGATTTTTAAAGTTTGCAATAGAAGACTCAGCGAGCGAATTGAGAACCTCCTCTTTTTTTAAATTGGTTAAAAACAAATTAAAGTCAAACAGTCTAAAGTCTAACTTTTTAATATAGAAAGCGAAAAAGTTTCAATCTGAAATCTGACATCACGCAGGTTTGAGTTTTAATAGCTACGATGACCGATTTTGAAAACTGTTGAATAATGTTCGGAAGTATCTTCTATTTCGAAAAAATACCTTATTAATTTGACTGTACTACCATTATTCAAAGCTTAATTAATTGAGATAGGCACTATGTTTCCCGCCTTTATAAATCTTTATAATTAATTATAAAGCAAATTTAATTTTTATTTTTTGCAGCTAAACTAAAGCAGATAACAAAAAAATGAAAAGGAACTTTTTTGTGTAGAATTTTTTTCTCTACAACTTTTACTTGAAACTTTTTTTTCTATTTCCTACCGTTATTGTTATTTAAAAAAAAGGCATTTTTCAACCCCTTTTTTTTCATCATTTTCCCCTAAATTTAAATCAAAATTTCTTTCATAATATCTTTATTTAAGTATTAATGAACACATTTTTACTCATTGCGCCAAAACTGGTCAGATCATGGTTTCATTTAACTTTTTACTGGACTATAATATCTCATAAACAGTAATACATAGTTGAAATTTTCACAGTGTGTATTTTTATTTCCGCTATAACAACAAATAATAAAAATAAAATTAAATTAAAAAATAAAGTGGGCTCCCATGCATGGAAAAGATTCAAAAATGAAGAAATAGGGGGCCTTCAAAGTTGTGACCAAAACAAACGAGCATTCTTTCCCCATATCCTAATTTAATCATCATCATCATTTCATCATTAGCAACCCATCAACGGCTCACTACTGCGCGCAGGTCTCCTCTCAGAGAAGGGTTATAGGCCATAGTCCACCACGCTGGCCCAATGCGAATTGGTGGACTTCACACACCTTCGAGAACATTATGAAGAACTCTCAGATGTGCAGGTTTCCTCACGATGTTTTCCTTCACCGTTGAAGCAAGTGATAGTTAATTGCTTAAACGCACTTGACTCCGAAAAGTCAGAGGTGCGTACCCGGGATCGAACCTGCGACCCCCCCGAATAGGAGACCACAGTCCTAACCACTAGGCTAACACTGCTTGCTAATTTAATACTAACTCAGAACTAAGTTATCTAAATGTGTATCTAGTTTTAAAAAAGTGATTTGGTCATATTATGTACGGAACCCTAAAAGAGCGAGGCCTGACTCGCACTTGGCCGATTTTTTGTTTATTACCTAAATAAATATTTTAGACATTATATTTATTATATATATTTTAAACTACTTGCAAGCTCGTTATGGTACATGGCGCCTACTAGGTGAAGCTAAAGCAATGGAGACTCTTAACACCTGCACGTGACATCAATCTCAGTGAGGCCCAAACATACTAGGTAGGATAACATAAAACACTGTTCCCTCTGCACATTTACTTTATCGTTGATATATTTTGAGGTACTCTCATGTACTTGCTGAGTTCTCGAGCAAGTACCGAGCGTAGCCGCTAGATGGCGGTGACGTTGAAATAAGTCTACGCTGGCTCCGTTTCTCAAGGTTATTTCACGCATCTTAAAGCCTTAAATAAACATACAGCATTTTTAATGAAACATCATTTGTTTTATTTATGTTTAAAGCGAAATTTACGATGTATCTATTTCTAAAAAGTATATTAAGTACAAACTGCTAGGACTACATCATGTTTCCTTAAAAATAAATACAGCATAATTAGCATTTCAGAGTTTAGAGTTATTTCGTGGTTTCATATGTATCAAATACCAAGTTACAGCAACATTGCTTCTTGAAATTGAAAAACTATTAGTCGAAATTGATATAAAACTAATGTATAAAACTAAAGTAATTCTACTTTAGAATTATATAATTAGTATCATCTGATGTGTTACATTAAAAAATATGCTTTTTGAAAAAAATCTGCTCCTGATAGCTTATTATGAGCTGTTATGATTTTTTAAAACGTTATTGGCTCTGGTTTAAAGTTCACTTTTTCGATTTACAAGATCGTTTTCCAGCGTTGAATAATATTCTCTCAGTCCAGTATGGAGGAAACATAAAAAGGAAAAACTGAACCCTAAAAAAAAATTTATTTAAAGTTATGATTGGTAAGTTAAAACTTGTACCTACATACTTTACTTGGAAGGCTTATTTTTTTCATCTACTTCATCTGAACGAAGTGTATATTTGTTTGTAATGCTAGGCTGCCGCCATGGCTATAGTGGCCACCCCATCTGTAATAAAACACCGCCAAGCTATTTAGCTTTCCGGTAAACCTAGCGGGATGAATAAGAAGTATGGGTACTTTAATTCAATTGCCAAGTTTTAATGAACCAAATATGTATAGAATTTAAATATTTTTTTTTGTCAATGAACCATTAGTAAGACGATAAAAATATCTCGGTATAAATAATTTATACAATCCCCCCACCAATATCGACATATGAAATCTTGCTGTCCAGCCCTAATTTTATTGCGGTGTGGCCGACTTCATAAAATTAAAATCCTAATTTTCGAGTAAGAAAGACTTACGTAGAACTTATCATTATTATTAAACAATTTTTTAGTCTCGTTTTCATTATTTTTTGTATTATATTTGTAAAAATCCTTTCTTAGCGGATGCCTACGTCATAGTAGATATGCGTTGATAAATCAGTGAGTCAGTCACCTTTTCATTTTATATATTTAGAAAATCATATCACACTGGCTATATGGAAATATATACCTATAAATTTTGAAATAATTGAGTAAAATAACTAATTTTATGAATTCGCTGAGTTTATGGAGCTCTAGCTGCATCAATGCATTTTAAACAATAGTGGGAGAGTACCAGCCAATCAGACACCATTGCGATCGTTATAATAATGCAATCATTTTAACCGACTTCAAAAAAGGAGGAGGTTCTCAATTTGAATTTTTTGTATATTTGTTACCCAATTATTCCGCCAAATAATGAATGGAATTTGATAATTTTTTTTTTGTTTAGTAGGGCATACTTCAGAGGTGGTTCCCATATAAATTTTTGTTGATATAATGTTAGATGTTACTCCATAACTACGTCAAATCTGAACCGATTTCAATTTTTTTTGAAAGAAAGCATAATAAGGTTGGGCCTATTTCAAAGGTGAAGAGAAGATGATTCATATCTTCGGTGATGGAGGAAGGAACTCAATGATTAAGAGCAAATTGCTCGCGATCAGAGATATACACAAAAAAGCTTAAAATAATAATGTAAAAAAAATATCTTTAAAAAACCGACTTCATACGCCGATCGGGCAAAGTTGGGCTAGCGTCGCGCATTAGTTTCATCATTTATATTTAGGCCCGCCCGACTTCAACATACATGTACAAATTAAATTGTTTTATACTTTGTAGTGGCGTTTAAAGTCGGTTTTATAGAAAGAATTTTTTATCATTATTTGATAATCCCACAGACGATCAAAGTTCGTATTTATATATCTAGTCATATTTTACTTAAAGCTTATAAATTAGTCGTTCACCCCTTCCTATTCTATCGTGATTTTAATTCTATGGGATCAATTTATAATGCAGTTCAAGATAAAGGTCTCTAAACGAATAGTAAGTAGGAAGATTAATTTTCAATATTTTCCCCAAATTATTTCATGTACGATTAAGTAGCAACATTTTCAGATCGACAGTTTTCTTAAGTTTTCTGCATAAGTATTGCATTATTTGGATAAAATAATACATCAGAAGTAAATAAATGTTATCCTTTAGTAAACTGGATGTTTTAAATATTTTTTAGAAGAAAATACTCTCATATTCGGCATTTATAGCGGAGCTCATTCCCCGCTAACCATACGTAGTTGACAGGCGCGTGACTCGAGTCAAACAGTTTTATATAACGAGTAGGACCAGTGGTCATACCCAACTTACAGAGGGGTACGCGCGTCAATTCTTCTCCTGTGTTGGTTTATTACTCAAAGTGGATTGCTGTATTTTATAGTTCTACTTTATCAAAAAAGAAAAATAAATACTTTTTTATCATCCATGAATCCTATTTTATTAGATCAATTCATAAGTTTATTGATTCTTGTTTACTGTCATCATGCCTATTTTGAACGGTGCATTGCTGATTGAGTGACATTTTGTATTCTTATATGGTCGTAGACTGGAGGAGGAGCGACGCAAGCGCAGCTACGAAAGCAGCAGCGCGTACCGTAAGCCGGCCGCCAGCCCGCCGCCCGAGCCCGCCTACGAGCGCGACTCGCGACACAAGCGACCTCCGCCGCCGCCCATGGTAACCATATTTGTAAACCCCGACAAAAAAGAGTGGAGCTATAAGTTTGACGTATCTGTGTATATGTCTGTTCCTCGTGACTCCCTAACGAAATATTTTGATGCTTTTTTTTCTGTTTGAAAGCGATAATTAATAGAATAGAAAAGAAATCTTTTTTATTCAAATAAACTTTTTACAAGTGCTTTCGAATTTCGAACCAGTGGTAGAGGCAGACGGCCTCTACCACTGGTTCGGAATGCCCTTCCTGCCAAGAAGAACCAGCATGAAACTCGTTGGTTGCTCTCTTCAAAACAAATTTACAAAACAATAAATACTGTACTGTGCTGTAATGTATGCTATGTATGCAGTGTTTTCACAATGAGGGAAGTTCCAAAAATGCATACCTAACAATGCAATATATCCTAAGTTGGGCAGACATAAAGTAGCCCCATTCCCGCCAGTGGCACCCGTTCACGAGCATGATGCATGATCCAGCCGTTGCTTCGCTCAACCATATATTTTGAGGGAACGTAACAACCCGCATCACACGACACCACCACAGGAATGTTTAAAGAGTAATCAAAATATAATATT
This sequence comes from Oeneis ivallda, assembly GCA_029955525.1. Taxonomy (NCBI): domain Eukaryota; kingdom Metazoa; phylum Arthropoda; class Insecta; order Lepidoptera; family Nymphalidae; genus Oeneis; species Oeneis ivallda. The sequence continues at coordinate 9,817,564 of JARPMR010000022.1, forward strand.
TCAATTTCCTTTTTTGTCCAAAGAAAAAAAACAACTTTCATAGTTTGGTTCGCAGGTGTCGAGTCGCGCGCAGTTCGAGGCGCCGCCGCCGCCGCGCTTCGAGATGACCGCGAACTATGACCGCGGCGCCGACAAGCGCGACCGCGACCGCGACTACAAACGCGACTATCCGAGACATGTCTCTTGTAAGTCTCTTTAAGACCACTCTGATTCAAACACACTCTTTCTCCTTATTTACCAGTAGACGTCCACTGCTGGACAAAGGTCTCATGTGTGGACTTCTCGGTCTTGAACAGCCTGCATCTGGCAGATTTTGGCAGAGCCAACATTGCACCTTTTTTATCTGCTATAGTTTGGCAGCAGTGTTTTAGCAGTGGCTTACGGCACTTTAGGATTAAAAATTTTATTCCAATGAAGAAAATAAATTATATTGTACTTTTAGTCAGGATTTTCGGGAATATTTAGTTTGAGTGTCTAACAGAAGTCGGCTAAAAAGTTCGGACAACACTTTCCTTGGCACAGGTTTTTCACGGAAGATATATCCTGATGGAATCGCCCACCGTTTTGGACGATTACGGCCTCGAAATTGGGAGAAATAAAATCCAAACTTGGGTGTAAAAAGTGTATCTTGAGCGAAATATTGCATTCCATACCCATCAAAGCTGTGAAGAAGTTGCTGACCAATTCTTTATAGTTTCGGCCTTGTGGTTTCCCAAGAAAATTACGATCTATATTTCGAAAACATGTCCATGCGAATTTTTCAATCGGATTAAGTTTTTGTTAAACTTTTCATCACCTAGTAGGTCTAAGGTAGGTAATTTGTTATAAAGTGAGGTTCTTCACTTGAAGTACCTACTAGGCTCGAAAGACAAATCGGAATCAGAACCCTCAGATACGATTACTTCAATCACGTTATCCATGGGGGTTGACTAACAAGCAAATCATCACTGTGTGCGTGTGTGGGATAGGTCTTTGAGCAGATTGTAGATTTGGATAGTTCACAGTGCATCTAGATTTAGAATTAATACCTTTTATGAAAGGCAGAAATAACAATTTGATACATGATCTTTCTGTTCAGACCATAACATTGGAACTGTGAACGGTATTATGACGAGATCCTTTAGCCCATGATGTTAATAAGCTAACATGCTGTGCTCAGCAAACACGTTTTGACCAAATTTTGCACCAGAAAGCCAACGTAATTAAGGATGAATATACGGGTCTGCCCGCGAAATTCAAATTTAATTTGGTATTTCGCAATTTGTAAACTAATACGACAAAGTAGGCTTATGGCCTTCTAATTGCGCCAGTGGAATTATCATCTTCACAGGTTTACATAAAAATCTTTACTTGAAAGTGACCAGTTTAAGAAATTAATCAAAATACTGAGTTGGACGTGAGTTACTCACAAATTAGTCGATATTTTGATTAATTTCTTAAACTGGACACTTTCAAGTAAAAATTTTTATAATTATAAACCTGTGAAGATGATACTGCCATTGTCGCAATTAGAATGCCATAAGCCTACTTTGTCGTATTAGTTTACAAATTGCGAAAAACCAAATTAAATTTGAATTTCGCGGGCAGAATCGTGTTTTCCACCTTAAAATAACAGTTTTTAACTAATGGTGTCAAACAAAGACGTTGAATTTTCACAGTACATTGACGGCAAATATAGAAAAAGTAAATCAGGTAGAAAAAGTTATCAGGATTACACACACTCTGTACATCTTATTACAATGTACAAGAAATACCAATCACGAGAAAAAAACCGTTTCAGTTTCAATAAATTAATGTTAATTTATCGCAAATCCACGTCAGTAAGCAAAATTCGCGTAATCAAGTTGATGTTTAATGGAAACTGAGGGCTATTGAACAAATCTAAGTATGAGGTTTATAAGCGGGTAGGTTTTTAAAAAAGCATACTCAATTTAGTTAAACAAAATAACTGTTGCCCAGTGTTTTCAATGTGTTGAAAGCTGCCCTAAGACAGCTAACTACGGAAGTATAAGTCAAGAGATTCTTTCATTTCAGCTGGCAACATGAAGTACCCCAACAATAACAACACAAACGACGACACTCGGCAACTGCCTCCGCCGGGCACCAGACTCAAAGAACCCAGGTATGTTTTACTCATTTCCTATGGTGGTTAATTAAATGTACAGAATGTGCAGTCTTATACAAATTGTAATTAAAAATGGTTTATAAAAAATAAGTCTTCACTTATATACAATAGGTATTTACTATATTTTATACTGTGGTATCATTGCATTGTGAATGAGTTTATCACTGAAAATGCTGTACAAAAGAACCTTTGATTGGCTGTATTTATGGTGTCCTTGCTGCATTGATGCATTTTAACCACTTGAGAGTATACCAGCCAATCAGAGGTGATTGCAACTGTAAAACTCATACAATACTACTCGTACAATCATTATTAGACAATCCCACAGCGATGCAATCATTTTTAAGAAATCCCTTAGTGATGCAATAATTTTTAAACAATCCCACAGTAATACAATCATTTTTAGATAATCCTACAGTAATTTAATCATTTTTAGACAATCCCACAGCAATGCAATCATTTTTAGACAATCCTATAGTAATTTAATCATTTTTAGATAATCCCACAGCAATGCAATCATTTTTTAGACAGTCCCACAGCAATGCAATCATTTTTAGACAATCCTACAGTAATTTAATCATTTTTAGACAATCCCACAGCAATGCAATCATTTTTAGACAATCCTACAGTAATTTAATCATTTTTAGACAATCCTACAGTAATTTAATCATTTTTAGACAATCCCACAGCAATGCAATCATTTTTAGACAATCCTACCGTAATTTAATCATTTTTAGATAATCCCACAACAGCAATGCAATCATTTTTAGACAATCCCACAGCGATGCAATGATTTTTAGACAATCCCACAGCAGGGTAACAAGCATCTTAATAAATGCTTATCCTTTCACAGCCGATCGTACGACGCTCGAGATGGTCGCTCGTACCGCCCTTCGCCGCCCGTCAAACCTGAACAACGGAGTTGGAATCCTTCTACCCGCTACCCAGATGCAGCTGCGCCTTCTAAAGGTATTAAAGGTACATTTGAAACAGACATGTACATAATAAACACAACATTTAAAGCACCTGTTTTATACTACACTTTGTCACCCCAAGGGGAGGACTTGCTAAAGCACAAGCGTAGAGGCTCAATTCTAAAAGCCTCAATAGCTCAATGGTTAAAGGTGCATACTGAATAGTAAAAGGTTAACAGTGTAATCCCAATTGCACTATTGTAGTACCACTCCCAAAGCCCAGTTTCCACCGTTAAAGTGTAATGAGCAGGAAATGGCTAAGCTGATTGGACTCTTTGAAGACTTAAACTCTAAGTGGGTGGGTGTAAACTTATTTCTAAGTTTACACTTCCACCCACCTAGAGTTTTGAAAGTTATCTTAACGCCACTTATGAGCTAGATCATTTTGACTCTTTTAAACTCTTGCTACCTCAGTCCTTTCAACTAGAATCTGCTGGTGGAAGTACTTGTATGCAGTTTTACTCTGAGTTTAGCAGAGTGCTCTACCTGCGGTGAGTGCCACGGGACAGCCAAATGAATTAAATTTTGAATGTTGTGTTCAGGCAACGCCAGCGGTGGCGGCGCCGGGGGCGGCAACGAGGCGTGGACGGGCGGCGAACCGCGCTACGGCGGCGGAGGCGGAGGGTACGAGCCGCGCTACCCGCCCGCCTACCCCGCGCCGCCGCCCGCCGCCGCCTACCCCGACCGCTACCCCTCCGGCCGCGAGTACCCGCGCAAGTACTGAGGACACTATATGCGCACCACCTGCCGCGTCGCACGGTGAGTCGACACTACAAAAGTACTTGTCCTAATCAACGACTTATAAGCCTAAATAACCCAATGATTAACCTCCAGAGCGCCTAAGACCCATATTATCGTATCGTCCGCGTCGTCGCCTTACTTTCTCAACCTCGTATCTGTATTTTTCAATGTTTTGGGAAATGACAAATAACTAAGTAAATATTTTTATATTTTTTTTTACTATTTGGAAATATGTATTACTACTTAGCTAATGCCCGCGACTTCGTCCGCGTGCATTTAGTTTTTAAAATCCCTCGGGAACTTTGATTTTCCGGGATAACAGTAGCCTATGTCACACTCCAGAAGAGCGATTGCGATTGTGTAACTTTATTTCATCAAAATCTTATTCATTTGATGACAAAAACGTACATTTTAATCTGTCAAACAGCAAATTCGAATTGTCTATGCGGTTCATCGATTCTTAACGATAAGCCCCCAGGTCCTCAACTATACCCATGCAAAAAATCACGTCGATCCGTAGCTCTGTTGCGGCGTGATTGAAGGAACAAACACACTTTCGCATTTATAATATTAGTATGATTCAATTTCAAAGATTCAATCGCCATACAACGCGGCAATACCGCGAGCTTGATGGGCACCTTTAGCTCAGGGGCAACCAGGGGTGGCCTTTTTGACTAAAATGTGGTTTATTAAATAAATGGTGGTGGTGTGATTAAATAAATATTGAAGATGTTTTTCTGTTTAAAAAAAAAAATTAGTATGATGAGTTTATTATCTATATATGAATTTATTGCAGTTATTGCACAAGGTTTATAGATTATATAAGTATTTTTCAGGTACGAAGTTGAGAAAGTAAGGCGACGATATACATTTTAAAGGTACACTAAATATTGAGAAGGGAATTCTTTAAAAAAAATGTATTCACCCACTTGCGCTAAGATAGTTTTTACTAGTGCAGGGACTGCAGGGTATGAATGGGAGTTTCTTATCTTTTACTAGGTAAGGGGTAGGTAATTATGGGTAACAGTAAAGGTAATTTTTTTTTTTTGCTTTAATATTTTTTTATTTATTGTATCGTTTTGTGGGTCTAAGCTGCCTGAAATAATTATTATTAAATTGTAATTAATTTAATTTTTCTTCTTTTCAGGTACATTAATGGGTCTTCACTGAAAGCTGTACAATTTACGCTATTTTGTTTTAGGTATACTTTCTAGTTATAAAATATAATGTTTCATTCCCATTCTCTTATAACATTGTTAATAGATAATCATTTGTAACATGCAAAGGAAAATTAATTTGCCTCGTCTTATATGTACGAGAGTCAGCTAAGCGTAAATAGTTTGTGTTACTTATCTTTTACCTGACATACATATTTACGTACGTAATTCCGTAAGTACTGTATGAAAATTATCATATTATATTAAAATTTTGCAAATTGTTTTGCAAACATTATAACCATGAGTTAATTCCTGACTTATTGGTTATATTAAAACATAGTAATGTAAATCACGACTTTTATTTGTCTCACTTTACACTGTTATACAGTTTCAATATGATTAAATCTAAGAATAAGCTAAGGCCCGCTTGCAGAAACTCCGGGTTATCCTGTTAACTCAAGAGTTAGCTGCTGCTGTGACAGATTTCATATAAAGCTTCTGTCAATCTTAAGAAAGTAAAAACTCTTAAAATATTCAAGTCAATAACAAAATTCAGTAATGTGAAAGTGAACCATCACTTCCTTTCACATTACTAAATATTTTGTTACAACAGATCTACATGACTGTGTATATTACATTTATCTGATTTGATTATCAATCAATTAGGGGCCGGTTTCACCAACGTAAAATAAGTCTTATCCGAGAGTAAATTTTATATTTTGACAGAGTTTTCAATACAAAAACAGAAAACTGTCAAAAGACCCAATTTATCCCTCGGATAAACGGCACTTAATAATGTAACATTAGTCAATATTTTATCTTATCGTCAATCAAACCAGCTCATCTATGCTATAACATTTGTTAGTGTTACAATGAATTTGTAGAAATAATAAAATCTAAAGAAAACAAATGTTTTTTTTTTAATCTGGCTAAAAGTAAGTATGAGGACTTTCACATATTTTAAATCAATCCATATTATATACCTACACTTAAACTTAGTCTTAATTTAATTTTTATTTTTGAAAAATAAGTGCATGAGCACAGGAAATTAGCTAGTCTTTAAAAAAGCCATCCATTCAAGACAATAATGAGCTTCTAATAGTACAAATATAATGATTTTAATTGAAGAAAGATATATTTATTAGAATAATAATAATTTTTCTATTTTGTATTTTGATCTTATAAAAGTTCCAAGAAACGAGTCGCAGGGAGCCGCTGTATGCAGGCGGCGCAAGACCGTGATCTGTGGAAGTCCATGCAAGACCTCTTTCTATACGTAAAGAATTACGCATTCTTTTTCAAGAAGAAAAGTCCTGCCTGAGATATACCTTAACAGCACACTATGTAGAATGCAATTGAAATGACCACCACCATTGCATTATAAACAAAGATGTTATTTAATATACTACTGGTTCATAGTTATAATTATGTGTATTTAAAATATTCACATTCTCAACAAACAACGCTGAATGTGTGGGGACTATATTGCCATGTTTTGGAGAAAATTGCTTTGTCCAAGCTTCCACATCATTGCCATTGTCGGGTGGTTTTATCGGTGGTTCCTCGAGAGATTTTAGTGCTGTTATGGCTTCCTGTTGACCTTGTACAGCGGCCAAACGTAAAAGTCGAATTGCGGTCGCGCGATCACGAGAAAGGCCGCCACGTCCTTGACCGTAGTATATTCCGAGATTGTAAAGAGCGCCAGGGTGTTGCAATGCAGCAGCTGAACGGTAAAGCTCCATTGCCTGATGAAATAATGTATTCGGTATAATACTGACTTCTGCTGCTATAGGAATTAATATTAGTGAAATATAATAAGTAAGGAGTTTATATAGTCAAAATACCATTATAAGATAACTACTATGCCTATTGCCTATTATTAATAGCATAGAACAATAATGCAAAATAGCTTACAATTATCATAGACTATCTGATGCCCGCGACTTCGTCCGCATGGATTTAGTTTTTAAAAATCCCGCGGGAACTCTTTCATTATCTGTAGTAGTAGCTACTACTAGCTATCTACATTTCATAGTAGCTCTCCCGGTCTGAGGAACCACTACTACATCCATTACTATACCCATGCAAAAAATCGCATCAATCCGCTGTTCTGTTGCGACGTGATTGAAGGGCAAACAAACACACTTTCACATTTATAATATCAGTAATGCTTTATTATAACACTTTTTATAATTGTCAAATTTTTTACCATACTTAACCAAAGACAAAATTACGTTTAGCTGTCATTTACGTTTTGTTATTCCACTGTCATTTGCGTTTTGTTATTCCATGTCAGATGCGTTTTTGTTATACCACGTTTTATTACCACTCGACGGAAACACGGTCGAACGGGATAAAAAGTATCCTATGTCCGTCTCCTGGTTCTAAGCTACCTCTCCACCAATTTTCAGCCAAATTGGTTCATCCGTTCTTGAGTTATAAATAGTGTAACTAACACCACTTTCTTTTATATATATAGATAAATATTAGGTGTCACATTATTTGACGAATCACTAAGGGCGAGGGCATAATTCATAATTCATTTATTAATTTGCAGACAGGCTACTTTTAGCGGCAGCGATCGCGCGCTTTTATTGCCTTTAGCGTTTTTTATGGCCCTTTGCGTGCATCGCGTTTCGCGCGATGGTCGAAAGCCATAAAAACGCCAACGTGTTTAAGTCGCGAATTTCGCGCGCGCGAAACGTGATGCACGCAAAAGGCCATAAAAAAGCTAAAGGCAATAAAAGCGCGCCTTCGCCGCTGCTAAAAGAAGCCAGTGTGCCCTCGCCCCTCTCCCTAACAGAGATAAAACAAAAATTATAAATTAAAAAAAAAAGAGAACATGCTTGAAACTTACCATTTTCTCATCAATGTCTACACCCATACCCAACTCGTAACAAAGACCTAAGTTATACATGGCTGGTGCATGATTTCGGTTTGCTGCAGATCTAGAAATCAAAAACACAATTAACATAAGAGAGGAATTGTTTTAAGGGATAGTAGGGTTGATGTGCCGGATATCAGCCTCTTAGTGCTCCTATCAAGTTTAGGACATCAGAAAAAAAATGTTACAACTTTAATATAGTTATGCTCACTTTGTTAGATGAAAGCCCATTATATAATGTTTAGTAAGTTTCTGTCTTATAAACTGTTTTGCGCTTGAAGCTATTACTTATTTTTATTTTTTATTTAATTTGGAATGCCTATTAATATCATTTATTTACAAAAACAACCCAACCTTGAAGTGAAACGCGCGGCACTATTTTTTTTTATAATTTCCCTCCGATGGCTGTCGCCGATTTGAAAAACTTCACTAAAATTACTCAAAGATGTTAATGAACAAAAATATTGTCATATACAAAGTAAACATTTTCAAATTACTGAATAAAGATTTCATTTGGAAATAGCATTTCTAAGCTATGTCAATTTTACTGCATGGAGTACATGTAAAGGCCGATAACCAAAGGCAAACCGGCTTACCCTATTTCATAGTTTTTTAAATGATACATAAGATCTTAAAGAAAATGGGTAAAGTGCCAATGACAGTCTGCCATGTAATATTAATAAGGACTTAGCTCATATAAGTAATCCCTAATTCTGTGATAATAATGCATAAATGCATAAACACCATACTTCATATATTGTATCAAAAATATTATATTGCCAAAGCCATGTTCTGGCCGGTTGAGATATATTTCATACCTTATTCTGTGTAACATATAATGTATATAAGTACACAAGCAAAGAACATCTTTATGGCATTTAAGAGAATTTCACAATAAAAACAATCACCTGAGCAAATTTAGTCCTTCTTGATGTTGTCCATTCTCTATTGCAGCTAAACCAAGTCTGTTTTCAATTGAGTTTAGTACTTGTCCCAAATCATCTGATGCTTCAGAACTGCCACTGCTATGACTAGTTTCTGCATTACCTTCACTATGATCATTTGTTACCAAATGTACAATAGGAGGCACATTTTGAAATGAAGTTTCTAACTGAGAAGGTAACTTCAGTGTATGTAAAGAGTTATTGTTCAAACAAGGTAATATTTGGAACAAGTAGCTGATTTTGGGTGAACAACTTATTTTGTTAAGTTTTGATGCCTTCTTACATTTCAGGTGTATAAGTTGGCTTGCATACCAGCCGAAGACCAGAGCACTACTCTGGAATCATAAGAAAAAAGTTTTCACTATAACCCAAGTACTGAAAATTGGATGTAACATCCAGTGATTTTGTTCATACGAAATATAGCCTATTCATCTGGATCATTATAACAAATCAATTGACCCCACACATATCGACTCAATAGTTTAGGTATAACCCTTCAAAGCAATGGCTGGGTCATGCGTGATGCTCGTGAACGGGTTCCACCGGCGGGAATGGGGCTACTTTATGTCTGCCCATCTTAAGATAGAAGTTAGTCGGTATGCATTTTTGGAACTTTCCTCATTGTGGAAACACTGCATATATAGCATAGTATTTACTGTATTGTAAATTTGTTTTGAAAAGAGCAACCGCCGAGTTTCTTGCTGGTTCTTCTCGGCAGGAAGGGCATTCCGAACCAGTGGAAGATTCATCGACTATTCAAAAGCACTTGTAAAAGTTTATTTGAATAAAAAATACTTCTATTCTATTCTTCCTTTTGGCTTTGCTGTAGTCAGGTAAAAATGGTCTGGCTCTCAATGTTTTATGCACACTGGGATGTTCCCAGAAGGGACGTAAAATCCAATTAATGTCATATTTTGTAGGGTAAAGTACTTAATCTATGAGCAGCAGAGTACCTTCCAGGCTACAGCATCAAAATTTTTGGAACGTAAGTTCCTTATCGCGCGGTACCGAAGGGGGCTAGACGGAAAAAATTAAGGAACTGACACTCGACATATTTTTGAAACTGACCCTTTTTTGTTGAATGTGAATTTTGCATTGTGTTCGGTATTTTCGCGATACAACATTGGGTATAAAAAAAATTGAAAATGGAAAATTCGGTCTGTCGAGCTGGGATTCGAACCATCGACTTTGAACTGTTAGGCGACTGCCGGAGCCACTAGGCTACGGAGACTCAATGTTGTACCCCGAAAATACCGAACACAATGTAATCGAAAGGAACTACGTTCCATCCGGGTGTCCCTTGACACCTCTCAAGTTTTTATGATAGAAATTTCAGATCACATTGTTGCCTTAGGGTGAGATCTATAGATGGTCCTCTTACTCAGCTCAGACTCAAGACTGAGTTAAAAATAAAATGAGACAGATTTATGCAAAGACATATTTGTGTCTCATATTAAACTATCTTGAGCAGAGCCAGAGTACAATCTATAGATCTCAGCCTTAGAGTGTAGCTCAGGAATGCAAATATTTAATACAAGTTCTTAACTTGACAAAGCAAAAATATGCAGTCGACTTAATGATATGCAGGGAGACATTTATTTTCTAAGGAGTATTAAAAGCTGTATAGCCTCAAAACGTCTAATAAAATTTCAATTATAATTTAATATCAATAATTTTGCTTTAAGCACACACGTTAACCTTGGGTTATAGGCTTTCTGCAGCCTTATTAATGTCACATGATAAATCTACAACAAATTACATTAGGTCTAAAAATAATTTGGTCAAAATTTATACCCATGTTATGGCACCGATCCAAGTACGATTTAATTGCTCAAAGTTCCATCGTTTGCTGTTAGTGTCGTTTTCGCTTTGATAACAGCTGTTCCAACACTTCCTAGACACAAACCAGCAGCACGGAGAGTTAGCATTTTTATTTTTCTCTTCATGTAAATTATTCTTGGATGTATTTATAACCGCAGTATGCCGTTTATCAAAATGATTAGCACCTCTCTCGAATGTATCTCTGATACGACGCGTTACATATTTCCACATGTTTATGTTTTTATCTATTTTTTTATTTACTTTGGAACTAAAGAACTTCCATTTTGTTTACGTACTTATTTTTTTTTTCAAAAGAAACCTTGCTTCACAGACCAGGGAATATGCTTCAAGTAATAATGTTCCGTGTTTATGCTTGAACAAAAAAATTAAAAAATTATTGATCTTTTCAGATTTCAGCCAACAATGGAAAATTGGAAATGAAAAGTTAAGTCCAAAAGATTTTAATTAGTTAATTATCTGTAAAAAAACTTGGAAGCAAAAAGGAGGCAGCCGCCAGCCAAGGTTTTTGTCAGTATCACAGACCAGTAAGTGTAACACTAATATATACAGACACCTATGTTTATAGAAGCTATACGTCATAGTAGCAGAACTTGTAGAGGGGTGCGGGAGGGGAGAAAAATGTCATTATACTTATATGATCATGTGTCTCATCTTTTGTTGGCCTCAAGTATGAAGATGTCCAGGTACGTCCCTTTCTAACTTAACATTAAAAATAAGGTTTTAAATTTACTATAACCGGATGCAATAATTAAAATATTATGTACATCCGGTATCTAGCGGACTTCTAAGTCTTGTTTTTTTTTTTAATAACGCTCTGGATTCTAGTATTTTAAGGCGTAAAGGTAAATCCTTATTTTGAAGGACCTTAAATAATTAAAAAAAGGTTTTATTCAATAAAACAAATTTTATACGTTTAAATTTTTATTTCTATTTCTTTATGACTGTAGTGACTCTACCACCGGTTCGGAGAGCAGATTCTGCTGAGAAGAGCCGACCAGAAACTCAGCAGTTGCTCTTTTTGTAGTCAAACAAGCTAACTTTGCAATTTTTTTCTTCATATCTAATTAATTACTAATCAAGATTTTTTTATTGCAACTACAGTTTATTTTTGTATTTACTAAAATATAATATAATATCCATGGAGTTCGTAAATAAATAAAAATTATAATCATAATACTTTGTTCGATTTTGATAGCGGGCAAAATAATCTGCACTCTTAGCCAACATTGCTCATATCGATTTATCGTAAATATAACGTAAATACAACTCAAATTAAGTAAAGAAAGTGGGCAAAGTTACCTAGTGATTAGTTTTTTTTTTTCATACAAGCTCCATAAAGCAATTTTAATTATTTTTTACACTTCTGCTGTCGCTTTTGAATTTATATTACGAGCAGAAATAAAAAAATATCCAGTGTACAAAATTAAATTTTTAAGCCCCAATTTCACCAACGTCGCGTGACGTTTATCCTCGGAATAAATTGGGCGTTCTGACAGTTTTTGTATTGAAAATTCTGTCAAAATATCAAATTTATGCTCGGATAAGACTTATTTTACGTTGGTGAAATCGGCCCTAAGTATGGAAGTTTAAACCTCAATAACGCAACGGTCAATGCACGAAGCGAAAAGGTTTATGGTTCAAATGCTAAGTAAGAAGGGAAAGGGGAATATTGGTTGTTTATCATGAGTATTAGTCATTTTAATTACACTTTGCTTTAGTAATTAACTACATAATATTTTTTTTGACGTGACAACGTCTCATAAATCGATGAACATCGGCTGCACGCACGAAAGTGTCACGTTCCGCCTGAGCCTGCGCGTGCAAGCGAGAGCGCGGAACAAACGATAGAGAGGCACGATCGGCCCAAGCGTTGGCTTGTGACTAGAGAAAACTGTAATTTTCAATTAACTCTTCCTTTGTATTATACAAAATAATGATAATTTTTTTGTTTTTTTTTTATTATTAAAATGTTACAAAAAACTTATAGCTAAACTAAATTACTTACTATACAAAGCATGCCCGCGTGGAATGCTGCTAAGAATACTGGTTGCATTTCCGCGCTAGACAGCCAGGCTGATCCTTTGCGCAAAAAATGAGCCAGCCCTTCTGTCATGATAATTCAGTGATAATAATTCAATTCATAAAAGTATGCAGTTTTTCATCAATGCTTCTATAAGACGTTATCACGTAAAACTATCGTCCGTAAACCGACCATACAGACAACCAATTTTTTTTTTTTATAATTAAAATACATACTCAATAATTGTGATTCTTAAGCATACAATAAAATAAACTTAGTTGCGTATTCGCCATGACGCGGACGTACAATCTACAAACTATCGAGCCCACAAAAATGTGCACCGCACTCAAGTAATGAATTAAGAATGAGGTTAGGAATGAACTTAGGAACGAATGCATCCCAGTCCCTATCGCATTCGTGGGAAATATAATTTATTTTCCAAAAGTAAATGTCATAAAATTTGCCAATTCTAACGGATTTGCTTTTAGGGCAAAGAATCGTTGATTGGCAAAGTTGGCTTGTACATTTTTCATAATAAGTACTTTTTATTAATTCAAATTCATTTTCTTAAAATAAAAAAATATATAAAATGGCCTTAGGCTAACTAAAGGTGCATTTTCACCAGACTAAAGCAAAGACAAAAGGAAGGGTTAAAATTAAATATCTCTATGTACGTATCTTTACCTATGTTCTACCGTAGCGCACGGTTTATACAAGGTATTAGCTAATCTATAAATCTTACTAATCTCTGCTAATTTTTACAATTTAAGGTGACTTAACAAAAAAATAACATCTTTACGTACAAATAAATAAAATTAAATATCTCTATGTACGTATCTTTACCTATGTTCTACCGTAGCGCACGGTTTATACAAGGTATTAGCAATCTATAAATCTTACTAATCTCTGCTAATTTTTACAATTTAAGGTGACTAACAAAAAAATAACATCTTTACGTACAAATAAATAAAATTGAAGTGTTTGTTTGTAATTTCAAAATAACAGCTTTTTACTAAATGCATATGAAAGTATATTCGGTACTTATAACATACATTTTTTAATTTTTGTATGTTTGTTCCGGCTAATCTCGGGAAAGGCTGGACCAATTTTGACGGGACTTTCACTGACAGATAGCTGAAGTTATAAGGAGTAACATATAGGCTACTTTTTTAACCTACTTTAAAAAAAGGTGTTTGTCTACCTATGTATGTCGATACCTTCGTGATTTCTAAACAGATTTGCGTGAATCTTTTTTTTAATCGATACAGAAACTTTGCGAGATGGTCCCATAAAAACTTCGGGTTCTTACTCCTCAATCCTGATGCTGCAGGGATCTGTCCATGCGAACGAAGTCGCGGGCATCAGCTAATAAAATTAAAAATTAAATACTTAATGTGTACATTTAAAACTTCAATTCAAACTTCAAGCAATCTATGTACCTCTACGCATTTTGTATTACGAGTAAGTAACTAGTTAAAAAAGACCATATTATAAATCTTAAAAAGGTGTCGCGGATTCAATCCATCCTTACTAATATTAAAAATGCGAAAGTGTGTTCGTTTATTGATTTGTCCATCAATAACGCAGCATAGGTGCACCGGATCAACTTGATTTTTTGTATGGGTAAAATTGAAGACCTATACCTATTAATATACATAATATTCAAAAATAATGTCGGTTACAGGCTTATGGTTGCAAATTATTTTGAATTGCTGAGAACGGAAATGGAAAAAATATTTAATTTATAATATAATATAACTGCAATGTTTTTAAAGTGAAGATACTTAGACAATCTGGAAAAAATGTTAAAAATTTTAGTTACTTTTGCGACGTACAGTTCTATAGCTAGCACCTTTAGTAACTTTAGTCGCTATCAGATTTTCCATTTCCTTTCCCTTTTTTCTAGAGTCAGTATTGTGTATTCTCCTATTGAAGTTAATACACCATTGTCTAACTTGCATTCTTATCACAAATAACCAAAAAGCTTTTAAAAAATCTGATTTATGCTCAAGACAATTCAGCCAAGATGTATTAATTAGTTCAAATTTGTTAATTAAATCTGTATATATGTAAACTTTACAAATGTTTGGCAAAGTTTGTTCAATGATATATATACAATGCCAAACCAGGGACAGCAAATTACTTGATGGATAGTATAATCTTCTGTTATTTGCATCATATTCTTTCATTTGAATTAAAGTATGAAATGATTGAATTTCGTTAGATAATAGTGCATTTCTACAATATTGACATTGATCACAATTTAACTTCGGAAATAAATATCGACAAACTGCACCGGCAATATAAGATAAAGCGTTCGTCTGGAAAATGTTTTCAGAAGGAACACATTCCTCAATAAAATTTGTATTATGAATATCAGAACTGTAATCAATGAAACATGTGTCAAGTTTTGGTCTATTAACCAAATTCTTAAGAGTACCCAGCATTTTATCTTTATCCTCGGTGCAATTTGCATACAGTGATTTGCCTGTGGTTATGTTATTAATCAATAATGTTTTAAACAATGAAACGAAATTATGACAATCAGGGTGTGTGCTAGAACCACCCTGACCTCTAATCTGAGAAAAGAAATTTTCCAGGGGATCCTGGTTGAGACGCCTGAGACTCAAGAATTTTACGCCAGGGATTAATCTGAGATCTGACCAAAGATGTTTTACAGTTTTAATTACATGAATAAAATTTCTTAAACACAATGGCTTACTTTCTCTTGAGTCTAATGCGTCAAATTTCATTGATTCTAGTTTCTTCACTGCTTCATTCCAGAAATCCAAGTGGTTGGAATTTAACGATAGAGAATTATAAAAATCGCCTTTGGAATAACCAGAGCAGTTCAGGCTGCTAAAAAAGTTATGAATAAATAAAAGAATTTCAGCAGTGAAAACGCCATTATCAATGTTCACAGAGGGTGGACAATAATTATGATCTAGTTGAAGTTGGTGATATGTCTTCATCTGTACGGCCACACCGTCCACAACTTCTTTGCTGAATACTTGTGCAGCATATTTCACCTGTAATGTTTAGTTATTTTGTTTGTAAATATAATTATACTTAGGTATTTTCATTTCAATATTAAAGTAGTCATACTAGGTACTGCTGTCTTTCATAATGAACTAAGGCCCGCTTGCAGAGACGCCGGGTTATGCTTAACCCAGGAATAAATTTGTAATTTTGACAGAAGCTTTATACGAAATCTGTCAAAGCAGCAGCTAACTCTGGGTTAAAAGGATATAGTATTCAGTACAGTAGTTCCGAGCCAAACGACTGAATCACTCTAAGTACTAAATGAACGATGTACTTTAATCATTTCTTGGTTCCGCTCGTTGATCTTTCAGAGCTGAGACAACGATCTAATAAAAGCACGATGTACTAATTAAGCATACGGAATAGTTCGTTCTCGTTCAGTGTCGGGAATTGATTCCTAATAGTAATTAGTACATATGTACTACACAAGACTACTATCAATAGGTAGGTAAATACCTTGGTAATAAATTCAAAACAAAATTCTGTCAGAACTTAAGGTTGAAGACAAGGGTCTGCCCGCGAAATTCAAATTTAATTTGGTTTTTCGCAATTTGTAAACTAATACGACAGAGTAGGCTTATGGCATTCTAATTGCGACAATGGCAGTATTATCTCCACAGGTTTATATAAAAAAATTTACTTGAAAGTGTCCAGTTTAAGAAATTAATCAAAATATCGACTAATTTGTGAGTAACTCATGTCCAACTCAGTATTTTGATTAATTTCTTAAACTGGTCACTTTCAAGTAAGTAAAGATTTTTATGTATACCTACCTGTGAAGATGATAATTCCACTGGCGCAATTAGAAGGCCATAAGCCTACTTTGTCGTATTTGTTTACAAATTGCGAAAAACCAAATTAAATATGAATTTCGCGGGCAGACCCTTGTGTTCAACCTTAAGTCTGATTAATATTTAATTCTATTCTAAATTAGATGAAACAATGAAAGATAAATTATTATAAATCATCTTTTGCACCTTAGGCACATGTTAGGAAAAACAGTAAATGTGTCGGGAAATCGCAAGTTCATCTTATAATATCTATACTATAAGCTGAAGAGTTTGTTTGTTTGCTTGAACGCGCTAATCTCAGGAAATACAGGTCCGATTTGAAAAATTCTTTCAGTGTTAGCCCATTTATCGAGGAAGGCTATAGTCTACCTATAGCCTATATACCTACGCTAAGACCAAAAAACTATTGCAAGCGGACGAAGTCGCGGGCAGAAGCTAGTAGGTATATAAAAATCTCGTGTCACGATGTATGTTCAGGATAAACTCGAAAAGCATATTATGCAATTGAAGACTATTTAGATGATAAAAAAGCGTGTACATAATTCGTTCCAGCGATTCATGAGACAGCAGGTGGTAATTGAACTGTATAACTATTTAGAGCAAGATCCCAGTGCCGCCAGACCTAAGTTATTTTCTCAGCAATTATTTGTGTACGATAGAGTACTGTTCGAATGTTCTTTCAGTAGGTATATGCGTACCAGCTAGATTGTGCCGACGGCCAATTTCCAGATACCAGGTGCTAAAGGTAGGTAAAAACTAGAATAACTTATCTTAAATTCTCAGGGCTGATTTTCATATATGTTTTAAAGAATATTGTAAAAATTAATAAATTAATACTGCCAGACGCTTACCGCCGGCGGTTACTTTAGCCAGACGCTTTGAAGGTCCCAAAAAAATATATAATTTAAGTTAACTTATATTCTCAGTTCTGATTTTTATACATAATACTCAGGGAACTATTGCGATATTATCTGTAAGCTGCCAGACCTATTGGAAGGGTCAAACATCCCCCCAGACACACATTATGCGTCCCCATATGTATGAGCGCTAGAACATGATTCACTTGTTTAAGTGTGTGAGAGATAATATCATCATACTATAATATTATAAATGCCAAAGTGTGTTTGTTGGTTTGTCCTTCAATCACTCTGCAACAGAGCTATGGATCGACGTGATTTTTTGCCTGGGTATAGCTTAGGATCTAGAGAGAGAGAACTATTGCAATATCTTCTGCAAGCTATACCCAGGCAAAAAATGACGTCGATCCGTAGCTCTGTTGCAGAGTAATTGAAGGACAAACAAACAAACACACTTTCGCATTTATAATATTATAATATGATGATATTATCTCTCACACACTTAAACAAGTGAATCATGTTCTAGCGCTCATACATATGGGGACGCATAATGTGTGTCTGGGGGGATGATTGACCCTTCCAATAGGTCTGGCAGCTTACAGATAATATCGCAATAGTTCCCTGAGTATCATGTATAAAAATCAGAACTGAGAATATAAGTTAACTTAAATTATAATATATTTTTTTGGGAGCTTCAAAGCGTCTGGCTAAAGTAACCGCCGGCGGTAAGTGTCTGGCAGTATTAATTTATTAATTTTTACAATATTCTTTAAAACATATATGAAAATCAGCCCTGAGAATTTAAGATAAGTTATTCTAGTTTTTACCTACCTTTAGCACCTGGTATCTGGAAATTGGCCGTCGGCACAATCTAGCTGGTACGCATATACTGAAAGGACATTAGAACAGTACTCTATCGTACACAAATAATTGCTGAGAAAATAACTTAGGTCTGGCGGCACTGGGATCTTGGACCAATTCTATTGAATTGTAAACTTATTTTGAAAAGAGCAACTGCCGAGTTTCTTGCTGGTTCTTCTCGGCAGGAACGGCATTCCGTACCAGTGGTAGACTCATCGACGATTCAAAAGCACTTGTAAAAAGTTTATTTGAATAAAAAACATTTCTATTCTATTCTATTATATTAAGAGTATTATTATGTTGCTAGGCAATCCTTACTATTATTATAAATGCGAAAGTGAAGAAAAATTCCCTCAAATATGGTTGAGCGAAGCAATGGCTGGGTCATGCGTCATGCTCGTGAACGGGTTCCACCGGCGGGAATGGGGCTACTTTATGTCTGCCCATCTTAAGATAGAAGTTAGTCGGTATGCATTTTTGGAACTTTCCTCATTGTGGAAACACTGCATATATAGCATAGTATTTACTGTATTGTAAATTTGTTTTGAAAAGAGTAACCGCCGAGTTTCTTGCTGGTTCTTCTCGGCAGGAAAGGCACTCCGAACCAGTGGGAGATTCATCGACTATTCAAAAGCACTTGTAAAAGTTTATTTGAATAAAAAATATTTCTATTCTATTCTCCTCCTTTCTTCAATGAGGAAAATGTAATAGGTACTTATACTTATTATATAAATTAATACATTTACATGGCTAACTGCTGAAGCAATTGTGATGAACTTTGGCAGATATGACATGCATCACCATCCCAAAGTAAGACATATTAGCTTACATCTTCAAAGAATACCCATGTCCCATGGGGTTTTAAAAAACCTTAATGTATGTAAAGTTCTTATCCTGTGAGAAGTGGACAAAGTTATGGGATGTGATAAATCACTAAATATGATAATAATAATAATATATAATAATTGAGTGTTAAATAAAAATAAACTTGCCTTCATCTTGTCATAAGACTTGGTTTTGATATGCTTGTCTGTCAGTTTGGTAGTCTTGGCAACACCTTTCATACCATCAGCAGCGTACAGTCTCTCAATAAAGTCCCACTGAGCACGCTGTTTCCCAATGAGCAAGTCCTTCTTCTGAAAATTATTGCGAAAACATTTTAATAAATGTGGTACATCATACACATGATATATTTTTTTTCCATCAATGACATAATGTAATATGTTTGATCCATCATTGCCACCACGAAGTAGCTCTTCACGTGTGTCAGCTACATATTAATGAGTTTATCGCAGCAACATTGGCAGAGCCTTGATCTGATACAGTTGATCTCAAAACAAATCCTGTCTTTAATATTTCCTTCGCCAACTCTTTAATAATATTTTTTAAAAATAAAGTTTTAATTCAATCTCGTACAAAATAAAATGCAATCGGTAGTTTCCAAGGTGAAAATATTCCCCACAACATAAATACTAAAACTTTGTCAGCGACATTGTTTGTGCGTTCACCACCTCCTAGATCTTCAAAACCTTCAATAACCCCAGTATGGAAATTAAAAAACAAATTTTTGTTAATTGCCATTTTATCAAATAGCAATACACACTGTAACCCCATAAAATTTTTGTTTTTAGATGCATCTGTCAAGTGCTGAAAAATAAAATCATTGTTACCTGGTCTTAAAGGGACATTAGTTAATAAAGAGCTTATAGTGGATGGAGCTGGTAACCTTAATCGTTTTTGGAAAAATCTGTAGCATCTTGGGCTTAATTTATAAAAAGAAAGTGCAAAAACTTTTTCATCGTTAGTGTATCTAGAACCTTTAGGTTTTACACCAGATAATCGCTACTGTGAGTCTACTAATAATTTTCCAAAATTATTTAAAAGTGGATACTTTTTAATAAAAAGTTTGGCTCTATCAGGAAATGATTGCATTTTGGCCTTTAACTTATTATATCTAAGAGTAATGTTATGCAACTTTCTTTTTAATATTAGATTACCCTGACGTAGCGTCTGCTTACGAGGGGTATTGCTATTTTCATCTAGACGTACTATTGGAATTATATCTGACTTTATGGGCATCACAGTGTCTACTATGTAATCTTTTAGATACTGGTGTTGTCTGCAAAGCAGACTTAATCTCGGAAGGCATGGTATCAAATGGAGTTGAACTGATAGTCTGTAAAGCAGGAATGACTTCAGAAAGCTTGGGATCAGACAGAATGGAACTGGTGGTCTGCAAAGCAGATACAACATTAGAAGCCAAGGTAGAAGGTGAAATAGAACTTGTATTTTGTAGTATTGGTACAACTTCAGAAGGCACAGGATCAGATGGAATGGCATGTACAGTCTGTAATGCAGACACATCTTCAGAAAGGAAGGAACTTGTAGTCTGTGGATCAGACATCTCTTCAGAATACATGGAAACACAGGGTTCAGGACTCAGTGGTTGTGAGTATTGAGTAATATTAATTGTTGGCTCTAAATAGTGAACTAAATGTAATGACTTCTGTTTTTCAAGACATGGTGGGCTAGGTAAGGGGTTTACAGGAATTAAACCACCAGAAGTCTGCTCATTACTACATTGCTTGTGTGATTGTGAACAAGATGGAATTTGGTCAACTACGTTAACTACAAGTTTTTCACCAAGCTGTAGAGGTGGTATCTGTAGATATTTATCAATTTTAGAGTATACACCTGCGATTGGACAAGGTTGTTTAATTTGCAAATGCAACGTAGGAATTGCATCTTTAGACAATCTATGGTTAATGATATACCGAGATAAAAAATGAGACTCACAAATCTTGACGTTTTCTAACTGTTTGAGGGAATATTTACGGAAATATGGACAGTTGATTAGCCATGCCTTCCATCTAGTCGCGTCGGTAAAAGGAACGGCGTGTAAATGTATGGTGGTTTTACACTTGGGAACACTGCACTGCCTCATATCGGATAAAAGTAATGGGTACTTTAAAAACCGAAACACTAACAATAAGAAAGCCTTAAAAACCGAGCACAAATCGCACTATAAGTATCTCTTTATTCACTATACTTATCAATTTAAAAACAATAAGTACTAAATAAAAATTGAAAAAACGAATATCCTGTTAAAATACTGCAGCTTTAAACTCTTACAACAGGTGAAATAATTTAAAAAACTCTTAAGAAAATCAAAAGAACCTCAACCAAACAATCAACAATTCCAAACCGCCATTTTGAATTTTGAAATTTGAATTTGGGACGCTTTGACACCGACCAACCGACCAATAAGATTTGAATACCTAGTAAATACGATAGACTGAGAAAATTGAGAATGTGTGCGTAAATTTAATAGCGTGTGAGTAGAAAGGGATAGTCCTGTATATGCCATACAAAATGAAAGGGATAGACTGATACATCTTGCTCACCCTTGACTCGAGAGGGCCTGGTCAGTATATTATAATGTACTCTGTGGTTTTTGTTTTTCATTTTTTTTTTATTTACTGGTTTAATGGCTCTGGGTTCTAGCCCTTTTAAGCCTGTCTGTAGTTGTTTCTTTTCACAGACTACCAAAGAGAATGTAATCACTACGTTAATAAAAGTAGCAACTGTACTGTAATGTAACTGTAATGATAGCAACTGAGTTACAGAATCTGGGTCCTGATTCTTTAACTCAGTGGCAAAAAATTATAGCCACTGACTTATATTTTATATCCATTGAAGGTTTGCTACGAAAATGATACTTTTATTTTCAAAGCAAACCTTCAATGGATAAAAAATATATGTCAGTGGCTATCATTTTTTGATAGCAACTAAAGTTACAGAATCAGAGCCCAGGACACCATAGATAATACCACAGAACACTAAAGTTACACTCAGGACAACTATCAACAATATGGCGTGGCCGGTGGATATCCTAGTGGTCGTGGTCTATGGCCGGTGGCGGCAAATTGTAGAAGTAGAGTAGGTAATTAAAAAACCTCTCGAGTCCTGACTCCTGAATAAACATTTTGAAAGTAACAGTAATTTATGATTATTACGCTCGGTTTTTTATTCTAAAATTTGCATTACTTACTTAATAAGTTATTTTAATATGTGCGGACGTACAGGTTTGTAGGTATCTTTATTTAAAATTACTAGTAAATAACATTTTGTAATGAGTACAATATTATGTTAATGTAATAAATTATTTTCATAGATCTCTAAATCGAGAAACGGTCCAGTGCGCTTGTGGCTACAAATCTAAAGATCGTAATGTATATGTCAAACCAGACTGGCTCCCTGAACATAATGATGGTAAAGATTATGTGCCTTCTTACAACATAGCACCAACGGATATAACACCAGTATTAATCTCAGCAACCAAGTTTAAACATACTGCCGAAACAAAGAGAGTACTTAAGCCTATGATGTGGGGAATCATACCTCCATGGCACAAGGTAGATATACTTATATAATCTGCATGCCCACATATTTTAATGATAATAATTAGGCAAGTAATATGACTGACAATATGCACTGTTTGAAGTATGCACAATATGAATATCTTCAGGCACTGAGGGGTTTTTCGACCTCCCGAAGCTTCCTTAATGTTACCCAGTTGAGTTGGATTTGAGCTCTCTATGTTAGGTGCACATTAGAAGAATATTCATGCATTGATAATAAATATTTATTTTTGAATGCATTTTAATAAATCATTTTTCTCACTAGGGTGATTACAAACATCACAATCTTAGTACAAACAATTGCCGCATTGAGAAAATAAAAAGCTCAAAGCTCTATGGCCCTATATTATTAAGTGGAGGTAGATGTGTAGTCATTGCGGAGGGTTTCTATGAATGGCAAACTACTGTTAAGAGTAAAGTTAGACAGCCTTTTTATATCTATGCACCCCAAGAAAACAATATAAAGGTGAGAAAATATTTCAGATTCAATTTATGAATGATTGATAATATAAAAAATATAATGCATAATCTTGCTTTAGACTGGTGGTCTTATTATATCACTCCTTTTATGCCAAAGTCCCTTGCCAATCAGATTAGCCATTTTCAAGCTAAGCATAGACTGATGAAAAATTTACAAAGGTGTTTGGACAACTTCTTTCTTAAACTCATAATAAATGCTTATAGTAATTTAAGTATTAATAACTAGCTGATGCCTGCAACTTTGTGATTTAATGTTTCGAAAAAATGTTGGTAAATCATGGATTTCTAAGATAAAGTGTCCTGGCAACAAGCCCAATCCCTTTGCCTAAATTTTTCAATATTGGTTTAGCATTAAAGCAGTGATAAAGTATAAGACACTTCACATTTGTAACAGTAACATAGTATAAAGATTTTTATAATAAAACACCTGTATTGTATTCTTTATCAAACTTTTCAGGTTGATGATCCTACTTCTTGGAAAAATGAATTCACAGATGAGGAAGGTTGGAAAGGAATTAAGTTATTGCACATGGCTGGATTGTACCATGCATGGCAAAGTGATGGCATGATAATATACTCTTATTCTGTCATCACAATGGAATCTAATCACACTTTAGATTGGCTGCACCACAGGATGCCAGCTATTTTGGACAGCCAAGAACAAATAGAGGTACCTAATCATCAATATCACAATGCCATGCACATATTTACTATGGTATGGTGCCAATTCTTAACACCTTAATCAGAAACTTCCAAGAACTCTCCTCATTTACATTCATTTTGCTGAAGGGTGATCCATTCAACATCTATACAAATAAATAAAGTTGAATATGTCTGTTTGTAATATCAAAATAACAGCTTTTTACTATATTAAGCAAATGAAAGTATATTCAGTACTTATAACAAAACATACATTTTTTTAAATTTTTGTCTATCTGCCTGCCTGTGTGTTTATGCTAATCTCGGGAACAGCTGGACCGATTTTGATGGGACTTTCACTGACAGATAGCTGATGTTATAAGGAGTAACATAAGCTACTATTGTAATCGACTTTCAAAAAGAGTTGTGTTTTTCTACCTATGTATATTGATATCTCTGCGATTTCTAAACAGATTTGCCTGATTCTTTTTTTAATCTATACAGAACTTTGCAAGATGGTTCCATAACAACTTCGGGTTTTAACTCCTCAACCCTGATGCTACAGGGTTACTGCCCACCTAAACTGTGGTGATTTATTAACTGTCGATTAATATGAATAGTTGTTGTAGGTACCAAGCAGACTACACAGTTAAATTCCAGGACCCAACCTCAATCTTGATGCTGCAGGGGTTTTGGCCACGCGGGCGAAGTCGCGGGCACAGCTAGTAGATGTATACAAGGCAGTTTTCTCATTAACCTTCAGTTTTTATACATCCATCAATTGGCAATGAATCCACTACTAGTCAATTAGGATCAGCCTGTATTCTTGGCACCATTCCACATGGGCATGATTTGTATAGTTATTAGATTAGTTTAGCTTTAAGTTTTATATTGACATTTTAATTTAAAAAAAAATGAGATACCACTAGTTACAAGCTTGGTTAAAACAATATGCCTAAAATTGTTTAATCTCATATTTAATGGTAATATGAAACCATGCCATTCCTCAGTGCCTGAAGACTAGTCTTTGAACAGTGCATGTTGCGCCAGTGATGACTTACGGATCCAAGACATGCCTCCGATTGTCTAAAAGTTGCAGATCAAAACTTATTCATTTCATGGCATTAGCGTAAAATAAACCATAACAGTATTGAATTAGAACTCAATTTCGTGTATGCATTCTTATAAGTTTATGTATGTAAGTATATGATCCATGTTAAAATCGGTTGTACTGAATTTGTGACTTTAAATCAATTCTAACATGGATTATTTTGCTTTGACGCTAATGCCATCGAGTGCAAGTGCGATAGGTAGAATAACCTTTAGATAATTGGTACCATAGTCTCTAACTGTGGGCCTCTTAAAAAGGCTCAGGGTCACTCAGCGGGCGATGCAGAGAGCTATGCTCAGAGTATCCCTGTGAGATCAAATCAGAAATGAGAAAATCCGTAGGAGAACCAATACCCATAAGAACGCAGAACGATAGCTCAGCGAGTCGCGAAACTGAAGTGATAATGGGCGGGGCACAAAGTTCGAAGAGCTGATGATCGTTGGGGTCTCAAGGTGCTGGAATGGCGACCCCGCACCAGGATTCGTAGTGTTGACAGACCCACACTAGGTTGACCGACGACGAGTCGCAGGGAGCCACTGGATTCAGGCGGCGCAAGACCGCCTGTGGAAGTTCATGCAAGACACCTTTGTCCAGCAGTGGACGTCTGTCGGTTGACAAAGAAGATGAAACCATGCCCCCAATTACATAAAGTTACTTTAAAACAAAAACTAATTGTGTCAAAGTTTAAATAATTCCATATTTTCCAGGCCTGGCTAGATATTGATAATGTGGATGTAGATATGGCATTATCATACTTGAAACCAGTCAAGCTACTGGCTTGGCATCAAGTATCAACAGCTGTGAACAATTCAAGAAATAAATCTGATAATTTGAACAAAAGATTTGAAAGTAAAAGCACACAGAGAACCCTTACTGCATTCTTTTCAAAGTCAGAAAAGCGAAAATCTAATGAAGTAACAAGTGAAATTAGCAAAAAGATGAAACAGGAATAATATTTTGCAAATAAATAAAATAGGTATATTTTCAAATAAATGAATGAGATGCTAAAGGTTTAACTTTTTTTTTATAGAGATCTAATAAATAAACAATCATTATTTATTAGTTGTTTATATATTATTTATGATAGTAGTTAATAACTTAGGTATTAGTAAAAGGGCAGAGGGTAGTAAGAAATTAAAATGTAAATATTGTTTTTGTTTAATTAAGGTCAAAATAAGCCATTCTGGCATGTGGATAGCATGTAACAATCACTATAAAGACATTAATTCACTTGAGTAGAGAGCAGGGACTATCCATTAGTTTTTTTTATCATGGTTCTTATCAGACCTCTCAACATGATACAAATATATTATAATATTTTAATAGTAGGTACTACTGTTTTGCAATTTTACTACCTACATCACTGTAGATCGTAAATTGTAGAAACCTACTTTTACCTCCAAACCAATATTAATGGGTGGTCCCCTTTAAAATATACTTAAATCTTTTATGTAAACTCAAATATTTATATACTGGGAACAATGAGTGCTCAATTTAATATAACTACAACATAGGTAAATTGAAATTAGCACCAAAACTAAGTGTGCCGAAACCTAGTGAACAAAATTAAACTGTTTGAATTATTTTATACAATTGATAGGTTCCTTAGGGAACTACATTGTCAACGTTCGAGAAAATATTATCTTGATTTTTATTACCAAAACAAGTATTTTAAATTAAAAGATTTCTAGTTAGCCAGCAACTTGCGCTCTCCAAAAAAAAAATGTTTGTGTGCATCAGAAAGTCTGAAGCTTTATTTATCAGCAGAAAGTCTGAAAATTTTGCTTAATGTTTGATATTCCTACATATTATATGAACAGAAGAAAAATAAAAACGAAAATTCTGCTTACTGTTTACATAATAGATCTTAAGATATAATTCATAGATCATAATAGAACTTAAGAATAATAACATAATAATATAATATGAATATTACAACCCTGTGTAAAGAAGTTGTAGATGCATTCACACAGAAGCTCAAAAATTTTCTATTCTGAATTGTTTGAAATCTGCTTCACATCTGATCATTTTGTGGGTATCCAAGAAATCTTTCACAAAACTTTGCACTTCATACTCCTCTGAAATATTAATTAACATAGTAAAAATTTGGTATTATACCCTGCAATCAGAGTTGGGCATTATTCATGTTTGAAGAAAGAGCAGTGATGAAAACTAATATTAGAAAATAGTCATAACTGGAAATACTTTATAATTTAAGGCAACAAATACATAATATTTGATTTTAATACCGTTATTTTTATTCATTAATCGAATAAAATAATTTATTCTTCATTTGAATAATTTTTCTTTGAATAAATGAAGTTATTTATTATTCGAATAATAAATAAATCAATTTATTTATTCATTATTCGTCATTCGAATAAATTTTGCCCAACTCTGACTACAATATTAAAGCTACCAAAGCATTTCAATTTTTGATAGAACTTTTACTCATAGTAATTATTCTGTCTCTGGCACTTATTACTCTGAGGGTCTTTCACCTTTCTAATTCACATAATAGTCAGTTTTTTTTTTTTGGGATAATAATTCAGTGGGTTCCAAATGCTTTCTGCATTATCTTCCACATTTTTCTGATTAAAGATGCCAACAAATTTAAGATGACTGAGAACAAGATTTGACTAATAGATTTAACTTTTATAATCAGATGTCGATAATCAGAAATTTATAACCAGGATGAATGACTTAATATTATGCTCTTTGGGCACAGAGAAACTGAATCAACCTTATTGAAACTGGGAATGGAAGCTAGAAATAAAGTTATTTATATTTATCAAGTTAGTCCACATATTTTTATGGAACGGAAAATTTATCTGATACTTTTGTTATAGTAATGGAATAAATACTTACGTGGATATTTACTGCATTGATATATAAGCCTAATTAAATGTTTGGCTAGTGATTTAAATAGATTTTTCCCTCTAATTCTGCCCTTAACATAATATGGTGTTAGTATTTTCACTACCCAAGGTGCTATTCGTTCCTTGCAACTTATTACAAAATCAGGGCTTTCCTCCAGAGGAGAGACCACGCCTTCATCATCACTGTCATCACCAAAAAGATCCACCAGCTTTTCTTTCACCTGAAATTTCAATACAATTTAAAACATAAAATGAAAATAATTTGTAGATGAGTGGTGAGTCATCAGTCATCACTCATCAGATAGAGGTAACTATTGTATATTTGTAATTCTTCAATTTACAAAAAAAATAAAAATTTAATAAAGAATATTTTTATGAAATTATTAATACATTGTGAAAACTTACTCTTATAAATTTATTTCTGTCACCATCTCTGATTTGGTCAAGCAATTCATATAGCTTAACTTTTTGAAAATACTCTTCACATAGCCATTTACTAGGTCGAGGATTAGATTTTTTAATTGTGCTGTTATTTACAGGATCCTGAGTTGAAGCTTTAGTGTTCACTAATATGTCACTTAATATAGCCAGTCTTTCATCTAAACATTTCTTTGGTTCTTGGTTTTCTTGGATTGGCATATTTACTTGTTGGATCTCAATATTAGATGGCATTGTAGTTTCATCATTTATCTTGGAGGCTTCTGTCATGCACAGAGCACTATCAAATAGATCATCATCATTTTCTTCACCTTGAAATAGTTTATCAAGCTGCTGGGCTAGTTCATCAGAGGCTGGCATGTCTACTGAAGTTCTTATGTTACACATGGGTGAAGAACTCATGTGGTTCACCATACTGATGTCGGTTTGTGGCTGTATCACAATGTTGTTTGGAAACTGAGCTAAAATAGTATTATTATTAGGAAATCCAACATTTCTACTCATCTCTGTGGGAGATTCAGAAACTCTTTTCACTCTCTTCCTTTGATTACATGTACATGGACAGTTGCAATCCTTAGACCTGCTCAAGGTAGTTTGTACTTTTTTCTCATTTTCGGGTGCATAATGCAGGCACTCATATAGTTTTCTGTACAGTAGACCTTTATTTGTAGATTGTTTTAAGCCTTTGATCTGTAAGAGTAGCACAGTTATTGTCCTAGTTCTTTTTAGACTGCACATTTTTTTGTTGTTCATGACAAGTTAAAATAATAATTAGGTATATTGAATTATTCTCAAAATACCAAATACACTTACCACATCTGTAATACTCTTTCTGTACAATTGAACCACCATAGATGCCTGTGCTGCTGACATTTCTATCATTTTAGCACATCTCCAAATAGCACTAGGTAGATATATATTTTTATTAACCAATTTCTGGTTATTCTCATAATTTACTGAGAGTAATTTGATAAGATATTCCATATAGTGTTTACGAACCTGTTGTAATATAAATAAAAGTTTAAGTAGAAGGTAGCTATAAATAGGTAGTAGACAATATAATCTCTAAAATTCTTGGTAAACTTACTTTGGAAATAAGAAGATGGGATTCAGATTCAAAAGTTGGCAATGGCATAAAAGTTTTATCGTTTTCTCGTATCCATTTTTCTACAATACTATCGAATTCCCGCTCTTCCATTTTTTCAGCCCAACTTTTGTTTTCAATTCAATTTAATTCCCAAGCAATTTTGTTTTCAATACTTTTGTTTTTACAAAATTCACGCCGGCTGTCACCAAGCTGTCACATAAAATGTCATTTATTAAATGAATCAATGAATTACATCACAGAATTACATTCTCTTCTTTGGTACTCTGTCTGTGTGTCTCGCTTCATTAAACTTCATTTCAAAATGAATCAATATCCATTAATCTGTGTATTCAAATTTCAATTGAATATAAACAAACATTGTAAATAAAATGAATTACTATGGCTACAGAAGAACATAAATATTTAGCTAAATATCTAAAGGATGTCCACCTCACATTAAGGAAGTCAACAGCTGTTGTCGGTGTGGATAAAGCATGGCACAACCATTGCCGTAACAAGGATGTTCTTAGCACATACGCACAATATATGGAAAAATTAGCCACAACACACTGGGAAAAGAACTCTTCAGATGAGCTTTGTTTAGCCTCATCACGGATAAAATGGTCTGCTGATTTTGCGTATGAATATTTTGTTAACAAATCTTTCATGAAGCATAGAGAAAAAGAAATTGACATTGGAAAGAAAGTTCCTTTACAAATGAATAATGTGAATGAACTCTTTTCTGATCCTTTTAAGCTGCTTGATGTGGGTAGTTGCTATAATCCCTTTAGAGTGTATGATTACTTGGATGTGTTAGCAATAGACTTGTGTCCAGCTAACGATTTTGTATATGAATGTGATTTTCTACATGTACTGATAGAAACAGATACTGTCATATTAGATAACAAAGTAATGCAATTAAAGGAAAACAGTTTTGACATAGTGACTTTCTGTTTCCTCCTTGAATACATTCCTTCGTCAGAGCTTAGAATAAAGGCATGTGAAAATGCTTACAAGCTCTTGAAGGTTGGTGGTCTGTTTCTGATAAGTACTCCAGATTCTAAACATGTTGGGGCTAATAGCAAGCTTATGAAGTGTTGGAGGTACACATTAGCTATTATGGGATTTTCGAGAATTAAGTATGAAAAGTTCAAGCATATGCATTGTATGGCATTTAGGAAGTGTTCAATCAAAGAAGTTACAGTGAGATGGGCTATTCTGCATAAGGAACCTTATATGGATTATGCTATACACATTCCACAAGACTACAACAATAAAAACTTTGAACAGTGTAAACCTACAAATATTAAAGTAAACATTGAAGACTTTGGAGAACTACCTTTTAACATTATAAGTTAAACTGCTTTGTAGTTTAATTATTGAATCTAAGAATTATTGTTTAGTAATATATTTCTACTTTACTAATTTTATAATCACAGTAATGACATAATTATGCCTCTGAGACAGTTGCTGACTATGGGCCTCCAAAGAAAACAAAGTGATTAAGCTGGCAATGGAGAAGGCTATTGGCTTTTCTATGTGATCAAATCGGAAGTGAGTTCTGTAATGATCCAGGAAGGAGAAGAGCCAGTGTAATAAAAATAGTTCAACAAATCTTAAAACTGCTGTAGACAGAACATATGTGTTGGTAGTTCATGGAACTACCCAACATCTACTATGGGAGTTGGAGCCTAAGGCTCTGGAATGGCGACCTCACACCTCACAGTGGTGTGTCAGCAGATCCTACTAAGCGCCTGCACCCACTTACTGCATGGTACGGCAAGAGATTTTCATGCGACTAACAGATATGCTTTAATCTATATATATAAAAGAAAGTGGTGTTAGTTACACTATTTATCTCAAGAACGGATGAACCGATTTGGCTGAAATTTGGTGGAGAGGTAGCTTAGAACCAGGAGACGGACATAGGATACTTTTTATCCCGTTCAACCGCGTTTCCGTCAAGTCACTATAAAACATGGTATAACAAAAACGCACCTGACATGGAATAACAAAACGCAAATGACAGTGGAATAACAAAACGTAAATGACAGCTAAACATAAGTTTGTCTTTGGTTAAGTATAGTAAAAAATTTGACAATTATAAAAAGTGTTATAATAAAGCATTACTGATATTATAAATGCGAAAGTGTGTTTGTTTGTTGGTTTGTCCTTCAATCACATTGCAACAGAACAGCGGATTGATGCGATTTTTTGCATGGGTATAGTATATACAGATTCCAACGAATTAAGAACCTCCTCCTTTTTTGAAGTAAAATAAATTAAACAATTGTTTATTTATTTGTTTATTTAATTAGTTTTAAATCTTAACAGCACTAGGTAGCCCTTCTGATAAATCTAAATTATTGAAACCTTCACACTTGTGCCAATTTCACAGATGTCTAGCGACATTTAACCAAGGAATAAATTGGGCATTCTGAGTGCCAAAATGTCAAATTTACGCTCCGATAAGACTTATTTGACATCTATGAAATTGGCCTTTAGTGTCCAAGAATCCACTACTGGTCAGATAAGCTGCCACCAGGTAGCCAATCTGACAAATGGAAATTATTGAAACCTTCACACTTGTGCCAATTTCACAGATGTCGAGTGACATTTAACACATTACCTGCGAAAACCGCATGCGTTAGCGGGTTTATTTGTAAGCCGCGTAACTGCAGCTTTCACTCATCCGCGCGTGAGATACCTGGGAAAATCACACGCGTTTGCGAGTACAAGCAAGGCGAGATTCGTTTTTACATTTATCAGTCACGCGTCTAATGTGTTAACCGAGGAATAAATTGGGCATTCTGACAGTTTTTGTATTGAAAATACTGTCAAAATGTCAAATTTACGCTCGGATAAGACTTATTTGACGTCTGTGTAATTGGCCTTTAGTGTCCAAGAAACCACTACTGGTCAGATTAGCTGCCACCACCGGGTGGCCTATTACATGGAGGCTCTTATAGTTACAAAAGAATGTAATTCAATGTCAAACTGTAACAATGAAATACTTATTTTTAGTATTTTTTAGTATTACTTATAAAATAACTCTGTGCAATATGCACCATAGATCCCTATGTCACTAATCTACCACAATGTAACTAGTTAACAGTGGAAAACTTAGCTTTACGCTTTTCTAATTTTTCTTTGTTTTCAATGTCAGTCATTATAGCAGACACTGACTGGCCAAAACGTTCTGCCCGTTTCTTCAACTTTTCCATGTTATCAGTTAGTGAGCCAGTGTTTGTGGTATCAAGTATGCTATTATTTGTTGCTGTTCTTTGATTAAATCTTTGTTTCCTTGCCTCTTTTCGTTGCTCATCTGTCATCTTCACTGGCAGACCAAATCTTTTAGCACGCATCTCTAATCTTGTCTTGGGATCGATGTCAGCTGTTATTTTTATTTTATTAGTAGACGTTTTTGCACTTAAATCTGGCTCTGGTGGTACAATTTCCTTTTTCTCTTCTTCAGGCTTGGCAGAACTAATAGATGTCACAGAAACAGTTCTGTTCAACACAATTTTCTTTGTGGCTGCCTCCTTATTTTCTGTGGCTTTAGTTTCTGACGTGATTTTTCTCTTTATGGTCCTCTGTGGTTTGGTCTCCTCAGGCTGCTTGGGCGGAGAACTTTCCTCGAGAGCTAACTCTTCGTTCAGTGTGTCTACAGCGGTATCGTCGAGGATATCGGTCTGGCTTTTATCGTCTTCTTCTTCTAACACTCCGTCGGAATCTATTTCATCTGAATCTAGATTGATATCTCCCTGATCGTCGTGAGAGTCCTGAGATACCGCTGCTTGTAATCTCGCTACGAGCTCTGCTTTATCACCGGTGTACTGCAGTCCACGTGATTTGAGTTCTCTTCGTAACTCGACTACTTTCATTTTACTGATGTCTTGCAAAGCAGATTCTGCCATTGGGAAAGGATCTATTTCTTTATTTTAAACACAACACGGCAACCTACTAACCTAGGTACGGAAATATTTTTAATGTTGGGACTGGATCTAGGAATGAATGGATTTGTTTTGTTTGACAAATCAATGACTGCACCACAGACGAACAACAAGACTGGACAACTGGATTTTAACTTTATTATCTATGACTGACAATGACTGATCTATGGCAATGACCATAGACCACGAACACTAGGACCATGGAACCACATGGAACTATGAATTACGACTAAAAATACGTCTATAATGGTCGTAATTCCTAGTTCCACCCCTCCCTCTTACTCAACTCGGACCTTCCCTACACTAGCGGCACGCTATGATGGCCGGTTTGACGTTTGTCCGCTCATGAAGTTCCGTATTAATTGATAACGACTTTGAAGGAAATAATTGTATTACTTTATTGACGATAGTGATGTGCAGAGATTCATAAATTTTATCGAATGTAGTTTTAGGTTTAGGACTCAAAATTTATTTATTAAATTGATTTCTAAAATGTATACAAGTGTAGAAAAATCAGTTTGCACCATTTAAGGGGTGAATGTACTTGTGAATATGAACAATTTTCACTATGTGGACAAACCTCTGAAATCGCAAAAAAATATCAGCTGTTTCATACAAAAGGTAAAATTTTTATTTTTATATGATATATACCACAACTCGGCATTTGGTTTTCTAAATTGAAAATTTTTAAAAATGGAATCTAATACGATCGTCACATAGGATCGCTGGCTAGCACAACTACTACCTCCGGCAAACTCGCGTCAATGCTCAATGCAAAACAAAGCAGTTTCGAATTGACGTTGCTTCGAAAAGTATAAACTGTCAGTGCAATGCGATTGTGATATAGTTTTGACCTGGCTTTGGATTTCAAATATTGATACTGCATTACTGTTGACCCTTGCTCGTTAATTTGGACTCTGTTCAAGCCCTTTGTTGTGGATTTCGTCGATATGACCGAACGTACGCAGAGAACTGTTCTAAATAGTCAGACACGTGAGTTCGTAATACGCCTTCGTAACTATTTCGATCGTGAAGCTCAAAATGGAGGGCCAATTTTACCTATAACGTCAGTGGTTGAACGCGTAGCTGATGCGCTTAATATTGGACAACGAACTGTTAGACGGATAACTAAAAAAAAATATGGCGAGACTGGCACAGAAGAAAATAAACTTCACACACCAAAAAAGAGAAAACGAGCAAAACCAGTCGTAGGCATCGATAGCTTTGATGCCGATGCTATCCGAAGACATGTTTACGGCTACTATTTACAGAAGGAGTATCCAACAAGAAAAAAGTTGGTGCATTCACTGAAGGAAGCTGGATTATTCTTCGGTGGGGAAAGTTCTTTAACGAAGATTTTGAAGACCATTGGATTTCGATACAAAAAATGTAACAAACGCAAAATATTGATGGAAAGATTTGATATAGCGATGGCAAGGTATACTTTTTTACGGCAAGTGAAAGAAATCAAAAATTGGCAAAATGTTGTGTTCTTGGATGAAACATGGCTTAATGCTAACCATACTGTAGGCCGTTCTTGGAACGATGACACAGCAGCATCTACTTCCAAAGTTCCTGTAGGAAAAGGATCGCGACTTATAATTTGTCACGCCGGAACCATCAACGGGTTTGTCGAAGGTTCTCTCATGGCTTTTGCGTCAAAAACCACTGGAGACTATCATGAAGACATGAATGGAGAAAAGTTTACTGAATGGTTTACCTCAATGTTGTGTAGCCTCCCTGAACCATCTATTATAATTATGGACAACGCCCCATACCACTCGATGCAAATTGACAAGCCACCTGCCCAATCCCAAAAGAAAGCTGATATCGTCGCATGGCTTCGTAAAAATGGCGTAGATGCAAACATGAATATGTTAAAAGCGGAATTAGTAAGTCTTTTAAAAGAAAACAAACCAACCAAGATCCGATACGTCATTGACGAAATAGCATTAGAACATGGGCACAGAATTATACGGTTACCGCCTTACCATTGTGAGTATAATGCGATTGAGTTGGTGTGGGCTCAAATTAAGGGATATGCTGCAAGACACAATACAGAACCCCCATTTACCACAAAAAAAAAATGCTAAAATTATTAGAAGAAGCTTGTGAACATGTGACTAAAGGAGACTGGGAAAAGGTTGTGAATAGAACTGTTAAATTAATAAGGGAAGATTATGAAAGAGATGTGAAAATAGATAATATTATAGAAAACGAACATATAATTATTAATGTAGGTGATGATAGCAGTGACGACAGTGAAAATAGTAGTATGGACGAATCTGATTAATTATGGCCTTTTGTGGCACCTTTTTTGGTATCTTTTGTATTCATATGTTTCTTGTGTGCATATAAAGTATGTATATTCATTTTCATTCAAATATTCAGTTCGTACAAATAAATTAAATAAACATATACATTTTTGTTTTATTAAACCTATTTAATCAGGTACAAAAACAAAACTTAATTGTTTTTTGTTCGAGAATAAATTGACATTCCACATCACTATTGTAATGTGTCAAACCGGCCATCATAGCGTGCCGCTAGTGTAATTATATATCCTCACCAAAAGCTCTATCCAAGTCCTATAGGCAAACTGTTTTCCGTTCTCCCCGACCAAGAACTCCGCTAGCGAAGGGTTTCGATAGACAAGCCCACAACGATATCAATCGCCATGTCCCCTCCTCCCTGGGCATTGGTTGTGCCCTTAACAATGATCACACCTATTCTACTTCCTCCAACGATAACCTGATCTCAAATCTCACCAAATCCCTCACCTCTAATAATGAAATGCTTAATCAAAATGTTATACCACCCAACGTTACACTTTTCATCAAAATCGATTCAGATTTAAGCAATAGCCTCGGTTCAGCTCCTTCAATGGAACAGTAACAGTATTCGCTCGAAAAAACCTGAAATACTCTCCCTTAAAAATGAATTTAAACCCATCATGCTTGCCATCTCCGAGTCTTGGCTAGTGCCTGGCTCTCGATTTCGGGTCCCGGGCTATCCCTGCTTGAGGGATGACAGGGATGATGGGTATGCTGGGAGTGCTATCTTGATCAAGCGCTCCCTTGCTTATTGATGTGAAACATCTATAGCCGCACGTAAAACAGATTTCTGGCGTGGCGACGCATGCCGTGGCGACGCGTCGCCACGATGCGATGTTACATGTATACTTAGTGACATATTTAGTTCCTATCACAATCTGTTCTTTTCTGCATATTACTTTTACAAAATAATGTCGATGTTTCACATCTGCCAGGCGTCCCGCGACGGCTCACAATTTTTTTTTCTTCTATCTCTCTTCCCACTCACAGTCATCAGTTTAATGCTGTTGCTGTGAGATCCCTCAACATATTCTTGCGATAGGTTTGCTACTCTTCTTTTGGATCTCTTTGACGAAATGTTTATATGCATCCTAAACAATGGGTCACCAACCAGAAGAGTATACCCCCATAAAAACCCTAAGGCTGCTGTTGATATATCTCTCAGCTCTCCTTCTCTAGCTTCTCTCATTACCTGGAATACCCTCCCTAGTTTCTATGGTAGTGATCATTATCCTATTCTTCTTTCTATTGCCCAGAGATCCTCTCCTGTTTCAAAACCCAATCCTCTCTTGAAACATAAAGTCAATAAGGCTAACTGGTCTGCTTTTGCTGACTCTCTCACAGATACTCTACCAGTGATGCACGATGATGAAAATATTATATCTTATTATAGTAGTTTTATTAATATTCTTAAATTCTCTGCTGACCTCCATATACCACTCAAAAAGACTGAACGAGATTTTATGGTTTCACCCCCATGGTGGGACCAAGAGGGTACCAACATGGTGAATAAACGCAAGGATGCGGAAAGAAATTACAAATTGTGTATGTCACAGGAAAATTTCATTAACTACCAACGCATTGACGCCAAATACAAGAGATTACCTATTGTCGAGAAAGAAAAAAAAGTAAAAAGTAAAAAAAAAAAGTTGCTTCGCTCGACCATATTTGAGGGAATGTAACATCCCGACAATGAACAAACAAAACAATGAACGATCTAGATAATGACACCCCACATGCCAGGGTAAAAATTAAATTTTATTTCGATTCCTTTTTCATGTATGGTATATTTTTAATTTTATTTTATTTTTATTATTTGTTGTTAAAGCGGCAATAGAAATACACACTCTGTGATTTCAACTGTCTACCTATTACGGTTTAAGAGATACAGCCCGCTGACAGACGGACGGACCTTTGGGCATAGATAAAATATCCTTTATATAATTTATCTATGCTTTGGGTACGGAACCCTAAAAATAGGAAAAGACATTAAACTAAGAAAGAAATTAAACAACTACTATTAACAAGTAAAACAATACCAACGTAGTTCTTCTTTTCTATATTTTATTTATATTATTAATTCTGTTTGATCATTGGGCGTTTCTTCACTGCACTGCCCGGCCCCGACATTAAGTATGGTAGTCGTAATTCCTAGTTCCATGATGGAAAAGCATTAATAAATGGACTCCGTAACGCTCGCTGTCAGCAGCTGACAATACGTTACGATGAACGTTGCCCTAATAGGGAATATGAGACATGTCCCAGTTTAGTATGGAGGGCGGTTTTTTATTCTGAGTGTCAATTAACCAGAACCAAACTGTCATCACGTGAAAGAGAAAATAAAATAAAATTAAACCCCATAAAAATAACAATTTTAGAGTCCTCGGTTTTTTTTTAATTAATTATGAAAAATACCGTTTGTAGAAAATATTTTTCAATGGATGGTAACACTAAAAACTTTTAAAATCTATAGACTATCAAATCTGGCACCGGTTAATGTCACGTAAATGTCATTTTGAACCAAATACATGTCATTTTGAACCATGGAACTAAGAATCACAGACCAGGAACTAGGAATTACGACTAGGTACTTTTGAACTGCCTATTCGAAAATGAAATAATTGGTTCCTGACAATCATCTGAGATTGACAACTTACATAGAATAATATTTTCAGTTTTTTACCGGTGTATAAATCACATGGAACAAGGAATTACGACAAATCACAAGCAAAAAAATGAGTCAAAACAAAAAAAAAATTTTATTATCGGAGACTTTAAAAAATCTGTAAATTATTTTGATAGAAGCCTTTTGGGATCTTTATCCAACTACATTAAAATCATCCTTGTTAATTAAATTCAAATTTAAAAAACCAATTTTGGACAACTCCAAATATTTTTTTCTAGATTCTTTATTGCCTTAACATTATACTTAAAAGGTATTTTTTTTATTTAGTTATTATTTAAACCCAGAAAATATTATATAGAAAGTGAAAAATAAAGGAGGGAAATTCAAACTTACAAAACGCGTCGCCATTGGTCGAAACGAAATGTGACGTCATTTGTGTTACGGTTGATTTACGGCGTCGATATTCATACAGTGTTTGTGAGAAAAATTGTTTAAAACTGTATTCCTGTGTGATTACTTGTGAATTTATATTTGTAGTCAATCTAGGTCGATGACAGAAACTGGTTTTGTCAAAGCACAATCGGATAATTTACCGAAAATAGATGCATTTATGATGTCAGTATATTTTGTATCAAATCTCGATTTTACGAGCGCAGAGATCAAAGGAGTGAAAGCTGCAAGATAATTATTATGTTACACGGTATATTTTAGTCCTTTAGATTTTTATTCTTATATGTTTAAATAATACTTAAAACAAAACATAACCTTTAAATAACCATCTGTGTTCCTAAACTCCTAATTTACGTCTATATCATGATAATTTATACGTAATATTATGTTATTGAAGCTCACTCAAGTTTGATATGTTTATATACTTTTTGTAAATAAGTATTAGATAAATACGATATTCCGATTTATATGAACAATTTTCTTACACTTTTTTTCGTACTTTCGCATCTCGTGGAATACGAAAAAATCGGCCAAGTGCGAGTCGGGCCTCGCTCTTTTAGGGTTCCGTTAAAAAAAATTAAATAAAAATATTTCCATGTACCCATGAAAATATTTTAATTTAATTTAATTTTTATTATTTGTTGTTATAGCGGCAATAGAAATACATAATATTATGTGAAAATTTCATCTGTCTATCTATTACGGTTTACGAGATACAGCCCGCTGACAGACGGACGGACGGACGGACAGCGTAGGCTTAGTAATAGGGTCCCGTTGGTACCCTTTGGGTACGGAACCCTAAAAACACTTTATCGGGTGTACTAATAATAGTGTTTTTTGTATTTAGGTACCATACAATACTTGTAAGAAGGTTTTTTTAACTTCTTCCATGGTTTGTGTAGCAATTAAAACTGAAAATAAGTATGAAGTAACTGAAACGCTATAGTAAACAAACACGGGACATGTCGAATGACGTCATCAAAAGCGCGCGCTAAATGGTGGCGTTTGAACGGCTCAAATTTATTCAGTGTTTTAAATTTCACTTTGAAAAATTATTTGACTATTTTCAAACCTATTTATATTTTTTATATGTTATAGAGATGTAAATGATTAATTTAAGAAATTAAAAAAAAATCATGCATATTCCCTATTGCTTGTTTTAAAAACGATCTCAAGCATAGATAAAACACTATATAACGATCTCAAGGATTGATGGCTTCTTTTAGGAAAAACACATTTCGTATCATACTTAATTTTTATTTATAATTACAAAGTAGAACTTAATAAACCATAAGTAATTAGGGTCCTTGAAAGGTACTTGGAAGAAATAAAATACAAATTTAATATTATAGAATTTAATTAGGGTACATACAAACATTTTGTAATGTTGGAGTATAATGATCAAACTAATAAGCATTTTTGGATAGCTAGTGACAATTCGAGTGTAAGTAGCTTTATACTAAAATATGAATTTGGGAGAGGAGTCCTACAGAAATAGCAAAGTTAAGATATTGCTCTTATAAAAATACATAATATTAAATCTCTAACTAGTAAGTGACGAATACAGAACGTAATCTCATTACAAAATGACTCAATATTGCAGATGTTTTCTGCCGAGGCGCCTCCCAAAAGCGGCTGGCGATACGGCGCGGGATCGGCGCTCGCGGCGGACTCCTCTCGGTCTGTGTAGCTGAACGTCTTACGCGATCTGTTATCACTTTATACAATTCATATTGATCAAAACATTCCATAACTATTAAGTATTCTCTATTTATAATAAAGGAAATCACACTGATATTTCGAAAGCTAACAAAACAAACATAAGCGTCCACTAATAAGTGTTAGCGAAAAAACAACTCAGTGAAACCGGCCGACGGGCGTGACCCCGAGCGTGCGTGACGCGCGCCGCGCGCCGCGCTGCCCCGGCTATGTACACGCAGCGGGCGCTCGGTGCCGGCGACATGCAGCTACGTGACGTATTGCTAGCGGCCATCGGACGGGCGGCTCGTCGGCCGAGCGCGGGCCGGCGGCGGCGGTCAGACGGGGCGCGGGCGCGCGGGCACGGCGGGCGGGTCGGGCGGCGCGGGCGCCTTGCTGCGCGGCGCGGGCTTGGCGCGCGGCGGCGGCGCGGCGGGCGGCGGCGCGGGCGCGGGCGGTGCGGGCGCGGGCGGCGGCGCGGCGCGCGGCGGCGGCGGCGCGCGCCCCAGCGACGCCAGCACCAGCCCGCGCAGCAGCGCCGCGCGGCTCTCCGTCTCCGCGCTGTCTGCGCCGGCGGTGGCGCCTGCACACGCGAGACAAAGCGTCAAATGACGGCTCGAGATGGCGGAAATGTAATAGATAATAAGGGAAAATAAATAAATATAATTTTTCAATAAAAAACTTGACAATATCTTCACTATCACTAAATAATATAGAATAGAATAGAATAGAAATGTTTTTTATTCAAATAAACTTTTACAAGTACTTTTGAATCGTCAATGAGTCTACCACTGGTTCGGAATGCCGTTCCTGCTGAGAAGAACCAGCAAGAAACTCGGCAGTTGCTCTTTTCAAAACAAAGTCCCCCGCCATATCTGTCTGTCTGTTCACGATAAACTCAAACTACTGAACGGATTTTCTTGCCGTTTTCACCAATAGACAGGGTAATTCATAAAAAAGGTTCAGGTGTTAATTTGTTAAGTTTTGTGTAAATTGGTTGAAGTATGACGATAATAGGGTATTTGACTACTTTTAGAAAATCATCTTAAATTGTTAATAATGCTATACTGAAGCTAACAAAACATATATTTCGGCATAATTTTCAGTATTTTTCATAAAAATCGAGATATAAATTCAAAAAAATAAATTGCCGCCGAAACGTTCCATTTGTTCTCATGACGTCACAGTTCACATTTCAAACAATGACAATTCCACAGCCCATAGGTGGTGTGGACTGTGACGTCATTCGAGATCACGGAACGTTTTCGATCACGTGACCATGGCCGGAATTATAGCAAATTTATTCAATGTTTTCTAATTAAATAAAACTTTATTTTTTAGTTTTGTCGTATGGAATAATGTTTTTAGATAATAATCTTTTAGGATGACACCAAATGAAACGATATTTTTAATATAGTCAAATACCCTATTGTTGAAAATCTCCTGTGAGCTTTCCTCAAAAAGGCTGCCTTAGGCGACGTTTTCGCATAGGCGAATCGCTGCGCGGCGCGCTGTTTGGCGTGTCGTGCGAGCCGTCGAGCGATATGGCCAAGGTATGAGGGCGAGAGAGAGCGAGCGAGCGACGCACCGCGCATCGCGCGGCGATTCGCCTGTGCAAAAACGTCGCCTTATCCCTTTGAGATATAACGAATTAATGTATGGTGGGATAGGTCTATACCGAAAAGTCTAGGATATATATTATTATCTATCTTTTAAGGATAACTTACTATACCCATTTTAACTTCTAAAAAAATGGTCACTCACAATGTGTTAATTGGAAATCTATTTAGACCAGGGATTCCCAATGTGGTCGATGTCGACCCCTTGGGATCGAAATTGGCTTCCCAGGGGTCGACATAAACGAACTTGGGGGTTGACGAGGTCTAAAAATCGACCCCTATTAATTAATACAAGTATTTTTTTGAAACTTTCAAGATACTGTATAAGTTGTGTTGTGTGTACTGGCCAACTTGTTATAAGAATGACTAATATTTTAGTAGTAAGTATCATTGTTGTACTTTTTACGTAATTTGTATTAATAATTATAATTATTATTAATTACAAACTAGAGATAGGATAGGAAAAAAGGAGATAGGATTTTCAAAGTAATTTGGCTACAGGGGTCTGAGGTATCAGTTCATTTTGATACAGTATTAATACTTATCATCTTAAATACGTTAGTCCTTATGCATATCATGAACATAATGGTAATCCTTTACACCATATAATTTAAATGTATATCTTAGAAGTTATCGCAAAATAAAAACGAACGCGCGTGAAAATAATTTCAAGTGTAAGCATATTATGCTTACACTTGAATTACAGTGTGAAGCTGGGGCGGGGCGCTAGTACTTAACTTTTATAAGCCCTAATATTGGAAGCCAACAAATAGTGTCGCTCACCGAGGAAGCCGGCGAGGAGGAACTGCGAGTCGGGCGCGTCGGGCTGCGGCGGCGGCGGCTGCGCGACGGGCGCGAAGCCGGGCGGCGGGGCCGTGGCGCCGCTCGACGCCGCCGCGGCCGGCCGGCGCGGGAGCCGCTCCAGCTGCTGCCGCGCCGCCTGCGGCCCGGGGTACATGTAGCACGTGCTTGAACTACTTGCTTTAAACTATACTGAATACTGATTTACAAACGTGTATTTATAGCTTTGTCCCGCTACTTCGTCCACGTCGAGATAGGTTTCCTGCGTTTTAAAAATCCCGCGGGAACCCTTTTATTCCGAAATAAAACGAGGCCTATGTGGATGTTTTAGAAATGGGAGGCTCAACGACAGCGACAAGATGCCGGCATGTCACACACACACACACACACACACACACACATGCAGGCAGCGGGTACTCACGGTGGCTTGCTGGCGCTCGAGCTGCAGCTGCATCTGCAGCTGCTGCAGCTGGCTGGGCGTGCCCGGCTGCGCGCCGCGCCGCACGCCCGACAGCTGGGACAGCAGCTCCGCGATGGGGTCCACCACCGCGTCGCGCGACGACGGCGACAGCGACGAGATGCCGCCGCTCGTGCTGCGCGACCGGCAACACACACACACACAAACATGTAACACAGGCCTAATGATGTTATTGCGCATGTGAGAGACAGCAGACACCGTCAGCGAATATACCATGCTTAATTTCTGTTTTATATGTATCAACTGTTTTGTATCGTAAATAATAAAATGTACTCATTTTAGATATGCGTTTATTCTTGTTTAACCAGGAAATAATTTTTTTTTTGTTATAATTACCCATTACATTTATTAAGACATTTTTCGACATGTTATCCTGAGATTTATCTGCCCTAAAATATCTCATGTGCGTCTAGTCAACGTCTTGTCAATCGCGCCCTCCCCCGTCTCACCGCCCACATACCTCAGGCGGTGACTAGGTCTTCCGCTCAAACTATAGTGCAGCTATTTTATCTATTTGGATGGTAAAGAGATCATTGTGGCCTGTTCTATTGTACCCAATCTAATTAGTTAGAAAAATAATATCGAATGTCAGTTGACATGACCGGTTTTTTTTCTGTGTTTTTGTTGTTTATTTTGAAAATGTTCTTTTTTCTGTGTTATCTTCTCCTTGTGTTCCTTTTCTGCGGTACTTTATCGAAATACAGGTTAAAATTTTGTATCTAGCAACCATAGATTAAAATTTAAACTAAAGAAGAAAATTTCAATGCAGGTTTTAGGACTGTTCTATGACCGTCCTATTCACTTCAATTTTAGTCTGTTAAATACCTTAATTGTATTTTTTATCTATGTTTATGTCTAATTAAAGTACAATAACTATACTCTATGACAATAGTTATTTGTTATACAAGAGTGCAAAGTTGCTTTTTAACCGCGTGCTCAGTTTTGATGACCGAGCAAGCGAAGGATTCTAAAATTGAATCACGAGCGCAGCGAGTGATTCAAAAATTAGAATCCTGAGCGTTAGCGAGGGAATCAAAAGAGCACGAGGTGAAAAATCTTTGCACTCGAGTGCAACACGTAATTTTTCATCTCCCCATTCAAACAATATGACGTGAAAAGAAAATGGCGCGCGCAAAGCAAATTAAAAAAAAGTACACCAAGAAGGTTCCAAGTCTGAGTTTTTAACAAATTAAAAAAGGTTGTATGATAAATTCGGCACCATGGAGGTAGAAGTAAATAGGTTTAATGATGTTTTGAATTCACAAACTTAGTGCACACGATGTTCTAAATTCAATTTACTTTATCCTCTAGAGGATAAAAACGGCTTTTACACTCCGATATCGAAGAGCAAAAATACTCTTTCCGA
The DNA here is from genome assembly GCA_029955525.1 of Oeneis ivallda. Taxonomy (NCBI): domain Eukaryota; kingdom Metazoa; phylum Arthropoda; class Insecta; order Lepidoptera; family Nymphalidae; genus Oeneis; species Oeneis ivallda. The sequence continues at coordinate 9,862,181 of JARPMR010000022.1, forward strand.
GATGGGGAGATGAAAAAAATATTACATGGCACTTGAGTTTGTGCTTTTTTTATAAAAAAATAGATAAAGTAGCGGTTTTTTATTGCAAGCCGCCATCTTGGAAACATGCCGCAGTTCGAGCAAGTTTGATAACAAAGGCTGCGCAGTTGGAGGGGGTACGATAGCGAGTCATAATCGGGCGTAACGCAGTTGAAGAGATTATGTTATAATGTGCATTATAAATAATATAGTTATAGTAGGATGATGTTCTAGGATTCGTCGCACGCGCCGAGCGGACGTTTCTAATGTTTAGCTGTGCACGGACCGTTTCTCAAACTACACGAGTGTCCGATGCGTTTAATTGTTAAACGATCCCGGACATCGGCCCGTACTGCATAGTCGCGATCGTGATTACGCGGTACGGTGGGGAAAATCCGCCCCCTGTACGAGCGCCCGGTCTTACGCGGACCGTCGGTCGCACGTCGGCGTATGCTACCCGGGTAGCATGGATCAGGACCCGGGTCCTGAGGGCCATCATGGCCCGAAACCAGCCCCGGTCTCTGCAGCCGCACGCAGTTCAGCGGCGCGCCAACGTTCCCGATCGACCTCCTCAGACTCTGGTCGCGGAAGGAGAGAGCGAGACAGAAGGAGTGAACGAGACACACAACGCGAGAGCGAGAGGCGTGATGCGCCCCCCCGCGCGCCACGTCCGCCGCCCACAGACACACCGCACACCCCGCGCCCCGGCCCCGCCACCCGCGAGGCCCCGGCCCCTTACCCACCCGTAACGGAAGTAACGTTAGACACCCCGCACCGCACCGCGCGGCCACCGCTCGCGGTCAGCCTAGCGCCCGCGGTTGCGCTGGCCCAACCTCTAGACACCCCGAGTCAACCGACTCCGCCTGCCCAGGCGCCGTCTGTCGCGCATCCTGCGACACGGCCGTCTCGATCCCCCAAATCAGACTTGGAGTCTGATTTTATCGTCGTGTCCCGTCTGGTCCAGGCGGGCGCGATGTCGGAGGATCTAGCTAGGGCTGTCGCGGTGAGCCTTCACGACAGACAACGTCTCTTAGAAGAGCAAGGCGTTAAGACGCCATCAGAAGAAGAAATGGAGGCCACTAGGCGGTTCGCCGCCTTGACCCCTATCCCGGAAGCGGCCCCGCAGTCGCTCAAGCGCCAGCGGACCGAAACCGAACTAAGGTTAGAAGCAAAACAGCCCCGGACCGACTCAATCATTGAGATACTCCCGCAACGGGAACGCGACCCCCGTCTCCGCGCCCGTGCCACTGCTACTCCACGTGTGGTCCCTATGGACTCAGAGGAGCACGGTGCACCGCAGCGAGAGGCGCCACCTTCCCAAACCACGCCAAGTACGACAATGTTCGCGGACGCTACGAGAGCACCCAAACCCGCGGCACCTAGTACTTCCAGCTCCAGCCAGGTGCCACCACAACCCGCAACTGGACAAACCAAGCAGCCGGATCAGCCCAAAACACCACGCTATCCACCACTGATTGTTGAGACCTTGCCGAATTGGTCTCATCATCTTAAACAGCTGAGGGACAAACTAGGCAGGACCCCCAATGCTAGACCATTCGGCAAGGGCATCAAGTTCAGCCCCGCGACCGATGATGAATATCGTCTCATTCAAAGATACCTCTCGGAACTGGAGAAGACCGAGAGGATCTCTTGGTTTTCATATTCTTTGCCGCAAGAAAGAAGCCTAAAAGTCGCCATCCGCGGCGTGCCTGTGGATACGGAGCCACAAGAAATAGAAGAGGAGCTACGCAGTCTGGGTTTCGAACCGGAACTCGTGCGCCCAATCAAAGCGCGAAAGGGCCGCCCAGGCTGCATCTTTTTCGCTATCCTCAAGAGGACTCCGAACCTGACTCCGGCCATATATAAGGTCGACGAACTTCTCTGCATGCCTGGCGTGCGTATTGAAGCCTGGCGCGGGAAGAAGGGACCAGCACAATGCCACCGGTGCCAGCAATTCCGGCACTCCAGCCACAATTGCCACCGGCGGCAAGCCTGCGTGCGCTGTGGAGGGGAGCACAGCGCCCACGAATGCCCACGACCTCGAGAAGAGCCCGCCACCTGCGCGAACTGCGGTGGCCCCCATCCGGCCAACCTAACATCCTGCCCGGTGTTCCGCCGCGAGGCAAGAAACAAACGCGCGGGCACCGTAGCCGCCACCGTGAGCAAGGAGCAGATCCCTCGCCCTCAAACCGCTAGCGAAGACGCCGCACCTACGCAACCCAGTGGGTCCAACATAATTAGCGGACGCCCGCTAATGACCCTAAACCCAAGAGCACGGGTCCCAAAAAGCCCAAAAAGAAAAAGAAGAAGAGCACTAAGAAGCAGCCCAGTGCCCCTTCTGCACCGGCACCACAGGCTCAGAAGACCGCCTCTGCCCCCCAGGAGCAGACGCAGACACAACCACAGCCATCACAACGGCAACGAACACAGACGTCAGACGGACGAATGGCGGTAATCGAGGCTGCTATTCAGGTCCTGTCCGACGTCTTACAGGCCCTGCGAGCGGGCGACGATCCCGCAACAGTGGTTCTCAGAGGGATGAGCGTACTCCTCAACATACGCTAGTCCCCTGAGAACCATGTACTGGAACGCCAACGGATTACGTCACAAGGTCAAGCTACTTCGCACTCTCCTTGCCGAGTACGACGTAGACTTGGCCCTCATCTGTGAAACCAAGCTGACTCCGGAAATAAAAATAAACTTCCCTGGATATCACACCTACCGGTTAGATGACCCCAACGCTGCAATCCATGCCAAACGTGGACTGGCTGTACTGGTGCGTCGTCGGATCATCCACCAAGTCCTCCCGTCGCTATCTTCAGACACTCTCCAAGCTCTAGGCGTGGAGCTTTTGATCGGCGACGCCCCGCACAGAGTGTACAGCATCTACCGGCCTCCTCAAGAGCGTTTGGTACCCGCAGCAATTCACCAGCTACTGGACAGTACCGCCCCAACTATACTCGCCGGGGACTGGAACGCAAAACATCCAGCCTGGAACTCCAGCACGACGAGTCATATAGGCAGATGCCTTCTCCATGATGCCGACACCACGGGGTATGAGAGGCCTCCAGCAACAACCAACACTGGAAGTCATCTGCGACCAGCTAGGCTCCGATCACCAACCGGTCCTAGCGATCCTCCACGGGAACCTGAGCAGGATTCCTCAAATTGCCCCTCGCAGGACCATCAACTGGCAGACCTTCGAGGAGCAAATCACGGCAAGCACTCCGAACAGGCCAGTGACTCTGAAAGAAGACGTCGAAACTCTCGCTGACGAAATCACGACTAGCATACAAACAGCTTTGGCCAGTGCAACCTCAGAGAGACTCGAAACTTCCAAACCGCCGCTTCCCCGCAAGATACGGCTCCTAATAGAGGAAAAGCGGAAATTAAGACGCCAATGGCAGACCACGCGCTGCCCAACCCTCAGGAATCGCCTCAACCAGCTGGTGAGGAAGGTCCAAGACGCGCTTGACGAAAAAGCCGCCGAGGAATGGGACACACGTATCGACGCCGCGGAGGACAATCCACAGTCCCTCCACATGTTATGCCGACAGATCACGAAGACTCCTGAGCCAATACGCCCGCTCTACCATGAAGACGGTAATTTGAGATACCGGGCTATTGACCGAGCGGAGATACTGGCATCGCACCTGGAACACCAGTTTTCTCCGTTCCCAATTCAGGACGCCGCCCACTGTGATGGTCGAGAAATTGCTGGATGAATATTTCGCCTGCTCCATACCAGCCGACGTGGAACCTCTGTTCTTCACCCCGGGTATGGTCAAACGCGCCATCGCCAGAACCATACCCAGGAAGGCTCCAGGTGCTGATGGCATCACCAACGCCGCACTGAGACACCTTCCCAAACCAACAGTCGCAGCAGTGACCCGCCTTTACAATGGGATACTGCGCACAGGTCACTTCCCGAGCGCATGGAAATCTGGGTTGGTGACCATGATACCGAAACCGGGGAAGAACATACTGAAGCCGGAGAGCTACAGGCCCATCACCCTCCTGCCGACCATCTCCAAAGTGTTTGAGGTGCTACTTCTCCAGAAGTTGGTGCCACACCTGACGCCACGGCCGGAACAGTTCGGATTCCGGTCCGAACACAGAACCACTCAACAACTTGCGAGAGTCATGCACCTCATCACTGCAGCCCTCAACAAGGAGAAAGCAGCGGCGGTCTTTCTCGACATGGAGAAGGCGTTCGACCGCGTATGGCATCCAGGTCTGCTGTACAAGGTCGCAAACACCACGACGCCTCTCCAAATTACATCATCAAATCCTTCTTGGAAAACAGAAACTTCCGAGTCAGGGTGGACTCGGAGCTGTCGTCCACGAAGCCCATATTAGCAGGTGTACCTCAAGGCAGCTGCCTATCGCCGGTACTGTACACCTGCTACACCGACGACATTCCATCTCCCGAAGGAGTAACACTCGCATTATACGCGGACGACGCTGCGTACGTGTCGACCTCTTTGAACCAAGTGCACGCTGCTAAGAAACTCCAGAGAGTCTTGGATCTCATCCCGGATTGGTTGCGGCTGTGGAGACTCAGCGCAAATGCCAAAAAGACCCAGGCAATTCTTTTTGGACCGCGCCAACAGACCGAGCCTCCACAACTCTCACTCGCAGGAGTTCCAATAGATTGGTGCAACCAGGCGAAGTACCTCGGGGTCACCCTCGACACCAGCATGACGATGCAACACCACGTCAAGAGGATCGCTGACCAAGCCCGTACAGCAACTCGTCTCCTCCTTCCCGTTCTAAAATCTCGACTCCCACTACGCACCAAGATTGGGGTGTACAAAACCTATGTACGCCCAATCCTCACGTACGCCGCACCAGCGTGGTTTGCGTTAGTGTGTGAGTCGAGAAAGAAGTCACTCAGAGCCCAGCAGTCCAGAGCCCTGAGACTGATTGCGAACGCCCCTCGATTCGTGAAGAACTCTACTATTAAGAGGGACTTGCGGGTCGAGGACATAGACGACTTCGTTGGAAAATTAGCGGCCAGAATATTCACCAGAGCTGAGGCCTCTGAACATCAACATCTCAGAGGCCTCGCCCCATGGCACGCCCGACCACCAGACAGGTGGGCGCTCCCGCGCGATCTCCTAGAAGACACTGGAGGCGGAAGAGAAGACGGGACCTCATCCCCCATCTAATGAAGACAGAAACCAAAATAGAAGACAAATAAAAACCCCAGAAGGGATAACACGTCACCATGTGACAATCTAAGGACGGTGCCGTTTTCTACGGCACGCGATTGACACCATCCGCGTAGGGCTCACGCTCTGATCGGATTTCCCCGGACCCGTGAGGGTTCCGCGTGAAGAGAGCAACAGCGATGATGTTCTATATGGAATGTTCTACAAATTAAAATTATTTCAGGAAGGTGTGTTTGGGCCAAGTTCAAAATGCCTAGACACAAAGTGTAGTATGTTGTGTAAGGCTACCTCTTTTTCACGAAAGATATATAAGGATGTGTATGAACTGAGAAACCCACTAATATGATAACCTGCTTCCATCATGCATGCTAATCCGTGGTGTGCGCTGTGTGTGTGAGTTATGTGGTGTTGGGTGTATGGTGTGGAGTAAGTAGTGTATAGTGTGGAGTATGTGGTGTGTGGCGTATGGTTTGTGGCGTGTGGTGTGTGGCGTGTGGTTTGTGGCGTGTGGTGTGTGGCGTGTGGTTTGTGGCGTGTGGCGTGTGGCGCACGTGCAGTGCTGGTACCTGAAGTGCATGTTGGTGCGTCGCGCGCGGCTCACTCCGCGCCCCGAGGGCGGTATGCGGCGCACGCCTCCGTGCCGGATGCCGCTCGGCTCGTCGTGCACAGCGGTTAAGGATATTATAGATAGATAGATAGATCATTTGTTCATCAAAGTATGGTATGCGACTGTGCTTAGCTTTACTTCATTATCAATCGACAGACGAGATTTCTCGCATGGACATCCACAGACCTCGGTCTTAGGCCACCCATATAAAGGAACATAGTTGGCTCTTAAGCTAGTGTTGTATAATATTGAAAAGGATATCAAAAAGGAGATGAGATCCCTGGGTCCCGTTCGGTGTTCGAGGGTGAGATGGCCGGCAAAGTCGTCGGTCACGAAGTTGGGCTCCCCGCCGGGCATCGAAGCGCACACTGGGCACACCACCTGCCATCAGTTATTGCAGTTAAAAAACACTCCAAGTAGAAAGCTTATAATGCTTAAAGCTAGATTAACAGTTCCAATGGTTCCATTGCACTATAGTAACAGGTGGTAATATGACCGTTAACCTCTCAGTTTTCAGCCTGCGCCTTTAACTGTTGGGTTATTGAGGCTTGAAGTAGTTACATTAATAATAAATAATTAATTCCTTTAAGAAATAAAAAGCTAGCAGAGAACGAAAAAACAGTTATATCTATAATTTGTAAACTGTGTCGTCAGTTAGGCATCACCTAACATACCTGACCACAGCCAACTCTAGTTATCAATAAACATTGACAAATCTATTAATAGTAAAACATAATACACTACAATGTATTCATTCCATCAATCAGTGAGCATTTAATTGACTTCTGCAGTATTATATAATCAGACTAGCTGATGCCCGCGACTTCGTCCGCGTGGATGTAGTTTTTAAAATCCCTAGGGAACTCTTTGATTTTCCGGGATAAAAAGGAGCCTGTATCACTCTCCAGGTCCTCAATTATACCCATGCAAAAAATTACGTCGATCCGTTGCTCTGTTGCGGCGTGATTGAAGGACAAACCAAAAAACCAACAAACAAACACACTTTCGCGTTTATAGTATTAGTATGACGTAGGTTTAACGAAGAATTAATACCACGATGATAAAGGCGACCTAATCAAATTTTAGAACACAAAAGCTACTATTGTGATTTAAATATGATAGTTAGATAGACAAAAAAGTCCCTGAGGGAATACCCTCAGGGACTTTTTTGTAGAGAATAATGAGTACTTTAATCATGTAGTACATCATTTTTATGTATAATCAGTAGTTTTCTCAGCACACGCCAAATAATGCATTTTATAGGCAAAATTTTCCTACTTTGGGTTACATTATTGCAATTTTCTTAAGCATCTCTAATTTTTTTCACAATAAATTATAGACTGTTACTTCCTGATAACTTAGCTTTCTATTAGTGAAAAAATGGTTAAAATCGGTCCAGTAGTTACAGAGCCTATTCAGTACAAACAAACAAAAAAATCTTTCCTCTTTATAATATTAGTACCTATACATAAAGATCTGATTTAAACAGAGCCAAGTATGCAGTGAAAGCACTGCATACTTAAATGTGCTGCCAATCTTTCTGCTTTGTACCATGCAGCGAGACTAAACTGTGCTCGCAAGGAGGTCTGAAATCCTGTATATATAGTGTATTTCAACACATTTAAGTAGCCTTAAAGGTTTATTAATTCATTCATTAATCTCAACACATTGTTGTCAGGTTTCGTTTTGAATAAGAAGGTTTTAGGTCCTAGTTCACTACCCTGGTCAAGTGCTGACTACACACACCTTTGAGAACATTATGAAGAACTCTCAGGCATGCAGCCTCCTCACAATGTTTTCCTTCACCGTTAAAGCAAGTGATATTTAATTGATAAAATCCTACTTCCTACTAATATTATAAATGCGAAAGTTTATGAGGATGGATGGATGGATGTTTGTTACTCTATAACTCCACAACGAATGAACCGATTTGGCTGAAATTTGGAATGGAGATAGCTCATGCCCATGATTAACATACAGGCTACTTTTTATCCCGGAAAACTACAGAGTTCCCGCGGGAAATAAAAAACCTTAATCCACGCGGACGAAGTCGCGGGCATAATCTAGTCTCTCATAACTCCAAAAAGCCAGAGATGCATGCCTGGGATAAACAAAAGAGGGCTTCCTTAAGAGGGATTCTATAATTAATCTATGATTAGATTAACACTGGACAGGCTGCCGTCATCTTTTTTTGGAACTACTTGATTGTCGCCTTGATTTTGGCGCTGTAAACAGTTACGAGTGTCCAAGGAACTAAAATTAGTGAGGGCACTAGTTGACAACTGAAAATATATTCTTTTTGGCACTGCCTGTATCCCTATATTATTAGTTCCGGAAACCCTATATTATTAGTCCAATGTGGCGCTTCAAATTGATTTAAACTGTCATTTGTATAGAGACAGCTAGTCTTAATCATAGATTAATTTAAAAAGGTCAGGGTGTAAAATGTATGCCAGGTACCTAAAATACATTTGGATATAAAAACTGTTAGTTAGCTACCCCAAGGATCTTTAGATATAATTATCATCACTTGAGCATGCATTTAAAAATAACTTCATATTGACCTACATTGCTGTATAGGAAAGCCATATAAGTTTCTATACCATTAAAGGTGTTCAATAAAATGTTTCAATAGAACATTATGAAGTTAAATAAACTGCTCTGATATCTCAACTATTAACTATACTAAAATTATTGAAATACATAGTTATTTTTTAAATCTATTTTTAGTTAGTTTCTTATCACTCATCACACTATAGTCACTAAATCAAATTAAGCAGTATGTTTGCAGTTTGCTAGTTTATAAAAATCAAAATACTCTGCCACTTTGATAAAATTTTGTCCACTGTAAATGAAGATGCAGCTAGACCTAAATGTGACATAGACAAAAGTTAAAATCAAACCAATAGCATCCCCTCCTAACATTTAGCTGCCCAAATAAGTTTAACGCTTTGACAGATATTTCAATACAAAAACTGACAGGAGATGTAATTTTCTCTTATTCTAAACTAACATCGCAGTTATCCACTTTACCTGAGATAAACCATACCATATTCACAAATTAATAAACGAATTTGAATAAAAAGTAGATCAAACCCTACCAAACTATAAAGTAAACATGAGTTATCTTAATGTCCTATTTCTTGCAAGTTCTAAATGATTTTGAAGTTTGTTGTAATGTTTTAGAGTTATAGAAGGTCAGCTCTTTTTATGTATTGAACCTAGCACCAGAAAATGCCAAAAATCAACGATTTGGGAATTGAATTGAACCTAAGACCACTCTATATGATGTGTTAAATCAATTATAGTATTAAACCTTACCAACCCCAAACACTATGGGGTGGGATATTACAAGAGCATGTCCAGATGATGATTGTGATTTAAACGCTATTCGAGTCGCGTAATTTTGAGATACTAGAGGTTCATACATTGCATCTAGACTACACTCAACTTTCAAAAGTCAGAGATGCATGCCCAGGATCGAACCTGCGACCCCCTGAATAGAAGACCATAATACTAACCACTAGGCTACCTACAGTGCCTGCCTGCTATCAGACTATATACTCACAGCCATATTAGTATCAGCATGTTCTGCCGTTACATGTTCCATAAGTGCTGTATCAGTGAAGCCCATACGATTGCAGAATGGACATGTGTATGCCTGTGGCTGCTCCAGGGCAAGGGTCTCCCCCCCATAGTAGAGGTCTGTAAAACATCTATACATATAATAAAACTGTAACTGGAAGATTTCTGTACATTTAATATATTTTGAAAATTTTAATTGGGGGATGCTTGACTATCGATACTGAGCCCAAAATAGATTTTTATTTAATTTTTGTCTGTTTGTTTGTCCTTCTTTCACGTAAAAACTACCGTACAGATTTCTACAAAATTTTATACCGTAGTAGCTTATTACTCGGGTCAACATCTAGGCTACTTTTTATCCCGGAAAATCAAGGAGTTCCCGAGGGACTTTAAAGACTAAATACACGCGGACAAAGTCGCGGGCATCAGCTAGTCAATACATAAGATATTTAAACAGGTAATCCATCTTTTTTATCATTACTAATATTGTAAATGCAAAAGTGTGGTTGTTTGTTTGTTTATCCTTGGTTTGATCAACAGATAGTGATTTTTTGCATGTTTTGCAAGCAATTGTAGACAAAACATAGAGTACTTTATTCTTGAAAAACAAGTTGTTACTGAATTAATATCTAGTTTTTTAGTTAGCATTGTGGTAATAGGTGGTCTAACTATAGTGAAATAGTCCAAATGGTTTTTTTTTAATAAAAAATTCATCACACTATGACACTTCACACTTCACACTAATATTATAAAGGCGAAAGTTTGTGTGTGTGTATGTTTGGTACTCTTTCACACAAAAAAGACTGGATGGATTTGGCTAATATTTGGAATGGAGATAGATTATACCCTGGATTACATATAGGCCACATTTTATCCCGGAAAATTAAAAGGCTTCCTGCGGGACTCGATAAACCTTAATCCATATGGACGATGTCGCAGGCATCATGTAGTAACAAATAATTTTCATTAAAAAATGCAATTTCATATATTATGTACAAAATATGACCAGAAAATTTTTGCAAAATAAAGATAATCACAATATAGCAGAAATGCAAATGTGGCCCCTGTGCCTGTCAATTGGCCATTCTACATTTTGGACAAATCTCTATAAGACATTAAAAAATACTTGTTTCCAATATTTATCAACTTAGGATAATTTATTGAGATAATTTATTATATTGTATATTTAGGTACATAAATCTTTTTTGTATAATTATACCTTAAATAATAATTTAGATAGGTATTTCTTGTTATGATAGAAACCTGACAAAGCGCAGATTTCTCACGCAAAAAATGTAGGCCAATTTTATTATTGTTCTATGTTGAAGGAGAAAAAAAAAAATATCTCACCAAAATCACTTCTGGATAGAATGCATTGCATGGGATGCTCTGTTGTGTGTTGGTTTGTTGTAGCGCCACACTCATAACAAGCGGCACATAAGTCGTAGTCGATGCAAATCAAACATTTGTATCGTCGTCCTCTAAAATTATTTTTCAAACAAGAATCACAGCTGACTCCTGAAATTGACAATGCAACGTCGTAAAGATTTATTGTCCCATTTCGTTAAAAGTCTTTTAAACAACAATCAGCATAAATAATCAAATTAAACAAAAAGAACAGATGGTATTTACGATTTTCGCAAAGATTTTCTTAGTGACAAGCATCACACAAATTTTGATTATCATTACCCACCTTCATGGCGATTCATTTTCGCCACAAAATGTCGCCGAGATAATCACTTCTTGGCACCAGGATTACTGCTACTATTTGAGGTATTTATATTACTATTCTAAAGTAAGTAGCACAACATTTATTACACTAAAATACAAGATTTTTAACAAAAATTTCCAAGCAAACCTAACCCAACCAGGCCATAATGACGTCACATAATGGCCGAGTGTTGTCTGTTTCAAAATAAAAAATTTACATATTTTATTATAAAATGAGTTATTTATAAAAAATAGTTATGTTTATGGTTTTTGGAACCCTAGAACCATGAAGGTAGGAAATACGTGTATTTCCTACCTACCAAGGAATTTCTACATATAGCTATGCCATAAGTGATGAGATTTTTTGGCTGGAATCATTTTATATTATTATACTCTTTGAATCATTTTGTCTAAAAAACATTCATACCAAACAGTCATTTTTCATAGTACGTACGGTACGCACTGTTCCAGGGCCCTGATTCTGTAACTCAGTGGTTAACAAAAAATGATAGCCACTGACATATATTTTAAAACCATTGAAGCATTGATAGACCAGGGTAGAAGCCTTAAAAAATAATAAAAAGTGAAAAAAAAATAATAGTAGGATGAAACCCATTGGAAAAGGAAGAGAATGCAACAAAAATGAAAGGAAAAATAAATTACGGGCGATCTGAGGTCGGGAAGTGGGGGGGAGGGGGGGTTTAAGGGTAAAAAACGGTTTATCTCGATTTCCGGAAAAAATACAAGTCCTATGGAAAAAAGTTAAATGGCAAAGTTGTAGGTAATAAAAAGATCTACAACTTTTGTATTTAGCCTTTTTTCACATAACCTCAAAATGTATGTGAAAAATTCAAATAACCAAGTTTTTGGTTTTTTATTTTTATCTTTTACAAAAAAAAATATTTTTTCACGAAATTTGGTGAAAACTTACCTTTTTATGTCCCAAACACACTGTAATTTTTCTGATTTTAAATATTAATTTTTTCACCTTTTTTTTTGACTTAATATTGAAAAAGCACCTAATTTTCAATCGAAAATTCACCCGTCAAAATATCTGCTTTTTTGAAAAAGTCGGTGAGCTTTTTATTCGTTGAAATCTCTACTTTCTGATGGTGTAAAAAAAATATACATTACTATGGTAAATACTCTCAGAAAATGCAGCAACGAAATACGAAATAACAGGTAGTAAGGCCCAGACCCTCCTAGCCCCTATGAAATACCTCTTAAATTATATGCGTAGATGGCTATTTATTGCTATTTTAAGATGATTTATATACCTGAGTGACCTACGGAAAATTTTAGCCCATCAAAAGGCATTTCAGAGAAGTGGGGAAGGGGCTAGGAGGGTCTAGGCCTTACTACCTGTTATTTCGTATTTCGTTTCTGCATTTTCTGAGAGCATTTACCATAGTAATGTATATTTTTTTTACACCATCAGAAAGTAGAGATTTCAAGGAATAAAAAGCTCACAGACTTTTTTTAAAAAAGCAGATATTTTGACGGGTGAATTTTCGATTGAAAATTAGGTGCTTTTTCAATATTAAGTCAAAAAAAAAGGTGAAAAAATAAATAATTTAAATCAGAAAAATTACAGTGTGTTTGGGACATAAAAAGGTAAGTTTTCACCAAATTTAGTGAAAAAATATTTTTTTTGTAAAAGATAAAAATAAAAAACCAAAAACTTGGTTATTTGAATTTTTCACATATATTTTGAGGTTATGTGAAAAAAGTCTAAATACAAAAGTTGTAGATCTTTTTATTACCTACAACTTTGCCATTTAACTTTTTTCCATAGGACTTGTAGTTTTTCCGGAAATCGAGATAAACCGTTTTTTACCCTTAAACCCCCCCTCCCCCCCACTTCCCGACCTCAGATCGCCCGTAATTTATTTTTCCTTTCATTTTTGTTGCATTCTCTTCCTTTTCCAATGGGTTTCATCCTACTATAATTTTTTGGTTTTCAAAAATTATCTACCCTGGACTATGAAGGTTTGCTACGAAAATGATACTTTTATTTTCTTACCAAACCTTCGATGTCAGTGGCTATCATTTTTTGATAGCAACTAAGTTACAGAATAGGGTATTTGACTACTTTTAGAAAATCATCTTAAATTGTTAATAATGCTATGCTGAAGCTAACAAAACGTATATTTCGGCATAATTTTCAGTATTTTTCATAAAAATCGAGAAATAAATTCAAAAAAATAAATTGCCGCCGAAACGTTCCATTTGCTCTCATGACGTCACAGTTCACATTTCAAACAATGACAATTCCACAGCCCATAGGTGGTGTGGACTGTGACGTCATTCGAGATCACGGAACGTTTTCGATCACGTGACCATGGCCGGAATTATAGCAATTTTATTTAATGTTTTCTAATTAAATAAAACTTTATTTTTAGTTTTATCGTATGGAATAATGTTTTTAGATAATAATCTTTTAGGATGACACCAAATGAAATGATATTTTTAAAATATAGTCAAATACCCTATTAGGGTCCTGGGCCCAGATCTTTGGTAGGTAGTTAGGTACGGACCAAGTACGGACTATCCTAGTTTTCCTGTGAGATTGTATTCTGTGATCCTAGTGTTTGTTGGTGTTCGTCTGTGAGTATATTGTATTCTGTGGTGTTCGTGCCTCGTGGTCTATACTGGTCTTTGGTCTGTGTTTATTGTACTTTGTGGGTCTATACCAGAGTCCAGACCACAGAGTACTATTTATACATGGTAGGTAGGAAATAGATGGAGATGAAGTATATAAAGTAACTACTAGTCAAGCCGGGTGCCATCCGCCATTTTATGAGCCTTATGTACAACACATTATGTATTCACTCTTATTGGTTGAACTTCAGCTGTCAGCCTGTCAAGTAGTTGCGTGTTATTGGATTTGTGTCAATGGAGTATCGACTTGTCGATATTATTATAGGTGACGTTAAACGACTTGAATAAATTCTAATGCATTAGGTACTGCTCATCACCATATTATCAGATAATACAAGAAGTTTGGTGTTTATAGTTGAAATTTATATCATTTGTCCGGTTATTTTAATACTTCACATAAATAATAAATGCTAGAATCTAATACCTCTATATAATAGATGATTGTCCGTGTTTTCTGCTGTCGTTCCGGCTAGTGAAAACTTAAAGAAAAAAATGGATGGGTGCTATAGGCGTGGAAAATATAAATATAACACACATCCCTCTACATAAAAATATATGAAAAGATCGTGTGATACATTTCTTTTCTGCGGTAAGAGCAAGGATTTAATAATAATCCCTGTGCAATTCAATTACCGATTTTAACCGATTTTTATAAAACTTCGTAACTATCTGTAATTTGGTCCAACTTAAAAGATAGGATAGTTTTTGAATTGGGATAGTTTATTTGTTTTATTTATATAGATAAGAAGCGGTACGAAGTTCGCTGGGTCAGCTAGTAATATATATAAATTACGTGTCACGTTATTTGTCCACGATGGACTCCTAAACTATTTAACTTGTGTGATAATAATATATTGTGTGATATAAAATTAAATTTAAATTAAATTGATTTTGATCAAACTTCGTTACTATCTGTAATTTAGTCCAATTTGAAAGATAGGATAGTTTTTTTTGATTAGGATAGTTTATTTGTTTTATTTATATAAAATATAAGTTGGCGGTACGAAGTTCGCCGGGTCAACTAGTATTCTATATTTGTTTATTTATATGTAGGGCATGCAGATAGCTGTCTCCTGCTAAGCACGTCATGTTTCGACTCTACCACCGCTTATAGAAAGAAATTCTACTACTATGAGCCAGCAAGTTGCTCTTTTAATGAAAAGAAATAATGGTTTATAATTAACAAACGATTGATACATATTATAATTTATAAATGAGTACTTTTTTATATATGGTGATCTCTTTCAATTTCACAAAACGGCAGCGAAACTGTTTGGATATTCCAAGATCTTTAAAAACCTAAATCCACGCGAATAATATGTACCTGATAGAGTACAAACGTACGTTACGTAATTATTATAACCTATAAATACTACGTATACATAAATGCTTGATTATCGCTTCACTCCTTATCGATGTCGATAGTTTCGAAGCACACTCCCTAATGGGCGGCCATTTTATGAGTTTTTTTCTGTAGGTATGCACCCGATTTTTGTAGGTAAGGCACCTCCATGTATTTGCTACCTTCATGTATTTATATACGGTCCAGACCAGTATCTGGTATACATAATCATTAATCTGTGCAGACCAGTCTATACTCTATGGTTTGGACGTCGATTTCATAATTTGCCTATATTAAATAATATTTTCTTAAAATAATTTTAATAGCGAATTTCTTTGATAGTGTACAATTTTCTCTAATTTTGAATACCTTATCTGTAATTCAAATTGATATTGATTAGTAGGTAACTATAATATTTGCAAAATTCCGGTTTTATAATTGAAGGTGTTTTGCGCGGGAATTACATTACATTTCTGCATTTGCAGTTTTCAGTGAAATGATTTAAATGCGTCGTTAACTATTTAAACCGAAACTTCTACGTTTATAAATAAATATGGCAGATGCATTAGCACATTTAGTTGTTGATGGCAATGAGGCACTAGAATTGAAACTAGGTAAGCTCACGTCAACGAGTTATTAAGTTCTTCTGTTGGATTTATATTTAGATAATATATTAAGCTCCACTCTTGTCACAGTGCGAGAAGCAGAAGATATTGAAGACGATGACACAACTTTTGGCCCAGAAATGTGTCATCAAGTGTTTAGTGAAAATGAAAATATCTTCGGCTACACAGACCTAAGAATCAAACTCTTTTATAGTGCAGCAAGCCTGCAAACATACCTGGGTATATCATACTCAGACAAGGTCAGTATAAAAAGTTCGATTTTACTATCCTAGGATATTCCTATGTGCCGCTGGTGTACAGCTTGTGAAAATTCAGGGTACTTAGTTCTTGGTAATGTTTTCTTACCAAAATTTTATTTAATTACTTGTTTCACCAGCAGTTATAGTGTTTTAAAATCAATAATATTTATGATACAGCAAAGACTATGCGAAATCCTTTTACTGGCTTATAACTTTTGTCTCTTTCCCATGTCTGACCACAGCTCACAGGTCTGAAAGCAGATTAACTGATTCTGGTCTGAACTTATCCTTAACCCGGCATTATATTTGTTCTTTTTGTGAGTTTGATATCATTCCATTAATATAATTTTAACTTGCAGATAGATCCCAAAAGTTCAGCAGGCTTGAAGCCAGATGATGTGGAAGGTGCATTAAAGAAGGTGCTTGCACCTGGCTATGTAACTAATATAGATCAGTTTGTATCTATGCTTAAAAAAGACAGACTGTTCAAACCTCATGGTGTCCTTGTTCAGACTTTCACTACAGTAAATCGTAAGTTCTTTGCTTTGTTTTATTAATATGTTTCAACATATATAACTAGCTGATGCCTGTAACTTCGTCTGTGTGGAGTTAGTTTTTAAAATCCATTTCATTTCATTCTTTCATTTTGTGGAAAAGTAACCTAATGAGTAACATAAAGGCTATTTTTTGTCCCAAAAATCCAGGTTGCCAGGTTGGTCCAAAAACCCATGCAAAAAACCACATTGGTCAGTGGTGGTATTCTCCATAATTGATTGCATCAGTTATAACTATTGCAATGACCCCTGATTGGCCCCACTATTGGTTACAATGCATTGATGCAGCAAGAATGCCATAAATTCAGCCAGTCAGATGACATTGCATTTATTACACTGATGCAATTATTTTTACAGAATACTGTAGCTCTGTTGATGCATGATTAAAGGATAAACCAACAAAGAAACACTTAGTATTAGTAAGGATATATTTTTTATTTCAAGAAACACCTTGGCAGACATTACATTCACACTTGCTCAATTGGTCTCCCTGGCTAAATAATTAAGAGGGCTGATTAGTTTTTCAGTTTGTATTCATTCATTTCATCATTAAGGCACAGCATGTATCACAATTTTTTTTGTGTCTGAAAAATCTGTTTTCAGTGCAAATATTGAGCAGGCTACTTCTCAACTTATTTATTTGCTTAAGTCCTAAATTAACATTTCTTCATTTCTTTAAGCTTCTGGATTGGAACGGGCTTGGCATCAACATAAACGGCGAGTACATCACTCACCTGCGATTTGCCGATGACATAGTAGTCATGGCAGAGACTCTGAGAGACCTCAATACAATGCTCAACGATCTCAGCAGGGTTTCTCAACAGGTGGGCCTGAAAATGAACATGAGCAAGACGAAAATCATGTCCAATGCTCATGCACCGCTCCACCCAGTAATTGTTGAGAACTCTGCACTTGAAATTGTCGACGAGTATATTTACCTGGGACACACAGTCCAGCTAGGTAGGTCCAATTTCGAGAAAGAGATCAACCGCCGAATCCAACTTGGCTGGGCAGCGTTCGGGAAGCTCCGAGATGTCTTCTCGTCCAAAATTCCTCAGTGCCTGAAGACTAAAGTCTTCGAACATTTAGGACTATAAGCAAATAAATAATTGAATATTTTATTTTCATACAGTAAATATGAAATCAACCAGCTACTGCACAAACATACCTAGATACTTTTTGTGTCCAGTTGCTTCCACTCCATATTGTATGAAAATAAGTGGCTTGTATCTGACTCAGGACATGTTTGCACAGCGCTTAAGTTAACAATTGATTGTTGAATTGACTAAACTATTCCATCCTAATCTAATAAATAAACTAACCATCCAGCTGCCCACAAAATAGTATAAAAAACTTATTACAATGCAATAGCTACATAATAATATTTTAAAATGATTATTTTGAAAACAGCAACTGCTGAGTTTCTTGCCTGCTCTTCTCAGCAGAATCAGGCCTGTCTCACTCTTGGTACTTACGCGATTTATATACCTACAATCGCGCGCACTCACTGAGTGCCACGACAGTCGGGGCTAGCGCGTTCTAGGCGAGTGACGTATTACTGATTTCAACATTGCTTACGCGTAAATTCTTTTTTGTAAATATTGGTTTAAATAGTTTTAATTTATGTTTAGTATATTTAGTTGTAGGATAAAATAGTTGTAGACATTTATATTTTATATGGATGGACATAAAATAATGAAACAATGGCAAAAAGTCGTCGTAGTAATTATTTTTGTGTGGATGGATGCCTTATGAGCTCAAAAGATGATTATTTATCATTTTATCTACTCCAACATCGAAAAGTTCCAATTTCGAATTTGACAGCTGAATCGAAATGAACCCTCTTTCGGTTTTGCTTCTCATTTCGATGCAGCTCGTTGTATGGGAGCTGAATCGAAATGGTTATCTTCTTAAAATAGGATACCTAAAGCTAAGGCTCTGAGTTCTGGCACTTTTGTACCGTTCATACGACAGAGGCGCCACAGGCGGCTGGTGGCGGCTTACGGAGTTAATTTTTGTTACTTTTTGAGCCTACGGCGTATTTTGTTAGTGATTTTATTTTCCTTGTCGTAGATAAAATCTTGTATGCAACTGAACGTAATTAGTCATTTTAATTCTCGTACTATCCTATTTTGATATTCGGCAAGCCTCGTATCAAAAAACAGCACTCGAATTAAAATGACCCTCATTACGATGCAGTTGCTTATATAGCTATTTTATGTTACCGAAGGATACTGAAAGGTGAGTTTATTTCATAATTAAAATTATGTTAGAAGGTACCTACTTAAAATTATTAAGGTATTGTACGGAGTGTGTACCAATTTAGTATCTAGTTATTTATTTACGTAGCGAAAACTTATTAACTATACAATAAATTAACCACAGTAGTATGTACTTACATTATGTAGGTACCTATATCCTATCACAGAATTTAACTGTTTTATACTTCACTATCGAAGTTGTACCTACATATGAGTCGCGTGCAGAGATTTGCCGATGGCTGCCCCTCCAGCCTACGCCACCCGCTCGTCTAGCTGGGCGAGCGCGGGTCCTACTATATACCTATATTGCCTGTTTATAACAACTAAGTAAGTAATTTATGTTTTAACACAAAATACTAAAATAGGTATAGGCCTACCTAGAATAGGATTTCATAAGTCAAAATCTTGTAAACTAATTTATGGTTTACAAGATTTTAACTAATTTTGTTGTTTACACTACCTAACTAGTAGTTTATGACGGTGTCTAGTTAACAGATCATGTGTATCACCTCTTTGTTTATATTATGGGAAAATAAATAAATAAATAAAAGTTTTTTACTCTTTGTTGACAGCCCTAGGCAACCACGCCACGGCGTCCGTGACGTAGGAAGGCGAACAGATCCAAAGCAATATGGATCCTCGCGCCGAGCTATAAAGTCTAATTTAGCTTGCGTGCGTGATTTATCTATTTAATAAAAAATATGTAGGCTATTAAAGCGCCGGCAAGTAGTCAACATCAAAGGAGTGAAACTTCTGTACGTAGTACTATTATATATTCTGTGGCAGAATCCACTCTCCGAACTGGTGATAGAATCATGACGTGTCATAAGAGCCACAGGTTGGCCTACGTGAAATTAATAATTTTGAATTTTTTAATTTTAATGTCACAGAGGTTGATTGTCCAAATTGCTTACGAATTTTTTTCAGGAGATGGCGGTGAAACTCAAAATTTCGAAGTGTACTATAGCGAGATCACTACACCTGGCTTTCTCGCTTTCCATGAGCGGCTGCAGACGTTTCTGTTGTGGTACGTTGACGCCGCCAGTTTCATTGATGTAGATGATGACAAGTGGGCATTCTTTACTGTGTAAGTATTATGTAAAAGTATTCGTAAAATTGTTAGCAGTTTGTGTATTATTATTTCACTAGCTGATGCCTGCGACTTTGTCCGCGTGGATTCCATTTTAAAATCCTGCAGGAACTCTTTGATTTTCCGGGATAAAAAGTAGCCTTTGTCACTCTCTAGGTCCTCAACTATACCTATGCAAAAAATCATGACGATCCGTAGTTCTGTTGCGGCGTAAGGCGTTATTGAAGGACAAACCAACAAACACACTTTCGCATTTATAATATTCTTCTTCTGATGCGCGGCTATGCAGCTCCTGATTCCCTGTAGCACGTCGACCATCGATCCATTGTGTTCTCCACTATTTAAAGTTCCTCTCTGATACTTGTTGCCGCCAGGAAGAGCAGCACTTTCTGGGATGAGTAGCGTCCTCAGGAATATGTTTCTCTCTAGATGGATGCTTCGTTTATGCATTAAAGCGGGGCGACACAATCATAATAAAGAATTATAAATAATGCAATGAGAATTGAGATGAACGAATGTAAGTAATATCTTGTATTCTGCCCTGCTTACGAAAAAGGTGTCTTTTTGACATTTCACTAAAACTTTGTATAACACTAATCCTGCATCAGGAAAAAAAGCTCTGTCGTATCTTACTCGTTTTTTTCTATGAGTTTCCGTTTTCAAGATCGTTTATCTTACTCGTTTTAACCGAGGAAGATATAGAATAGAATAGAATAGAAATGTTTTTACCACTGGTTCGAAATGCCGTTCCTGCCGAGAAGAACCAGCAAGAAACTCGGTAGTTGCTCTTTTCAAAACAAGTTTACAATTCAATAGAATAGTTATACAGTTTAATTACCACCTGCTGTCTCATGAATCGCTGGAACGAATTATGTCCACGCTTTTTTGTCATCTAAATAGTCTTCAATTGCATAATATGCTTTTTTCATGAGATTAGTTTTAACTGATTTCTTAAACTTGTGTAAAGGCAAGTCTAAGATCGACTGTGGAATTTTATTATGTAGATAGAGCACTATTTCCTGATGCAGGATGTCTTTAACTAGTTTTAGCGAAATGTCAAAAAGTCGCCTTTTTCGTTAGCAGCGCAGTATTATGCACCTGTAAAATTGACTATTTATATTACGATCAGATTCGAGAAGTACCGAAGCAGCGAGGGCGACTGCCGCTACGCGGTGTCCGCGTACGCGACGGTGTACCGCTACTACGCCTACCCGCGCCACACGCGGCCGCGCATCTCGCAGGTGCTCACCCTGCCGCCCTATCGCAAGATGGGGATATGCGCCAACTTGCTACAGGTCAGTTGGCACTGGATTTTGACAGGGTTTTGACAGCCTGCCTGCTGCAAGGGTTAGCGCTGTGGTTTTATTTTAGCCTAAGTATGTCACACTCTCTTTAAACATTTCTGTGGTGGTGTCGTGTGCGGGTTGTTACATTCTGTTAAATATGGTTGAGCGAAGCAACAGCTGAGTCATGCGTCATGCTTGTGAACGGGTGCCACCGGCGGGAATGGGGCTACTTTCGGTCTGCCCGGCTTAACATGTATTGAATCGAAAGTATGTATGCTTGTTTGGAACTTCCCCTCATTGTGGAAACACTGCATACAGTAAAAGAGCAACCGCCGAGTTTCTAGCTGGTTCTTCTCAGCAGGAAGGGCATTCCGAACCATTGGTAGACTCATCGACGATTCAAAAGCACTTGTAAAAAAGTTTATTTGAATAAAAACTATTTCTATTCTATATGATGTGTTATCTGTGGTTCGATTCTCGGCGGGGACAATTTGGGAATTTATAATTTCTGAGTTACCACTTACCAGCCTACTGTCAAAGACGCGCTGCCAAACGATTTAGCATTCCGGTATACAAATCGATTAGGGGTATGGGTTGAATGTCCACTTCCAAGTTAGCCCGCTACCATCTTAGACTGCATCATCTCTTTCCATCAGGTGAGATCGCAGTCAAGGATTATCTTGTCATCGAATAAAAATAAAATAAAATAAGGATCCTTCCCACAGATTCTACTGCTAATAAGAAATATGTACTCTCAATGGACTGACACCTTACCTGAAAAATATTAAACTTTAAGTGGCGCGTGTTTTCATAAAATTGAATCAACCCCCCGATTGTCTAAAAGTTGCCGATCAAAATCGTATTAATTTGATGGCATTAGCGTCAAAATAAAATAAACCATAACACCATTGAAGTAGTGCTCAATTTCGTGTATGCATTCTTATACGTTTAGGTATGCACGATACGCTCCATATTAAAATCAGTTGTACTGTATTTGTGACTTTAAATCAATACAGTCAAGGAATATATTACTTTGACACTAATGCCATCAATCAAATGAATACGATTTTGATCTGCAACTTTTAGACAATCGCACCTCCGGATGTACATCTCAAACGAAGCCAGATATTTATTTATAGCTTTATTAACAATGCCTTAATGTTTTACTGTCAACTGTAACTGTGTTCGGCTGTCAACACAGTACAACAGTTGTTGTCAGAAGCACTAGTGCTCTCCAATAATTTCGTGATTTGCTAAGAAAAACTGTGATTTAAGTACTAAAAATACTACCAAATTGTAGTTAAAGTGTCCATCTCGTGGTGATAGTGTTATACAGCTCTAAAATTCACTATTAAATTTGGAATAAGCGATTAATTAACTTGAAATCGATCAGTGAAAACAATTCTACCTCCACAAAATTTTATAAATCAACAACCGACAAATAATTGCTGTCAGTGTCACTATCGTAAGATAGGGTTGCCAGAGCTCGGAAAAAGTTGCCACATAAGAAAAATTTTCTACCAATTAGTAGAAAATGGACAAACAAATGGAATTACTTCTACAAAAAATAGATGAGAAAATAGACACAAAGATGCATGAATTAAAAGAAGATTTCATGAAGCACACCAGTTCAATAACCTCAAGTATTACATCAACAATAGAAGAAAAGCTGAATCCACTGGTTGGAGAGAACCTTAAACTTAACAGTGAGGTGTCGACACTTAAAGTGAAAAAATAACAATGAGCTTATGACTTTGGTTGTGGATTTCTTAAACAAAATAGTAACTGAGAGAGGAATACGAGAATTTGATATGTGGGAAATCAGTGAGATACAGAGGTTGGGGAAAAAAGAAGACAAAAAGAGAAGACCAATATTAGTAAAACTTACTTTGGCTTGGAGAAAACTTGAAATATTAAGAAATAATAAATATTTCCCAACATCCACATATGCCACTGAAGATTTTCCTAAAGAGGTCTTGGAAATAAGGAAAGAGGTAAAACAGCAACAGCAACAAGAAAGAAAAAATGGAAACTTAGCAATAATTCGATATGATAAATTAATAATTAAAGGGAAAATAAACCAAGAAAAAGGGATTGAAAAGAGGAAACGAGCCCCGTCAAACTCACCACCTCAGTCTAACAGCGATGATAGCCCACAACCAAAGGCTCCAAGTAAAATAAATAAAACAAATGCTTTTGAATATATGAACCGCTCCAGACAGAACTCACAAACCGAAAATAGCAAGCAATAGCAATCAAACAAAATCTACCCACAAAGGCCGAACAAAAGAAAAAACAGAAACAAACAATAACAACAAAATATCACACTCCCCAAGCCGGCTGGTCCCCGTGGGGAATAACGACCATCACCCTCCATCTATTACAAGGAAGATAAAAAGTGAATCTTTACAAATATGCATATATAATGTGAGATCCCTCTCTTCAACTGAAAGATATCTTGAACTTACATATGCTCTTGAAAATGTTAACTTCGACATTTTGGGTCTTTCTGAAGTTAGAAGAACAGGCTGCAATATAGAGGAATACAAAGACTACATTCTATGTTACATGGGAGAAAACAAGGGTAAACACGGGGTTGGCTTTATACTGAAGAAAACATTTAAAAACAAAATAATTAATTTCACAGGACTATCAGAAAGGGTTGCTCTGTTAAAATTGAAACTAGAAGACTTACACCTCTCACTAATACAAGTCTATGCACCTACAGAAAAAGCGAGTGAAGAAGAGATACATATATTCTACAACACCATCACAGAAGCACTTTCCAAAGCTGACGACAAAGTTATATTAATGGGCGACTTTAACGCTAAAATAGGACACCCCAAGGAAGGCGAGAACTTAATAATGGGTAAGTACGGATATGGCGATCGAAATGACCTGAGCGACCTACTGATAGACTTTGCTTTCGAACACAAGCTATCAATAATGAATACATATTTTAGGAAAAGAGAAAACAGGCGATGGACGTGGATTTCACCTGATCAAAAAACAACAAATGAAATAGATTTCATACTAACAAGCCACCCCCAACTCATCACAAACACAGAAGTGCTCAACAATATAAAATTCCCCTCTGACCACAGACTTTTAAGAGCCTCCCTCGATTTAAAACAGCCAAGAAAAGATAGGAAAAACTACAAACCTTCAGTTACAAGTCTAAAAACTGACAATGAAATTAAAAGTTATAGGAATAGCCTGCATTCACATCTAGAAACCAATTTTAAAGAGACTCTGAGCATCCAAAACTAATACAATATTTTAGAAGAATCCGTGTTACACAGTTTAAGCACCAGTAACCAAGAGAGAAAAAAACAAAAAATATTTAGTAAAGAAACTGAGGAACTAATAAAGAAACGAACTGAACTAATAAAAACAAAACCCAAAAATAATATCATAAGAAAAGAGCTAAGTGAAGTGTTCAAAATTACCAACAAATCTATTAATCAAGACTACAAAAAGCACAGACAGGACATAATCACAAGGAACCTTACGAATTATAGAAGTACAAAAAGAGCCTTTAAAGACCTGAAACTACAAAAAACGTGGATACGGAAGTTACAAGACAACACAAGGGAAACAAAAACGAGAAAAGATATTATTAACCATGCCACAAATTTTTACAGAGAAATGTATAAGAGAAAGATACATAATGACACTCCACAAACACAAGATTATAGTGATTTCAGAACAGCATTAAACCCAATAACTGAAAGAGAAGTGTACGACCACATTAGAAAGCTAAAAAATGAGAAAAGCCCAGGACCCGACGGTATAACCAACGAAGCTATTAAATTAGGGGCACCTGTTCTACTCCATCATTTCACCAAGCTCTTCAACATGATATTAGATGCCGAGATAGTGCCAAAACAGTGGTGCACTTCAGAAATAACACTTATCTATAAAAAAGGAAATCCATTAGATATAGGCAATTACAGGCCAATCAGTCTGATGGCGAGTACATACAAACTGTTCGCATCTATCATCCTAAGCAGAATAGCACCTACAATTGATGACTCACAACCAATAGAACAAGCAGGTTTCCGTTCGGGTTTTAGTACAACTGACCATCTACAGGCACTGGAACAAACAATGGAGAAGTACAAAGAATTCAACAAGCCTCTATATCTAGCATTCATCGATTACAGTAAGGCTTTCGATACAATTAGTCATAACTCAATCTGGGAAGCACTGAAACTCTTCAACGTCGATAGAAAATATATAAACATTCTGAAGAACATATATGCTAACAGCACTAGTAAGGTAAAACTGGAAACAAGAGGTGACCCAATCAAGATTGAAAGAGGCGTGAGACAAGGAGACCCCATCTCACCAAAACTCTTCATAGCTGTATTGGAAACTATCTTTAGAAAGCTAAACTGGGCTCACAAAGGTATTAAAATAGGCAAGAGATACCTAAACCATCTAAGGTTCGCAGACGATATTGTCATACTGGCTGAAACACCAAACACACTTCAGGAAATGATATGCTCTTTAGCTATGGAAAGCTCCAAGATAGGTCTGGAAATGAATGCAAACAAGACTAGAGTAATGACGAATAGCTATGAACAACCAATATGGGTCAAGGGAAATCGCATAGAATATGTTAAAACTTATACATACCTAGGAAAACAAGTGACATTTAGCCAGACAAATAATGAAGAGGAAATACAAAGGAGAGTAAACATTACATGGCAAAAATATTGGTCACTAAAAGAAATCCTAAAAGGCCACTACTCCCTGAATCTTAAGAAAGTAGTAATGGACACTTGTATACTACCCTGCCTATTATACGGCTGTCAAACATGGGTTCACACTAACAGAACCAAACAAAAAATTACAACCACCCAGAGAGCAATGGAGCGGAGCATACTAGGAATAAGAAAAATTCACAAAGTGCGAAGTACAAAAATTAGGAAAAAGACAATGCTGACAGATGCTCTAACACAAGCACTAGCACTAAAGTGGCGATGGGCAGGACATATCGCAAGGTTCACTGACGACAGATGGACGATACGAACCACTAACTGGAAAGGTCCACTAGGGAAAAGAAAGGTTGGAAGACCATACAAACGGTGGGCTGACGACGTAGCCCAGACTGCTGGCACAAACTGGCTGGCCCTTGCCAAAGATCGGGAGCATTGGAAGCGGATGGAGGAGGCCTTTACCCGATATGGGACTACATCTCCAATAAATACTGATACAAATAACAATACTAACTAGAATAAGACAAACACTAACACAACTAACACTTATTTCATCTAAAAGTAATAATACAAAATTGTAAACACCATGAGATTAGAAATAAAAGGCTTATTATTATTATTATTAATGTTTTACTGAAATAAATGCCTTGCCACAAACTAATTGTAAAATTGTTTTGGAAGTTATGAACCTTAAACTTCTTGCATAGATAAACTTTTTTATAACATAGTCAAATCATAATGTTAATGTGCGCGTGTATATTGCTCTAATGTTTATTACATCGCCTGCACACCAGTCTTGTTGCATAACTCTAAATAGCAAACATACTAGCTGATGCCCGCGACTTCATACGCGTGGATTTAGTTTTTAAAACCCCTCGGGAACTCTTTGATTTTTCGGCATAAAAAGTAGCCTATGTCACTCTCCAGGTCCTCAACTATACCCATGCACAATATATAATATTAGTATGACTTATTTGCAGACAATCTATTCACATTTCACGCTGCACTCAGAAGTGATAGACATAACAGTGGAAGACCCGTCGGATGACTTTCAGAGGATCCGGGATTATGTGGACGCCAAAAACTGTGAAACTCTACCAGCGTATCAGCCTGCCAAACTAATGCAGGGGTGGGTATTTATTTCTTAATTAGCTGGTGACGGCGATTTAGTCTACATGGATTTAGTAGTAGCCTAGATAAATTGTGTAATCCTCATAATTAGTGTTGCCCAAAAATGGTCTTGCGAGACTTGCATCTCGCAATTATTGGTGTCAATATCGATATAGGTTCCTATATATGTCGATATATGTATCTATATCCATGCAAGAGACCTTTGTCCAGCCGCATGGACGTCTATCGGTTGATAAAGAAGATAGCATTTAGCTTTAGCCATACCTCCGTCAAAGTAAAGTAAACCATAACAGCATTGAATTAGAGGTGAATTTCGTGTATGCGTTCTTATATGTTTACGTATTTACGATACGCTCCATAACGGAGCGTAAGCGTAAAAATCCCCATTCGTAAACTCCATAACTTATAGGGCGTATCGTACATACGTAAACGTATAAGAATGCATACACGTAATTCAGCTCTAATTCAATGCTGTTATGGTTTTCTTTACTTTGACGGAGGTATGGTTATGGTTGGCAAGTGGTCCGCACTAATTTCGATCGCGCAGAATATCTGATTTCCTGAAATGCAAGTTATGTTTCAGATTTTCGGTCGAAATGGCGAACCAAGCGCGCAACAAGTTAAAGATAAACAAGAAGCAAGCGCGTCGCGTGTATGAGATCCTGCGCCTCAAGAACACAAATATGTCGGACAAGGCAGCCTACCTCGCCTACAGATTAGACGTTAAGAATAGACTCAATGCCCCTTTCCAAGTGAGTACAGTACAAAGTTTAGAGCAAATATGTAGTTGACTCCTCTGTAGGACGTGATTGTGCATGCGAGAGAGTGCTATTTCAGTCAAAGTGCCTACATGCGGGACTTACTCAAGAAAATAAAAATAATGAAAAAGTAAATTGATATCAATCAAATTTTTAGATATAGAAAAATTGTATGAGTAGCGTGGCCTTTACATTACGGAGAAGTAAAAGTGAATTGATTGCGTTCAAGATGTTCCTCTTTCTTATAATAATTTTTTTTTATTGTACAAATAGAATGCCGGGGAAAAAAATGAAACTACTACTAACTACTTTTTTATCATCGTTTATATAATATAATATCTTTTACCATCATTTGTTAAGGACAATAAAATTCAAAAGAATCTTCACATATTATTGAATATGGGCCGATTTTACCAACAATAAGTCTTATCTAAGAGTTGATATATCAAAATGCTTGAATGAGGCTTATTACTTTGGTTACTTACTTTACATAGGTTACCTACTTTATTTATTTACATTGGTGAACTCTGCTCTTACTATATAGACTACTAGCTTTTGCGTGGAACTTAATCTTTGTGGGGTTAGGTTTTTAACAATTCCCACGTGAACTGGGATATTTTATCCCAGAAAAACTTATGCCACTCAAATATACCCACAGCCATACAAAACATCACCTCAACCTATTGCTCTGTTGCTGCGTGATTGAAGGACAAACAAATACACTTTCGCATTTATAATATTAGTAAGCATTATCCTAAATCTTCTATTTGCAGAAAAAGAAGTTAGAAATGAAAAAGCTGCAGAAAGTTTTGAAACCAGAAGAGTACGCAGCAACCATTACCACTACAGGGTTGGGGGAGACTCAGGCGCGGCTGTCTGCGCAGTACCTCGCGCTCGAAGACGAGTATCGGCGCATCATACACAGGATGCAGCAGGACTAGCCTTGTTCTGCTGTTGTGTTGACAAACAAGCGAAGTGTCCAGAAAAAACTAACCATGTTCCGTTGGTGTGTGTTTAAAAAACATATCTTGAGTGAAGTGTCTGGAAATAGTGTGCTGTGTTTAAATGAACGTTCACACATTTTTTGCTTTCTTGGGACTCTAACGTATTACCCGTATCTAGTTGAAACACTCAACTGCATGTGAAGATTCTATACCAATAATAGCTAAATGCTAGCCATTTCCTATTTCTGTCTTAAGTACCGGCTACACACTCCGTCTTACCTGAGCGCTTACCTGCACAAGCCAATTTGCGCAGTTAAGCGCGTGCGTGTGGAAAGGTGGTATCCCGCGCAGCTCCAAAAGTGTGGCTTGAATCATTGTAGATTTGCTGATCATTGTAGACTGACTGCAAAGATTGGACTGTGCAGTTCTCGGTTTACAGGCCTTTAACAGGCAAGACGTAGCGCTGGCCGGATCATTACAGAGCAAGACAGAAATAGCAGATGGCAGTTTAGCATTTCTATACTTATCTTGATGTCATTATAATTTGTTCTAAGGCGCAATGCAGATGAGGTGTTGTGTATTTACTGATAACATCTTATGCTCACCTTTAATTACTTCTGTTTTTTTATCATTATTTTTGTGTCATGTTTATGCCAAAATTAAGAGTTTAAGTTGTTATAGACAAAGATGAGCTCAAGTCTGCTCAGTTGGTGGGCATTGTGCCTTAAGTTTCAGAACCATTTATATAAATAAAAAACAAGATATGAAGATCCCCGAGATGAATCTAGGCATTTTGTTCGATAATATTTCAATGTCATACATTGCAGCTGTATTCTGTAAAGGATTTTCAGTCTATGGCTGAAATCTATAGTGATAAAGCTACAACAAGATGGATCTATGTCAAGACAATGTCTCGTTTTAACTCTGAGCACTATATCAATCTATAGGTTTCAGCCCAAGTTTTCAAAAAGTATGCTTAAATTGAAGTTAAGAACTAATTTCTTCCAAAAGTTGTTTGTTATGATTCAAGAGTAGGTATGGCAAGCTGCTATTTATAAAACTATCAACATTTAAAAAATGTCTCGAAAGTCATGTCCAAAAATAGTTTTAGTTGATAGTAAATTGTTTCTTAGGTCTGCTTGCAGAAATGTCGAGTTATCCTTTTAACCCAGAGTTAGCTGCTGCTTTCAGATTTCGTATAAAGCTTCTGTCAAAATTAAAAATTTATTCCTGAGTTAAACCTAACCCGGCATCTCTGCAAGCGGGCCTTAGTGTATTTGTTTTCTATATGTTATCTATTTGCTCAGTTAATCTTGTTCCCTAAATGTTTGTTCAGAGATCTATAGTAGATAAAGATTCAACATTTATATTGGTAAATACACTTGAGAGCCTATGTATTTTTCATAGAAAATGATGCATTACAAACAAATTTTTAAAAGACACTTACAAAATTGTGAATGATATTAAATTGATAGATTTAATTAATTTAAGAGATTTGCCATTAATTGTATTGGAATTATCCTGAAATTCTTGTCAAACCCATAAAAGCTAAAGCACAATGTTATCTAAAAAAATATCCAGGTAACAACAGGTTCTGTTGATTCAAAACATTCCAATTGGAGACATCCACAGAGTTACTGATGACTTTTTTTTATAGGTGTAGACATTAGTCGTAATTCCTAGTTCCATGGGTTTACTTTCATGATGATCTCATGTGGATCTAATACAATTTGATGTTAAAAAAAATTTGTTCAGTTTTGACAGACTCTACGATTCAAAATCTTAGTCCTGTCACCTTCTTACTTTATGTCAGTGACAAAGACAAAATATGCGAATAAGCTATCCGACACTTATCAGAAGGTGGTGAAAATGGCCCTAAAACTGTTTGACAAGTGTGTTTGCATCAGTTTCTATAAAAAAAAAACCACTCCATTTCGATTTATTTACTCCCAATGTGTATTGATTGATTATTACAAATAAAAAAAGAGGTTAATAGATTGTTTACTACATGTTACTTTAAGGTTAATTTAAAAATGAGATTAGTGTACAAGATAACTGACGCCGAATTATCTTCTAGTTAAACAAAGCTGCTGATTCGGTTGTACACAATCTCTTAACTAAATTGTTAGGTCTAACAAAATATCTTAATCCTAATAACTTTCAGTTGCTTGCAGAAAGTTTCTTTCTGCCAGGTTCTTAATATGCACTGAAAGAATAATGTAGGAACTTATAAAATTAACGAGAAAATAAGTTAGACCCAGTGAACAGAACCTACAACTTTTATTGACCAACATTCAAATTCTTTGTTAGCTTAGGCTTGTTGTCCTTTAATTAAAAAAATAGAGATTAAAGTAAAAATAATAAAATACTTAATAATTACGTATGAGGAATTTAACGTTACCTCCGTAATTTTACTGATCTATATAATAGCTTTTCCTAGAGATCATTTAGTCAATTTAGTTTAATGACTGTTTCCAATCGAATTAGCACTATTGTGCATTGTCTGAATTGAATATAAAAATTTTTATAAACAAAAATGATGTTATTTTTCTAATGATTCATTATTTTATTGAACTTGTGCCTTACACATTTCTAATAGGTTCACTTTAATAATAACAATTTACTGTAACTCAGTTTTTGTTATATTATTGTATTACTTGAAAATTCCTATTTCTTGAAATGTTTCGTGATAATAAACAATGTTTGTAATTTCCGCGTTTCTTTTTCAGTTTTCTCAAATTCCATACGAACATTGAAAAGCGGTTGTAACGTTTAATAATAATAATTTACTGTAACTCAGTTTTTGTTATATTATTGTATTACTTGAAAATTCCTATTTCTTGAAATGTTTCGTGATAATAAACAATGTTTGTAATTTCAGCGTTTCTTTTTCAGTTTTCTCAAATTCCATACGAACATTGAAAAGCGGTTGTAACGCACAGGGAGAATTCGCTTTGGAATATAGTTTGCGAACATTCGTGTGCGAATGTTTGGCAAAGAGCATTCGCTTTGGAATATAGTTTGCGAACATTCGTGTGCGAATTTTTGGCAAAGAGCATTCGCTTTGGAATATAGTTTGCTAACATTCGTGTGCGAACGTTTGGCAAACATTTCGCGATCCGAATATAACACGCACACGACCACCTCTTCCAATTTATTATCTACGGCTAGGATTTGCTCGCGTGGAGTTAGGTTTTTAAAAATCCCGCTGTTATTCCGGGTTACAAGATAGCCTTTATCACTCAAGTCCTCAACTATTTCCATGCAAATGAGTGATTGAAGGACAAACACTTTCGCATTTATAATAATAGGCAGGTAGTAATTAATGAAAATTAGGCGGAAAAATAGAATCTATAAGCTGTACTGGCAAGAAAATATGCTTGTGTAACAAATACGTTCAGGCAACGAATGCTCGCATACCAAATTACTAAGCCAATGCTTCCAGCCTACAACAGGTGTAATGGGGCTTTTAATTCAATGGGATTGAAAATAAAACAAATTGTCTATTAAGTATTTGTTAATTATTTTTTAATAATAAAGAATAAGCGGACATTCCATGAGATCTGTAAGATAAAAACTTGTACCTAACTATAATACAAATAGCAACATTCAGGTAAGTATAGTAAATTCAATGGTCATTATGTATAAAGTCCAAATATTTAAGAATATTAAAACAATCTTTCTATTGCTTGGTTGGCAAAGATATTTCATAATACAATCATAAAAAAAATGACTACACACTAATAATACAATAACTATATCTAATACTACACACATTACTTAATTGCGACGCTTAATTTTCTATAGTGGAAAAAAAATGCTCCTCTAGCCAAATTACACTTCGTTGTATCTATTATCTTTCTATGATCGTTAACGCTTTAGAGCAGGGGATCCCAAAGATTTTTTTTATCACGTCTCCCTTCTGAAAGGATAGGTGTGATAAAAACTTTGGGAACTTCTGCTTTAGAGGAAGCGTGTATTCGTGTGCGTAAGCGTGTAGGGGTGTATGTTTGTTGTGTAAGGGTCGCTACACGCGAAT
Source organism: Oeneis ivallda (assembly GCA_029955525.1). Taxonomy (NCBI): domain Eukaryota; kingdom Metazoa; phylum Arthropoda; class Insecta; order Lepidoptera; family Nymphalidae; genus Oeneis; species Oeneis ivallda. Next base: position 9,894,930 of record JARPMR010000022.1, read on the forward strand.
TATATTAGCGTGAATTCTATTCCATGGAGCGAAGGAGCAATCAAGAACGTTGTCGACTTGGCTACCAATTAATCATTTCTAAGATCGCTTCCTCTAAAGTAGGGGTTCCCTAAGTTTTTTATCACACCTCTTATCCTTTCAGAAGGGAGGCGTGCTAAAAAACCTTAGGAACCCCTGCTCTAAAGCGTTAACGATCATCGAAAGAGAATAGATACGATAATAGATATGTAATATGGCTAGGGGGGCTGATACTTCATAGAAGGGATGATTATTCTAAACACCAGCCTATACAATTATAAATAATTCATTCAAACAAAATGTAACAATGCAACACAAGCAATAAATCACAACCACACTTCACGCATACTTCGCTTCGCTTTACGGTGAAGGAAAATGTGAGGAAACCTGCACGCCTGAGAGTTCTCAATAATGTTCTCAAAGGTGTGCGAAGTCTACCAATCCGCATAGTTAGCGTGGTTTAACCTAACCAAAATCATTCGAGAAAAGATCTGTGTCCTTTAGTTGTTTGGTGATGGGTTGAGGCGAATGAATGACCTTCCTCTAATATACTTACGTACTAATGTATAAAGTAAAATATAAAATAAGGCGCGAATACGAGCGTAGAATTTTGTTTTGTTCTTCACCAAGGTTCAGATTACTTTGTAACATTTTAAAGTTCTTTTTAATATGCATCGAGCATGTTTTTCCCATATTTTTTTTCACATTCTTGCAAGATGAAAAGTTGCGTATAACAACTCCCACTTAAACTTTGAGTTTAGCCATAGAACTGAGTTAGAGAAATCGAAAGTCTAAAACCGATCATATGTACAAACTCATTCGTAATAGCTCATACGAATTAAAGCTCTTGTTTAATAAATAATCTCTAAAGGAATATAGTTCCATTGTACACATTGTACGCTTCAGTGCGACCGCGATACGCCGTCTGTTATGTAGTACATTTCTCCGAACCACTCGTTATGTTCCTCCAGGTACCTAGAATAAAAAAAAATGTTAAACCTAAAATATTTTTTCGATAAGTATACAATCGTAAAGCTTCAGCCCCTCTAGCCATGTTACACTTCGCTGTATCTATTCTCTTTCTACGATCGTTGACGCTTGAAGTTTTGGCTAGGGCTAGACTAGATGGCGCTGCAGCTGATCAAAGACAGAAGTGTCTTGATAATATTTCGCGGCATTTTGTATTATAAATGTTTTTTTAGCATTTAAAATGCATAACTTATTCACTGTATTGTCCAATAATGGACACTACAGTGAATAATTTATGCATTTTAAATTCTAAAAAACATTTACATTTTTTACATTATACGTCAACAACAGTTGAACTATCGCGACAGCGTCATCAAATGACTCGCAAATGTGTACAAGCATTCTTACGTCAATGTGTTCTACTCGTATCTATCATAGTCACCACACCATAGGCGCCGCGCATGGAAGGTACGTGTTCTTAAGGTGATCCATACGAGTCTGCCCACGAAATTCAAATTTAATTTGGTTTTTCCCATTTTGTAAACTAATACGACAAAGTAGGCTTATGGCATTCTAATTGCGCCAGTAGAATTATCATCTTCACAGGTTTACATAAAAATCTTTACTTGAAAGTGACCAGTTTAAGAAATTAATCAATTGAGTAGGTAATAATCCTGCATAACCCAGGATATCGGGTATCTAAAGATTTCCCCCATTAGCAAAAAAAAAAATTCCTATAGTGATTATAATTTTGTATTAGGCAGCCGATGCATCGCGAAAGAATGCGTGGGTCGATGCGGGCAATTACGCCACGGAGCCCTAGTCACAGCGACTTTAAAATTTCGCATCGCTTCCACTCTGCCTCAATGTGTCTTGAGCCTATGTTTGTTGTACGACGTAACGCAGGCAAAATATTAAATGAATGATATTAAAAACGAAAATGTATTAAAATGTAGGGTTTTGAAATGTGGGTCATACTCACTGTACAAACATATCAATATGTTTTAAAATAAGTTTCAACTTAAAATCGGGCATCTGTGTTGCATTTAAAAAGTCCGGGAGCTTAACTGAAAAGAAATGACATGTAAAAGATAATAATGTCTATAAAATAATACATCAATCATCATAGATATAAGTATAGTAGGCGCCAACCATTTAGTCGCATCTGAATTTAACTCTAGCGAGCTCGTACTTGCATCTCAGCTTAGTAACGACAAAATGGTTGGCACGAACTATAGTCGTTTCTTTTTGCTGGGTTTGTCTCCACTCTGCATTAAACCTTAAGGTTTGTTTTGTGTGGTTTATGTACATAATAGTATTACAATTTGTAATAGTTAAATGTAAAATAACCTATTTTAAATAACGTAAAATTTAAGAAAGCAAATAATATATTTACCAAAGAGCCTCGCTAGATGAATTGCTCCATAAACTCTACAAGGGAGGTGTTCTGTGTTCTCGCGCGGTATTATTTGCCATTTTGCTACCTGGCAGAAGTATTAAAAGAAATAAAATATATTATAAATGTTGAATAAAATACGTTTGTTTAAAAGTTGCCGATCAAAATCATATTGATTTGATGGCATTAGCGTCAAAGTAAAATTAACCATAACAGCATTAAATTAGAGTTCAATATGCATTCTCATACGTTTAGGTATGTATGATACGCTCCATAACGCTCCATGTTAGAATTTGTGACTAAATCAATACAGTCAAGGAATATTTTACTTTGACGCTAATGCCTTCAAATGAATAAGATTTTGATCGGCAATCTTTAGACAATCGCACCTCTGGTAAAAATTCTATTGGGTTAAACTGACTGTAATAAATAGTGCATCTGCGGAAAAGAATAGCATTGCATTATTACCTTGTCGAGCAGTTGTGACAGCGGGTTTCGGGCGGGCGTGGCGGGCGCGGGCGGCGGGCGCGCGGGCCGCGCCCAGCTCTCGCTCATCGACGAGCCGCTGCTGCCCACACTGGGAACACGACGCATTGATATCACTCAGCTCTATAATAAAGTCTATGATTAACACTGGAGAGGTTGCTGTCATATTTTTTTTTACATTTTTTTTACATTTTTTTCACATTTGGCGCTGTACGCAGTCAAACGAGTGTCTCTGGAACTAATAATATTGCAAATGGCGCACCAACCTCTTTATTTAATCTATGATTTCATATGAATCATAGATTAATAATTATTGTAGAGGTCGCGACGTTCGCCATTTGCAATATTATTAGTTCCAGAGATACTCGTATGTCAAATGTGGCGCTTCAAATTGATCCATATCTATGCTGTAATTTGTATAGGGACAGCCAATCCAGTGTTAATCATAGATTAATTTTATAGAATGTTAAGGAACTCGATGCGACACTACATCCGTGCGAATATTAAGATCGACTCTAAACCACAGAAATATATGTCGCGTAGTTAGGTTTTTGTTTAAAATCCCGCGAATACCTCTGTTTTCTGCTATAAAAGGTAGCCTATTTCACTCTCCAAGTCTTCATTAAATTACGTGGGCCATTACGCTGATTTGTACATCCTTTCTGGGTGGTGTCACGGGCAATTGACGTTACGTTAGTATAATTGTCTGTGACACCATTACTGAATAAATGTGTTTTATTTCTTTCTTCACTACACTCATGCAAAAAAATCACGTCGCGTCGATCCGTTGCTGCGTGATTGAAGGACAAACCTACACAATTTGGCATATATTAGTAAGGATTAATATAGATTAGTTCTAACCTCGAAGACATTGTCTCAAACGTCCTTTGTTCCCCGGTGGAAGTAGACGGCGCTGGCTCTTCGTTTTCAGACTGCGACACCGCCGACTTGTGGGAGCGGAGTCTGTATTATTAAATGTTTAAAAAGTTACAAAATATATGCAGAAAAAGGCTTAAAGCCTTAACTTATTCATGCATACAAGATTAAATTACAACACAGGCAAGCAGGCACACAAGAAAGTAAGTGAGTGAGAGTGAGAGAAAGTGAGTGGGAATCCTAGTTTGCAAATCGAAGCTCTCGCCTAGATAGTTGTTTGTTAACTTGTTACTCATTGTTATTTTGTACTTTCAATGAATAAATAAAATAATCAAACTATAGCTCTTATAAAATTAGTATTAATGCTCAAAAATTAATAATAATTAGTTATAAAAAATTTTTTTATGCAAAAAATGTTTTACTATCATCGCGGATTGATATTTATTACAGTACAATACAATACAAAAAATGTCAGGTAGGCAGTGCCTTTGTGTATGTATAAATTGTACTTTTCTATTTTTCTTACTTTTTTTTAGTTCTTGGGCTATTATCACTGAGCCCTATAATTAATCTATGATTAACACTGGAGAGGCTGCTGTCATATTTTTTTTGACCTACTTGATTGACGCCATTTTAGACTTGAATGAAGCCATTTCGGACTTGATTGATGCCATTTTGGAGCTCTAAGCAGTTAAATTGAAAATGGCACAGGAACCTCTTATAATATTAATCTATGATTTCATAACAGTCCTTTTTAAGGATGATTATACGAGTCTGCCCGCGAAATTCAAATTTAATTTGGTTTTTCGCAATTTGTAAACTAATACGACAAACTAGGCTAATGGCATTCTAATTGCGCCAGTAGAATTATCATCTTCACAGGTTTACATAAAAATCTTTACTTGAAAGTGACCAGTATAAGAAATTAATCAAAATACTGAGTTGGACGTGAGTTACTCACAAATTAGTCGATATTTTGATTAATTTCTTAAACTGGACACTTTCAAGTAAAGATTTTTATATAAACCTGTGAAGATGATACTGCCATTGTCGCAATTAGAATGCCATAAGCCTACTTTGTCGTATTAGTTTACAAATTGCGAAAAACCAAATTAAATTTGAATTTCGCGGGCAGAACTGTGTCTTCCACCTTAATTAAGACTTAATTAAGGTGGAAGTTCCTATGGAATCATAGATTAATTGTAGAGGTCGGTGCGCCATTTGCAATATTACTTCTACAGTCCATTCATTATAACTTGTCCCTTGACGTCATGTTGGCACCACTGCTTATCATGTAGGGGTTTCATTTTATGTGAAGCAGTAGTGCCAAGCAAAGAACAAGTTATAGTGAACGGTCTGTAGAGACACTTGTATGTCAAATGTTACGTTTCCTGAAATATGGTTGAGCGAAGCAACGGCTGGGTCATGCTCGTGAACGGGTACCACCGGCTGGAATGGGGCTGCTTTATGTCTGCCCATCTTAAGATATATTGCATTGTTAGTACTTGTTAGGTATGCATTTTTGGAACTTTCCTCATTGTGGAAACACTGCATACGTAGCATAGTATTTATTGTATTGTAAATTTGTTTTGAAAAGAGCAACCGCCGAGTTTATGCTAGTTCTTCTCGGCAGAAATGGCGTTCCGAACCAGTGGTAGAGTCAGACGATTCAAAAGCACTTGTAAAAACTTTATTTGAATAAAAAATATTTCTATTCTATTCTATTCTAAAATGTGGCGCTTCGAATTGATCTACAATAATTGTGCTGTCATTTATATAGGAACATCCAATCCAGTGTTAATCATACAGATCAGTGGCAATTATGAAGATTCGTACATTACCTCCTGGCGAGGCCGTGCGAGCGAGGCGCGGCGCGGGGTTCCCGCCTCGTGCCGTCGTCAGTCCTCGGCGAGCTCCTCGCGCCCTCGCTGCCTCCTCGCTCGCGCCTCTCCTCGCACTCTTTGTCCGCCTCAGCCTCGTCCTCCGCTTCCGCTTCCGCCTCCGCTTCCGCTTCCGCCTCGGTCTCGTGGTTCTCTGCTATTGGCTCTAAATAAGTGATACACATAATAATAATGTAAAACAGTGAAATTACTAGGTCATATTATACTACTAGAATAGAATAGAATAGAAATATTTTTTATTCAAATAAACTTTTACAAGTGCTTTTGAATAGTCAATGAATCTACCACTGGTTCGGAATGCCTTTCCTGCCGAGAAGAACCAGCAAGAAACTCGGCGGTTGCTCTTTTCAAAACAGATTTACAATACAGTAAATACTATGCTATATATGCAGTGTTTCCACAATGAGGAAAGTTCCAAAAATGCATACAGACTAACTTCTATCTTAAGATGGGCAGACATAAAGTAGCCCCATTCCCGCCGGTGGCACTAGAAAATTTAATAAATTTTTATTCAATCGATAAGTACCAAAAAAATGCATTTAAATATTGCATTTCAAATTTCCGCGCGTTAACGACGAAACATCACTAGACGTCATGTGATGACGTCATCTGTATAGTAATTTCGTTCGCTCAAATGGTTGGCGCCCTTTGTACAGCCGACACACAGCAACCGCCGCCGCCGGTCCACGCCGAAGGCTTTTAGTGCGTCGCGCTAAATTTTTGTGTGTTGCATTGTGATGATAGTATATGTTTAGAACGTGATGATTCAGATCTAATACTACCACTATTTTAATTTTGTGTTGTTTCATTCATCTAAAAATATTGAAATAAATGAATGATTAAATAATGTATTTATTTATTTTCACAGTTTCTCCAAAACACTTTGTTATGTAGTGCAAACTATTTGACTACTATAAAGACTACTGACGTTATGACATAGTGTAATGGGTACTGTTTGACGTTTCGCATATTTGTAGCAAATATAAAAAAAGTGAAAACTATAAAATATAAAATTCATTTTATAATTTTGTGAACTGAAACTTACATTTCCCGATTTCTTATTGCAAAAACTATCATAATTAGTTATTTTACATTATTTCTCACTAGGAGTAAAATACCCTATTATTATTGCTGACCTTGAGGATAGTGCTTTTATTTTATTTATGAATATTGAATATATTTTGAGTTGCATGGTTTTTCGCGGTTCACTTTTAAAAAACAGATATAACTCCTTAACATGTGAATCCTGCTTAATCGTGATAGTTTTCCTATGTAATTCTTTATATATACTACTGCTGTGAATTTTTACATATCCTATAAATAATCAACCATTAATTTGACTTTAATAAAAATTAGCACCTTAAAATATCATATTTCACAAACGGATCCCTGTTTCGAAAATTTCCCACACCCACAATATTTTTGAAAGACTTGTTCAACGACACCCCACACTATGGAATAGACGAGAAAAAAAAATCATCCCCACTTTACATATAGGGGAGGTACCCTAATAAAAGATATTTTTCACCATTTTGTTGGCGTGATTAATATTTATACCCTTGTCAAATTACAGATTTCTAGTACCAATAGTCTCTGAGCTGAACCGCGGACGGACATGGCGAAACTATAAGGGTTCTTTGTTTACTACGGAACCCTAAAAAGGGCTTTGAGACACGGACAGATAGAAGACAACGCAGTGAGCCTATAAGGGTTCCGTTTTTTTTCGGAAGTCAAACAAGCATGTACACACCTTCTCCGTTCTGCCCGTGTTCGGGGTCCGGCGGTAGATGTGCGTACTCGGCCTGCCTGGGGCTCTTGATTTCGTCCTCGGCCGCGGCCGGCGCGGCGTCGCCCCGCGCGGGGTCCTGGTTCTCTTCGTCCTCGTCATCAGGCTCCGACTTTATATCCGGTCTGAACAAACAAAGCAGTGATAGCCTAGTGGTTACGACTGTGGTCTCCTCGGGGGTCGCAGGTTCGATCCCGGGTACGCACCTCTGACTTTTCGGAGTTAAGTGCGTTTAAGAAATTAAATATCACATGCTTTAACGGTGAAGGAAAACATCGTGAGGAAACCTGCGATGTTTTTTTACACTACTACGGCAAAGCCATAAGAGTTATGATTTTAGCAGTCTATTTATTTATGTGTCTATTTACGTATGTTCCGGTAGCTCCTAAACTAACGAGCCGATTTTGATGAGGTGTGATGATGTAGTTTTTAAAAGTTTTTCTGTAAAAGAGTCAAGTTCTTTATATAGTCGTTGAAAAAAAAAGTGTTTCCAATAGTTTTAGGTATGTAAAGAAATTGCATGTTGAAGTTCGTGGGTGTTATTAAATTAACCGCGTATTTCGCGTGGTTAAAATATGGGGCGATCAGTCTAGCCCTGCGATGACCAACACGCCTGCCCAGCGTGGTCATTATGGGCAAAACCTTAATGGATAATCACAGAAAACCATGGCCCCTAGTTCCCGGCGGCCTCGCTATTCCTGACCCTGGCAGCGGTCACGGTAATGGTGGGGCAGGGGGTGCTAAGAATCTCCGGACGAGATTCCGCTGCCAACCCCGACGACTGGACCTGGTGACGTATAACGCACGCACTTTGAGGACCGACGAGAAGATCATCGAGCTGGAAGAAGCAGTGAGCAAGTTGCGCTGGAATATTATAGGATTGTCTGAAGTCCGAAGAGAGGGGGAGGACTCGATAATCCTCAATTCCGGCAACTTGTTTTACTACCGGGAGGGCGATCAACAGTCCCAGGGTGGTGTCGGGTTCATCGTCCACAAGTCCCTCGTCAACAACATTGTACAAGTCGAGAGTGTGTCGAGTAGGGTAGCGTACCTCATACTCAGAATCACCAAACGGTATTCGCTGAAGGTTATACAGGTCTACGCACCGACATCGACACATTCTGACGAGGAGGTAGAGGCGCTGTATGAGGATATATCAAAAGCCATACACGCCTCTGCCACTCATTACAGTGTTGTGATGGGGGATTTCAATGCAAGGCTGGGCGAACGAAGCAGTGCAGAGACGAGAGTGGGGCATTTTGGGTATGGGCGAAGGAACCAAAGGGGCCAAATGTTGGCCGACTTCATGGAGAAGGAGGGCCTCTTTATGATGAACTCCTTCTTCAGGAAGCGGCCACACAGAAAATGGACATGGTTGAGTCCCGATGGTTCCACGAGAAATGAGATCGACTTCATTATGTCGACCAAGCGGCATATATTCAATGATGTCTCTGTGATCAATAGGGTGAAAACCGGTAGCGATCACCGGATGGTAAGAGGCACGTTGAATATTAATGTAAAGCTGGAAAGGGCCAGACTGGTGAAGTCCACTCTCCGACCTTCTCGTGCTCATATCCAAAATCCCGAAAACTTCCAACTCGAACTGCAGAACCGATTCGAGTGCCTAGCAGACTGCGTTTCTGTGGACGATCTAAACAACAGGTTCTTTGAAACTGTCCATACTGTGGGGTCTAAATTCTTTAAGACCCATCGCAGGAAAAGAACCGAAAGTTATCTGACCATACTCTCAAGCTAATGAAGGAGAGACAAGAGATGAGGCTGCAGTCATCGGCAGACGCGGCTGCCTACCGGCGGATTAATAGGCAGATCTCTAAAGCACAAACTCGCGACCTCCGTGTCTTTGATACCAAGTGTATTAAAGATACCATTGAGCGGAACAAAGGCTCAAAAGTGTTCGCGAGAGATCTGTCTATCGGACAGAGCCAGCTGACGCGGCTGAAAACTGATGACGGCCGTCTCGTCTCTTCTCGACCTGAGGTCTTGGGAGAGGTTGAGAAGTTCTATGGACAGTTATATACCACGACACAAAAACTTGTTGAAGATTTGGCGAAAGATCCCAGAGCCAAACTGACCCGACACTATACCGAAGATATCCCGGACGTCAGCCTCTCGACAATACGAGATTAGAATGGCTCTCAAACAGCTCAAGGACAACAAGGCGCCAGGTGATGACGGAATCACTGCGGAACTCCTGAAAGCGGGTGGAAAACCGGTACTTAAGATCTTTCAGCGATTGTTCAATTCCGTCATCCACGAGGGCACAACGCCGGAAGCATGGCACAGGAGCGTGGTGATTCTGTTCTTCAAAAAGGGTGATAATACCTTGTTGAAGAATTATAGACCCATCTCGTTGTTGAGTCATGTTTATAAGTTGTTCTCGAGAGTCATTACGAATCGTCTCGCTCGTAGGTTCGACGACTTCCAACCTCCCGAACAAGCCGGATTCCGAAAAGGCTTTGGTACCATAGATCACATTCATACGCTGCGGCAGGTTATACAAAAGACGGAAGAGTATAACCGGCCACTTTGCTTAGCGTTTGTGGACTATGAGAAAGCCTTCGATTCGGTGGAAACTTGGGCTGTGTTGAGGTCGCTGCAGAGATGCCGGATTGACTACCGGTATATCCAAGTGTTGAAGTGCTTGTATGAAAACGCCACAATGTCAGTACGTATACAGGACCAGACTACGAGGCCAATCCACTTGCAGCGTGGAGTGCGACAGTGAGACGTTATCTCCCCGAAGCTCTTTACCGCTGCGTTGGAGGACGTCTTTAAGCTTCTGGATTGGAACGGGCTTGGCATCAACATAAACGGCGAGTACATCACTCACCTGCGATTTGCCGATGACATAGTAGTCATGGCAGAGACTCTGAGAGACCTCAATACAATGCTCAACGATCTCAGCAGGGTTTCTCAACAGGTGGGCCTGAAAATGAACATGAGCAAGACGAAAATCATGTCCAATGCTCATGCACCGCTCCACCCAGTAATTGTTGAGAACTCTGCACTCGAAATTGTCGACGAGTATATTTACCTGGGACACACAGTCCAGCTAGGTAGGTCCAATTTCGAGAAAGAGATCAACCGCCGAATCCAACTCGGCTGGGCAGCGTTCGGGAAGCTCCGAGATGTCTTCTCGTCCAAAATTCCTCAGTGCCTGAAGACTAAAGTCTTCAAACAGTGCGTGTTGCCAGTGATGACTTACGGATCCGAGACATGGTCGCTAACTAAGGGCCTCATAAGTAGGCTCAGGACCGCTCAGCGGGCGATGGAGAGAGCTATGCTCGGAGTGTCCCTGCGGGATCGAATCAGAAATGAGGAGATCCGGAGGAGAACCAGAGTCACCGACATAGCTAAGTGAGTCGCGATACTGAAGTGGAAATGGGCGGGGCACATAGTTCGAAGAGCTGATGGTCGTTGGGGTCCCAAGGTGCTGGAGTGGCGACCCCGCACCGGGAAGCGCAGTGTTGGCAGACCCCCCACCAGGTGGACCGACGACATCAAACGAGTCGCAGGGAGCCGCTGGATTCAGGCGGCGCAAGACCGAGGCCTGTGGAAGTCCATGCAAGAGACCTTTGTCCAGCAGTGGGCGTCTATCGGTTGATAAAGAAGAAGAAGAAGAAAGTGGAGCAACTTACTCGTCGATATATTGCCCACAGAATTCGTAATACTGATCGAGTTCTTGTTTGTACAGCAGGTGGCCGCGCAGTATGAAGTCGAAGTATACTCTTAGTCCATCCGCCACTTCCCGGAGTAAATTCAATCTGTAAGCAAAGCATATTAAAAAAATTAAAAAAAATTGGTTGTCTGTAAAGTTGGTTTACGGACGATAGTTTTACGTGATAACTTAAAACTATGGTCGTAAACTATATATATAGCGTGCTGCTAGAACTAGCTCGCGACACATCCGCTAACCACAGCGCGCACGCACGCGATGACTGGCGGGCGGCGGCGGGGGGCACTAGTCACAACTTCACAAGCCAACGCTTGGGCCGATCGTGCTCTCTTGTTCCGCGCTCTCGCTTGCCAGCATCAGCAGCAGCAGCAGGCCAGGCAGAACGTGACACTTTTACGTGCGTGCAGCCGTGTTCATCGATTTATAAGACGTTATCACGTCAAAAAGATAATGTGTGAGTGTCGTGGAACACTCGGTTGGAACACCGGTTGGTTGGTCGTCTTAATAATAAAAATTAATAAAATAAAAAATAATAATAATCCGAAGTCAGGATTCGAACCCCCGAACCGATAGTTTCACTCTTTAGTTTAGCCGCTACGCCACCAAAGCTATAACGGAACGTGTGTAATAAACGAAGGCAACACACAAAGGTCGTGACGGAAAAATTCTAACACTTTTTTCGCCTAGCCTCCATCCGCCAAGTCCGTACCGTCCGATAAGGAACTTCATTCCAAAAAAAAAAATTGGTTGTCTGTAAAGTCGGTTTACGGACGATAGTTTTACGTGATAACGTCATAAAGAAACATTGATGAAAATTGCATACTTTTATGGATTGAATTATTATCACTGAATTATCATTATTCTAATAAAGACGGAAAAATTACAATTTTCTCTAGTCACAAGGAAACGCATGGGCCGACAGTGCCTCTCTATCGCTTGTTCCGCGCTCTCGCTTGCACGCGCAGGCTCAGGCGGAACGTGACACTTTTTCGTGCGTGCAGCCGGTGTTCATCGATTTATACGACATTATCAGTATCAATAATTATAAGTATTTACCGTTAACCGTATTGAAATTTGCCCAGTATTTTTAAACAAAACAACTGCACACTTTTTCTTGTTTCGTAAGCAGTTTACCTTCGCATGTTCAGAATTGAGACATTTATTTAAAAATGTAGGTAATATTTTAACATAATAGTGTTCGATAAGAGCACATAGGTTGCTCTATATTCAGCACAGGCGCGCTAAGTGAGCGTAAATGTGTCACAGCGGCGAAATTATTGCGAATTAGTGCGCGGAGCGCATCAACAATCGCTTACTGCAGCTGTACTGTGTAGTTGCGGTAACATACTGCACTTTAAACGAATGTACACACATCAAAAGTGTCTAGGGATCAAGCATTTTTATGCGGATTTCTTGAGATTGAGATGTGGCTTTGTAATAAATTTATGATTTTATAAATTTATATGGATCCTTTTTGGTGCATTTCATAATTTGAATCAGGAACTGTCAATCAAATTCGAGTAAAAGATGAAAATCAGCTGTCAATATTTTCCCTATAAAAACATACAACGCATTGAAGACATTATTAGTGCTACTGTTTCCCTACTACTGATTAAAACCAACATTATTATGGAGCGGCGACGTCATTTAAGCAGGGAAGAAATGCTCAGAGCCGTGGGAATGATAGAAGCTGGTTCCCGGCAACGTACTGTGGCTTTAGCTCTGAATACAAGTCAGAGTGTTATCAGTCGACTTTGGACACGTTACCGAAGCACTGGTACCGTGGCTGAGCGCCATGGAGGACGGTATCGCTGCACCACACGGAGACAAGACCGATACATTCAAATCTTAACTCGAAGAGCTCCAACAATAACCGCCATGATGTTAGCCGTGAGGCTTCATCACTCTTCAGGGAACTTAATTAGCGACCAAACAGTCAGAAACCGCTTGCATGAAGTGAACCTTCATTCCCGAAGACCGCTACGGGTACCACCTATAGCAATGCACAATCGTAGGATTCGATATCAATGGGCTCTTGAACACAGAAATTGGGCAGAAGAACAATGGCGTTTCGTGTGCTTTTCTGATGAGTCTCGTTTTGGTATGAGACCGGATACAAGACGTATACGACACTGGAGAACCCCTGGACGCCAACAGCGATTAAAATCCTGCCAGGAAGTCCATCCTTATAGTGGTGGAACCATCATGGTATGGGCAGGTATTTGGATCGGCGGAAGAACTGAGTTGATTTGGATCAGAGGCAACCTCAACGCTCAAATTTATGCTGAGACGATTGTATCAGACGTCATCGTTCCTCTACAAGTGCAAATCGGTCCCTTATTTCAGTTAATGCATGATAATGCACGACCGCACACCGCAAGAGTTGTAAGACAGACTCTCGCCGCAGCTAACATCAATGTCCTGCCCTGGCCTGCTCAGTCGCCAGACTTGAACCCGATTGAGCATGCATGGGATATGCTACAGAGAAGAGCTCTGCCGAATATGGAGGGTATCCAGTGGCAAGAAGACCTTTTTTTGTTGTTGCAACGAACATGGGCGGCCATTCCACAGCGTGATTTGGATGAACTCATTTTGAGTATGCCAAACCGATGTTCTTGTGTTGTTAGTGTTCGCGGTAGAAACACGGATTATTAATTGTTTAAGTTACCCAATAAAATTTTAAAGAAAACTGTTATTTCAGTCTTTTTTTCGAACTTTAATGTTAGTGGTTCAAATGTCAAAAGATTTTTGCATGGGTAAAATTGAGGATTTGGCTATCTTTAATGAAAAAGAGGGCGGGATTTTTAATAACCTAACCTAACGCGGAAGTATATGCGGGCAAAAGCTAGTTTAGCAGTAAAATGTCCGTAATAAATTAACAGAGATTAACTAAGTCTAAGTTAATTAATTTGCACGAATCATATTTGTCTAGAGTCTAGTCTCTAAAGCAGGGATTCCTAAACTGTTTTGGGCAAGAGACTCCTTTTCCAAAATGAACTGATACCTCAGACCCCTGTAGTAAAGTTACTTTAAAAATTTATCTCTAGTTTTTTCGTATTGATACAATATACTTACCAATTTATCGTACCAATCAGTTTTCGTTTATGTCGACCCCTGGGAAACCGATTCTGACCCCAAGGGGTCGAGATGTCGATCACTTTGGGAATCCCTGCTCTAAATGCTATAAAACCAGTTAAAAAAGTCTAGACCTTAGATAAAATGATATTATTGGATAGAAGCAGGTGTTACTTTGCGGAAGTTCATGATTAGCAAGAAATGGTTATAATTATTTTGCTATAATCCGCCCAAAGAAAAATCTGTTTGGTCAAACATGTAGTAACAAGCTAAGCACCGCTTCCAAGCAAGCAAGAAAGCACTTGTGTGTTACACACAGTGCTTGGCTTGTTACTGGATGTTTGACCGTACAGATTTTTCTGTTGGCGGATTACAGCAAAATAATTTTAACCTTATCGTGCTAAATAGTTATTTGTGTTATATGGGGCCAAATAAATTTTTTGTTCCCCGAGGGCGTTATTTTGAATTCAGAGCGAAGGGATGGTTTCTAAAGTAGAATCCTGAGCGTAGCGAGGAATTCAATATACGCCGCCCGAGAACAAAATATTTTGGCCCCAAATGACACACACTATTTTGCATCATTACCTATGAGAAAAAGCTAGGAGTATCAGCCTACTATGTATAGACATCGTATATTGAAAGTTTAAATAAAACACAAATAAATTATTATTAAATAATTAAACATTAATATTTATGTTGGATACAGTATGGGCGTATATCTGATCGACAAATTGATCACGTGACTTATCGAAGACAACAGCTTCTTAAGGTGGAAGGCACGAGTCTGCCCGCGAAATTCAAATTTAATTTGGTTTTTCGCAATTTGTAAACTAATACGACGAAGTAGGCTTATGGCCTTCTAATTGCGCCAGTGGAATTATTATCTTCACAGGTTTACATAAAAATCTTTACTTGAAAGTGTTTAAGAAATTAATCAAAATACGGAGTTGGACGTGAGTTAAAATTCAAAATTCAAAATTATTTATTTCATGTAGGCCAACCTGTGGCTCTTATGACACGTCAAGATTCTACCACCGGTTCGGAAAGCGGATTCTGCTGAGAAGAGCCGGCAAGAAACTCAGCAGTTGCTCTTTTCAAAATAATCATTTTACAATATTAATAAGTAGCTATTACATTGTAATAAGTTTTTATACTATCTTGTGGGCAGCTGGATGGCAAGCCGATTTAACCCGTGCATCTTTGTTAGAATAGAATATGACATTTCCACAAAACGTACTACAATTCAATTCATGTCAAAGACGGGCAGACAGAAAGTAGCACCATTCCCGCCGGCGGCACCCGTTCACGAGCATGACGCATGATCCAGCCATTGCTTCGTTACTCACAAATTAGTCGATATTTTGATTAATTTCTTAAAGTGGTCACTTTCAAGTAAAGATTTGTACATAAACCTGTGCAGATGATACTGCCATTGTCGCAATTAGAATGCCATAAGCCTACTTTGTCATCTTAATTTACAAATTGCGAAAAACCAAATTAAATTTGAATTTCGCGGGCAGACTCGTGCCTTCCACCTTAAACATTTTTGAATTTCGACACACACTAACGAACGAACGCGGACCAATCAGAAGAGAGAAATGAAAAGTCCCATGGGGTTAAAATTAAATTTTTCTCCCGCTATCCTCTGAAGCCAATATTCGTTTTTCGAATAGGTATGATGAAAATGATACCAGTCACCTGCAGGTAACGTCGAGCATGTTCGGCTTGTGCGTGGGGTCGTGCCGCGCGCGCGGCGGGTTCCAGGCGCCCGCGCGCGCGAACCACTTCACGAACGACTCGAGGATGCTCGCCACGCACGGCGTCGCCGGCAGCCGCGACAGCCGCCCGCGCTTCACCACCAGGTGGTAGTCGAATGTCAACCGATCCCTTCACGGACAATTAATGAATAAATAAATCCTTACTAATATTATAAATGCGAATGTGTGTTTGTTGGTTTGACAGCAACAGAGCAACGAATTGCCGTGATTTTTTGCAGAGATATTTTATAGGCTGGAGAGTGACAGATTATATTCATTTTGCATGCTTGCTTGCAGGATTAAAAAAAACCGAAACAAACGCGGAC
This sequence comes from Oeneis ivallda, assembly GCA_029955525.1. Classification (NCBI taxonomy): domain Eukaryota; kingdom Metazoa; phylum Arthropoda; class Insecta; order Lepidoptera; family Nymphalidae; genus Oeneis; species Oeneis ivallda. Next base: position 9,911,217 of record JARPMR010000022.1, read on the forward strand.
GAAGTCGCGGGTAACAGCTAGTAAATATATAAATAAACATTTATTCAGCTTTTAACAATAAAACAAACAAAATACAAAAGAAGACAAAAACTTAAACACTAGCATTGCTGCAGCATTAGAATGCTGAGCGCTGATTTTCAGGCATAGCCTTTAATGACGTCGCGAGCCAACCACAAGACAGTTATACAATATAAGTAATGAGTAACAAAAATGACTGAATACATATATTAACATGCGTTTCGGTTAACAGTTGATAAAGAGGTAAATTGGGGGTAATATAAAATTAAATAGTTATATATAGGTAATTGAAATGTATCGGTTAAAAGGTATATACGTACAAAATAAATGAATACTATAACATGTTACTGTATTCATTGAATGAATGAAAGAAAGAAATATTTTTCACTGTACAATGTGGGATATATTGATTCTTTGATATAAGTAGAGTAATCTTCAGCAATTAAGGAGCAACAGGAGAGAGAGTTGAACATTATAGAAAATCTCCGATTAGGTATGCTGGACCGGAAGGTAGGTCCTCAGAACAGTGATTCGTTATAAATTGTGTAGGGAAATTTCAAAAATAGATCTCAGTACATTTTGGATTTTAAAAAAATGTCTAGTGATGCAACAAAAAATAGAGGTCAGTATTGGAATTAGATCAATAATGAACATCACTATATTATTATAACTAGCTGCCCGGACAGACTTTGTTCTGTCAAAAGTTAAAAGTAAAAATTTTGTTTTTTTTGTTTTTTTATTAAAACCTTCCGTGGACCATAAGGAACATACAAAAAAATAAATTAACCGAATTGGTCCATCCATTCTTGAGTTATGCGCTTACCATCATTCATTTTTATATAAATAGATTTTCAATGTAACACAAGATTTTTGTCATGTTTTGTTGAGTCCTAGCTAAGTAATGGTAACACTACAATTTTATTTTTCTGTTATTTTATTTATGCAATTAAAAACATGTATGTTAATTAAAACTAGATAGTTTTTAACAGACTATGTTAACAAAGCAAAAATAAGGCTAAGAACTTCAAGAACTACTGGTTAGTAGTAACGCCGATAGATGGCGCTGACTAATTTACTGGTTAGCAGCTGCTATGATAACACAAGAACTACTGGTAAGTAGTAACGCCGATAGATGGCGATGACTAATTTACTATTAACTATGATAACATTATTATGTTTTCATTCTTTTTATTTAATGACTAAATTATTAAAAACAGAAATATTATTAGAAACAAAAACTTTATTTCAGAAATACAAGGCAGAAATAAGTGCTACTACCTAGATCTTAAGAACTGATTAGTTAGTGCTAACGCCGGTAGATGGCGCTGAATTTAAACTAGCAACACGAGTTGTTTAAAAATAATTATTTCTACTTTCCTTTGTTTGAATTATCAAAATATTACTGAAATAAATAACAATTACTCTTACCTAAATGATAAAAAAGTAAATTAAAAAAAAATCATTTTTCACTTTACATTAATATATAAATTTTCCTAACTCGCGCTATCGAAGTTTTAACCGTATTGAAGTATATAGGGTTGACCAAGTGCACTCTACATTGTGTCTATTGAAAGGAGAGACGGTTAGCACTCCCCTTGACAAGGATGGAACACATAAAATGGTGAAGGCACAACTTTACCACATTTTTTTAGAGATTTTAGACTTTAAAAAATACATCACAATATATAGAATAAAATAGCATCAAAGAAAAATCTATTATATTATTATCATTTAATAGTTTCGGAAAGTAGATATTAATCACTATCCTAGGGACGATAATGATGTCAAAACAGTAATTTTAAGAAATTTTGTCTGTTTGATGCAAAATTAAATCTTCACTACTAGCCTCATTTGGTTCAACCAATAACCTTCACTATGGAGGAACCTAAAGTTTGGACTTGCTACCTACCTATACCTAAGATACTATATGTTATGGTGCAATATCACCGCATCAACATAACTAGAAGATTGCAGCACCCCAGCGCGATACCCATATCAGGAACCATCTCTGATAAACAATAGTTCAATAACTTGAGTTTTTGGTAATAACTAAGGTGTTTTGGAGAACAAGCAATGCTTGTGAGCAGTCGCAGTGCATACCATGCAATTTTCGTGACATAAATGTTATCTTAGTGGTATTGAAGACTAAAATAGCTACCTAAGAGCCGATGGCAATATAATGCTGGCTCTGCCAGTGTGCAAGTTGGGGGGAGAATTGGGTTGTGTGCTGGATGCTGACCCAGAGGACGAGTCTGTGTCTACAGCCTCACCATCTGCAAATGATCATAATTCATACTAAAAATATTGCATTACTAGATAAAGCCCACAACTTCATTTGAGATTGAGTGGATTAAGGTTTTGATTCCCGTGGGAACTCTTTCATTTTCCGTGATGAATGGACCATGCAAAAAATTGTATGGGCTCTGTCCCCACCCCCTAACAGCTGTAGCACTATGTTTAATATTATTGCGACATCCTATAATAAGACTAATAACCATTTTCAATCTTCATGAAGGAGTGATTCTTTAAACATTAAGGGGATCACTTCAAAGAAAAACAGGTTCTTTAATTTTTTAAACAAACATCGGAAATATAATCTACACTTGAAAGAAAATTACATATTTTCATTTAAAAAGCCTAAACCAGTTTAAACAAGGTGTTTATTTTAAATCTGATATATTTTTATTTTTATAGAAGAACTAGCTGATGCCCGCGACTTTGTTGGCATGGATTTAGTTTTTAAAATCCCTTTTAAAAACTATTTAATTTTCCGGGATAAAAAGTCTATGATACTCTCCAGGTCCTCAACTATACCCATGCAAAAAATCACGTCGATACGTAGCTCTGTTGCGGCGTGATTGAAGGACAAACAAACTCACTTTTGCATTTATAATATTAGTATGACTATCAAAACACCAACACAGTTAAAATTGTTTAGATTTTTTGGATTAAGAGTAAGATTTTATTTTGTTTCACTATTGTTAGTAAACTTAAGTACCATCTGGTTCTGGTTGTGTACTGCTGGATGAACCATCATCACTGAAGCCATGGCGGGGTCTTTTAGCTGGGCCAGAACCTGATGTTGAGCTGTTCCCTTTCTTGCGTTCTCGCCTGTACAAGTATGCTCCACTGAAATATTAATACAATTTAATTAGCCATGATAACTATAACTTCATATTGATAAAAATTAATTTTTTAGAAATAATATTTTTAATGGCACAATTTCATCAACATCGAATGACGCTTTACCAAGGAATAAATTGGGCATTCTAACAGTTTTTGTATTGAAAATACTGTCAAAATATCAAAAAGCTTAGATAAGACTAATTTTACGTTGGTGAAATCAGCCCTTAATCAGAATTAGGTAATTCCAGCCAATACAACTATAAATAAATTTAAAAAATCAGCCATTCTTTACAAACTGAAACAATTACAGAAATATTTAGGATGATTTTAAATTAAAATAAAAACAGTCAAAGTTTACATTCTGGAAACAAACAAATACTTTTCATTTCCTTTTTATTTTATCCCAGCAAAGAAAGAAAGTGTTCCAGCAGGGAAATTTTAAAATCTTCAATAACAAAGCATAAATGAATCATACTAATCCTACTAATATTATTAATCCGAAAGTGTGTTTATTTGTTGGGTTTTTCCTACACCGCAACAGAGCTATGGATCAAAATGATTCTTTGCATGGGGATAGCTGAAGACCTGGAGAGGGACAACGGCTACTTCTTATCAGAAAATCAAAGAGTTCCTGCAGGATTTTAAAAACTAAATCCACACGGACAAAGTTGCGAGCATCAGCTAGCAGTATTTAAATGAAGGGTTTATTTAAAATAAGTACACAAGTAAAATAATTATTACAGTTGAAGCTGTGATTTTTCAGCAAGATCTCTCTGTAGCTGCCTGTTTTCTTCTGTGTCTTTCAGCACAAAGTCTTCGCTGACACAGCGATCCCATGAAGAGTTCCATCCTTGGAAGTGTATCAGATATTCCACAGTACGCCGTCCACGCTTATCCTTGCCCTCTATCACCTCTAAAACCTGGAAAGTGGGTTAGCGAGAACAATTTAAAATAGTGAATAGATTTTGTAACATGGTTATTAATATCTTTTAGTAGGCTCAATAGCCCAAGAGCGACAGCTTTAGATGCTTTCCAATACATGACAGACTCACACACTTAGATCAAAACTCAGTTCAAAAAAGGTCTCTGTTTCAGAGACGAAAAGTCTTTCTGAATCTTTTGTTGGTAAAGTTATGAATCTCAATTTTATTTAAGTCATAAATGGTTAAAGGTGCAGACTGAAAACTGAAAGGTCACAGGTTCAATCCCCACCCGTTGCACTATTGTTGTATCCACTTCTAGCACAAGCTTTACGCTTATTTGGAGGGGATAGGAGGATATTAGTCAACTTCAGCTTGGCTGATTTTCTTTTTAAGGAAAAAATAAAACCGGACAGTGTAAGTATAGACAGACAAACAACTCTTCAATGGAGACTGTGTGATTTGCTTTTTCTTTTATTTGATTAGTTTATTTTAACTAAGAAAATGGTTTAAGATCCAAATTAAAAAAGCTAAGTTAAAACAATACATGATCTTAGTTACTTAAGCATCAAATAAAAGTGCACATTGTCAACACTGCATATGAGTTGTTTGGCGGATACATTGAGACACATGTTACGACCTCACTGGCTCAGTGGTGAGCGCTGTTGTCTTATAACTGGGAGGTCTCGGGTTCGATTCCCTTCGAATTTGGGAATTTATATTTCTGAATTGTCTCTGGTCTGGTCTGGTGGGCTTTGGCCGTGGCTAGTTACCACCCTACCGTCAAAGACGTGCCGCCAAGCGATTTAGCGTTCCGACACGATGGCGTGTAGAAACCAATTAGGGGTATGGGTTGAATGTTCACTGCCATACCCCTTCCAAGTTAGCTCGCTACCATCTTAGACTGCATCGTCACTTACCATCAGGTGAGACAGCAGTCAAGGACTAGCTTGTCATCGAATAAAATAAAAAAAACATAACACTACCAATAAGGCTTTAAGAGCTCACATGGGAATTTTTTAAAAGCAAACAAACCTTCGAGTCATATAAAACCTTGGCTTTAGTGGGATCTGGTTCATAACACAGCACACGTTCCCCTTCGCTAAACTTATACCGAACACCTCTCGTCGATACCATTACTGGATCAGAACTCGACGAACAGTAGCGTTTATAAATTCTTTGAAATAATAAGAGAGTCACTGTTATCACCACATACATTACTGCACCTGCGACATGACTTCAACCACACAAAAAAACTGTAAATAGGTAAGCAAACTAAAGCGCACTTTAGTGGCTTAGATTTGAAACACAACCAGTATTGATTTAAATTAAATTATTATGCCCGAGAAACAATGAAAACTATACGTGCTATTATTGATTTGTCCATGTCTGATATTTTAAGTAAAACGTTTAATCCATTGTTTCACTCAAATTCGATACACAGACCCCGTCCCGTTTATTTATATTCTTATTTCATAATCGTAGATTGGTTTAAAATATAAACATTGTACAAACAATCAAGTCAAAACAAATCGCGGCATCGGGCATTCATTGATCGGCATCACTGAATCACTGATAGCTTAGATATATATATTATCCTAGTGTTCGTGGTCTATGATATATATCCTTCTCTATGTCACTGATCACCACAGACCACTGATCACAGTCTCACGTCTCACTGGTCTCACTGGTCTCACAGAGACATAGGTACACCACGAATACTAGGATACTACAGACATAACACAGAATCACATTCACAGAATATATCCTACACCACAGAATACTTTATTCCTAGCGGAGTACACCATCCAGTGCTGCCAGGTGCTAGCTTTACCCAGTTGAAATAGCAAATACAGTTGCTAGTCATTCATAGAAATAGAACGTAGTCGTAATTCCTAGTTCCATGTCACAGAGTATTGAAATATGTTGCCCCTCGTGCTATTTTCCTATATTATAGATATTTTCACTAAAAATTCTATTAGATTAGAGAGATTAGGGAGCAGCCTAAAATATAGCCTTGAATACACCCAACACTAGGTTTATAATTAAATAAAAAAAAATATTTTTACAAAAACGGTCTTCAAACACCCGCGCCACTACAAAATATACCGATTTCGATAAAATATAAATGGGACCACCTGGGAAGTATACCCTTTCAAAGAAAAAAGACTTTTCCAAATCGGTTCAAGCGTCTTCGAGTAATCGGTGAACATCTCTTAATATATATATTTCTTGTGTGCGTGTGTATGTCACTGAACTCCTCCTAGACGGGTGGATAGATTTTGATGAAATTTTTTGTGTGAGTTCAAGGGGATTCGAGGATGGTTTAGATTCACAATTTGGTCCACTGGAAAATGTTTATTTAACTAATTTTTCATTTATAAGTAGTGGCGGTACGAAGTTCGCTGGGTCAGCTAGTACATAAAATAAAAATAAAAAGCCGGCCAAGTGCGAGTCGGACTCGCTCACCGAGGGTTCCGTACTCCAAAAGCAAAAGTAAAACGATAATATTATATTAATTTGCTTATTTATCGCTAACGTTGTTTGTAGAGGTTTATTGTTAATATAAAAAAAAACTATGCTAGTTAGAGCGTTGGTTTTATTTTTCCTGTAAAATATACATAAACTTCTATTGACCATAATTATTTCAGATTTTTCGATTGGTAAACTTCGGAGATAAGGGGGGGGGGGGGGAACGGCATTTTTTCAACATTTTGGCCGATTACTCAAAGACTATTATATAAAGAAATAAATAAAAAACTGTTTTAGAATGCACAAGTAAAGGCCTTTCATATGATACCCCACTCGGTATAGTTATCTTACTTTGAAATTTCTAACCCCCGATTTTCCCCCTTTTTTAATCAAACTAAAATAATTTTCGCGTTGCTTTTATTTTTCCTGTAAAATATACATAAACCTCTATTGACCATAATTATTTCAGATTTTTCGATTGGTAAACTTCGGAGATAAGGGGGGGGGAACGGTATTTTTTTCGACATTTTGGCCGATTAATCAAAAACTATTATATATAGAAATAAATAAAAAACTGTTTTAGAATGCACAAGTAAAGGCCTTTCATATGATACCCCACTCGGTATAGTTATTTAATTTTGAAATTTCAAACCCCCGATTTTCCCCCTTTTTTAATAAAACTAAAAATAACTTTCGATTTTTCTTTATTCCAATGTTGTTGGGCCACTATTATACACAACTTTGCCAAATTTCATGTCGATAGCTTCAGTAGTTACTGAAATAATCGACTGTGACAGACGGACGGACGGACGGACGGACGGACGGACGGACGGACGGAGAAAGTCTCACCATAAGGGTTCCATTTTTACCATTTTGGTTCGGAACCCTAAAAAGATTCCGACGAATTGAGAACCTCCTCCTTTTTCTTTTTTGTAGTCGGTTAAAAACTTTTAAAAAACTTTTAAGCCTCAATAGACTGAAAACTGAAAAGTCGCAGGTTCGAATTCCATCCGTTGCACTATTGTCGTACCCACTCCTGGCACAAGCTTCCCGCTTATTTGGAGGGGAGAGGAGAATATTAGTCAAGTTCATCTTGGCTGATATTCTTTCTTCTTGACGGTAAGGCACTGAAAGGAGCCATCGCCCCGAACACCCCGAGGTCCGTGAGGGACTGCGTGAAAGACCCAGGATTAGATTTAATGAGTTTATATATCTGATTGAGTTTGATTTATCTCAATATACTTATAATAAGAATAGCTTTCATCGAAAACGCTGCCTAATCCCTTTGAGATTTAACAAAACAATTTATGGTGGTGATATATTCTTTACAGAAAATTCCCGCATAATGGCAAAAAAATGGCATATATCTTTTAAGGATAGCTTACTATACCCATTTTAACATCTAAAAAAATGGTCACATACTATGCGATAATTGGAAATCTATTACACGGATACAGTATTAATCCTTATTAACTTAACTAAAAAATACGTTAGTTACCATAAGAATTTCATGCACATTATGATAATGCTTTACACCATACATTTTAAATGAATATCTTAGGAGATCATTTATCGCAAAATAAAAACGAACGAGCGCCAAAATGAATACGCGGATTTCGACGCGATGGCGATGACGAGAAGTTCGTTCACGTGATGCGACCAGTGACCACCCCCATGTGTCGCGTTGTTTCTATATTATAAGCCGAGCGATAGTTCTTTTATAAGCCTACGTGCTGTTCAATATAACATAAGGAACATTTCGAGGAGTTTGCAAAGCATAGGCGTAATATGCTCTACTACCCGTGCGAAGCCGGGGCGGGTCGCTAGTTAGTAAATATAATAAGTCTATGGTTCCTCGGCTTCAATACCTTCTACGTTCTTCTGTTTGTATATGCCAATGCGGTAGCTTTACAACAGTAGGATAACTTCCGTAATTCCTAAATTATGTACCTATATTTTGACTAATATTTATGTCAGCTGTTGTTTTGGTCAAGTCATGCATGACGTACCGCATTTTTAGGGTTCCATACCAAAATGGTAAAAATGGAACCCTTATGGTGAGACTTTCTCCGTCCGTCTGTCCGTCCGTCTGTCACAGTCGATTATTTCAGTAACTATTAAAGCTATCGACATGAAATTTGGCATAGTTGTGTATAACAGTGGCCCAACATCATTGGAATAAAGAAAAATCGAAAATTATTTTTAGTTTTATTAAAAAAAGGGGGAAAATCGGGGGTTTGAAATTTCAAAGTAAAATAACTATATCGAGTGGGGTATCATATGAAAGGCCTTTACTTGTGCATTCTAAAACAGTTTTTTATTTATTTCTATATATAATAGTTTTTGATTAATCGGCCAAAATGTCGAAAAAAATACCGTCCCCCCCCCCTCCCTTATCTCCGAAGTTTACCAATCGAAAAATCTGAAATAATTATGTTCAATAGATGTTTATGTATATTTTACAGGAAAAATAAAACCAACGCTCTAACTAGCATAGTTTTTTTTATATTAACAATAAACCTCTACAAACAAAGTTAACGATGAATAAGCAAATTAATATAATATTATCGTTTTACTTTTACTTTTGGAGTACCCTCGGTGCGCGAGTCCGACTCGCACTTGGCCGGTTTTTTTTATAAGTTATAAAAAATTAGGGAAAGGTTCCACATGTAGAAATTTTTTTTAAATTAAGAATGATTGGATGATTATAGCTTGTTTTTTATTTGTCAATTTTTTTTTAATTAGTTACACTGTACACTGTACTGTAACATCAAATCACCCTACCATGAAAAACTCGTATTAAATCTTCTGTCAGATTTTCAGGCTTTGGGTAATAATATGACGCTGAAATTTCATTTTCTGCATTCTCTCATTCTTCCAATTTGGGTGCAGTCAGCGACGAACACGGGGTGAGATTTCACCAAGATATAATGAAAATGAAAACATAGTAGCAAGAAAAATGGACTCGGTAGCATGCTAGCAGACTATTGCTGGACATGTTTACTAGATAATCCAGACTATCATTATAATAGAAAAGTAAAAAAAACACTAAAAAACATAAATTAAGGGAAAAAGTTAAGTAGTATTAAATACATTTTTAGTAAAAAATTCTTTTTCGTTTTTCTCACAACCAGGACCTAACAGAATTTTTTGGTTTTCAGATTCTTGTAGATTTGATGTTAGTACCTATACAATTATTTAGTTGACTAGTGTTATTAGCTTTTGCCTACGACTTGGTACGCGTTGCAGGTAATATTTTGTAGGGATGTTATGGATCTTGTAAAACTAGAAAATTAGCAAAAACATAGTACAAAGTTATGAGTAAAATTTTCTCAAATGGTATCTAAATAGTTTTAACTAGTTGACCAAGATAATATGCAGTTCTATGCCGTGAATGCGCCGACAAACACTAAGCGATAAAGGTTGCAATTTTGATTGCAATACAGCAATCGCATCTTTGTTTCTTAGGTACTATTCTTGACTATTAATAATTATTATAACTGATTAGAGTCATTATTAACCATAATATACTTTTTACTACGGAACCCTATGGACCAGTTATCCTATATCAATCTAGATTCTGCATGCTTTATTTTACCTAGTTTTCTTAATCAAAGGTCCGCAGGGCAAAGGTGCGTTCATGAATCCAATTGCGCAAGTGGTTGGCTTACGTGTGGTTGTCCCGTCCGTCGTGGGAACTAGTCAAATATCAAGGCTGTGGGTTCAAATTAAACTTTAGAAGTTTAGAGACATATGGCTGCAGCACTAAGTCGTTTTATCATAAAGGCATATAGCTACTTAATAAGATGTGATAGGAACTATAACTGCCTAGTACCTACATCATAGCCCAGGTAAGTAGGTACCTAAATATCTATTAATATGATGATATTATAAAAAGATTTCACTGATACCTACTGCTCAAAATACCTATTGGGTATATACCTATACAAAATATCTAATTTGTATCAGGCAATTTTTTGCACTGTTTATAGCAAAACTTTTGCATTATTCTGTGTTATAATATTCCTTAATTCTCAATTCGACATATTACTTTCAAATTTAATTTTGGATCCTTAAGAAAATTTCATATGTACAATACTATATTAAACCTAAATTTAATTCTAAAATTAAAACTAAAATAAAAACTAGTTAAAATCTAAAACCCCATCCAAGCCACCGCAGTGTGGCATTATTCGACATTATACTTAATACATATATTAATTACATAATTATGTTTCAAAGGTTTCATCAATGTCTCGAAATGATTTTATTGGTGAACCGAAATCGATTATTTAGAGTATCACGAAATGGTGGTAATCTGAATGAGATCTTCGGAGATGCAGGGCTTTACTCATTTTTTGGTAAACAGTTAATCACTCATAATCATTGCCATCGTTTTATAAACAGTTTGGTTTTCAACATAATATGTATAATTTAATAAATTATTAATAGTTTGAGGAATTTTATATACATACTAGCTGATGCCCGCGACTTCGTCCGCATGGATTTAGTTTTTAAAAATCCCGCGGGAACTCTTTCATTACCTATCTGAGATAAAAAGTAGCTCTCCCGGTCTGAGGAACCACTACTACATCCATTACTACACCCATGCAAAAAATCGCATCAATCCGCTGTTCTGTTGCGACGTGATTGAAGGACAAACCAACACACAAACACACTTTCGCATTTATAATATCAGTATAATGCTTTAAAACACTTTTTATAATTGTCAAATATTTTACCATACTTAACCAAAGACAAAATTACGTTTAGCTGTCATTTACGTTTTGTTATTCCACTGTCATTTGCGTTTTTGTTATACCACGTTTTATAGTGACTTGACGGAAACGCGGTCGAACGGTATAAAAAGTATCCTATGTCCGTCTCCTGGTTCTAAGCTACCTCTCCACCAATTTTCAGCCAAATCGGTTCATCCGTTCTTGAGTTATAAATAGTGTAACTAACACCACTTTCTTTTATATACATATATAGATATATAGATGTACAATAATTAAAGTTTTATTTTAAAAAACCCCTTCTGTTTATCATTTTACAAAAGTTCGTTTTTCTTTTCAGGCAATTTAAAACAAGAAATAGCGTATCTGTTGTAATTGCATAAAACAACCACAGTTGAATCATATAATTTAAAGTATACCTAAGTATATTTTAAGGTGAAAGAAAATGTCTACATTTTATATCAGTAAAAAATAATTTATTTTACTTAATCTAATGAGTCCACAACACGATCATATCACTAGTTCAATAACTAATTTGGCATTAATTAGTGGTGGTAGTACGGGGAGGAGTAGGCGACTGGGGCGGCGAATTTGGCAATAGGGGCAGCGTGCACCACAGGGGCAGCGGCGTAGCCCACAGGCGAGGCGTAGGCCACCGGGGCGGCTACCTTAGCTACCTTTACACCGAGGGGCTCCCTGTGGACGACCGCGTTGAAACCGTTGTGGGGGTCAGCCGTGTAGTCAACGGTACGCTTGGTGCCGTCGGGGTCAACCACGGAGTAGGAGCCCTGGACAACATCGCCGTCACGGGTTTCGTGTTGGGTCTTGGAGTCGCCGGTGAGGCTGTCCTGGACGTCGTAAGCGAAGCTGTACTGTGGGTGGGGGTCGTATTCCTCCACGCGAGCCGCGACGGGAGCAGCGTAGGCTACCGGGGCGGCCGCGTGGTAGGCGGGGGCCGCGGCGTAAGCGGCGTAGGGCCCGGCCGGGAGCAAGCCGGCGCTGGCGGCAGCCACGAAGGACGCGAGAACTACGAACTGAAATAAAGATAAACTTATATTAGAAACTTCTCTTTCCATGACTAATCTCTTTCTTTGACTAATGGGTACTTTTGATAAAGAGTGTGTTTGGAGTGCAACGGATGGGGCTTGAAACGTTGACCTTTCGGATTTCAATCCGCTCTTTGTCCGCTGAGCTCATGTAGGTTGTTTTTTTTTTCAATCAAAAAAATATTATTACAAATTCAGCTGATGTTTATTATTGATGGAATAGAAAAAACTTTCGATGATAATGATCAAAATATACATAAAAGTAAGAATTTTGCTCATTATTTAAGAAATTCCCGAATAAATCCGATCTTTCTATTCTCATTGAGTTAAAATAGGACAAACTGCAAAGTTTAACTTAGCTAGGCGGTATTATGCTTTATACCTTGAAAACCATAGTGCTGGTATGATGAGAGGATGTGGAATGATGTGGATGGGGAGTGCATAGAGCTTTTATACTAATAGCAGGGGCTCACCCTTTCACTTATGGACTTGCATCGTTACGTCAGTTGACCGTGAGTTCGCGCCCCAGGGGCGACGACGTCATCTGTTAGCAGCCCCCGAAAATATACAAACAATAAAACTGAATAGAAATTACATTTGATTACGAGCTGGATTAAAGAAAACTACGGTTTGTCTTTGAATTTGCCAAATATTGAAATGTGCGAATAGAGAGGGAGCCCAGGACGATCTGACCTTCGTGATTTTATAAAAGCTGAAAGTTTCTCTGCGTATGCCCCCCATTAAGGTAAGAACGATCCCCGACTCAAAGGTGTATAAACCTTTGCTAGGTACCTGATATCTCCCAAAGCCACATACATACACACACACACACACACATATATAACTCAATTATAATAATTAATTGGGAAGATTTGACTGTAATTTGGAATGGAGATAGCTAATATCCTGAATTAACATTTAGGCTATTTATCCCGTAAAAATTTGTGGTAGTAGGTACAAGTAATACGTGAATTTAGATTTTTCAAAATGCTGCGAGACATTTTGAAAAATCTCAATTCACATATTATTTTTTCATGCCACAATACCTATCTCCTCCTACCTCCAGTAGGTACACAATTAAATATATTGATAACGTAATGGCTTCGTAATGGTCATTAGCGTGTAATAGGTAACCTTAGCATTCAGTTAGGTATATATAGGTACCTACATTCCCAGTCCCACAATATCAGATAGAAATAATTCGCAACTTTAGTACTCTTAATAAAGATTTGATCTATCTCGATATATCCATTCGAAAGCTTACGAGGTCGTATGGTATTATAATAAGTGATTGACCTGATAACCTATCGATTTTAAGCTGTCCTTGACCCTGGACTTGTAAGAAATATGCAATAAAAAATACTTCGTTTTTGTGTGTAACATCGATAGATGTTTGTTAATCCTTCACGTCACAACGAATGAACACAACAGGATTAACACATACATTTTATCCAGGAAAATTAAAGAGTTCCGGTGCAAATTAAAAACCTTAATCCATGCGACGAAGTTGCGGGCTTCATTTAGTACTATAATGATCAAGACATTGATCCATGCTATTAAAATTATATCAATGCTGACCTAGCACGACATACTTTGTAAACCGGTAACTAGATAGATACCCTTTATTAATATGCCCACATCTCTTATGTAACCGGATTAAAGGACGCAAGATAATAACACTTACCTACTAGGTACCCATATCTGCACTCGTGGGCAATTTCGAGTACCGAAGTATAATTCCTATAAAAGTATCTAAAAGTTATGATATCATTTATAAATTATATTTTATGTTTTTTGGTTAGTACGGATAACACAGACAGTAAAAGAGAGAAATCTTAGAAAATAATTTTAACTTGTTTATTTTCTTTCTTTAAAGCAAGCTAAAAGAGAATCAATTGATTAACTGGGGGAATATATCCCCCAGTTAGTCAATTGATTTCTAACGATGTCGTGCTTTTCATTGTGATTTTTAAATGAAAGGTCAAAAGTTTAGCTACTTAGGTACTCCAATTCAGAAAGCTTTATAGGTACGAAGATTGCGAAGAGTTATTTGCAACTTCAACTTATCGACTCGAGGATCCTTCAGTAACTCCTGCAAATCTTCTCATTTCTGGGATTTTTTAAGCGTAGCTATTCCAACGTAGGTACTCTGAGGGACCCTCAGGCATAGCGGAGATTATGTATGTGTAGGAATAATTTATTTATTTTAATGTTCACGTATCAAGACTATAAATAGACCATTTTGCAAGTATTGCGAAATAAGTTAAGCGTGCGCTTGTCAGATCATAAACACACAAAAGCAAAGCTCAGTGAACTCATTATATGCCATTTAACACGGGGCATGACACACTTCGTTAATATAATGGTCCAAGATCCCAGTGCCGCCAGACCTAAGTTATTTTCTCAGCCATGACTTGTGTACGATAGAATAGTGTTCGTAAGTCCTTTCAGTGTATGCGTACCTGTTAGCTTGTGCCGACGGCCAATTTCCAGATACCAGGTGCTAAAGGTAGGTAAAAACTAGACTAACTTATCTTAAATTCTCAGGGCTGATTTTCATATATGTTTTAAAGAATATTGTAAAAATTAATAAATTAATACTGCCAGACGCTTACCGCCGGCGGTAACTTTTGCCAGACGCTTTGAAGCTCCCAAAAAAATATATAATTTAAGTTAACTTATATTCTCAGTTACGATTTTTATACATGTTACTCAGGGAACTATTGCAATATTTTCTGTAAGCTGCCAGACCTATTGGAGGGGTCAAACATCCCCCCAGACACACATTAAGCGTCTCCATATGTATGAGCGCTAGAACATGATTCACTCGTTTACTTCTACTACTTTTTAGGGTTCCGTAGTAAACAAGGAACCCTTATAGTTTCGCCATGTCCGTCCGTCTGTCTGTCTGTCTGTCTGTCTGTCTGTCTGTCCGCGGTTTAGCTCAGAGACTATTGGTACTAGAAATCTGTAATTTGACAAGGGTATAAATATCAATCACGCCGACAAAGTCATTAAATAAAATTGTGAAAAATAATTTTTTTTAGGGTACCTCCCCTACATGTAAAGTGGGGATGAATTTTTTTTCTCACGTCTATCCCATAGTATGGGGTGTCGTTGAATAGTTCTTTCAAAAATATTGTGGGTGTGGGAACATCATTTTTCAATTCAGGGATCCGTTTGTGAAATATCATATTTTAAAGTATATTTTAAAGTGCTAAATTTTATTAGAGTCAAGTGTCCCCCCCCCTTTACAGCAAAAATTTACAGCTACTGCTGTAAAATTTTTGCTGTAAAGGGGGTGGGACACTACTGTGTATATAATGAATTTTAAAGGAAAACTATCACGGCTAAGTAGGGTTCATTAGTTAAGGGGTTAAATCTGTTTTTTCTAAGTTAGCTATTACACGTAGTGTAAGTTGCATATTTTGTAGAATATTATAGTATTTAAACCATGGAACTCAAAATGTATTCAATATTCATAAATAAAACAAAAGCACTATCCTAGGTCAGCAATAATATTTGAGACTTTCAAGTACGGAACCCTACACTGCGCGTGGCCCGACACGCACTTGGCCGGCTTTTATTCTACTACTCGTTTATACTCGAATCGAACCTGCGACACCCAAATAGGAGACCACAGTCCGAACCACTAGGCTATCACTGCTTTAGCATTACATCAGCTATAAGTGTCATATACTAATCATACGAATATTATAAATGTGTTTGTTGATTTGTCCTTCAATCATGCCGCAATAGAGCAACGTATTGACGTGATTTTATGCAAGAGTATAGTTAAGGACCTGGAGGGTGACATTGGCTACTTTTTATCCTGGAAAATTGAAGAGTTCCTGTGGGATTTAAAAAACTAAATCCACGCAAACGAAGTCGCGGGCATCAGCTAGTTATCTATGCTATCTATGGAATAACGCGCATTTGAAGCAAATTGGTATTGTCAGTCCTGAAAACAATGGGTGGATGTTGGAAGATAATCGAAAAAGAATTTAAAAGTGCTAATTCTTTACTATAAATAATAAGATAAATTACCCATCCGGCTTCACACAGGTAGGCTACAAAATACACAAAGGTACAAATATTTAATAAAAAATTAAAAATTTTAATTTCTATAGTTATTATATGAATAAATAATCAAAAGTTCAGACTATTATTTAATTACTATTTAAGACTTCTATAATATCCGTTATAAAGTTTAATAAAGTTATATTATGTATTATAAAACCATCAAATCACTCTCGCACTCATACTCGTAGGGACACTTAATGTGTGTCTGGGGGGATGTTTGACCCCTCCAATAGGTCTGGCAGCTTGCAGATGATATTGCAATAGTTCTCTGAGTATTATGTATAAAAATCATAACTGAGAATATAAGTTAACTTAAATTTTTTTTTTTGGGAGCTTCAAAGCGTCTGGCAAAAGTCACCGCCGGCGGTAAGCGTCTGGCAGTATCAGTTTATTAATTTTTACAATATTCTTTAAAACATATATCAAAATCAGCCCTGAGAATTTAAGTTAAGTTAGTCTAGCTTTTACCTACCTTTAGCACCTGGTATCTGGAAATTGGCCGTCGGCACAAGCTAACAGGTACGCATACACTGAAAGGACTTACGAACACTATTCTATCGTACACAAATCATGGCTGAGAAAATAACTTAGGTCTGGCGGCACTGGGATCTTGCTCTATAATGATGTTAGATAAATTCTAAGTAGGTACGGTATAAATCATATTCTTCTGAGCAGTGAGCTAGTGAGAACAACTAATCAAAAGTTGGCTAAAAAATGATTTTGCCCGCGACTTCGTCCACGTAGAGTGATGTCTTTAAAAATTAAGTGGCACTCGGGGACTGCCGCGGTAAAGCTATTGCATAGCATTTTTTATCAACTTATGCAATTATAATATTTATGCAATATTTTAATTAAAAAAAAAAAAAAAAAACAAACAAACAAGAAAAGCGCACTGTCACTGCTTCGCGAGTGAGATTCGAACCTGCGACATCATAAGAAAGCGTCCGCTCGCCCACTGCTAGCTGCTGCCCAGAGCTATTTGTGAACCTCTAAAATGTTGAACGCTTACTGAACGACGGTGTTAGGTGTATTTTCGTTACGGAATTTCTTGATTCGGTCGCCGCGCTCAAACTGTTTGTCCTAGTTCAAAGCCCGCGATAAAAGCTATGCAATAGCTTAAAAATAAAATCTAAGATAAAAAGTAGTCTGTATCATTCTCTAGGTCTTCAACTATAACATAGACTATAACGATGCATACATATAATTTTTATATTTATGTGAATATTTAGAATGTTGCACTACAGCGCATTACCTACTGAGCCGATTTTAATGATTGAGGTGTCAATCGAGTCGTTATGATGGTCATGGTAACATGAGATTTTTATATGAACAAAATCATTATGATGTATGTTACATCCAATTTTCCGTAGTAGGCTTACAGTTTTAAAACTTTTATCCTTATTAAAATAGCTGCCAACGTCTATTTTAGATAAACGTAAGATCAACACTATTTAGGCCTCAACCTTTCTATTAAAAAGTTACTCTGGAAAATCAGTTTGTCTGAAAAATAAATAAAGCAGCTTTCAAATTAATTCAATGTACCTAGTAATGATAAACCATTGGCCTCTATTTAAAAGTTCAGTATTTCATCACTCATGGCTGACATTAATATTTCAGCGGTGCAGTGGACGCATTCTGCAAGGTAGGTAGGTGTACAATGTATTTATACATCTCTAGAATTTAGCGCAAGGTCTACTCTTTATGTGTCATTGCTTCTACTGTGCACTTAGCTGAATAAATTTCTTCGCAGGAAAAATAGAAATAAAGACTATTGTATAGAGACAATCCAAATTAC
Organism: Oeneis ivallda; assembly: GCA_029955525.1. Classification (NCBI taxonomy): domain Eukaryota; kingdom Metazoa; phylum Arthropoda; class Insecta; order Lepidoptera; family Nymphalidae; genus Oeneis; species Oeneis ivallda. The sequence goes on from JARPMR010000022.1 coordinate 9,929,413, forward strand.
ATTGCGTGTGCTTATATGTCCAAATTTTCTAACTATTCAACCGATTGAAAAGAAGGCGCAATGCTTAAGTCAATCTAGTAAAATGAAGGATTCCTGCGGTATCTTCTACGGTTATAAAAAACCTAAGTCCACTCGGTCGAAGTTGTATCTTAGTTAAAGAAATATTTTTTGCACGCCAATTTGAACACCCTAAAGGCGTAATGTCAAATGTCTACGGCGGCATTACAGTATACCTTTCATAATAAATATTGTTACCAGCGTTGTTGATGTTGTAGACGTTGTTGTCCTGCAGGTCCGAACTAGGAGGAGTTAGGTGGCAAACACACGTACAGAAGGATTATATATATAACTAGCTGACCCGGCGAACTTCGTACCGCCAACTTATCTATATTAATAAAACAAATAAACTATCCTAATCAAAAAACTATTCTATCTTTCAAGTTGGACCAAATTACAGATAGTTACGAAGTTTGATCTAAATCGGTTCAGTAGTTTAGGAGTCCATCGCGGACAAACAACGTGACACGTAAGTTATATATATTAAGATAAGATGATAATGTGTGTACATTTACTATGTACGCTATAATATGTTTTACTTTACTTCGAGTACTTTTAAACTAATTAGGTAGGTACTAGGTACCTATTCAGTTATAGCTTTGTTTAATTATAAGTTTTTCTTTCATACAATAAGTATAATGCACGCATGACAATAATAAATCTGTCACGTCAGCGAAGCAATGCAATGATTGAATGATTCAGAACGAGCCTCTGTACAGCTTGAAACAATAAGGGGCATAACCTTGACACTTGCCATTAAACGTAGGCTGCTCGCACAGTGTAGGTTTTACATAGAGATATAATGTAACATATTTTGCGCAACGCTAATAAATATGATTAGACTATTATTCTTATAGCAACTATGCGTATATGTATACTAACTAAATTCGATCAGTACTAGCCATATATTGTTATTTGGCGGAAAAATAAAGAGCTCTGTTCTTATGTCTAGTCCGTTTTTGTCCTATTCTATATACAGCTCTCTAAATACCCTCGATATGTCCTACACAGCTCTCTAGAAACCATCGGTTTGCGTGATTAATTGAGATACTTATGTTAATGTCACAAATTTTGTCAATTACATACAAATGTCAAGGAGTTTTATGATTGACCTACGTGACAAATCAGGGCGACAAAGCATGCGACGCACGACGAGACGCTCACATTCCCCACATGCCGGAATGCGGGCACGAAACGTTCCCTCATTCCCGCATATCCGTCGATCTTGGCTACTTTTTATCCCGGAAATAAAAAGTGTACCTGCATGACTTTAAAAAAATCTAACTCTACCGTGCAAAGTCGGCAAAGTCACGACCAAAATCCAATAAAATATTAAGTATTTTGAAGTTACCTACAAGTTATTTATTTATCGTACAATCGTTATCGTATCGTTGTTTATACGGAGTGTCTACTCTGTGCTAAGATAAGTACAGTTAATGAGTTCGCCCACATGGGTCGGCGCTCGATTTTATGGACGAGAGCTTTTATTCAGCGGAGATCTTACTATTGCGAGAGAGATACTAGTGGTTCGCCCCGAACTGAGACCTCGCGGTAACGGTATCCCATGATTATTCATTCAATCGATACATGACGACCAAAACTGACATTATTATTATGCCCGTTTTCACCAAACATACCTAAATCATCCCCTATGTAGGAGTCTCTTTACGTAGGTAGCTCCAAAACACAATCCTAAGTCCTAACATCCGTCCCAATGTCCTTTTAGGTGTCCCGTACAGGATCGTGATAAAGAAGTTGACAGTAATCATCACATAACTTATCATAGGTAGCCCGTAAAGGTTAGGGAACGTCAGTGAAAACATTGAATTATTATGTAAGTAGGTACTAACGAGTGAAAACGGGTTAGGGGCATCTGTACAAATCGTCATCTACCGACGCGAATAGAAAATATACAAAATGATATTTAACTATAGAATAATTTTAATTGAATAATATGTTATTATATTATGTACCTAAATAATAATGGTCGACGCAAAACTGTTTTTGGGATAAATCGTAGTCGTAACTCCTAGTTCAATGGAATAGTTAATGACTGCGCCATCTATTAGCATTATTGTGAAGCTATGTGAAATTTACTGATGCTCATTAAAAATTAAATAATCTCGTTTCTTTATAATATTCATATAATTTTAGTATTTGTTGTTCAAGTACAGGATACAAGTGAAGTAAGAAAATAAGTACAACTTGAAAATATATAGAAAATTTTCCCAGAGAGCGTCTTCAAGCGAGCGTATTAAATCGCCACTTTGGAAGCCCCCCATTTCGTCAATTTTAGGAAAAAAATTAAAAAAAAAATACGGTTGTACTCTGTTCCAAATTGTCTTTAAAATGATATACAGAAAACCTATGAATCGCAAATAAAAAAAAATTTCTTCGCATTCGCTTCTATGAGAGCCCCCCTGAAATAAAGATTTTTATAACTTTTTAAGCCATTTTCGGTTGGAGGCCATCGGTTTACATATTATATCTAAATTTGAAGTAATTACGTTCAGTAATTCAAAAGTTATAAGGCTCTGACAGACGGACGGACGGACGGACGGACGGACGGACGGACGGACGGACAAGTGCAAATCGCTCTAGTAAACTCAGAGACCTCGCTTCGCTCGGTCAATAAAAAATACAGTTTTAAATTAGGCAAATTGTAGGCTTTTAGGATAGGTAGCTAATGTAATCGGGACAATTAGCTACTTATTAATCAAATCGGAACGGCGGTAGTGACAATCATTATCTGAACATAAAACAGGAAAAAAACCAGGTCGAAGAAGGACATTATCACCACGCTACTGAATTAATGACTTTACGTAAAAAAGTACAAACACGCAATAAATCTTTTGATCTAGTTCACGTACATTATGTTTTGCAATAAGGGCTGGTCAGAATGAATTCCAGACACAAAACTTATGCAAAACATTTTCCTTAGTGTTCGTACATATGTAACATGTTAAAATGTACCTACATCTAGCTTATCCGGCTACGGATCTTCAGGTCCTATGTTCAGTTCCTAGGTTGGTCATCAAAACAAATTATTATGTATAGATTTTCTATCAAAAATATTGTCAGAAGCAGACTGAAGTTGGAAAGTTGTCGGTGAGTACATACTCGTAAATTCTCGTAAATCATAATCAGAGAACGCATAACAAGGAACCGTTGGTCATGCGCCAAGTAAATCTCCGGTCATGTTGGATTGCTGTCCCATCGGACTATGAGAATTAAGGAATAGATCCATATATCCATATGGATCATCTAAGCATAGATTTAAAATAAGTAGGTAGTCGATTAGATAATTAGCAAATCATACTTTAACGTTTAGACACTAGCGTGTTCTCGCGGCCTTTGTCAAACCCGTTCAATAATACCATGTGCTGACATTACGCTCCTTGTAACCACTGCATGAAACTAGTTTGGGGCTTACCTTCACATTATTACTGGACACATAAAATCTGCAATGGGCATCTATTAGTCTTTTCAAATGTGTGGCAAATGTTCGCAGTTTATTTCGATTTGCAATTTGTCATTTAACCGATTAATAATAATTATTATTATTTAACTGTGTAGTAAAGAAAAATTACAAAAGAAGGATGAAATAATCCTAAAACTTAAGGAAGAACTACATTTATAAAATAAAATAAAATAAAATTTAGCCAAAAGTTACCAATCTTCGACGCGAGCTTACAGCGCGTTGAACTCGTTTCTATGTAATTGTATATTTTTATTCCTCTTTCTTGTGATTATTAGAAAATATACCCCCCTATAAGGGTAACTTATATAATATAGTAAGTATATATATTATATGCTATGTTTATAGGATTTACTAGGGTAGAGACATTAGAGGCATTTATTTTAAAATTGTACGCAGGTACGTAAAATTGTATAAACGAATTTTCCGGGATAGATCATTATTTATTTTAAATACGTCTTATCTATATATATAAAAGAAAGTGGTGTTAGTTACACTATTTATAACTCAAGAACGGATGAACCGATTTGGCTGAAAATTGGTGGAGAGGTAGCTTAGAACCAGGAGACGGACATAGGATACTTTTCATCCCGTTCGACTGCGTTTCCGTCATGTCACTATAAAACTTGGTATAAGAAAAACGCATCTGACATGGAATAACAAAACGCAAATGACAGTGGAATAACAAAACGTAAATGACAGCTAAACGTAATTTTGTCTTTGGTTAAGTATGGTAAAAAATTTGACAATTATAAAAATTGTTATAATAAAGCATTACTGATATTATAAATGCGAAAGTGTGGTTGTTTGTTGGTTTGTCCTTCAATCACGTCGCAATAGAACAGCGGATTGATGCGATTTTTTGCATGGGTATAGTAATGGATGTAGTAGTGGTTCCTCAGACCGGGAGAGCTACTTTTTATCTCGGATTATGAAAGAGTTCCCGCGGGATTTTTAAAAACTAAATCCATGCGGACGAAGTCGCGGGCATCAGCTAGTTTAAAATAAATAAAGATCTATCCCGGAAAATCAAGATCTCACGTGAGATATATAGACATGGTCTTGACATGGTATATAGAAGATTCTACCCATGACAGCTTCAACTTGAAATCTCGCAACACTGCAGCCCTGTCGTGACCACGGTCCATGCAACTGGATCGAAATATCGACATTCTCAAAACAATAACTATCGTGGTACGTACTCGTATACATTATAATTATGTCATTAAACCAGTTCTCACGTGATTCTCTAAAAACCTAAATCAACGTTGCAGTCATGAGCAACGTATAGTTAAAGAAGCCTTATTGAATTCCAGAAGCGCTAATAATCAAAATAGGTACGAATCACACATTGGCAGTGTGCGCGTCGCATTCTTACGCAACTTCTGGCAGCCTTGCGAAGGACGCGTATGTGGCCGCAACGAAAAATACCCGCACGGTTTCATACGCGCCTTGATAGCTAATGGGCATGGCCAGGGTTGATTGATAGCGGCTGTATACTCTACAGTGGGACTCCATATTTGTTAGTCTGTTTAGAGAATACGCAATTTTTTCTAGTTGAAAGTAGTGAGTAGAGATGAAAGGCTATTTAATGGCAGTTTTATTAAACACTGCAACTTTTTTTAATTCGATAGTCCTTGATTGCGATCTCACCTGATCTTAAGTGACGTTGCAGATTCAGATGGTAGCGAGATATCAAGGGAAGGGGTATGGCAGTGTGCACATTCAACCCATCCTAAGATCTGTTTCTACACGCTTGCTATCGTGCCGGAACGCTCAATCGCTTGGCAGTACGTTTTTGACTGTAGGGTAATAACTAGCCACGGCCAAAGCCTCTCACCAGACCAGACGAGAGACAATTCAGAAATTATAAATTTCCAAATTGACCCCGCTGGGTTCGAACTTGAGACCTCCCAGTTATAAGACCACAGGGCTCACCATTGCGTCAGGGAGGTCATAAAACTAGCGGCAATTTTAACGGAATGCTAAATCGCTTGGTGGCACGGTATATTCCTTATCTCATCCGGCAGAGGTCCACTGCTGGACATCCTGTGCTTTTTGCCCAGATCCTTGCATTACAACTAATGGGGGTCTACCCAAGCTGCGTTTCTCGGTCCGGTATTATATTGATATTGTATGAAACGGCATAATCGGTACGGTGGAAACTAGCTACGGTCAAAACCTCCCATCAGACTGAAAAAATTAGGAATGATAAATTCCCAAAGGGCTGGGAATCGAGCCTGGGACCTCCTACTTGCAAACCACGTCCATTGCGCTAGAGATTCAAATTATTTTTGTGTATACTACACTACACGTCATCCTGGTATTAAAGTCATCTGTTACTTTATCTGTAGTTCTGAGATTTAGACTCAAGCTTTACTCATGTAAGAAATACCGTGATCTAGCATATTAGTGGAACTAAGCGAATGCTTAACCGATTTCATTTAGTTTCTGAGATTGAAATATTTATGTTTATGATTTTTAACAAAAAGAAATAAAAATTATAGAAAAATAAATTAAAAAACGACTACTAATTATATTTACAAAAAATACACGCCGTCCATGGGCATGGTGCCCAAAACACTGGCGCTATTACCTCTCTGAATAGCGAGGCTAAGCCTTTGGCCTAAATAAGCGCCAGCTCTTTGGTCACCAGAGGCGTGGATCAAATCAAGTTTAAAGTATTTTTAAGTAACTAATAACTATACATATAATCCATGTATTGATATGATTTCACAAATCGCATTGACTGTTATGACTTGTCAAAAATAAACGTAAAAGAAAGCAAGCTTATTTGTTAGTAACTAAAATACATACTACAGGGATGAATACAATGATAATAATAAGAATGACAATAAACATAATGGAAACCGTGTCATTTGACCTTTGTTTTGTTTAACCTTGAAGCAATTTCTAATAGATTTTCGTTCTACTTATTTGATTCATAAAGTAACTTAGGTGTAGATAAAATAGATGAATTAAGTGCTCGAAGTTTTAAATATAAGTACATTCAGTTCTACGCAGCTATATGTAGGAGAACCAGAGTTACTATTAATTTAATATAAAAAATTCTTTTTAAAAAACCGACCTCAACAAACGCCCGTGCCAGTATAAAGTATATAATTTATTGTTGATATTTTAAAAACCGCTCGACCGATTTCGATAAAATTTCAATGGGACCTGGAAAGTATGCCCTTTGGAACAAAAAATAATTTTCGTCGGCGTGATTGATATTTATACCCTTATCAAATTACAGATTTCTAGTACCAATAGTCTCTGAGCTAAACCGCGGACGGACAGACGGACAGACGGACGGACATGGCGAAACTATATGGGTTCCTTGTTTACTACGGAACCCTAAAAAAGGATTAAAAAAAAGATTCCGACGAATTGTTAGCCTACTCCTTTTTTGAAGTCGGTTAAAAATAGCTTATCGTGTCGCAAAGCTGAAGTGGCAATGAGCGGGGCACGGATTTCCTAATTTCTGATAGAGTCAGGAGTCAGGACTGAGGCCATCGGTTGTTCGGTGGCGATTATTTCATGAGACGACATAAGTCAAGCAGTGATGGAGATGGAGTATGCTATGCTCGGAGTATCTCTGCGAGATCTAATTGTAAATGAGGAAAACCATAGGAGCACCAAAGTCACCAACATAGCTCTGCGAGTTGCGAAACTGAAGTGGGAGGGGCACATAGTTCGAAGAGCTGATGGTCGTTGGGGTCCCAAGGTGTTAGAATGGCGACCTCGCACTACCACCAAACGTCCACAGAGCTGGACAAAGGTCTCTTGCATGTACTTTCGCAAGTCTCAGACTTGCGCCGCCTGCATCCAGCGGCTCCCTGAGACTCGTTTGATATCGTCGGTCCACCTAGTGGGGGAAATGCCAACATAAAAATGAAAACTGGATTACTAGTGGTTCGCCCCGAACTGAGACCTCGCGGTAACGGTATCCCATGATTATTCATTCAATCGATACATGACGACCAAAACTGACATTATTATTATGCCCGTTTTCACCAAACATACCTAAATCATCCCCTATGTAGGAGTCTCTTTACGTAGGTAGCTCCAAAACACAATCCTAAGTCCTAACATCCGTGATCCGTCCCAATGTCCTTTTAGCTGGTGTCCCGTACAGGATCGTGATAAAGAAGTTGACAGTAATCATCACCTAACTTATCATAGGTAGCCCGTAAAGGTTAGGGAACGTCAGTGAAAATATATGTAGGTACAAACGAGTGAAAACGGGTTAGGGGCATCTGTACAAATCGTCATCTATCGACGCGAATAGAAAATATACAAAATGCATCAATTAATAGTTTATTGAAGTTTGATATTTAACTAAAGAATAATTTTAATTGAATAATATGTTATTATATTATGTACCTAAATAATAATGCAGACAGCTCGACGCAAAACTGTTTTTGGGATAGATCGCAGTCGTAACTCCTATGAGTAGTTCCATGGAATAGTGACTGCGCCATCTATTAGCATTATTGTGAAGCTATGTGAAATTTACTGATGCTCATTAAAAATTAAATAATCTCGTTTCTTTATAATATTCATATAATTTTAGTATTTGTTGCTCAAGTACAGGATACAAGTGAAGTAAGAAAATGAGTACAACTTGAAAATACATAGCCAATTTTCTCAGAGAGCGTCTTCAAGCGAGCGTATTAAATCGCCACTTTGAAAGCCCCCCATTTCGTCAATTTTAGGAAAAAAATAAAAAAAAAAATACATTTGTACTCTGTTCCAAATTGTCTTTAAAATGATACACAGAAAACCTATGAATCGCAAATAAAAAAAATTTTCTTCGCATTCGCTTCTATGAGAGCCCCGTTGAAATAAAGATTTTTATAACTTTTTAAGCCATTTTCGGCTGGAGGCCATCGGTTTACATATTATATCTAAATTTGCAGTAATTGCGTTCAGTAATTCAAAAGTTATAAGGCTCTGACAGACGGACGGACGGACGGACGGACGGACGGACGGACGGACGGACGGACGGACGGACAAGTGCAAATCGCTCTAGTAAACTCAGAGACCTCGCTTCGCTCGGTCAATAAATGATTCCTTACTAATATTATAAATGCGAAAGTGTGTTTGTTTGTTGGTTTGTTGGTTTGTCCTTCAATCACGCCGCAACAGGGCTACGGATCGACGTAATTTTTTACATGGGTATAGTTGAGGACCTGGAGAATGACATAGGCTACTTTTTATGCCAGAAAATCAAAGAGTTCCCGAGGGATTTTAAAAACTAAATCCACGCGGACGAAGTCACGGGCATCAGCTAGTAAGAACATAAAGGAAACTTTATTATAGTCATTTAAATGAGGTCTCGCCTATCATTATCCGGATTGTTTACATTTCAGAGTTCTACGAAGGATTGAAGGGTTATTATTATTTCAGCGGTCTACGTGTATACGTTCCACAGTAGCGAATAAACTACTGAGCCGATTTTGATAAATGAGGTGTCATTCGATTCATTATGATAATCCGGGTGACATAGGCTACATTTTATATGAACTTAAACACATATGATGCATGTTACACTTACAACCAATTTTCTGTAGTCGTGTTATATTTTTGAACTATTATTCATGTTCAGATATCTAGTGACTTATTTGATTATTATCTGCTCTGAGCATGTCATTTTTAATTCAAAATGCAAAGTGAACATTTAAAACAACTTAGAATATTTTTACGGGAATTACCTACATACACAACAGTTCGTCTGTATGTCATTTTTGGAACAATGGCCAGACGAGCCAAATCTTTCAACCTCTTACGAAACCGTAACAAGCGCATACCTATTACGTTGTGTTTGCAATTTGCTATTAGTAGCTAAACGACTGTAATTAAAAAACACAAAACCTTTTCTACTAGTGGTTCGCCCCGAACTGAGACCTCGCGGTATCCCATAATTCCCATAAGGTAGTTTTAACTATATTATATTGTAATTAAAACGCGCCGAATCTGATGACGTCAATCGTCATCTGCTTTCGTGGATGGGATGCGTATTTACAATATTAAAGACAGCGCCACCTAGTAACAGTATAGTGAAGTTTTGTTAAAAACATTGATGCCCATTAAAACTCAAATAATTTCGTTTCTTTATAATATTTGTCTAATCTTAGTATTTGTTGTTCAAGTACAGAATATAACTCAAATTATGTGTAAGTTTCAAGTTTTAAAACAAAGTGGTTTTACAGATCTAGCCTCGAATACAATCTCCACTTTGAAAGCCCCCATTAAGTATGGGAGCCCCCCTGAAATAAAGATTTTTATAACTTTTTAAGCCATTTTCGGCTGGAGGCCATCGGTTTACATATCATATCTAAAATTGAAGTAATTACGTTCAGTAATTCAGAAGTTATAAGGCTCTGACAGACGGACGGACGGACAAGTGCAAATCGCTCTAGTAAACTCAGAGACCTTCGCTTCGCTCGGTCGATTACATACATTAAGGATTCGTACTAATTTGCAATAGGATAACAATATGAAATTCCTTTAATTATTCTTATTACTTTAAATAATAATATTGGCTGTTTAAGGTGTAACAGGCTTTGAGGTTATTGCATCGTTAAACATTAATATTATTATATCTGCAAAAATATTGGAACGTAGTTCCTTATCGCGCGGTGCGGAACTCGGAAGGGGGCTAGACGGATCGACACTTTTTTGAAACCGACACTTTTTTGAAGGCATTGTGTTCGGTATTTTCGCGGTACAATATTGGGTCTCTGTAGCCTTGTGGCTTCTGCATTCGCCTATCAGTTAAAAGTCGATGGTTCGAATCCCAGCTCGACAGACTGAATTTTCTATTTTCAATTTTATTTTAAATAATTTCTACATGTGGAATTTTTCCCTAATTAGGGCTCCGTACCAAAATGGTAAAAATGGAACCCTTATGGTGAGACTTTCTCCGTCCGTCCGTCCGTCCGTCCGTCTGTCACAGTCGATTATTTCAGTAACTATTAAAGCTATCGACATGAAATTTGGCATAGTTGTGTATAATAGTGGCCCAACATCATTGGAATAAAGAAAAATCGAAAATTATTTTTAGTTTTATTAAAAAAGGGGGAAAATTGGGGGTTTGAAATTTCAAAGTAAAATAACTATATCGAGTGGGGTATCATATGAAAGGCCTTTACTTGTGCATTCTAAAACAGTTTTTTATTTATTTCTATTTATAATAGTTTTTGAGTAATCGGCCAAAATGTTGAAAAAAATACCGTTCCCCCCCCTTATCTCCGAAGTTTACCAATCGAAAAATCTGAAATAATTATGGTCAATAGAAGTTTATCTATATTTTACAGGAAAAATAAAAGCAACGCGAAAATTATTTAAGTTTGATTAAAAAAGGGGGAAAATCGGGGGTTTGAAATTTTAAAGTAAGATAACTATACCCAGTGGGGTATCATATGAAAGCCCTTTACTTGTGCATTCTAAAACAGTTTTTTATTTATTTCTATATGTAATAGTTTTTGAGTAATCGGCCAAAATGTCGAAAAAAATATAGTTTCCCCCCCTTATCTCCGAAGTTTAATAATCGAAAAATCTGAAATAATTATGGTCAATAGAGGTTTATGTATATTTTACAGGAAAAATAAAATCAACTAGCATAGTTTTTTTTATATTAACAATAAACCTCTACAAACAAAGTTAACGATGAATAAGCAAATTAATATAATATTATCGTTTTACTTTTACTTTTGGAGTACGGAACCCTCGGTGCGCGAGTCCGACTCGCACTTGGCCGGTTTTTTTTATAAGTTATAAAAAATTAGGGAAAGGTTCCACATGTAGAAATTTTTTTTAAATTAAGAATGATTGGATGATTATAGCTTGTTTTTTATTTGTCAATTTTTTTTAAATTAGTTACACTGTAACACGTTGGAAGAAACTACCAGACTGTGGAAAATCTAAAGTTAGGTTAGGTTAGAACATAAAAGATTCCGGTTACACTTAGGTTCTATTGGTTTGAAATGAAAAATTAATTTGGAGGGGTTTCTAAGCTTCCTCTACTCCTTTTCCTCTCTCCCACTATTTTTTTACTTTCACTCCTTCACTAAGCGAATTTTGGCAAGACTAAAGGGGGGGGCCTCCCTCCCCCCTCCCCTCCCCCAAATTCTGGTAGCACGATTCAAATATTTGACCAAAATTATTCGTCCGACTTCTGTACGAATAATTATAAAATGTCCGTACGGTAACCGTATTAATAATTATAAATTGTTCGTACAGTACCCGTATAAGACCCGTATTAATAGATTCACTCTATTAATTAGCCATACCGGAGAGTAAAACTGGAGGCTAATTTTATACCGGAATAATTTAATATAAGAAATTCCTTTTAAAAAACCGACTTCAAACTCCCGCGCCACTATACAAAGTATATAATTTATTGTTGATATTTTAAAAACCGCTCGTCCGATTTCGATAAAATTTATATGGGTCCACCTGGGGTGTATACCCTTTTAAACAAAAAAGAATTTTCAAAATCGGTTCAGGCGTCTTCGAGTAATCGGTGGACATAAATAAAAAAAAAAAGATTCCGACGGATTGATAACCTCCTCCTTTTTTTTAAGGCGGTTAAAAGGAAAGGGTTCCTGCGGGATATTTTAAAATACCTTACTCGCGATTTGCTGTAATGTCGCGGGCAAGAACTAGTTTCGAGATAATTACTCATGTATTTTGTAATTTCACAAGTTTGTGATTCACAGCACGGCTTGGCCGAGTTTTGAATAGTGACCAGTATCAGCTGTGTGACAACATTTAAACTGGAGCACTTGCACTATTAGAAAAATGTATGTGTATTGCAATACTTCTTTATCTTTAGTTCTTTAAATACCATCTCTTTATTTTGCAGCAAAGTATCTATGTACATTTTTGGGCGTCTTAAAACCGTGGTCCCAGTGGGTCGACCCATCAATAGGACCACGGTTACGTTCCCTCAAATATGGTTGAGCGAAGCAACGGCTGGGTCATGCGTCATGCTCGTGAACGGAGCCACCGGCGGGAATGGGGCTACTTTATGTCTGCCCATCTTAAGATATATTGCACTAGCTGATGCCCATGACTTCGCCCGCGTGGATTAAGTTTTTAAGATCCTGCGGGAACTCTTTGATTTTCCGGGATAAAAAGTAGCCTAGATGTCAATCTCCGGGTCTTCAACTATACCCATGCAAAAAATCACGTCGATCCGTAGCTCTGTTGCGGCGTGATTGAAGAACAAACCAACAAACCAACAAACACACACACACACACACACTCACACTCACAGTTTATTTACAGTATGATTTTCAGTTTACACAGTAGGTACACACTGTCACACAGTTTATTCAGTCTTTGAGTTCACAGTATACACATAGGTACATTTATTGGATATTCATCAACATTATCTCAACTGATAGATATCCTCTGCTGGATATACATAGGTCTTTGGAAATTATCGCCACAGAACACGATTCTGCGCCGTCTGTATCCAGTGGCACTCTCCTGAGATCGTCCATCCGCCCCTGGTGCAGAGTCACCATTCCAGCACCTTGAAACTCCAACTTGCTTCACTACAAAGCAATAATTTTAAAACAACTAATTTGCAAGCCGTTTTCAATAGTTTTCGTGAAGTATATTTTTGTATAGTGCCGTGAAGATCTTGCAATATACCTGAAACGGGCTAGAACTGCAAGAAAAAATGGTGTGACCGTGATGTTTCATACAGGCCCGGTCGAATTGCACAAGTGGCGTCTTTGTTTACGTGGCATTGTCCAGCCAGACCCGCGGCCATGCCCGTACGTGCGTACTTGAATATATTTAAATTTGGAGATGCGACCAGGATGAAGCAAGCGTACACGGCTATACACTATAAATGCCAATAGTGTCCAACAGGGGATACAGTTCACAGCTTCTAGCACCCCCGTGCGCATCAAAGCAAAACAAACAAAAACAAAATGGTCTTCAAGGTACGGATTCATAAAGGATTTTTCGGTGAAGTGTTTACATCTAGTGCAGTGGAAAGTGTTAAACAGTGCATCAGTGTTATGGACTACATAATTTCACAAACTTTAAATAAATTAAAAAGATAATATAATAGTTAATAGAGTCAAATGAGAGTCACAACAACTTAAGTGGCATCGCGAGAACTTAATTATTATTAACTTAAACTTCATCAATCATAAATAAATAATAAACAGGAGTTACGGAAACAGCACGTGTTAGGATATCGTTAATTGTACATTTTTGTTCTAGTTGGTGGTCTTCTCTTGCCTGGTGTCACTGGCGTACGGCAGCGCGCCCGCAGCCCTCGCCGCGGCACCCGTCGCCTACACCGCGCCGGTCGCAGCGAGGCTGGAGGAGTTCGACCCCCTGCCGCAATACAGATTCGGATACAACGTAGCCGACTCGCTCACCGGCGACTACAAGAGCCAGTCGGAGCAACGCAACGGAGACCTCGTGCAGGGACAGTACTCCCTCGTCGAGCCTGACGGTACTCGCCGTATCGTGGACTACGCTGCCGACTCTGTTAACGGTTTCAACGCTGTCGTGCGCAAGGAGCCCCTAGTAGCCGCCGCTCCCGCGGTGGTCGCCGAGCCCGCGGTCGTGCCCGCCCGCTACGCCGCCGCTCCGGTCGTCGCCCAACCCGCTCCCGTAGTGGCAGCGCGCTACGCAGTTGCTCCCGCTCCAGTGGCCGCCCGTTATGCTGTAGCTCCGGTCGCCGCACCCGTGGCGGCTGCACCCGCTGTTGCAAGATACGCTCAGTACGTGGCCGCTCCGTCAGCGCCTCTCGTCAGCGCCCGCTATGCCGCCGCTCCTCTCGTAGCTGCACGATATGCCACCCCCTACGCTACTTACCCTGCGCCTTACGCTACAGCATACAGCACGCAAGTGTCGTCTTACTCTGCGGCCGCTCCGTTCGCTGCTTACACCGCGGCCGCCCCAGTAGCCTACACAGCGGCGGCGCCGGTTGCCGCTGCTTACGCGGCAGCCGCGCCCGTCGCCGCTGCGTACCCCGCGGCTTACACCGCCGCAGCGCCCGCGCAGTACGCCGTGCCGGCAGCGTACGCCGCCCCCGTGGCCGCGGCGCCCGCCCGCTTTGCCGCCGCCCCCGTCGCCGCCGCCTCGCCAGCGAAGCTCACCGCAACATCCGCCGCCGGATACCGTTACCCTTAGAGAGGACCTTCAGCTTGACGACTCATTTTTACAAAGACTTGTATATAGCTAAATAAAATTCTTATTTTGTTTATTTCGATGTTTTATTAACCTATGTAACTAGCACTTCGATACAATACGTATATAAAATGAAAAAAAAATTAATGATTAAACGAACTTGTGTTCGAACTTGATAGTGCAACATAATTATGATAGAACTTGATAGTGAAACATAATTATGATAGAACTTCACGAAAGTGACACGAAAGTGCTGACCTAGGATAGTCTTTTTTTTCAGTTGTTTATATATTTTATTTAAATTAAAATGTTACAAAAAGAACTTATAGCTAAACTAATCTAATTACTATACATATCATGCCCGCGTGGAATAGTGCCAAGAATACTGGCTGCATTTCCGCGCTGGACAGCCAGGTTGATCCTTTGCGCAAAAAATGAGCCAGCCCTTCTGTCATCAGATGAGGCAATTAACCGCGGTGAAATGTCTCGTAAAAATTTTTTTGCACTTTGACTCCATGGCCCTAGGGTCTCCACAGGAAACGGAACAAATATGTAACTCTCGATTAGAGAGGCATACTTGCGCCGCTTACAGGATTCAGCCATTTCAGCTACGGCTCCCGGTCTTGATGCTGTCTCCCTGATATGACACGGGGCCAATGTGTCGACAATGTGTCCTTTTATTTTATTTATGAACTGATGGGCTGACTGGGCACGACTTCGTCCGCGTGGAATTAGTTTTTCAAATCCCTCGGGAACTCTTTGATTTTCCGGGATAAAAAGTAGCCTATCACTCTCCAGGTCTTAAAATATACCCATGCAAAAAATCACGTCGATCCGCAGCTCTGTTGCGGCGTGATTGAAGGACAAACCAACAAATCAACAAACAAACATACTTTCGCATTTTCAAATAAACTAAGCTAAGCTAGAAATGAAGTAGGTGCCAAGTATTATTTGTATTTTAAATAGGTACTTAAATTAATATTAGCTCACCCTTGAAAACTTTAGGAAAGCCTTAAATCAAACGCGGGCCTGCTATGAAATTATAGCAAAAATAAATAAATGATAAAAAAAAAAAGAATTTGAATTTGTAATTAATATGGGCCAATATGAATTGTATAAATATTCCAATTTTGTTTAATTTTGTTTGTGAAATATGATATTTTAAAGTGCTAAATTTTATTAGAGTCAAGTGTCCCCCCCTCTGCCAGCTAAATGGTTGTATAAAGGATACAAAAAAAATTCACAGCTGTAGTATATATAATGAATTTTAAAGGAAAACTATCACGGCTAAGTAGGGTTCATTAGTTAAGGAGTTACATCTGTTTTTTCTAAGATAGGTATTACACGTAGTGTAAGTTGCATATTTTGTAGTATATTATAGTATTTGAACATGGGGACTCAAAATGTATTCAATATTCATTCGTTACAATTCATAAATAAAAAAAGTAAAATTAAAAATTTTAAAAACCCCCGACACAGAAAATAAACTCTAAAAACTAACAAATAATATTTTAAACCTATATATAATTTTATACCTATATATAATTATTATCGTCACATATATTATGTAAGTTCAAATATTTTTATTTTCCAAGCGTCGTCGTCACGTCGGGGGACCGCTAAGTGAAAAAAACAACAAAAGAATTTACTCCGAAAAATACGCAAAATCGACACAACCGCAACGTCGTCTGCCCTCACGTGTCGCGCGCGGCATTACGTAGAGTGTAGACTATATGCAGATCGCTCGTACCTAAATGTAATTCGTAATAATTAATTAGCTGTTGGAAAATACTTTATAAACTTTAGCTGTTTATAACACTCGGGATAAAATTATCTATGACACAAAAAAAACTAAACGAAAATCGGTTCATCCGTTTGGCGGCTACGCTACCACAGACAGAATACACAGATACACAGATACACAGACACGTTAAACTTATAACACCCCTCTCTTTTTGCGTCGGTGGTTAAAAATACTATTATTATACTTAACTAGTGGTTCGCCCCGAACTGAGACCTCGCGGTATCCCATAATTCCCATAAGGTAGTTTTAACTATATTATACTAGCTGACCCAGCGAACTTCGTACCGCCAACGGCCAAGTTATCTATATAAATAAAACAAATAAACTATCCCAATCCAAAAAAACTCTCCTATCTTTTAAGTTGAACCAAATTACAGATAGTTACGAAGTTTGATAAAAATCGGTTAAGTAGTTTAGGAGTCCATCGCGGACAAACAACGTGACACGTAATTTATATATATTAAGATTGTAATTAAAACGCGCCGAATCTGATGACGTCAATCGTCATCTGCTTTCGTGGATGGGATGCGTATTTACAATATTAAAGACAGCGCCATCTATTAACAGTATAGTGAAGTTTTGTTAAAAACATTGATGCCCATTAAAACTTAAATAATTTCGTTTCTTTATAATATTTATCTAATCTTAGTATTTGTTGTTCAAGTACAGAATATAACTCAAATTATGTGTAAGTTTCAATTTTTAAAATAAAGTGGTTTTAGAGATCTAGGCTCGAATAAAATCTCCACTTTGAAAGCCCCCCATTTCGTCAATTTTAGGAAAAAAAATAAAAAACAAATACTTTTGTACTCTGTTCCAAATTATCTTTAAAATGAGGTACTCCAACCCTATGAAATGCAAAAAATTTTATTTTACTTCGCATTCGCTTCTATGAGAGCCCCCCTGAAATAAAGATTTTTATAACTTTTTAAGCCATTTTCGGCTGGAGGCCATCGGTTTACATATCATATCTAAAATTGAAGTAATTACGTTCAGTAATTCAGAAGTTATAAGGCTCTGACAGACGGACGGACGGACAGACGGACGGACGGACAAGTGCAAATCGCTCTAGTAAACTCAGAGACCTTCGCTTCGCTCGGTCGATTATTATCGTCACATATATTATGTAAGTTCAAATATTTTTATGTTCCAAGTGTCGTCGTCGCGTCGGGGGACCGCTAAGTGAGAAAAACAGGTGTAGTCGCAGATTGCAACAAAAGAATTTACTCAAAATCGACACAACCGTATACGTCGTCTGCCCTCACGTGGCGCGCGCGGCATTACGTAGAGCGTAGACTATATTATAATATGCATGAAACTTAAGATCGCTCGTACCTAAATGTAATTCGTAATAATTAATTAGCTGTTGGAAAAATACTTTATAAACTTTAGCGGTCCCGCGATAATAATTATATAAAGGTATAAAATATTATTTGTTAGTTTTTAGGGATTATTTTTTGTGTCGGGGGGTTTTTAAAATTTTTAATTTTACTTTTTACTTCAACTGCCTACAAAATATTGTACTAATAATTATCTTTGCCAGCTCTTCCAAACACAGACTCTGCGTTCCGAACCGTTGGTAGACTCTTCACTTCTTCTATATTCATGAACCGACATGAAATTATCACTTTTGATTTAAAATATTTGGAATCCTTGACGTTTTTGTTGTAATCCTTCGTAAAAAGTTCCAAAAATTTGAATTTTAATAGATTTACGATTTACTTAGACAATTCGGGTGTGGAAAATGTCGCACCTCATAATGTCAAATACACGCAAAAATTATAGTTTACTAATTATGTGGATCTTAAGTGTTATTTCTCAAGGACGATAACTACCACTAAGCGGGCAATGGAGAGAGTTACAGTGCCACAAGTATAAGTTGGCTAACTAATTCGGTCATCCAATTTTTATGCTCCATGGGCATCTTGAAAATTCACTATTGGATTTCGTTGAGTGCTGTTGCGTTTATTGTGTAAATTAAATTTTTTTTCCCAAATTTAGTCTCATGTTCTATACAAGGGCAATAGTAATGTTGAGGATGTTGAGCACAGTGGCGCACAGCCGCGCCAAGTTATACTTGTCGCACTGAACAAATGACTATGTGATCAAATCCGTAAGAGAACCAGAATGGAGTAGTGGACGGGGATGACTGCTCAAAGAACTGACCGACTTTGGGAACCCAAAGTGCTCGAACGGTGACTACGCATTAGGAAAAGTAGCGGTGGAAAACTCTACACTGAGATAAGCTGCGTAAGATGTTTTGTGATATTTCTTGCGGAGACCTTTGCCCAGCGATGAACGTCTATCGGTTGAGACGTTCATATAACAAGTGCGACATTGAAAACAATTTCAAAACATTTCAGTGAATCAGCTGCTACCACTGTCCGATATTCAAGCCGACGCGTGCTCTATATGAAGAAAGCATTTTATAAAGCGTAACAGTGCGTCGCAGGTGTAACTTTCTTCAATGAGCCACCAGTATTGTGCTCACGTCCCGAGTTACGTATGGGTGTGCATCGGTATATAATGTGGGGCTGCCCGAGGGAAGCCACAGTTCATCCTCGGACTCTGCACACCCTCATCTAAGCAACCAACCATGAACAACAAGGTGAGAAGCAATTATTGAATAAATTAAAATTTATAAATAAATAAAATTTAAAAAAAAACTAAATAAAAAACCGGCCAAGTGCGTGTCGGGCCACGCGCAGTGTAGGGTTCCGTAGTTGAAAGTCTCAAATATTATTGCTGACCTGGGATAGTGCTTTTATTTTATTTATGAATATTGAATACATTTTGAGTTCCATGGTTTAAATACTTTATAATATACTACAAAATATGCAACTTACACTACGTGTAATACCTAACTTAGGAAAAACAGATATAACTCCTTAACTAAGGAACCCTACTTAGCCGTGATAGTTTTCCTTTAAAATTCAATATATATACTACTGCTGTGAATTTTTTTTTGTATCCTATATATGTATGGCAGAGGGGGGGGGGACACTTGATTCTAATAAAATTTTGCACTTTAAAATATCATATTTCACAAACGGATTCTTGAATTGAAAAATGGTGTTCCCACACCCACAATATTTTTGAAAGACCTATTCAACGACACCCTACACTATGGGATAGTCGAGAAATAAAAAATTCATCCCCACTTACATGTAGGGGAGTACCTCCCCTACATGTAAAGTGGGGATGAATTTTTAATATTATAAATGCGACAGTGTGTTTGTTTGTTGGTTTGTCCTTCAATCACGCAACAGAGCTACGGATCGACGTGATTTTTTGCATGGGTATAGTTGAGGACCCGGAGAGTGACAGGCTACTTTTTATTCCGGAAAATCAAAGAGTTCCCGAGGGATCTAAAAAATTAAATCCACGCCGACGAAGTCGCGGGCATCAGCTAGTCGATAATAATTTTAAATGGTTATCATACTTCATACTTAATATTATAAATGCGAAAGTGTGTTTGTTTGTTGTTTTGTTTTTCAATCACGCCGCAACAGAGCTACGGATCGAGGTGATTTTTTGCATCGATATAGTTGAGAACCTGGAGAGTGACATTGCCTACTTTTTATCCCAGAAAATTAATCAAGAAAATTTAATTCCCGCGGGAATTAAAAAACCTTAATCCATGCGGACGAAATCACGGGCATCATCTAGTCATCTAAATATATAAAAGGAAAAGGTGAGAGTTCCCGCGGGAATCAACACACCTTAATTCACGCGGACGAAGTCGCGGGCATCATCTAGTATAATTATATAGGTAAAAAAATAATTTAACCTACTTCCAAACATTTAGTACCACGCAACGGCAAGTGCACCAATTTTTGTTTTACTTCCTTGAATAGTGATCCATTATTATGCCGGACGTATAAAGTTACGAAAACTGACCCTTTCTTTGCACAGGATCATGTCGCAAGTGAGCGCATGTATTCAGTACGGAGTACCGCCCGCGCATAGCAATGCGCAGACGAGCCCGAAGCGATGTCCTCATTGTGTAATTGATCGTTTTATAGCTCAATTCTTTGCCTTTATCTAGTTGCATCCAGTAGCATGGTGGTCGCTGTTTAGCAATTAGCTGATACCTACTTGTTAGCAATTTAAAAATATTATTGGTGTTTTTCAGTATACCTCATGAAACAATAAGTGTAACAGTGTCAACATACCTTTGTCAATATACGTTTCATGACGTATATTGACGACATTTGAATTTGACAGCGCGGGCGCGCCATCTTGCGCGCCATCTTGAAATATTAGTATAAAACGGCTGTTTTGACGATACGAATTCAGTCTCTGCCCAGAGACTCATCCGACTAGTAGATGCTTTCGTGTCTAGGTCGTTTAGTATTTGATTGAGGGATTCCGATAGCAATCGCACCCTTATCGAATAAATATTGCCTGTACGCTTAGTTTAGAGTAATTGATTAATTAATACTTTGATGTTAATTGTCCATTGGTTGATTTGTGCATTTTGATAATTACCCTCACGTTCAGACGGTGGTTTGTCTGTCGTGCTGTGGTTTAGCTGAGTGGAAAGGGGCCGTTATTGGGGATGGTGGAGACGGCTATAGGTAGGGTTTTAGCGTTTTAAGAGATGTATTCTCTTAAGGCGTGATTAGTTTTGAGCGATAAGTTCCGCTTCTGAGTCTATGTCTAACATACTAATACTCGAGCCAAGCTGAATTTGACTAATTATTATTCTCTACACCTCTTGCCTCAAAAACACTCTACGAAATATATTCTGTATATATGATCAATACAAAAAAAAGTTAGGTGTTCTTTTCTGACTTTTGTAACTTCTGGGCAGCTTGCTAGAAAATAAATAATGTCACCGAAAAATAGTAGAATGTCAGTATCGATTGTTATCGTAGACCGCTACTATTTGTTCTACAAATTGCCAATAACTATTAGAATAGAATAATAATAATAATATTTTTTTCAGATTGTAGTATTCATCTGTGTGGTAGGCGTGGCTTCCGCCAGCGTCGTAGCGCCACTGCCAGTAGCTGCGCGCGTAGAAGTTCTACCTCAATACTCATACGGCTACGACGTGCAAGACTCTCTGACGGGCGACTACAAGGGTCACCAGGAGCAAAGGAACGGCGACCTTGTGACCGGCTCGTACTCGGTTGTAGACCCCGACGGTACGAGGAGGATTGTGGACTACACTGCGGATCCTTTGAACGGATTCAACGCTATCGTCCGACGTGAGCCGTTGGTCGTCCCTGCAGCGAGAGTCATTGCCCCAGCACCAGTGGTCGCCCCCGCTCCTGCGCCAGTCTTCGCAAGAGCACCTTTATTAGCGCCAGGACCTGCTCCATTATATGCCCCAAGGCTACCCTACTACTTTTAGATGAATTATTACAATTTTGTTGTGTTGTTGTATATAGATATCTACCTACTAATTGAATAAGGCTTTTTATAATTGTTATTTATATTATTATTAAATGAATTGAAATTATGCAGTTGTTATTTTTAGCATTGATGTTGTAGGTATTGGGTTAGGGAAACTGATGGTGTTGAATGATTGTGTTTATACTTAAAGAAATCAAACTAAATGCTTTTTACGAGATTGTATCCATTGGTATATACTATACCAATGGATATAATCTCGTAAAATGGTCATTTTTGCAGGTAAGCAAGGAATTCAATGAATTGTGTATTTTATTATTACACAACTGAAACTTATTCTAACCGGTATTCTCAAAAAAGTGGTTGATTCGAAAATATTTGACGATTCGAAAGCACTTTGCATAATTTAATATAAAAAATTCTTATAAAAAACTCCCGCGCCACTACAAAGTATGTGACTGATTATTGATTTTTTTAAAACCGCTCGACCGATTTCGTTAAAATTTAAATGGGACCACCTGGGAAGTTTACCCTTTCAAACAAAAAAGAATTTTCCAAATCGGTTCAGGCGTCTTCGAGTAATCGATGAACACACATAAAAAAAAGATTCCGACGAATTGAGAACCTCCTCCTTTTTGAAGTCGGTTAAAAAGTTTATTTCAGTAAAAGTTATTAATTTCTAATTCTAAGTAAGTAGGTACTCCTAAGTCCTAATAAAAATTACTTCTCTTAAATATTAAAATACTACTTTGACCTTAGCTAATAGTACTTATACCTTAACTAAGTAGTACACCTAGGTGTTAATTTTACAGCTACTTTTACTATGTAGTAGGTAGGGTAAGTGACAAAAAGAAGCAAAATAACGATGACCGCATTCCGGCTACCATCGTGACCTTGTCTTGGCAACTTCAATTAAAAGCGAAAGTCAAAATGTCTCCGTGGGTTCAATTACCGGACCAGCTAAGTGTTGATATGACGTCATAATAATATTTCAAAGCGATTAAAATTCGTATAAAACGACTGACTAGCTTCGGCCCGCGATTTTAATAGATTTAGGTTGTTTTGTAGCCCGTAGGAACTCATAGATTTCACGACGGGAATGCAACCTACATCGATTTTTAAGAGCCTCTCAACACTCATACTTATCGTATTGGAAAATATTTTGAAACCTACTAAAAACGTTTCTACTTTGTAATGCTAATAATAATACAATAATAAATCAATAATATCTTTTAAAAAGGCTTTAAAAGCAATATTATTTAGGCAGGAAAAAATCATTACAATAAGAGATATTTCCGAGTCTTACAGGCACGATTTTTTACATGTGCTCTTCAATACCTGTAGCTATTCAGACACATTATCATGTAGTATTCATTTATTTTGGACGTTTACCTTTTAACCTTAGTTACCTTTAAATTACCTTTATATAACTATTTAATTTTATATTACCCCCAATTTATATATGTATCAACTGTTAACCGAAACACATGTTAATATCTGTATTTATTAATTTATTTCTTTTTCCTATTAGGTACTTATCTTGTATAACTGTCTCGTGGTTGGCTCGCGATTTCATTTAAGGCTATGTCTGAAAATCAGCGCTCAGCATTTTAATGTTGCAGCATTATGCTAAGGCAGTAGCCTTTTCAGCTTTAACATTTAGGAACAATAATATTATTTAATGATTAAGTTTTTGTCTGTATATTTTGTTTATTCTTAAACACCTTCTTGTTAAAAGCTGAATAAATGTTTATTTATTTATTTATTTAATGTCGACCTGTACATAATTACAATAAATTAAAAAGAAAAAGTAAATATTACAATATTTAATAACTTATACCAGCAGGTACAGAAACGAAAGGAAATTTGAAATTATGCTACTGGGATTTTGTACACTACAAATCGAATATCTGGAAACCCAGTGTATCAGATTTGGGAGGGGGTGGTAAAGCCCGTTCAGGGCCAGGTATAACCGACAGTCCCCTCTGGCGACGTCGCTTGCGCTCAGCTCGCGTCGCGCCAGCTTCAGGCTTACGCGGCAAAACGGCAAAGCGTCTCCCAGGCGGCACGGTGGACATTCTTTTAAACAGAACTTGAGTTTCAATAGCTTGAGCCTCGTCCATTACACTGATTATTTGTCTCTCACGCTGTATTATTGCTTTTCTTTCATCTGCAGTAACCGTTTCCGCTGCCATTTCAGCGCATTTAGATAAAAAGGCTTGAACGCGTTCTGGATCCTGTAACTTCTTTGAAAATTCATATGCCTCTTCTACTTGGATTCGCACCTCATTCGAATTGCCCTGCTGCATGTCACCGCTCATCAGCACGAAACAACCGTTGAGCCACCAAGTGACATTGCTTATTTCCTGAGCTTCACGCTGGCATCGTTTCGCATAGAACTTTGCAAGCGCATAGTTCTTTTGTGTACATAATAAACGAGCTAATTCGTACATTAACCAACATTTCATAGTCGAGTTTTCACACATTTCCAGGGTAGCTATAACCTTCGCAGTAGCTTGCTTTATATCAATGAACTTGTAAGGATAGTTTGCCATAACAGAATCAAATGATGTAGGCCGTCCAACTGGTAAACCCATAAGAAAAGCGATACGACGTCGGTTTCCTCTCTCGCTGAGGGTGTACGAGAGACGATGTTGGGATAAATAACCTTCTCCTACCGCACGGTATAAGCGGTCAGTATATGTGTCCTTATCAGGTAATGTACGCGGAGTTTTACCATCTAAGAACATTTGCATTCGCTCTGCCTGTGCAATCAAATCCATAACACGATTTTCTCGCATGCTCTTTTCAATTTGTTTCAAAAGTCTTTCAGCCGTTCGAGCTCCTATTTCTCGTTCTTTTATTAATACAGCGTCCTTATATTTATTTTGATGTTTTGATTCAGCTTTTTCGGCTAATTTTATGGTGTAATAAGGACGCTGTGAACGTAACATATCTTGTCTCTCACTAAGAGACCTTAAAGCTTCATGAACGAGTCTTTTTAATTCCACACTCCCCCCTGAATTCGCAGATTTCAAACGTTCGTCTTCCGTAAGCTCTTGAAGAAAAAATTTGTCATATGCCATTGGTCCTAAGTATTTCATAGCTAAAACACGTGCCAAGGTCAAATGTTTCCGTGCTTCCATTTGAGTAAGTTTTTTCTTTCGTTCTGGTTTAGGAATACGGGAAACATGTAGTGGCTTCTGGGGTTCATCCTCGTCCACGCGACCTGCCTTTGCCTCCATTTGCTTTATTAAAGGTAAAAAATCTAGCATCACAGTTCCTGCATTTACTCCAATGCAGTCTTGAATAGTTTCGACACCCTGATTAATTCCTTCCATGAAATAGGGTGGCTGTCTTCGATGCCTTGCACCTCTGAAATTCATCACGACTGACCTTTCAAAGTCTGACATAGTGTACAATGCCCGCGCTTGCATATTGCGGGCGTTCATGTTGCCAGGTTCCAATTTGAGCGCCAGTTCTGCATCGGAATATGCTTGTACAGGTTGCACTGCATCGGCACATACCTGACTGCGACCAGTAAGCAGACGGACATCGTCAGAAACATTGTTGTAGGCTTCATCGTAGGCTGCCTTAGCTTTTTCGAACTGTTCAAGGCGTCTTAAATAAGCGCCTCTTTCTCGATACACCGTCAATGCCCCGTAAAGTTGTTTTTCCTCCATGATTTAGTATTATTGTAAACGGTACTGTATAAATATAGTGGTAGGTAATTTAAATAACTAAAAATACATAATAATATCAATAACCTTCAATAACCGATAAAAAATAATAGAAACATGGAATTTTAGTACTACTTCCATGAATAGCAAATAGTTTATTTTGATTTTTTTGACAATTAAATCTTCTTTTTCATTTTTTATTAATAATATGATGTCTACAGAATAAATAATATACTTCAGGGAAATCTCCTTGAGATGTCTTCTGCCTGTTTGAAAAGTTTTCCAAACTGAAGAATGTATTTTTTTTTATCTGGCTTTACGGCTCTGGGTTCCAGCCCTTCTGAGCCTTGAAGAATGTATTATAGAGTAAGATCCCAGAGCCTTAAGACATAACTTATTTTCAAAAGGATGAAGCTTTAGGTTCTGAGTAGTGTCTCATGTACTTTCAATACGGCCTGCTTGTGGAGTTCGCTCTGTGGCACCTGGGCAGATACCAGGTGAAGAAGGTAACTAAAAATAAGAGTTACTTAACTTAAATTTAAATGGCTGATTTTTATATTTATTTTGTTGAATTATGGTCAAATAATGTTTAATAGAGGTTTTCAATAGAGGAGCAAATTATGGTCAATAGAGGTTTATGTATATTTTACAGGAAAAATAAAACCAACGCTCTAACTAGCTTAGTTTTTCCATTCAGTTCCATTTTTACCATTTTGGTAGCCCTAATGCCCTAATGGTTGGTTGGAGCCCTAATTATTTATTAATTATTACCTTAATAAAAAAATTCATATTATTTAAATGTAAAAACGAAACAGTATGTTTCATAATAGAGCAAGATCCCAGTGCCGCCAGACCTAAGTTATTTTCTCAGTAATTGTTTGTGTACGATAGAGTACTGTTCGAATGTCCTTTCAGTATATGCGTACTAGCTAGATTGTGCCGACGGCCAATTTCCAGATACCAGGTGCTAAAGGTAGGTAAAAACTAGAATAACTTATCTTAAATTCTCAGGGCTGATTTTCATATATGTTTTAAAGAATATTGTAAAAATTAATAAATTAATACTGCCAGACGCTTACCGCCGGCGGTTACTTTAGCCAGACGCTTTGAAGCTCCCAAAAATATATATAATTTAAGTTAACTTATATTCTCAGTTCTGATTTTTATACATGATACTCAGGGAACTATTGCGATATTATCTGTAAGCTGCCAGACCTATTGGAAGGGTCAAACATCCCCCCAGACACACATTATGCGTCCCCATATGTATGAGCGCTAGAACATGATTCACTTGTTTAAGTGTGTGAGAGATAATATCATCATACTATAATATTATAAATGCGAAAGTGTGTTTGTTGGTTTGTCCTTCAATCACTCTGCAACAGAGCTATGGATCGACGTGATTTTTTGCCTGGGTATAGCTTGCAGAGGATATTGCAATAGTTCTCTCTCTCTAGATCCTAAGCTATACCCAGGCAAAAAATCACGTCGATCCATAGCTCTGTTGCAGAGTGATTGAAGGACAAACCAACAAACACACTTTCGCATTTATAATATTATAGTATGATGATATTATCTCTCACACACTTAAACAAGTGAATCATGTTCTAGCGCTCATACATATGGGGACGCATAATGTGTGTCTGGGGGGATGTTTGACCCTTCCAATAGGTCTGGCAGCTTACAGATAATATCGCAATAGTTCCCTGAGTATCATGTATAAAAATCAGAACTGAGAATATAAGTTAACTTAAATTATATATATTTTTGGGAGCTTCAAAGCGTCTGGCTAAAGTAACCGCCGGCGGTAAGCGTCTGGCAGTATTAATTTATTAATTTTTACAATATTCTTTAAAACATATATGAAAATCAGCCCTGAGAATTTAAGATAAGTTATTCTAGTTTTTACCTACCTTTAGCACCTGGTATCTGGAAATTGGCCGTCGGCACAATCTAGCTAGTACGCATATACTGAAAGGACATTCGAATAGTACTCTATCGTACACAAATAATTGCTGAGAAAATAACTTAGGTCTGGCGGCACTGGGATCTTGGACCATAAAGTATTCAAATACTTTACTCTGAAACGCATGCATAATGCTCTCGCGCTCATACTCATGGTTGAATGATTTTTGTGTTTAGGGGATATTTGGTCATTACAATTTGACTGATTAAATATAACTTTGAAATAGTTGTTTTAATATTAATATATTATTTAATTTAAATATCAGTCATTTAAAAATAAGTTAAGTTCATTGGAGCTCTTTATTACTAATAGTTTTTCCACGTGAATAACACCATTTTGGCGCTGGCGCTGATTGCTAGCAAAATTGAAATGAATTGTATTGGGAAAGAGGTCAGTGTATTGGGATCCAAAGGTGTTAACTTTTATTCATCTTGTTTAATTGCAAAGAGAGTTTAATTAGTATTGGAGTTAAGTACTGATAGTTTATCATAAGTTTTACTTTTGCTATTAATGTTTAAAGTGAACAAATAAAAGTATGTTAGTAACAAAATGTTGTAATCTAACTTCTGAATGTGCCCAATGGATTGAAAGATTATGTATTTTTGTTGTTTGGTTTATTGGTCATGTTCAATCAGTCAATTATATTCGTAGTAAATCAAATTAAACGGCTACTACCGGTGCGACGGGAGCTGCAGTTAATCTGGCGTAAGGGCTGTAGTACGGCGCAGAGTACGCAGCAAACCTCGCCACGGGAGCAGTGTACGCTGCCACTTTAGCTACTGGAGCTACTGGTGCTGTGTAAGCCGCGTATGCAAGCGGGGCGGTGTACGCGGCTGTATACTTGGCGACCGGGGCGGCAACCACAGGTGCAGCCGCGTAACGCGCCGGCACAACTGCGGGCTCAGCGATCACAGCCGGAGCAGCAGCCACCAGCGGCTCCTTTCGCACGACCGCATTGAATCCGTTGACTGAATCAGCGGTATAATCGACAGTGCGGCGGGTGCCATCGGGGTCTACGAGCGAGTACGAGCCTTGGACAAGGTCTCCATCGCGTTGTTCCTGTTGACTCTTATAGTCTCCTGTCAAGGCGTCAGCTACGTTGTATCCGAATCGGTATTGCGGAAGAGGGTCGAACTCTTCAAGCCTCGCTGCGACCGCTGGTGCTGCAACTACGGGTGCCGCGGCTAAAGGAGCCGCTACGGCTACTGCACCAGCTCGGGCCAGCGCCACGAAGCAGGAGAAGATGACTATCTGTTAACAAAAATTTTACTTATTTCAATGTTTCACGTTCATAAGCTGAAATTCCTAAAGGTCGCGTTAGTGTTCGCGTGTGTCGTACTTGAAACAGTGACACGATTTTACGAGGGCAAGACTAGAGCAGTTGCGTAAAGTGTGCGCGGAGAAATTACTAACAAGTTGAGGATGCTTGTCAAGGACAACACCACGTCGCCCGCTGAATCTCAATGAAGCATTGTTAGGGTGTGAGTAAAGACTGAAATAAAATCTATCATGGGATGTCGGAAGTCATTATGTTACGACTTCGATTTTCCAGTGGGCTCTATGAAGATATAACAGTTTTTATGGAGCATTAAACTTTTTTGTGAACTTTATTAGATAGCAGCTAGTAGACATTATGTTATTATTAGAATTAATTTTAGAGTTGATTTTATAATAACATGTTTGGAATAACTTAATTTTATTAGAAACTTTTGATAGCGGATAAATTTCGGAAAGATACGAGTATATGATTTCCTGAATATGTTTTACGACAGTGATGTTATGGCTAAAACAATTAGTTTTGGGAAAAGTGAATTACAATGTTTACCTGAAAAACCATTGTTGTTTGGATGAGGTGATGAAGCCAAGTATGACTATGCTCCTGAAGAGTTCGGCGTGGTATATATAGTGTTGCAGATTGTGACACCAGGCCAAGTTCGAACTTAGTATTGTGTCTGCGCATCACTATTGGATGTGCTCGCAATTGGAAATGAGCCGTAGTTTATCAATGACGGAAAATCTGTTGTTCTTGACTTTCCGCCAAAAATGAAGAAACTCCACAAAAACCTAAAGTTTTTACCTGGTTAATGCAAGGCTTGCGCTTGACTGCAATCATAGCGGATGGAAAGCTGTATAAGTTTAGATTAAAAGTTCACAGCTAAGATAGAATTGAGTTTTAATTAAGTAATTTAGCTACTTGTGTAACCTGTCAAAATGTGTTGTGAAGCAGTGATAGCCTAGTGGTTAGTACTGCGGTCTCCTATTCGGGGGGTCGCAGGTTCGATCCCGGGCACGCACCTCTGACTTTCTAAGTTAAGTGCGTATAAGAAATTAAATATCACAAGCTTCAATGGTGAAGGAAAACATCGTGAGGAAACCTGCACACCTGAGAGTTCTTCAATGTTCTCAAAGGTGTGTGAAGTCTACCAATTCGCATTGGGCCAGCGTGGTGGTATATGGCCTATAACCCTTCTCTGAGAGGAGACTCTCAGTAGTGAGCCGTTGATGGGTTGCTGATGATGATGTAACATGTCAGTATCATCTGACCGAATATGTGGCACATTCATATTGTTTATCTTATGATCTTATATTATTTATATACTTATTAGGGCTCCGTACTCAAAGAGTGCCAACGGAACCCTATTGCTAAGTCTCCGCTGTTCGTTCGTCCGTCTGTCTGTCTGTCTGTCAGCGGGATGAATCTCGTAAACCGTAATAGGTAGACAGTTTAAATTTTCAGAGTGTATTCTATTGCCGCTTTAACAGCAAATAATAAAAATAAAATTAATTTAAAAAATAAAGGGGCTCCCATACTCCGGACTCCCCGAATCATAATAACAAATCGATTGACACTTTATTCAGCAAAATCGACTCAGCAGTCTACGGTGTAACATACGCAAAATAGACACATACATACATACATACTTCGACTGCTAAAATCATAACCCTTCCTTTTGGGTTTGCCGCGGGAGTAGCGGTAAAAATGGCTAAGTGCGTGTCGGTCGGGCCATGCGCGTGTAGGGTTGCTTACAGATGCCCCAAAGATGCCCGTTGTTGCGTTGATTCTCTGGTTTATAGTGTATCTTAACTATGGTTGATGCGTTGAAGGACAAAGCACAAACAGGCACACATTTATAGTATTGTAGAAGAGATTTTGGTACTTATAAAATATACGTATAATTACGTCAAAAGTTAGCAGTGGAGGTCTAAAATGCCTCTGTCTACATGTAACATATAATGTAGCGTCCACTGAAGAGATAACTGTGTGGGGCTTGATTGCATAGTTACGAGTACAATCCGCTCATTACAATTAATTTAATTATTATATAGTCGGAATTTTAATTCGATTCCAGATTTGACAATTTCAGTGTTGCAACGTTATGACAAGTACTAAATAGTGACGTTACGAAATTATTCGATACGGAAATGGAATATTTCCGAATCGATTCCTCTCGTTTATAGTAGTATATCTAAACAACTACTACTTTAATAAGAAACTAAGTATGTCAGGAAATTAAATATTTCTGAACGGATAATTTAGTTATGACGATTAATTTTATTAAGGATCTGAGAGTTTTCTTTAATAATTGTGTGTGAAATAAATAAAAAAATGTGATCATGAAGGAACATGAGAAATAAAACAAATAGATGTATTATGGTAATATTTTATTTTATAAATCATCGCCGTCTTCGCTATCGCTATCGCTGTCACTTTCTGTAACATGTATTATAAATGTGTCTGTGATATTGTCAATTAAAATATCTAGCCTACTCATTTTTTCCTCTTCTTTGACAACATGGGATACGCATTTAGACCATTCGGTAGCCGTAATTTTTTGAATGCCTTCCTCAAATAAATTTCTCACGTCTGTCAATTTGAAGGTTTTATTATTTTGAGCTACATGCCCCTTTACCTGCGCCCATATCAATTCGATAGGGTTCAGCTCGCAATGGTAAGGGGGCAGTCTTAAAACCGTGATCCCATGTTGTGCTGCCATTTCGTCTACAGCGTACTTATTAAAAGACTCGTTATGTGGAATCAGTTCTAAAAGCGTAGCTTTAACCATATCTGGTTGGCTGAGGATCCATTTTGATGGAAAACCAAAACAAATAGATTCACTCAAAGTTCACAAAAAAACTATAAACGTAACAACAAACACAACGTAACAAAACTTTAACAAAAACCCAACAAAATAACAAAATATCGATTCGCAATGAAACAAGATATTCGTGCAGTCAGACTGGGAGAATGAAGCCAAATGACAAGATAAACAAAATGGCGATAGCTGCACGAGCGCGCACGGGTTGCCAATACAGAAAACTATCTAGGTTCTTTTATTATAAGTTTTGTTTTTAATATAAAAAACAAAAATATTAACTTTTTATAAAATAAAGCAGCGGTTACTAATTAATAAATAATTATTATGAGTAATTATGTATTTATTTAAATAAAAATCAATAATTTAGTCTTTAATTGGCACACCAATATTATGATTACATAAACATAAATCGCGATTGTTTATCGATTTTTGTGTTCATCACTACACTATTGTCACAAATATCGATACTTTGCCCATTTTTAACCGAGCTATTCAAAGATAAATCACTAACTAACTGTCCTCCGCTCTCGACCACGCGGCACTCGCTTTATCCCCCCCCATTTTTCCCACTCTTTGCGTAATTTTGTCGGGGCTACACGTGCTTATTCCTGATTGGCCAACGCAACCATGTTTGCCAACAACTAACAAATCACCAACATAAACAAGTGTTGCCACACTGAAAGAATTGCCACTTGAAAAATTCATTTAACACCGTCTTTTTTATAAAATCATGACATTCGGCCATCCGATATCGTGCAGCCTCCGGCGCACGTACCCTACTAAAAATCTGATAACCGCATACCTTACATACATAGATATAGATATTTCTATATATCTATATCATACACACAATATAAACCGTTTAGCTGGAATTTTGCACTTCAACACTGTATTATCAACATGTATTAGAATAACAACATAAAATAATATCCATAATTTTTTTGTTAATATACCCACACTACATTTCAACTAAATTGATATCCTTTTGTATATGTATAACCTAATTTTTGATCATGACATTCGGTCGTAATTCTCACTGGACTTATTTTATTGTGAATCAGATTCGAAACTAATTATCTTTACTAAGCTTGATCATTATTTTAATATTACGAATTACTCTAGCACTAACCAATTAACACCAATTTCATATTACACTACACTTATAGTTATAGAAACTTTAGACCCACAGAACATAAACTCTCTAACGAGAGGTTTAGACCTATATAAGAACTATCTCGTGCTACGTGAAACAACTACTCATCGTAGCTTAGCCAGCACAGTCTCTAAGATATTTTAGGAGCGAGGTTAACACAACTCATTCAATCCTTCTCATTTTATTATAAAAATGTCATTATCTCACTCAAAATCCAATCTTCAGACTAAATATCTCAAGACTAAAAATTCAAAATTTTAATTTATTCGCAAATTCAACCCTAAACCTTTTCATTTCATTCAAATCTTTATTCGTTCTATTAACCTCAACATAATTTTTAGTTAAAGTTAACAATTTCTTTTAACTATCTGTCAATTACAAACTAAATTTATATTGCATTATTTGCATATTTGCATTCATAATCTCTGTCTAGTCAATTAGACAATAATATTAAGTACTTAAATTTTTAAGTTTTAAATTAAAAGTTCTGGTTCGAAATACCGCAACCTAGCGGGAAGAACCAGTAAAAATACCGCAACAAATATTTACTAATTAAGTCATTTTTTTATTACTATTACGCTGTTTCTTTTCAATCATGTTACTGAATATGGTATACTGACTATTCACTTAAATACCATCTTGAAATCGGAAATCAATTAAGTGACTCACTCACTTCGAAAGCAAACTTACTTCACCTTGGTTTGGTCTACTTTAAGCAAATTCCAATAATATCAAATTATCTCTTATTTATCCTAAAAAAGTAGTTTATCCCACCACCACATACGTGAATGCGGTGCCATCAGTTCTGTATTATCGAGTATTGCAGTCTACGAATTTATAAAAATATCACGCAATAATTTGTCTTTTCAAAAAAAGTGTTTTACCCTACAGATTTACTGGCTACAACCCAGAACTTGTATCAAATAATTAATTATGTTATTCATTTCTTTAAACAATGTTTTCATCTTAAAATTGCTTATTTATAAAACATTCATTATCAAATATTTAAAAAAAAATCATTCACAGTCTAAATAGTAATTTAAATAATATAAAATTTATTATTCATCCAAAAAATATAGTCAACAAGAAAATAATATATCTATATAAATCTAAAATAAACAATCACTAATTTGTATTAAAATAACTAAATAATCGGCAATCAAAGCAATTAATTTGTTCGTTAATGGTAAACGGTTCGAATTCTGAGAATCTATCCCTAACATTACTAATGCCGTTCATCTCTGTTTCAAGCAGTCGCAATATATATTTTTTTTTATTCGCAGGTGATCTCAAAACCTCTAGCTACTAATCAACACTGAACTTGATTGCTAGATCCTTTAAAAATACCTAGACACTCTAACTATATCCGTCCCTATCGATTTGTAATGTACCTGACGAACGACCTCTCAAAATCACCATTCCTTCATTTCTATAATTTTATGCTTGTTGTCAACGAAACTCTCTTTTTACCATACCAATTACTAAATCAGATTGGAAATGTTCAGAAAAATCTTTCGTTCACCGCATTATTGCCTATGAAACTCACTACCTCAGCATATTAAAGACAGTCAATACACACTTTCAAATTTAGAGTGAAGCAGCACTATCGTTCTTAATGTACTGTATAGAATTATAATTTTTATATAAATGTTTATGAAAATATTTATGTATTTTGCGTATTTATGGTTTATTATATAATTTATTTAAAAAAAAATTAACTTCATTGGATAGAATGTTATTGTACTACCATGTACATCTGTTAGAAAACCAAAGAGTTTAACATCGCTTCAACGGAACTTAATAACCGTTAGAAAAACTACGCGAGCCCTCACAAAGCTCAGCTTTTTGCTAGTACATTATTATAGTATATAATTATATAAGGATGTACATTTTATACCCATGCACCACTTTTTAATTTCACCTCTCACTTTTGAGCAAGATGAAAGAAATCTCCACATAGAGGTAAGCTTCACCTTTGTCCAATTCATCTGATAATAGATTTTAAGAGATTTTTTTTCTTGTACATAAATAATAAAAATAACATAAATATATTCAAATTCAATTCAAATCCAATTCAAATTCAAATTAAGTATTTATAAAATTAATGATATTATCGTTCAAAACTTCCATGAAGTGTTTCTTTTTAAAATATTATCTTTTAAATTTCTACTACAGGCGCAAGTTGACGTTCAATGCGTTGAAATACTTATTTATAAAAAAATAAATAATCTGCTTGCCTATCTTTGTAGAACCAATGCTGGAAAATTTTTAAATATGCGTCAACTTGTGGGCACTTACATTAAATAGTTCATAAACACACACATTAACTTTCTCTAAGGAAGGTTTAAGAATGCCACTAATAAAGTATTTTTTTAATGCCATTAGCACAGTTAAATACGAGTAGATCTAAATCAAGACAAGATAATTTTAAGAATAAGACAAAATAACATTAGATATAATTCCAAGTATTGCACAATATTTTGCTCCATTTTACCTTCGTAAGTGTATTTTAACCTACTCGTATGTTTCTTCAGTTTCAATCTGTCATTAATCATAATATGTAAGTATACGATGCAACTGTTTATTTATTTTCCCTAAGAATAATCTTAATTTTCATCGCAATAAATTGGTAAATCGATCACCAAATTGATTTACAAGAATTATAAATAATAATCAATAATTCATGATTAAAACCTCGTCAATATACCCCTATCGTACCCGTAATGAATATCCTCAAAACACAAATGTTTCATCAACTCACAAAGAAACAGTTCATTAGAATATATTTATTATAACATTCTTTATCAAAGAAAAGTTCATATTCATCATATTCATCAACTTCAAATATTCATAATGATAATATTAGGTAATTCTCAAAAGCACTATATGTCACTAACATATTTGCTACCAAAGCTTGCTACTGGAGTTATATACAAAATAATAATAATATGTATATATTTATTTATGTAATCTATATGTAATCTAATCTATATGTATGTATAGTATTTATTTATGTAATCTATATGTAAGTTTATTTATCTGTGTGTATATATTTATGTTTATAATACTTTTTGGCCCTATATCTATTTATTTTGTATGCGGGTGTGAGAGTCATAATATATAGAGAAATAATATGTATTATTATTTAAAACACTCCACGTATTAATTGCGATTTCCCGTTTCTCAGTTCATCAAGTCAAGTTCTTATGAATAAAATATTGCATGTACCTACCATACTCTGTAATCAAGTAGGTACGCAATAAAATTTTCTAAAAAGTGAGTAAGTAAATAAAGATTCATCAAAAAAAGTTATCTTCAAAAACATACTGATCTTACTTAGATAACTTATCTTGTACATGTATACCTATTATAAACTGTCAAATTCCCGATTGCAAAGAATTTAAAAATAACCCTCTTTTTGTCCGTTTTCTTTTTTTTTTGAACCCTACTTACGCGATTATTCATACAAACGCATTATTATAAAGCAAAGTATATAACATAGACCGAGACGTGATTCTTCAAACTTTTTTTTATACATATATACCAACTTAAACTACCCGAAGATATATTTATTTCGTTCAATAATAACTTCATTTGATATATTTATTTAAAAAAAATATTTGTAAGTCCTACAAAACAACGCAACATAAAATGCACGCGGTCAACCAATCGCGTATCCTACCCGTAAATGCTGATCAAAAAGCTACACGACCACCTAATAATGAAGAAAGTACTCTTAATTTCATCTGATTTTTGACAGTCTTGCCTTTTCATATTATGATTAAAGTTTAAGCCCTTCTTGCCCTCGCGGCCAATTAAGAACAATTATTATATTGACAAATATTTACAATCATGCAGGTGATCTTAAGTTTATCATCAAAGGACAATCTTGCCAATCTGAGTAGTCTACTCTAATTCGTATCATTGGGCATTTTTCCCTTAATCGTGTCACAGGCTTTCTTACCTTCGTATCACCTAAATGATTGCTAATAAATTACTTATGATATAATTCACTGTTACACTTTGTCCACCTCTAAACCACTATTATTTATCCCACTTAGGTTTATTCAATTTTTTCAGGCTAATTACTGTATTTAGGAAAAACGGCAATTTCAAAGTTTGGAAAAAATATATACTAAAAGAAGTTGGTTAAAAAAAATAAAACAGCAGAACCCTTTAAAAGAGATTCACTCATGTCCAATAATGATAATCATTCTCGATTTCGGCTTGGTTCTGATGTTATTCTACTAGGCGGGTAGATCCAAATTAAGAATTGAATCTTAGGAAGATAATGAAATCATGGCGGAAAACGTGTGGCATAGTTTGCATCACGTACACGATACTTAAAAAATTTACCAATATTTCCTTAAATATTATAAAAATATAAAAATATTGAAATAAAGGTCTATGATATGAAAACTATTATAGTAGTAGTAGGTCTCCTTTTTTTTACGGAAATATTTTTAATTCCTACAATGTGCCAAGATAAATTTATTCTGTCAATAAAGTGTACCAAATAACTTTTTAGAATTAAATTTCTCAAATAGAGAACATATTTCAGTGCTGTTTGAAATTATAGAACTTATCTTCCTAGGACGCACACTAGTATCGTGAACCGAAAAAAAAGTGGATATAACACTATCATAAAGTTTAACTATCAAAATATTATGTATGACATATTTTATTGTTTTTCAATTGAATGCAGATACTTAACTGAGAATTTACACGCCATGCATAATATGGCAAAATATGAAAGAAAATATGATTACAATATATTACTATCGCTTTACTACTCACATTTAGCAACTAAACGATTTCATTTCATTTCATGTATAACTTGACACTCTCACTTATCTTTAAGACACCCGTAGTCCGCCAAATAAAATTTATCACTTCTTTGAAATCCACGGCACACTTTGCCACTGTTCGAATGTCTATGGACGCACTGGTCCAATACAGTAGGTAACATACATAGTTACCATCAACAGACACACATGGTCCAATACAGTAGGTAAAATACTTATTTACCGCCTATAGACGCACTGATCCAATACAGTAGTTAACATACATAGTTACCATCAACAGACACACATGGTCCAATACAGTAGGTAAAATACTTATTTACCGCCTATAGACGCACTGGTCCAATACAGTAGGTAACATACATAGTGACCATCTACAGACACACATGGTCTAATACAGTAGGTAACATAATAGTTACCGTCTAAAACTAAAACTATCATTTTGACTCAGCTCATAGTCTAACTATGCCTTTCAAGTAAGAAGGCTTAGAATCAAACATATCTATCAAACTTTGGCTGCCACAAACTATCATTTTCACTCAACTCATTATTTTATTTTACCCTCCAAATAAAACATGACGAAAATTACAAATCTTGATTGCACATTACATTTTTAGTCAGTTGAAACGAATGGCATTAACACACATGGTTAAAACTTAAAATAAATAAATTAATTAAGGACTTACATAACTTCACTAATATAGTAACCTGGATACATATGAACACACTTACAATCATGTTGTACCTGCATTTTTGTGAATAAAATTTCATTCATTCATTTATTCACACTTAGTCCAATATAGAATAAACTTTGTTAAATCTCACAGATTTATATTCACTCGCTATCCTTATCAACCCCACACTGTTTATAAACTGTTCATAGAGTTCGCAACTGTATTAATATTATCTGCCTTAACTTAACACCGGCAAAATTAAACTATGAAAATTATATAATGTGGGTACTATATAAATGATTCTTATTTGATGTCATACCTTCAACACTTTTAACATCTTCTAAATGTATCGAGTTCTCATAACATAAGAAAGACTATTTCTCCAAATGTTGAATATAGCAAGGATACATTATCAAAGAGTCGCTTTGACCAAATGATCCAAACTGATATGTCAACATAGCTTTTCGTCATGATCATACGGGATATAATCCAATATGAAAATTGACCTACCCGAAATTAATGATGGGTGTCGCAATGCTAACAATATCACAGGAAAACAGTACCAAAGAGTAGCCTTAGCCAAACGTTCCAAGTGATATGAGAATCACTGTAGTGTTAATAAAATTATTGTAAAGGACAAAGCCTTTCAACAACTTATTACTAAATTAACACCATTAATTCCATATAAAACACTATAATCTTAGCTAATCGAAAAATAATTATTCACAACTATTTTGAAGGTATAACATTTCATACAAAGTAATCACTTCTTACATACCATTGGGTTCATATTGTCACTTCTGAAGCTGTCACAAATATCGATACTTTGCCCATTTTTAACCGAGCTATTCAAAGTGATTTCACTAACTAACTGTCCTCCGCTCTCGACCATCCGGCACTCGCATTATCCCCCCCATTTTTCCCACTCTTTGCGTCATTTTGTCGGGGCTACACGTGCTTATTCCTGATTGGCCAACGCAACCATGTTTGCCAACAACTAACAAATTACCAACATAAACAAGTGTTGCCACACTGAAAGAATTGCCACTTGAAAAATTCATTTAACACCGTCTTTTTTATAAAATCATGACACTATTATATGTGGTATCATTATTTTACAAAATGACAGTAGCTAATGTCAAACGTGGAATCGAATTATAATTCCGACTATAGACCTAAAACTGTGATTGCTAAAATCTCTTCATATTATTTACTATAATCTGCTTGTGTGTTAATTTAATAGATTAACAACGAAAAATCTCTTGCAGGTTTCAAGGTGATGCTCTTTATTATAATATCTATGTTATGATACAATATCCTACTTGATCTACTATCTATCTATATATATAAAAGAAAGTGGTGTTAGTTACACTATTTATAACTCAAGAACGGATGAACCGATTTGGCTGAAAATTGGTGGAGAGGTAGCTTAGAACCAGGAGACGGACATAGGATACTTTAAAAAAAAAAACAGAATAGGGGATTGATGCGATTTTTTGCATGGGTAATGTAATGGATGTAGTAGTGGTTCCTCAGACCGGGAGAGCTACTTTTTATCTCGGATAATGAAAGAGTTCCCGCGGGAGTTTTAAAAACTAAATCCATGCGGACGAAGTCGCGGGCATCAGCTAGTAATTTAATAAAAAAATATTTTTAAAAAACCGACTTCAAACACCCGCGCCACTATAAAGTATATAATATATTGTTGATCGTATTAAAACCGCTTGACTGATTTCGATAAAATTTTAATGCGACCACCTGGGAAGTATAACCTTTAAAAAAAAAGTAAAGTTTTTGAGTAATCGGTGAACATAGATTAAAAAAATAAAAACCCGGCCAAGTGCGAGTCGAACTCGCGCGCTGAGGCTTCCGTACTCCAGAAGATAAAAAAGCTATGCTAGTCAGAGCGTTGATTTTATTTTTCCTGTAAAATATACATAAACCATTGACCATAGGGGGGGGGGGACATTTTGGCCGATTAATCAAAAACTATTATGTATAGAAATAAAAAAAAAACTGATTTAGAATTTACAAGTAAAAGCCTATCATATGATACCCCATTCGGTATAGTTATTTTATTTTGAAATCGGGGGTTCAAACCCCCGATTTTCCCCCTTTTTTTAATAAAACTAAAAATAATTTTCCATTTATTTTATTCCAATGATGTTGGGGCACTATTGTACACAACTATTCCAAATTTCATGTCGATAGCTTTAATAGTTACTGAAATAATCGACTGAGACAGACGGACGGACGTACCGAGAAAGTCTCACCATAAGGATTGTGTTGCGTTACAGCAATGGTTGCAGTGTAACAGCGTGTTCTTGCAGAGAGATCGGTGAAGGAATAAAGAAACACAGACTGCAGTGTCTAATGGTAGTGGCATATATTACATATTTACAAAGGTCTTTTATACTAATAAAATTACGAATAAAAAGGTGGGAGAAGTTGGTGCTCAGATATTATGTACGTGCGAAATTTGCTGATTAATGTTATTATAAGTTGTTGAAATAAATTACAAGGTAATTATCGCGGAATTAAAATATGCTATGAGGTATGTATGGTCACGTCCCGTAAGTGCCATAGATATTCCCCCCTTTAGGGAAAAAATGACGTATACATCAAAAGGGAAGAAAAACTACTACTAATTAACATTGTTGAAAACGAACTGTAGGACGAGATATGCGTCCTGAACGTCCTAACCTTCTGCTGTTGAATCTCTCTGTGATCTGTTGCTATGTCACGTTTGTTGCTGTTGTTACGCTCGTCGATCTCTTCGTTCAACAGAAATGCTGGCTTGATCCGGTCTATTGATACGTTGTATTCTTTGCCGTCTCGTTTAATGGTGAAGACTTTATCGTTTCGTCTGATTACACGGAAAGGTCCCTCATACGGAGGAGTTAAAGATGGACGTAGTCTATCGCACCTCAGGAATACGTGCGTACAGTCTGACAGGCGCGGGTGGACGAAAACGTTTCGATTTGAACTCTCTCTTTGCGGAATGTTCGTGGCTCGACTTATGTTTTCTTTGATATCTTGAACGAATTCGGGGTATGTGGTCTCTGTCTTGTCGCCGAAAAAACTTGCCGGTAACCGAATAGCTGTGCCATAAACGAGTTCTGCGGCGCTATAGCCAGTATCTTGTCGATAACTGGAACGTATGCCTAATAGAACTGATGGCAATTCTTTTGTCCAATTCGCTGTGTTTGCACGAGCCCTTAATGCTGTTTTTATCGTCCTGTGTAATCTCTCAACTTTCGCATTAGATTGTGGGTGGTAAGGTGTGGTCCGGATCTTCTCAATTCCCATTAATTTTGCGAGACTTTTAAGTATCTCACTCTCCATTTGAAGCCCCAAATCTGACGTTAAATGGATAGGGGTTCCGTACCTGCAAATCCATCCTTCATACACCAGTCTGGCTACCGTGGTGGCTGTAATATCAGATACAGGAAAAGCTTCTGGCCATGACGTGCATCGATCGATCATCATTACTAAAAACCTTTTGTTTTGTGATGTAGGTAATGGTCCGA
The DNA here is from genome assembly GCA_029955525.1 of Oeneis ivallda. Taxonomy (NCBI): domain Eukaryota; kingdom Metazoa; phylum Arthropoda; class Insecta; order Lepidoptera; family Nymphalidae; genus Oeneis; species Oeneis ivallda. The sequence continues at coordinate 9,971,184 of JARPMR010000022.1, forward strand.
CGATGTCAATATGTATGTGCGAAAAACGCTGTGCAGGCATAAATTTCCCGAGTGGCGATACTGTGTGCCTATGCACTTTTGATAGTTGGCATGGTATGCACGAATCGCACCACTGATTTATTTCTGTGTTCATTTTAGGCCAAACGTAATTTCTTCCGATTAATTTCCTTGTCGTGTTTTTGCCAGGATGGCTGAAGTTGTGATAGCTGTCAAAAATAGTTCTTCTAAGTTGCTTCGGAATGTATGGTCGCGTAATTCCAGTAGAAATGTCGCAATAAATCTTGCTATTTGTATTGGGTACTGCTACTCGCGTCATGTGTAATGACCTATTTTGTTTGAGTTGCTGTAGCTCGATGTCACCCTCTTGGTATTTTTCTAGCTCAGAATAATCGATAACGGTGGGTAACGTGATAGTTTCCACAACTCGAGATAAGGCGTCAGCCACTACGTTGTGATTCCCGCTTACGTGCTGTATATCGGTGCTAAATTGTGATATAAAATTCAAATATCTTATTCTCCTCGGAGTGTCATCTAGTGACGGCTTCTTGTCGAAGGCGTGCACCAATGGTTTGTGGTCGGTGTAAATCGTAAAAATGCGACCTTCTATCAGTCGTCGGAAATGTTTTACCGCCATATAAATTCCGAGTAGCTCTCGATCATAAGTTGAATACTTGACTTGCGTATCCGATAAGGATTTTGAAAAATATGCAATAGGTATCCATTTTTGCTTGACCTTTTGTTGTAAAACTGCACCGACGCATTTTAAACTAGCGTCGGTCATTATTGCGATCGGTGCGTTTTCATCAGGAAATGCTATCGTTGCAATGTCACGTAAATCTTGCTTGCATTGTTGAAAAGCACACTCAGCCTCTGCGTTCCACTTAATCAGCGTATTATCGTTTTTTCTTGAATTTATTAAAAATATGTTGAGTGGAGCTTGATGATTGGCGGATTGCTTGATTGCATGTCTGTAAAAGTTGACCATGCCCAGGAAACGACGAAGTTCCTTCACAGTTTTGGGTTTGGGATAATCGATGATTGCTTGAATTTTTTCTTGTGTTGGTTTCATTCCTTGGCTCGTTATATGATAACCAAGAAAATCTAGTTCTTGTTTGGCGAACTCGCATTTGTTCATGTTGATTGTAATACCATTTTGTTGCAATCTCTTGAAAACTGTTTCCAGATGTTTGTAGTGTTGTTCTTCGGACTTGCTTGCAATTAATATGTCGTCGACAAAAATGAAAACGTAGTCCAAATCTCGGAATATTGAATCCATGAATCTCTGGAAGGTCTGTCCTGCGCTACGTAAACCGAAGGGCATTTTTAAAAATTCGTATAAACCGATCGGTGAAACGATCGCGGTTTTCTCGGGTTCCGCTACTGGTATAGAATGATAAGCCTTCCGCACGTCGATTTTGCTAAATATGTTTTTCCCGTTTGCGATATATGTAAAATCCAGTAACCTTGGCAACGGGTATCTGTCTGGAACAGTAATCTTGTTAAGGGCGCGGTAGTCACCGCAAGGTCTCCATTCACCATTCTTCTTTTTCACCATGTGCAATGGACTGGCCCATGGGCTACTGGATGGTCTGCAAATTCCCATCTCCATCATCTCTTGAAATTCTTTTTTGGCGATTTTGTACTTGTCAGGAGGAAGTGGGCGAGCTTTGGCGCATACTGGAAATCCTTCCGTGATGATGTGATGTTGAACATTGTGTTGCGTAGGTCCTTTCATTGAAGTTGGCCTTGTAATACTTTCGTATTTTTCTAGCAATTGTTTGAGAGGAGCGGATAAGTTGTAGTCGATGGAGCGGACGGACGGAATATTTACTTGTATAGAATTCATTGGTTTCTTGATTTCAGTTGTTTTGTCGATTAAAGTTTTTCCGTGTATGTCTACCAAAAGTCGGTAGTGGTCTAGGAAATCAGCTCCTAATATAGGCATCTTGACGTCGGCAATAACGAAGGTCCAGATGAATGGGCGGCGTAACCCCAAATTTAAGGTTAGGGTTTTTTCTCCATATGTATTGATAATGGTTCCGTTGGCGGCAAATAATTTTAACTCGCTTGCCTTTTTTGAGCTCTGTGATGGCTTTGAAATGACTGAAATGTTCGCCCCAGTGTCCACGAGGAATTGATAACCACTGTTAGAGTCGGTAATCGTTAGGCGATTTGAGGGAAGAATAGCACAGAGTCTCGCCGCACGCTGTGCTGAATCTAGTTTTCCGAATGTTTGTTTACCCAAGAACAGGGTTTTTCACACTTTCGAGCTTTTTCTTTAAAGTTTTTATGATAGTAACAAAAATTGCTTCGTTGTTCCGATCGTGAATGCAGGCGTGAACTTGACCTAGGTCTATTGTACCGAGGTTGACTAAAACTGCTGCGTCGATGCATTGTTCGCGAGCGGTCATTGCGTAGCGCTGCAATTTCTAACTGCATCGTTGCAATTTGTGACGTCAGTTGGGTGATTAAATTTATGTCAGCTGATGCCGAAGACAATATGTTCGTATTGCAGCGGCTGTTCTCGTAGATGCGATCAGCCATTTCGCTTAGCTTGTCCAGTGCCAAATTTTCGGAAATCACTAACACGGAGGTTACGGAAGGGAGGAAGTTGTCTCATCCATAATAAACGTAGTGTGTCGTCATTAATCTTGCCGCAGCCAGCTTCTTTCATTTTTCTTTATAGTTGAGATGGCTTTTGATCTCCCAGGTCCATCTCAGACAAAAGCTTATGGAATCGCCGATGTTCGCTTTCTTCATAACAGCTGATGAGCCGTTCCCGGATGCAGTGGTATTTGTTCTCTGAAGGCGGACTCATTAAAATGTCGCTGACTTGATGGATGACGTCTTTGGGTAATTTTGATACGACCGCGTTGAACTTGTATTCATCGCCTTGCTTCTGCGGAGCCACAATTGCGTCAAATTGAGAGAACCAAAGACGCGGTGAATCCGTCCAGAACTGCGGAATCCTCTCTGCTATTGAGATTGATGCCACTAAGTCTGTGCTGCCATTGAGTTGTTCGTCTGTATTGTTGCCAGCGCCGAAACCTTTGACAGGTGTTTGACGAGCCATGTTGAAAAAATGTAACTCACAATGATGAGGATGTCTTGATGTGTTGGCCGATCTCGTTGGTTGGTTGGACACGTTGGGTACGATCTCGTCGAATGATGACGTCGGATGACTCGGTTGAGGATCACTGCTTCGTACGTCGGGAAGCAGAATCACGTTGAGGTTTTTCACGGTCGGGAGCAGAATCACGTCGGTCGAGAGCAGAATCTCGTCGGGAGGATCACGTTGAGCAGAATCACGTCGGGGTCACCACTGTTGCGTTACAGCAATGGTTGCAGTGTAACAGCGTGTTCTTGCAGAGAGATCGGTGAAGGAATAAAGAAACACAGACTGCAGTGTCTAATGGTAGTGGCATATATTACATATTTACAAAGGTCTTTTATACTAATAAAATTACGAATAAAAAGGTGGGAGAAGTTGGTGCTCAGATATTATGTACGTGCGAAATTTGCTGATTAATATTATTATAAGTTGTTGAAATAAATTACAAGGTAATTATCGCGGAATTAAAATATGCTATGAGGTATGTATGGTCACGTCCCGTACGTGCCATAGATTGCATTTATACCATTTTGGTACGGAACCCTAAAAAAAGATTCCGACGAATTGATAACCTCCTCCTTTTTCGAAGTCGGTTAAAAACCACTATAAACAACCTCCCATTTCAGCTCTATTTTCGAAGAAAATAAAAATATTTTTCAAATTATATAATTTGCTCTGAGGCATACGTCGTATTTAAGCCATGGATCTAGGAATTACGACTACATAATAAGCAAACTAATCCAAACACTGAGTATTTAATCGCTCCCTTTTAGCATTAGCAAGTGCTGCGAGCTGTCAATGTCACACTGGACAGACGGGCGTAGTCGCACTATAATTTGGTATGGAACCCTAAAAAAGCCGAGTGATTTACTCAGTGTGGAACCCCAAACCCATGTAATGTTCAGTGCGTATTTTTAACCGACTTCAAAAAAAGAGGTTATCAATTCGACACGTATGTAAGTATGTAATATTATTGGAACTGCAAAATATTCACAAATGATAATCTTCCTTCCAAACAAACAAATATACAAAATATAGGTGTATGAATGTATGTATGTTTGTCCACGCATTTCTCCAAAACTATTTATCGGATAATGATCTTTCTTTTTTATTTTCTTACATTTACTTCAACTTAGGAAACAGTAGGTACAAGTTTCATCAAAATCGGTTCAGTAGTCTTCAAGATATGGACACTTTTCCCTTTTCAGTTATTCTTTATTTCGGTATATTGATGTCGGTTTAACTTAATTGCTAAATTATGGCTTGCTGTATCTTAGTACCTACTCGAAATCCTTTCAACTTTTTGACATTAATACTTCTGCATATTATAAAGTTTATTTCTTTTTACTTTTTTAAGTTGTCCTTTTGAGCTCATCGTTGTTTATAAGTTTAGCTTTTAACCTGATTTTTTTAAGCTTTTGCATAGCTTTTATCGCGGGCTTTGAGCGCTGCGGCCAAATCAAGAAATACCGTAATGAAAATAAACCTAACACAGCAACGTCTAACGTCGTTTCAGTTCGGCAGACTTCGGCACGGTGTTTATGTGCGTGCGACTAGACGAATGCTATGCAATAGCTTTACCGCGGCAGTCCCCGAGTGCCACACGTATTTTTCTAAAAACCATAAGGTATGTCATTTAAAAGATTATAAAAAAAACAAAATATGCATGATAATAAATTAATAAATATATTTACAGTCTGGCGTTCAATTTAGGTACATTGTTTTCTAGTGGTGGTAAATAGGGGATGAGTAGGCCACGGGTGTATGGTGTACGACCGGAGCGGCGGCGTAAGACACTGGGGCAGCGTGGACTACTGGAGCCACTTTGGCGACGGGAGCGCCAATAGCCTCCTTACGGACGACCGCGTTAAATCCGTTGTGTGGGTCAGAAGTGTAGTCAACGGTGCGCTTGGTGCCATCGGGGTCAACTACAGAATAGGAGCCTTGCACAACATCACCATCTCGAGTTTCGTGTTGGCTCTTGGAGTCACCGGTCAAACCGTCTTGCACGTCGTAGGCGAAGCTGTATTGCGGGTGTGCGTCGTATTCCTCCACCTTAGCGACCGGAGCTACGGCGTATTTGGCGACGGGCGCTGCGTAGGACACAGGGGCGGAGTAGGCAACTGGGGCAGAGTAGGCAACTTTCGCAACGGGGGCGGCGGCGTAATGGTATGTTGGGGCGGCGTAGCTAAGTGGTGCAGCTGGGATGATCCCGGCGCTGACTGCAGCCACCAAGCATGCGAAAGCAATAACCTGTAAACAAAGAAACATTATTATTTACTAGATGATGTCCGCGATTTCGTCCGCGTGGTATAAGGTTTTTTAATTCCCGCGGGAACTCTGTAATTTAGCCTATGTGTTAATCCTGGGTATGAGCTATCTCTATTACAAATTTCAGCCGAATCGGTTCATTCATTATGGCGTGAAAGAAGAAAGAAAGAAAAAGCATTTATTTTAAAAATTGTGCCACACACATCACTGTAGCCTAAGATAATTACGGGCTAACATAATAAATGTCATGTGTGGCACAACCCGAAAAAAAGGTCCAAGCTCAGCAATAAGCTGCATACCTTTATTATAAGTACACAGCGCTGATTTTCAGCAAGAACCCAGATTCGGGTGACGCCACAGAAGCAATTAAAAATAAAAATAAAAAATCTACTATTAACTAATAAAAAAATACCAACAAACTAATAAAAAGAGTAACAAACATCCATCCAAAGATCCTCACAAACTTTCCCATTTATAATATTAGTAGGACATATGAGATTTTGTGCATGATGGATGATTGATTCATGTAGCAACTGCCATTCAAGACTTTCACCATTTCAACCCAATCAACCCACGTTTCTGTCAAAAATCAATACAAAAAAATCTAAAGTCGAATAAATAATTAAAATTTCGCACCTTGAACATTTTGGCAACTGTTTTGGAGGAGCGTATGATCAAATATGATGAAGAAAAGAATTGCACCTACGATTATATACGCAGAGCAAGATGCCTCGGGCGAGAGCTACTCTGAAGGCGATGCGGTTCCCGCTATCAGATGACATGTTCCGATCAGCGATACAAGTGTATCACTTGTTATGGCACAAGGTCCACTGGATGTAAATGTCATGCTCTCATTATAGGCCTAATGAGTAATAAGTAATAACACTACAGGTGCCGTAATGGATTATTTTTCTTCGATTGTTTCCGCGTATATACCTATATTCGGAAGAGATTCGTTACGATGTTATTATACTAGTATGCCACTTTGTAAATAATATGCGTTTGCACCACACTCTCATAACTTCATAAGGTACATTTGATTGTAGTGATGACGTTGCCGAAGGTGCAAGATCCTTTAGCTTGTGCTTATACAATTATATTCGAAAGAAAGAAAAATAAAAGGATATCTTTTTAATTTGGCCACAATTTATTACACCAATTTTTGTTAAATTGCACTAAGTATACACTTACATTGTACAAATAAATAATTTGAATTTGCTTTGAAGTCTCTACGGAAATACTAAGAAAAAGTGTGTGTCAGCTCCGGCCTCCGACGCACGACTGGAGTTTACGCGCGACTCGGGTCCGAGCGCGCCCCGACCGACTTTCGCACGAAAACCAACCTTATTTACTCAACGTTAGGGTAGAAATTTGCATCGTTGTGAAAAACGTAACAGAAAAACGTAACGAGGTCATTGATAAATTGATTTCACTGCTCGGATTTTTCTCATACCGGGCGCCTAAAATCGATTCTTAAGGAGTAAACTCCAATAATATTAAAATGAAAATAAGTTATCTTTATTCCTATTCTATGTCCCGAAGGAATTTCGGAAAGCCTGGCACTGTCCCATGCTTACACAAGATTATAAATAGCTTTCTAGGATCAAAGGTTTGATCAGGGTGGTAATGAGGTGACTTAGGAAGACTTTTCTTATTCTTTGTATCAGTATTTATAATATATGATGTTACGGAGATCACCCATGGCGACTTTTTGCAGCGATTCAGTAGCGCGTTTCGTTTAACGCGCGTCTGCATCGCTACTTTTGGAGATTCGTTACAAAAAGTCCTCCGAACTCCCCAAGGGCACGTTACTGCGCACGCGACGCGTGTACGCGGCACCCGTCGCGCGGCGTTGCGCGCCGCGTGTGCATAAACGGGCCCTAAGAACGAGCATCTGTTGAGAGTTAGTTTGAATATCATGGAACTAGGGAAACGACTACGTAGTCAAAGAAAAGGTTGATTTATCTTATTAGGTTAAAAGGTAAAACCTTATGAATTTATTACAAAATATTGGATGTAAAAAAACGAAAAAAAGTGACATTAAAGTATAGAAATTGATTAATATTGTCAAAACAGTCGATAAAAGTAGAAATATTTTCCAGTTCAGCCTAAAAATCCATAAATTATTTTGTACCGGTAAGTGGTTCTTATTTAGCATAGTTAAAATCGCCACAGGAAGTGCCTATACACTTTTTGGACACGATAAAATAAACTGTATTTTTAAAAGCATTTCAAAAGGTCAAAACTGCGAACACGTTTTTATATTGCTTTCTAGTAATATTATATTAATTCTTTTATATTTAAAACACACTTTGACAAAGAGTACATACACAAAATACGTTATTAATAAAAAATACATTTAAATTTCCTAAGGTACGAGACCTACATAACGCTTTACTCCAAGAGAATATATTATCACTCCGTTTTAGCTTTACTTTTTGATTTTCCCATAACCTCAAAAGAAACGATCCTCCTGGCATCCCGGCTCATCAGAGCCGGGAGGCTCTGATGTTAGAATAGGCAACATGACGTTACTAAGTATACATTGATAAAATATAACAAATCATTATTAGATATTTTATTAACTAGGTACGAGTGTTTTAGTAGTTATTCACTATTCAGCTACTAAGTTCAGCTGTCCACAAGATAGATAAGCTACAATTTGTAACATTTTTGTTTTGAAAAGAGCAACTGAGTTTCTTGCCAGCTCTTCTCAGCAGAATCAGCTTTCCGAACCGGTGCGGTGGCTGACTGACTTGAGCTTGAGCTTGAGCTTGTGCTTGAGCTTGAGCTTGAGCTTGAGCTTGACTTGATAAGAGCCACAAGTTGGCCTACATGAAATAAATGATTTTGAATTTCAATTTAAGTCTAAAGACTGCGAAGTCGATTGAAACGTACCTATATATAACGTTATACATACTAAGTAGTAATAGCACAGAGTAAGGAAGGTTCATAATAGTATTCTTCTTGTACTATGGCAATAAAACGTTTTCCATTCAGGGTTTTCTTGCAGGTGGGCAGGTGTTCCCCGAAATGTGGTGGTCCCGTTGCACAAGACCATTACAGCGAGCAGGATTTCGTGTATACGGGACGATGCACGACACCCTGGATCACGTGACCGGCATTGAGAAACGGGAACTGTTGGCCCATCTTGCCGGCGAGTGCGATCCTTTCCGCATCATGGCCATTAAAAAAGGTATGTCGTTTATTTATTAAACGCCATTAAAAAAGGTATAATATATTATGTCGTTATAGCAGTGATAGCCTAGTGGTTAGTACTGCGGTCTCCTATTCGGGGGGTCGCAGGTTCGATCCCGGGCACGCACCTCTGGAATTTTCGAAGTTAAGTGCGTTTAAGAAATTAAATATCCCAAGCTTCAACGGTGAAGAAAAACATCGTGAGGTAACCTGCACACCTGAGAGTTCTCCATAATGTTCTCAAAGGTGTGTGAAGTCTGCCAATTCGCATTGGGCCAGCGTGGCAGACTATGGCCTATAACCCTCCTCTGAGGAGACCTGCGCTCAGTAGTGAGCCGTTGATGGGTTGCTGCTGATGATGATGATATGTCGTTTTAAACCGACTTACCGCGTCGGGTTCGAATGAATTCTTTTATCCGTATCATTTTTCAGGTCCTGGAACCTACGAATGTCCTAATCTTATACCTAGTGCGTACTGCAGTCGGCTAGTCGGGTGCGTGTGTAATCCCAACGTGATGCACATAGAGTACATGTGGGTGCACATGGGCTGGCCGAGACGATGCGGCTGCGGCTACTGGTTCGAACTATGCCCCATCGCACCGCTGTGATCGATTTAACTTAATTTTAATTGCCTTTATTTGATAGTCGGTGATTAAAGTGCCTGAAAAAATTCTTGTTTTTGTAACCCGATAAAATCAGTGCTCCAAGGGTTCGCTTTGCGGTAGGTACAAGAACTTAGAACAATTTTTATGGAAAACATTCATTTGTAGTTGCAGCCAGAGCGAATGCGGTATCCCCGTGGCATCGCTCTAAGTTATAATAATAATCAGAATACATGAACACATTCCTGTAGTAAGCATTTACAACCTAACTTAGGTATTTTTCCGGCGTTTTCTCTTTATTGATGAGAGTAGACCAAGAAAATCCCTTCTATCCCTCACAAATATTTGTAAACCTGCCTTTGAAAGACGGGTTTAGATAGGTTATATTATAAAGTGTTGGCTGGCCAGTGACTAGAATATAAGGAGACATCAATTCGAAAGTGCTGCAATAAACTCTGACGGACTGTATATGCCTATTCCTCAAAAGTGCTTCAGGTGCTGCAATTCACGGTAATGTTATAATATTACGCTATCAGTATCACTTTCGAAAGTAGCATTGCATGACAATTGTATGCTGAATTCAGTCATTGTTGTCATGCATTTGTTCGTAATAACGAAAAATTTATGTTATAATTTTATCTGATTACATAAATACATACTAAAAAGATCAAGATTCAATGTAAACGAGCTTTCTTTAGAAACAGAGAATATTTGTACCCAGCTGCCATGGAACAGAGGCTTTGCATTTAGATTTTTACTGTCAAGTAGTTTGTTTTAGCGTTTAATGTGACTATTTTTAACCGACTTCAAAAAATACAAAAAGAGGAGGTTCTCAATTCGACGCGTTTTTTTTGGAACGTAAGTTCCTTATCGCGCGGTACGGAAGGGGGCTAGACGGAAAAAATTAAGTAACCGACACTCGACCTCGACACATTTTTGAGACCAACACTTTTTTGTTGAATGTGAATTTTGCATTGTATTCGGTATTTTCGCCTTAGAACACGGCGTCTGCATGGCTTAGTTGTTAGGGCAGTCGCCTATAAATTCAACGTCGATGGTTCGAATCCCAGCTCGACAGACTGAATTTTCTATTTTCAATTTTATTTTAAATAATTTCTAAATGTGGAATTTTTCCCTAATTTTTTATTGTATAAATTGGATAAGGCCATCTGTGAAAAAACAGTAACTCCACCAGAGTAACTCTTTGGTGTTGTATCAGTGCAATAGAAATAAACTAAAAATAATTCATCGTAGTTAATCAATTTAATACTAGATGACACCACTAGTTTATTACAATTCCTTCACTAAAATACTACTACCAAGGTACTACGTTCCATCCGGGTGTCCCTTGACATGTCTCTTTTTTTTTGTCGATGTTACTTCATACCTCCCTCAAATCTTAACCGATTTCAATAATTTTTTTTTTAATTTGAAAGGACATCTGCAGGTAGGTCCCATTTAAATTTGGTAAAGATCTGATGAATATCTTCGGAGATGGAGGACGGAACTCCTCAATGAATTAGAGGAAATCACTCGCGATCAGAGTATGTGTAGACTTTTAACCATGCCTAGTACATAACATGCATACATAAGCTAAATTTCTATTTATAATCTTATTTTTACAAGCTTTTATTTATCTTGCATGTATGTTTAGGTCAAGTCTTGCAAGGTGTATTAGAACCATTCCCGGTTTCCGATTGAGCTGAAAATGTGCATGTACATGTAAATCAGATTACAATGCAATATTATTGTAACATGGAGCTGATCTGATCATGGTGGCGGAAGATGGCTTTGGAATTCTGTAGTAAAACGATGTAACACCGTGGAGTTTGGGCTCGTTTGATTCGTCTTAAGAAGTGCTCTGGTCCTAGATACGTAATTTCCAGGGTGTGATGATGAAGCTGAACGGTGGTTATGAACACTCTGTAATGAAACTACGTAACCATATTTAGTTTGGGTTCGCTTCATTCGTATTGATATAAGTAGTCTTAAATGATATCCATGGGATGGCTCTGATGATGGAGCTGAAACTGCAGCCAGGATATGCAACACACTAGTACAGTCTTTAAAAATAATAGCAGATATGTCGTGTTTGGATTCGTTTTGATCAATGAATAGAAACGAATCGCTCGTGATCAGAGAATGTGTAGATTTATCCTATGAAGCTACACTAAAAAGTTTAAAATAATATATAAAAATTCTTTAAAAAAAACCGACTTCAAACGCCACTGAAAAGTATAAGTTTGTACACGTATGTTGAAGTCGGGCGGGCCTCAATAGAACTATGAAACTGCAACGCTCGCCCGACTTCAACGTACCTGTAGAATAGAATAGAATAGAATATAAATATTTTTTATTCAAATAAACTTTTACAAGTGCTTTTGAATGGTCTGGCTCTACCACTGGTTCGGAATGCCCTTCCTGCCGAGAAGAACCAGCAAGAAACTCGGCGGTTGCTCTTTTCAAAACAAATTTACAATACAGTAAATACTATGCTATATATGCAGTGTTTCCACAATGAGGGAAGTTCCAAAAATACATACCGACTAACTTAAGATGGGCAGACATAGAGTAGCCCCATTCCCGCCGGTGGAACCCGTTCACATGACGTCCGCATGACGCATGACCCAGCCATTGCTTCGCTCAACCATATTTGAGGGAACGTAACAACCCGCATCACACGACACCACCACAGAAATGTTTAAAAAGTGCGTGACATACTTATCCTACCCTTGCTGGAGTACGTAAGCCTCGGCGCGCGAGTCCGACTCGCACTTGACCGGTTTTTTTTGATATTTTATATTTTGTTTCTAGACTACATGTCAAGCGAAGAAAGTTTTGACCGAGCATTTTTCCGAACTAAGACATTAAGCTTAAAAGAGTTTAGGTAAAAATACAAAACTTCCGTTCTAATATTTTTTTTTTATATTTATAAAACTATAACATACTGTAAAGTTTCGTCGCCTGAGGAATTTCTGTTGGGGTCCAGTAGCTCCCTTGCCTAGACTATTAATGCAGTTACGGGCGTCACACAGCTAACCTTGCCGACCCACTTCCTTTGACCCTGAACGAACTCTGCAACTCTTACCGCCAAACAAACATAATACTTTATCCCTTATGTCCTTACATTCTTATCTACAGATAAATAAAACAATAAAGGTCTACTCGTGGGAATTGTTTCGTTTTCCATTACAAAATTCACACAAAACAAAATCGGTACACCACGTTTGTCAGTTTAAAATAAATGGTTAATTTCAAAAAGACATCGGATTTTATTAATGTTTTCAGGGGATTTCCTCAAATTATCTTTTGATAATATCCAAGGGATACCTACCCTATAGGGTATCAGAGATGAGTCAGTCACTGAGATTATAATCACTAGGGTCAGTTATGTAATAATTAATATGAATTACAGCCAGAGACATATTATGCTATACTAATTTTACTACCATTACAACTGACCTTCAGTGGTTTAGAACGAACCCATTTGGCGTTTATCTAATTGACAGATTAATATCTCTTAATTTATTCGCCTGAAGGTTTTTCGCCGGAACAAGTTTTATTCTAAAATCCTTATTCAAGTTTAGGATATATAAATATGATGTACTAAGCATATAATACGCCTTAAGTTTATTTCTAGATACTTTGAATTCAAAGGTTGAGTTCTAAATAAAATCAATCTGAGCGAAACTACCTACCTTTGTACTACCTACCTTGAAACCTTTGTATTGTCATAATTATTTATTAATTTAAATTAAATTGCCATTAATTAATATCACAAAAATATAATACAACAAATTAAATTATTTTCTATTAGATATTACATTATATAACTTTTATTTGTCCATATAATTAGGTATGAAAAATTCTCCCCTGTTAAAAGTGAGTTTATCGATTGAGGTGTCATTTCCTGGGTTAAAATAATTCGTCTGATCACTCTCGACGAACTTGTTTGTTGAAAATATCGGTATTTCTAGTCTCCTCGAATACGGGAAGGGATAGTTGTAGACTTTTCGTGGGCTTGTAATCAGAGGATTAGTTAGAACACTTGGATAGTGCGTAATATAATGTCGTTTAGCTATTGTATTGTGCAATGCTGGCTCGTTACGGACGACGGCCTTGAAGCCATGTTTTGAGTCAGCAGTGTAGTCCACGGTGCGTTTCGTCCCATCTGGATCTATCACGGAGTAGGATCCCTTAACAACGTCGCCTTGTCTGAACTCGTGTTGACTCTTGGTGTCACCGGTTGAAGGGTCAACTATGTCGTACCAATAGTTGTATTCTGTGCTCGTTGGTGGTGGATCTGTGACTATTATACTTGCAACCATTTGAAATGCACACGCGTAGAGTACTGTCTGTAATTAAAACTTAAATGTTAAATTGACTTCTAATGAAAGCAAAGGGGGGAGAGGCGATTAAGGTTCATTAAGTTAATCAAAGAAACCGCTAAGACGTAATAATCTACTTAACAGAAATTGAACTGATTTATCCTATAACTTTAGTCATTTTTAGGGTTCCGTAGTAAACAAGGAACCCTTATAGTTTCGCCATGTCCATCCGTCTGTCCGTCCGTCCGTCCTCGGCTTAGCTCAGAGACTATTGGTACTAGAAAACTGTAATTTGACAAGGGTATAAATAGAAATTGAACTGATTTATCCTATAACTTGTCATTTTTAGGGTTCCGTAGTAAACAAGGAACCCTTATAGTTTTTCCATGTCCGTCCGTCCGTCCGTCCGCGGTTTAGCTCAGAGACTATTGTTACTGTAATTTGAAAATTTTAAAGGTAAAAATATTAATAACGCCAACAAAGTGGTGAAATAAAATTGTGAAAAATATTTTTTTTTGGGTAACTCCCCTACATGTAAAGTGGGGATGATTTTCTTTTTCTCGTTTATCCCATAATGTGGTTTGTCGTTGGTCCATGTGTGTATAGGTCTTTCAAAAATATTATGGATGTGGGAACACCATTTTTCAATTTAAGGATCCGTTTGAGAAATATGATATTTTAAAGTGCTCAATTTTTCTGGAGTCAAGTGTCCCCCCTCTGCCAGCTAAATGGTTGTTTATAGGATACATGAAAAAATTCACAGCAGTAGTATATATTATAATGAATTTTATACTTAGGAAAACTATCACGGCTAAGTAGGATTCATAAGTTACAGGAGTTATATAGCTGTTTTTTCTAGGTTAGGTATTACACGTAGTGTAAGTTACATATTTTTTAGTATATTATTTAAACCATGGAACTCAAAATATATTCAATATTCATAAATAAAATAAAAGCACTATCCTAGGTCATCAATAATATTTGTGACTTGCAACTACGGAACCCTACACTGCGCGTGGCCCGACACGCACTTGGCCGGTTTTTTTATGTACTGCAGCTGCAGAAATTAAATAATGTTATGGATTTGCACAATCGATTATATCACAAATAAGTTTTTCACTTTCTTTCGACGCACTCGACTTTTCACTGTTATTCTTACAAGATACTCCTACTCGTAATTGTAGTTGCGCTCTATTATTTTATTTAGATTAAGACAGTATTTAACAATTACCTGGAACATGTTGCAATTGTTCTTGTAAGGGGTTCGCACTTCGCAGTAAAGGCGCCCGCGAGCGCGACATGGCCCGTATTTATAGAAGCGTGGCGTTCACTTGTATGTTCCGTATTGCAGCCAGTAGGTAGGTAGGTGTCTTGAGTTGTCACAGAGTAATTAAACATACTTCTAATTAGATTTTTATAAGATTAAACAGTACAGCCATAAAAACTACCGCGAAACACATACCTGTACACAAGTACATTGTACAAGTCACAACATAATATTATTAATATTATAATCTTTGCAACCTTCAACGCGCGTGTTAAACGGCTTGTGAAAAACTAATACCACACTAAACTATATCTATACTTTATGTTTACATATTATTATGTATGCATACTTTCAGAGTTATATGAATTTAAGCAAAAAATATCTCATGCTTCAATGGTGAAGGAAAACATCGTGAAGATCCTATGCGCCTGAGAGTTATCCATAATATTCTCAAAGGCGTGTAATGTCAGCCGATTTGCATGGTGGAGACCTGCACTCAGTAGTGAGCAATTTATGGGTTGCTAATGATGATGCTTATGTAGTGTGTAGAGGTAGACCGACAGTTATATGAAACCGCAGGGTTTTGTTCTATTGATTTAACTTTGGTAGGTACATAAAGATTTAGTTAGAAAACTAATTAGTCTGCGCAGTGAAAGACCCTTTATTTTATCACTAGCTGATACCCGCGACTTCGTCCGCGTGGATTTAGTTTTTTAAATCCCTATCCCATCCCATGCATCCATACATCCCGTCCATCCATCCGTATGCTAAGTACATCTATCCATCCAATCCAATCCATCCTCACAAACTTTCACATTAATAATATTAGTGGGATAAGAAGCATAGGATATAGTTAATGTAGTTAAAGTTAGTAACAGGAGGATACAAACATACATACACACATACATACATACATGCATGCATACATACTTACAAACACGCATACGTACATACATACATACATACATACATACATACATACATACATACATACATACATACATACATACATACATACATACATACATACATATATACATACATACATACATGTATGCATGCATGCATATTGGCGCATAATTTAAGAATAAATACGTGAAAAGTAGCATTTCGAATATCCCGCGGGAACTGTTTGTTTTCCCGGGATAAAAAGTAGCTGTTGTTACTTTTCCGGCCCTCAACTATGCCTATCCAAAAAATCACGTCAATCTGTAACTCCCTTGGCACATAATTGAATGATAAATATATGAAAAGTAGCATACAAATATCCCGCGGGAATTGTTTGTTTCCCGGGATTAAAAGTAGCCTTTATTACTTTTCCGGTCCTCAACTATGCCTATCAAAAAAAACCCCCTTCAATCTATAACTCCGTTGGCGCATAATTGAAGGATAAATAAGTGAAAAGTAGCACACAAATATCCCGCGGGAACTGTTTGTTTTCCCGGGATAAAAAGTAGCCTTTGTCACTTTTCAAGTCATCAACTATGCATATCCAAAAACCCACGTCAATCTGTAACTCCGTTGGTGTATAATTGAAGGATAAATATGTGAAAAGTAGTATACTAATATCCCGCAGGAACCGTTTGTTTTCCCGGGATAAAAAGTAGCTTTTGTCATTTTTCAGGCCCTTAACTTTACCTGTGCAAAAAAATCACGTCAATCTAAAACTCCATTGGGCGTATTTTGAAGGACAAATGCGTAAAAAATAGCGATGCTATCCCGCAGGAACTGTTTGCTTTTCCGGGATAAAAAGTAGCCTATGTGCTATTCCTGACTATAATCTATGTCTGTGCCAAATTTCAGCAAAATCGGTTCAGTAGTTACGGCGTGAAAGCGGAACAAACATACAAACAAACTCACTTTCCCATTTATAATAGTAAGGATTGAACTCTAGGTTTTCTGTGTAAACATTCGAATGTTGTGCAATATTGCTGTCGTTATAATCCAGAAATAAATTTTACAAAAGATATTTCAGAACCTTAATGAAAGGCTTAAATAATAATTCAGTCTCAGACTCTACACTTACCAGTGAACCACTAATACCTACTATTGCACATTATGCATATACATTATACATACTTCCATATGTATTATGTATATACAGGGTGGGCCAAACCAGGTGGATATAAAATTTTTTTTAGATTGTTCACTTAGGGGCCTACCAGGACTCGGAAGGAAAAAAATCGGTTCCCACCCGATTACGAGAAAAAAAATTTATTTAAAATTTTGGAATATCATTGCTTTGACGAACTTTTAATTTTTTTTAAATTTTTCCAGTGATAATTTCCGCAATTTTTTTATGGAATATCTTTACCTAATAACTGTACTGTCTTAGAAAAAAATTCAGTCTGGTTAGCTGGTTTTAAGAGCATTAAATTTTAAATTATTTCAAGAAAATTAAGTTCTTCCAAAATCTACAGAAAACTTTAAAATTCCATTAAAAATTAAAAAAAGAGGTTCATAGCACTGGTGATTTTTTAAAAACTGTAACAACTTATGTTCTTTTGATTGCCACAAGAAAAATTGAATGTGCCGGATAAAAAGTTATGATTTTTCAAAAGTCTTCGTTCCTCATTCGTGTAAATAACGACCTTATTGAAAAAAATGTTAATTGTTTGTGGAGACTGCAGTATGTCCTTTAATTTTAACTGCCTCGTTGGTCTCGTGTTTGACTGCGGCCGACGAGGTCCCGGGTTCGAGTCCCGGGTCGGACCATATCAAGTATTGGGGTTTTCCGTAAGAAATTCTCAGTACTAGCCCGAAGTTAGGAAGTTGGTGTTGTTTCACCCCCGTACCTTGGAGAGTACGTAGAGCCGTTGGTCCAGCGCCTAATCTCTCTCCGCCTGCACCTAATCTCTCTCCGGTCACGTCGAATTTTCCGTCCTATAGGGCTATGAGAGTAAAGAAACAGAGAGTCCACCTGTGTTCGCGCACACACTTGTGCACTTTAATATCTCCCGCATAGATCGTTAATCTCTCTGAAGATAGGCCGCCGCCGTGGCCGAAATTCGGAAAAATAAATCATTGTTTTATTTTTCTTTCTCTTAAAAATGTAGATACCGTCAGTCATCATTAAAGGATTAATGTCCTCCCGACCAAATTTCGACCACGGTTGTAACGTAGTAGGTTAATTCTACGAGTAAATACTTAAATAAAATCATCTGAGGAACGTTTTTTCGATCTGTCGTTTACCTAACATATTAAATTCAAAATTATTTTATAACTTGACGCTCGACCTTGAGTGCCACAGGTGACGCTTGCGCGTTCCCTCTCCCCGCGCACCGCACCTAACCGGTTCTTTCGCAAATGCTTGAGCTCGCGTCGATCCTCCGCGGCGGGCGGCATTTTGGAATTTTACACCTGAAAGCAGTACCAGTGTCGCTGGCGGTACCGAATCGCCACGTTTTTGCCGTTAGCATCCCTTAAGACGCTTATTCGACGTACGTATTCAACCCCGGAATATCGGGTAAGTGTTGCGTACATCTTTATTGCTAATACCTACTAGTTTTAAAACAAAGTGTAAACTCCGTTTGATTGTGACCGCACCGCCAACTTATGCTGTGTACGACCCGTAGTTAATTGCGTGGTCACAATTAAGCGTGAGGATGTGGATGGTGCCTTATTGCCTGGGCGCTGGTTCCAGGGTTCATAGTACGAGCTTCACACTTCCTGGCAACACAATTACGTTCTGCACGCCACTTCTGCGTGTCGTGGACGTCGTGTCACTCCTACCTGAAGCTGTGGGAACGTCCTTCCGTGCGCCGCGCCCTGTTCCGGCCTGCCTACCTACCTTGCTGAGCATCCGTCGCTTGAGGCCTGCCACAGCAACGACGACAGGGCAGTACATGGTCCACTGCGGATGAGCAAAATAATTGAAGGCCCCTAAAACCCATGGCCCTACTAACGTAACGAATATACCACTTTAAACTTTCGATAACGTTTTGTTATTTTTCTACCTACAAGCCAAAACGTTACAATGGCGCCCAACGTGGGGCTTTCATTATTTTGCTTCTTCATTCGTAGTGGTAAGTTTGGTGTGTGCTTGTTTTTAGTTGTAAAACGTTAATTTTATTTTGGTTGCTAGCAGCTAAGGTGTCCGAGGTACGTACCTACTGTATTACTTGTAACTTAAGGTGACCGCGCCTTACCTACCTAACTCACCTAAACTTATAAAAAATTCTAATTTTGTTTATTGTTCCTTTGTGATTATTAGTATTATCTGTGTATTATTATCGGTTCTAAAACTAATAATGTACCGTTAGCAAAAAAAAATATTTTTTTTTTTTTGTAAATTTGTTTTGCATATTCGTACCCGTATACATTAGTTGCAATAATTATTTATTGATTTTGTTTGCTTATTTCATTTTATTTTGGTAGATTTTTTATTTCTGTTGCAAGTATTCAACAATCACTCAATCAATCATTCAATTAATCATCAATTTATTTTATTCGCTGATTTCATTTTATCATTCCACGCTTTTAAAGATAAACAACCGAAACGTTATTAATTACTCTTTTAATTTGTAACAGACGGAGTGTTTAGTTTTTTTTCATTTCTCATACATTTGCACTTTAATTTTTTTTGTAATTAATTATTGTTATCATTTAAAAATATGTCTTACGAGATAAAATTCATGTCCTTGCAAAAAGGAGAACTGGAGTATGAGGTAGCTATTCGTGGTGAAACTCCCGGTTCTACAGTTCAGGAGCTAAGAAAACAGATTGCAAAATGTAGTCCCTCATATCCCTCTGAGGATATTCTAACAAGCCCTTTCGAACCTTCGGTTGACATCCTTGGTGTTTTTGAAGCACTCGACAAAGTCAGCTCAGTAATTTCTGCCCCTGCTGATAAGAGTGCACTTTTACGATCTCAAAATTTGCTGAACCATATTTATCACCGGCTTCACCGGATATCACGCACGGATAAAATTCAGGAGGATTATGACGAGTGTGTTGGTCTATACAAAGATTATAGATCCACACTCAATAAACTCCTTGATACAGCGACTGATCCATTAGCAACCACGAGTAGCGAATCTCATGCTACTTCTAGTACCTCAACTACACCTCTTACTATTAATGTCACATGCGAAGGCAATAATTTAAATTTATTTTCTAAAATTAAATTTGATGGAAAAACCTGCGTTAGAGCTTTTATTCAACGTATAAATGAATTTTGTCTCGCTAAGAATATTCAATCTGAAAAAGTTTTAAGGAATGCAACGGAAATTTTTCAAGGCGACGCGATTCACTGGTATCGTAGTGTCAAGGATACTGTTAATACTTGGGATGAGCTTACGATTCTCTTGAGGCGGGATTTCAGTCGGCCAGATTATGATTATATACTTAGTTCAGAAATCAGATCTCGTACGCAAGGCGAAAAAGAAAATATTGCTATTTACCTTTCGATTATGTCTGGTCTTTTTTCGCGACTATCGAAACAACCTTCAGAAGATGAAAAATTAGAAATTCTCTTACATAATATTCGGCCATGTTACGCTAGTACTTTATCATCAGTTTCAACAATAAAGTCCATTGATGAGTTAAGAAACTTATGCCGTAACTACGAGGATATTCAATCTCGCCTTTCGCATTTTAAGGAACCACCGAAAGCTACAGCTGATACTTTAGCACCTGATTTTGCTTACGCTAGTAGTTCAAGTAGCAAACAGAATTCGAATTTTTCTCAAAAATTTAATTATAACTATAAATTTAAAAATACTACTACTGACAATAATAAATCTAATTCTAATAAACCCCAACATTCTAGCAATAAAACTATAAACTCAGATTGTAACTATGTTCACGCAGTCAGTGCCCCTGAAAATAATAAACGACCTCGTTACTGTATTCGTTGTCGCACTGATACGCACAGCACTAGAGGGTGTACTGCTGACCGTAGTGAAATTTTCTGTTTCGGCTGTAGACGTAAAAATGTAAAATTCCCCGACTGCCCAGACTGCGCTAGAAATAATAAACGTCCTGATACAAAAAACTAGATTCAGAGAATTGTGTGGATACCAAATTTGATAAAAATGATTGGCAAAATTGGCTGGATACAGTAAATTTATATTTTAAAACCTATAGAATCCACACAATTCTCCATAAAAACTATAACTATGATAGTAGGCCCCACGCATCAGTGCAAGTTTGTGGTCACAACTTTTTAGGTCTTTTGGACTCAGGTTCTGGTGTTACGATCTTAGGTAACAGTATCCACTCCACTTTCGAAAGCCTTGGTCTACCTCTAATTAGGGAGAACTGCGTCGCTGTTATTACGGCCGGTGGACAACGTTTGCAAAGTCTCGGATACATTAACTTACCTATAGAATTCGAGGGACAATTTCACATTTTGCAAGCTTTTGTTGTTCCGGAGATAACACCTGACATAATTCTCGGCATTGACTTTTGGCGTAAGTTTCAACTTTGTCCAAAATACGTAAATAGTGTTCGTACGGTTAGCAGCGAAATTAATAATACTATACTTGGTACCTTTATACAACCTTACACTAATTTATCAGAGACTGAAAAACAGCTAGCTGATAATGTCATCAAACTTTATAATGACATTTCATTCGAACAGAAGGGTCTCGGTATTACCAATCTTACTACTCATAACATTGATACAGGAGATGCTGAACCGATTCGTCAACGGTATTACCGAATGTCACCCGATAAACAAAAAATCTCGATTGAGGAGTTAGATCAAATGCTTAAACTCGGAGTCGTAGAACCTTGCGAGAGCCCTTGGTCTTCTCCCGTTCTACTTACCCCAAAAAAGGATGGAAGACTCAGGTTTTGCTTAGACAGCCGAAAACTCAATGCTGTTACACGTAAAGATGCGTACAGATTACCTTACGTTTCGGAAATTTTAGATAACCTTAAAAACGCTAAGTACTTATCTAGCATCGACTTGTCTAAAGCTTTCTGGCAAATACCGATTACGGAGAAAGATCGCGATAAAACGGCTTTTTACATCCCCGGTCGTGGCACTTATCGATTCGTAACTATGCCTTTTGGGTTAACAAACGCGCCAGCAACTCAGCAACGATTAGTTGATCTTTTATTTTATGGTCCCGAATTCGAAAATTCTGTATTCGTTTTCGTGGATGACATTATAATAATTTCGTCAGACTTTGATACTCACATATCCTTATTAATAAAAGTATACAAAAAATTACAATTGGCTAATCTAACTATAAATTTGTCTAAATCTGTTTTCTTTCGCGATGAATTGAAATATCTTGGGTACGTTGTTAATTCTAAAGGTTTGCACGTCGATCCTGGAAAAGTCGAGGCTATTCTCAATTTCCCTACTCCTACTAACAAGAAAGAGGTGAAAAGATTCATCGGAACAGCTTCTTGGTACCGAAGGTTTGTACCAAATTTTAGTACAATTGCAGGTCCTTTAAATCAATTAACATCCGGTGGTAAAAAGGCTAAACCTTTCGTTTGGACTAAAGAAGCCGAGGAATCTTTTAACAAACTTAAAGAATGTTTAATCTCAGCTCCCATATTATCTTGCCCAGACTATAATCTTCCATTCGAGGTACATACTGACGCTAGCAACTTCGGGATTGGCGCTCTTCTAACTCAGACTATTGATAAGGTTGAACATCCTATAGCCTATATGAGTAGATCGCTAACAGCTAGTGAGCGTAATTACAGTGTGACTGAACGCGAGACACTTGCGGTTCTCGTAGCGCTTGAGCATTGGAGATGTTATCTTGACAACGGTCAACGATTTACTGTCCATACCGATCACTCGGCCCTTAAATGGTTTCTTAATTTGAATAACCCTACTGGCCGTCTCGCTCGCTGGGGTGTTAGACTCTCGTGTTTCAATTTTGAAATCAAACATCGCCGAGGAGTTGATAATATCATCCCAGATGCTCTTTCGCGTGCTTGCCCGGTATCATCCTTAACTACAACTCAAATTGCGGATCCGTGGTATCTTAATATTTTCAATGGTTGCCAAAATTCTCCCACATCTTTTCCAAACTTCATAGTTAAAAACAACCAGCTTTATCGTTACATGCAATCTAAATGCACTCTTAATAAGGAATTCGAATGGAAGGAAGTCGTACCAGAGGAGCGACGTCAGCAGATTCTGGCTGACTGTCATTCCGAACCTACTGCTGGTCATCTCGGAATTTTTAAAACTTATAAGCGTCTTTCACTTCGTTTCTATTGGCCAGGCATGTACGCAGACGTCGCTAACTTTGTTTCTCGTTGCGTTAAATGCCAAACTTATAAACAGTCTACACATGGTACTTTAGGAACTATGGGTAGACCGAAACAAGTCTCTCGCCCCTTCCAAATGATTTCGATTGATCTAATGGGCCCCCTTCCTATTACCAGGTCGCGTAATAGTTATATCCTTGTGGTAACATGCTGTTTTTCAAAATTTTGCTTGATTTTTCCAATAAAGAAGGCTACTGCGGAAATTGTAACAAAAATACTAGAAGATTCGGTAATATTAGTGCACGGCGTGCCACAAGCTATTCTGATAGATAATGCTAGTATTTTTTGCGGAAAAGTGGCGGATTCCTTCTTTAAAAAATATAGAATCCCCAAAATTTATTATACCCCTAAGTACACTCCTCAAGTCAACTTAGTCGAGCGGTATAATAAAACTATTATTACGTGTATCTCCATGTATGTTGACGATGATCATAGGTCATGGGACGTACTTATTCCCAAAATCCAATTCGCAATTAATAACTCAGTAAACGAGTCAACAGGATTTACTCCTTCATTTCTAGTTTACGGTCGCGAACTTGTTCCTTGTGGATCACACTACGTTGATAATGATCACGGCGATGAAATATTATTTTTGCCTCGCGAAATCTATGCGGAAAATATAGGTCATTTAGCTTCAATATTTGATACAGTTCAGTCTAGACTTTGGCAGGCTCACGTAAAAAATACCTCTCACTATAACCTTCGCCGAAAATTCGCAGAATTTAACGTAGGTGAGGTAGTCATGAAGCGTGCTTACTTCTTGAGTAATAAGGAAAATCAATTTTCACGGAAATTGGCTCCTAAATTTATTAAGGCTAGAATAACAGGTAAAAAGTCTCCTTTAGTCTATGTTTTGCAAGACATGACTGGGAAAGACCTAGGTACCTGGCATATAAAAGACCTAAAATCAATAGGCAACTAATAAAGCCAAGTCTTGAATATATATATTCTTTATATAACTATATATTTTATTGTTGTTACTTTCCCCATATTTAACATCGTTTATGCTTAGTTTGTACAAGAGTTTTTGGTTTTTTATAATACCGTTAACTTTGTCGTGATAGGATGCGTCAGTATTTTGAATAAATACCTACGTACTGTTGCTTTTATAGTTGCGTGAGGTATGAAAGATTATGAAAGGATAGGTTGAATGGATACTGTACTTACGTCTTCTTAGCAGTTTTAATTTAGTGGATTTTCTTTTGAGGAGAATAAAATCCTTTCGTAGGAGAGGGGGATATGTAACGTAGTAGGTTAATTCTACGAGTAAATACTTAAATAAAATCATCTGAGGAACGTTTTTTCGATCTGTCGTTTACCTAACATATTAAATTCAAAATTATTTTATAACTTGACGCTCGACCTTGAGTGCCACAGGTGACGCTTGCGCGTTCCCTCTCCCCGCGCACCGCACCTAACCGGTTCTTTCGCAAATGCTTGAGCTCGCGTCGATCCTCCGCGGCGGGCGGCATTTTGGAATTTTACACCTGAAAGCAGTACCAGTGTCGCTGGCGGTACCGAATCGCCACGTTTTTGCCGTTAGCATCCCTTAAGACGCTTATTCGACGTACGTATTCAACCCCGGAATATCGGGTAAGTGTTGCGTACATCTTTATTGCTAATACCTACTAGTTTTAAAACAAAGTGTAAACTCCGTTTGATTGTGACCGCACCGCCAACTTATGCTGTGTACGACCCGTAGTTAATTGCGTGGTCACAATTAAGCGTGAGGATGTGGATGGTGCCTTATTGCCTGGGCGCTGGTTCCAGGGTTCAT
Organism: Oeneis ivallda; assembly: GCA_029955525.1. NCBI lineage: Eukaryota > Metazoa > Arthropoda > Insecta > Lepidoptera > Nymphalidae > Oeneis > Oeneis ivallda. The sequence continues at coordinate 9,995,983 of JARPMR010000022.1, forward strand.
AGTACGAGCTTCACACTTCCTGGCAACACAATTACGTTCTGCACGCCACTTCTGCGTGTCGTGGACGTCGTGTCACTCCTACCTGAAGCTGTGGGAACGTCCTTCCGTGCGCCGCGCCCTGTTCCGGTCTGCCTACCTACCTTGCTGAGCATCCGTCGCTTGAGGCCTGCCACAGCAACGACGACAGGGCAGTACATGGTCCACTGCGGATGAGCAAAATAATTGAAGGCCCCTAAAACCCATGGCCCTACTAACGTAACGAATATACCACTTTAAACTTTCGATAACGTTTTGTTATTTTTCTACCTACAAGCCAAAACGTTACACGGTGACCTATCTACAGAGAGATTAACCATCTGTGCGGGAGATATTAAAGTGCACAAGTGTGTGCGCAAACATAGGTGCACTCTCTGTTTCTTTACTCTCATAGCCCGATGGGGCGGAAAATTCGACACGACCGGACCGGAGAGAGATTAGGCGCAGGCGGAGAGAGATTAGGCGCAGGACCAACGGCTTTATGTGCTCTTCAAGGTACTGGGGTGAAACAACGCCAACTTCCTAACTCCGGACTAGTACTGAAAATTTCTTACGAAAAACCCCAATACTTGATATGGTCAGACCCGGGACTCGAACCCGGGACCTCGTCGGCCGCTGTCAAACACGAGACCAACGAGGCAGTTAAAATTAAAGGACATACTGCAGTCTCCACAAACAATTAACATTTTTTTCAATAAGGTCGTTATTTACACGAATGAGGAACGAAGACTTTTGAAAAATCATAACTTTTTATCCGGCACATTGGCATGCAATTTTTCTTGTGGCAATCAAAAGAACATAAGTTGCTACAGTTTTTAAAAAGCCGGCCAAGTGCGAGTCGGACTCGCGCACCGAGGGTTCCATACTCCAAAAGTAAAAGTAAAACGATAATATATTAATTTGCTTATTTATCGTTAACTTTGTTTGTAGAGGTTTATTGTTAATATAAAAAAAACTATGCTAGTTAGAGCGTTGGTTTTATTTTTCCTGTAAAATATACATAAACCTCTATTTACCATAATTATTTCAGATTTTTCGATTGGTAAACTTCGGAGATAAGGGGGGGGAACGGTATTTTTTTCGACATTTTGGCCGATTAATCAGAAACTATTATATCTAGAAATAAATAAAAAACTGTTTTAGAATGCACAAGTAAAGGCCTTTCATATGATACCCCACTCGGTATAATTATCTTACTTTGAAATTTCAAACCCCTGATTTTCCCCCTTTTTTAATTAAACTAAAATAATTTTCGCGTTGATTTTATTTTTCCTGTAAAATATACATAAACCTCTATTGACCATAATTATTTCAGATTTTTCAATTGGTAAACTTCGGAGATAAGGGGGGGGAACGGTATTTTTTTCGACATTTTGGCCGATTACTCAAAAACTATTATATATAGAAATAAATAAAAACTGTTTTAGAACGCACAAGTAAAGGCCTTTCATATGATACCCCACTCGATATAGTTATCTTACTTTAAAATTTCAAATCCCCGATTTTGCCCCTTTTTTAATCAAACTAAAATAATTTTCGCGTTGCTTTTATTTTTCCTGTAAAATATACATAAACTTCTATTGACCATAATTATTTCAGATTTTTCGATTGGTAAACTTCGGAGATAATGGGGGGGAACGGTATTTTTTCCAACATTTTGGCCGATTAATCAAAAACTATTATATATAGAAATAAATAAAAAACTGTTTTAGAATGCACAAGTAAAGGCCTTTCATATGATACCCCACTCGATATAGTTATTTTACTTTGAAATTTCAAACCCCCGATTTTCCCCCTTTTTTTATTAAAATTAAAAATAATTTCCGATATTTCTTTATTCCAATGATTTTGGGCCACTATTATACACAACTATGCCAAATTTCATGTCGATAGCTTTAATAGTTACTGAAATAATCGACTGTGACAGACGGACGGACAGACGGACGGAGAAAGTCTCACCATAAGGGTTCCATTTTTACCATTTTGGTATGGAACCCTAAAAATCACCAGTGCTATGAACCTCTTTTTTTAATTTTAATGGAATTTTAAAATTTTCTGTAGATTTTGGAAGAACTTAATATTCTTGAAATAATTTAAAATTTAATGTTCTTAAAACCAGCTAACCAGACTGAATTTTTTTTCTAAGAGAGTACAGTTATTAGGTAAAGATGTTCCATAAGAAAATTGCGGAAATTGTCACTGGAAAAATTTAAAAAAAATTAAAAGTTCGTCAAAGTAATGATATACCAAAATTTTAAATAAAAATTTTTTTCTCGTAATCGGGTGGGAACCGATTTTTTTCCTACCGGGTCCTGGTAGGCACCTAAGTGAACAATCTAAAAAAAATTTTATATCCACCTGGTTTGGCCCACCCTGTATTATTATGTTCGTAAAAATCTTTATTTTTAAGGAAGTCTATTCAAGAGACATATTGTGCAGCAGTGGATCGATTGATAAAGAAGCAGAGTATGTACAATATACATAAGTGTCATCAGTAGAAAAAAACTAGAGAGTCGTGAATACCAGGCCTATAAAATAGGTACATTCCCTTTACAGAATTATTTATTAGTGTTATATTATTATTGTTTATCTATTTATTTTATAGCTGATGTAAATTTTTAAAAGATCAAAGTTTAACGTCTCTTGGGTTGTATCAAAATATCTAAATAAGCTAAAATGGAATACTTTTTGAAGTGCGTGCTTTTCAATGTTTAAACTTATAACATCTCGAGATAACCCACTCAAGCTTTCAAGAACATTACTCAAAATCATGGCCAGGCATTGTAGCAATTGTCCAATTAGATCGTGCCACTTGATTGGATATTATCGAAAATTATCTAATTGGTAATCATAATTTTCATAGTAACTATAATTAGTAGTAATTTTTTAATTTATTTTTCCATAATTTTTATTTTTATATTGATTACCTACTTATAATATTTCCTGTGCAATAATAATTGTAAAAATATAAATACAAAAAAATTCATAGTTAGTTATTCAGATTTGTTTTTCTGACTGGTAGGTACAAATACAATGCGAAAGTATTGTTCAGTTGGTTGTCCTTCAATCACGCGGTATCGGAGCAAAGAATTGACTTAATTTTTTTGCAAGGATGTAATTAAAGACGTGACATAGGTTTTACTCAATAATCATCATGAGCAACCCATTAACGTCTCACTACTGAGCCCAGGTCTCCTCTCAGAGAAGGGTTATAGGCCATATTAATATACCACACTGGCCCAATGCGAATTGGTAGACTTCACATACCTTTGAGAAAATTATGGAGAACTCTCAGGCATGCAGGTTTTCTGACGATGTTTTCCTTTACCATTGAAGCAAGTGATACCTATTTAATTTCTTAAACCCACATAACTCCGAAAAGTCAGAGGTGCGTGCTCGGGATCGAACCTGCGACCCCCCGAATAGGAGACCGTAGCCCTAACCACTAGACTATCACTGCTTTTTACTTAATAATACGCACCGCTAAAATTTGGAATGCCCTTCCGACTTCTGTTTTTCCAGCTGACTATCTATAACTTGAGTACCTTTAAATGATGAGTGAATAAGCATCTTCTAGGCAAACGCGCTCCATCTTAGGTTGCATCTTCACTTAACTGATGGTAAGATGAGAGTGAGATTGCAGTCAAGCGCTAGTCTATATAATAAAAAAAATAACTTTTATCCTGAGAAAACAATAGGTTCTCGCGGGACTTAAAAAAATCTCTCTAAACCAGGTTAAGGTGGAAGGCAAAACTAGCAGTATTTATAATACAATTAAAATGAGAAATGAAAATGAAATATTTCCTAAAAACAACTACCTACTACAATAATTTTATACAATACATAATATTTCGGATTACCCCGTTTCACGTCAATGGCATTGACCTACGACGCCGTTCGCATATAGAAAAGACATCAACGCGTTCGTTACATGATAATTGATTTTATTGCGTCGAACGTCCTCTTGTATTTATGTAACACATTTTATTCAATGCAGTTCTTTTAAATAATTGATACAAATCCCAATTAATATTATAAATATGAAAGTGTGTTTGTTCGATCGAAAGGATTTAGTGCATGGGTATAGTTGAGGACCTTGAAAATGTTATAGGTATACTATAATAAAGTGAGATACCTGTATTATATTTTACAGTCTTTTTTTATACATGGATTAGTAGGGATATGAAAGTTTCCGACTATAATAACTCTGTTGATCTTTTATGTTTTGTTAAAAGGGATCAACTTTTTAATCTCATGATAATATTTTTTGAAGAGCTTTTTCTTGGCCTTAAAGTGTAAATATAGTATCTAATACATAGTAACATTTGTTTTTTGACCCTGACTGCAGTGCAACGAATTTAGGAATTCGATGCATAAAGTAAAATTTACTTAATAAAATAAAGAAAAAACCTGGTAAGAAAAAGAATATTTTTTATTTAATGTTTACACTACTGCATTGAATTATGGCCTTAACTTTTATTCATTTCACCTACTAGACCTTGTAAAGTTGCTGCAATAAGGTCTTATATGTTCGTATTAATAGTTTTAGAACTAAATAGGAACAGTTCATATTAAATGTTAATATCTCTACTTATTTATTTATATCTTTTTATTACGTCTGTTATATATTACAGTCTCGCGGTTGGGACCCGACGGCACCAAAGGCTATGCCTGAAAATCAGCGCTGCAACCTTTTCTGTAGCACTAAGCTGAGGTACTGCCTTTTCAGTTTTAACATGCAATAGATGTTTTTTGTTATATTGTTAAGTTTGTATTTTCATTTCTTTATGTTAAACTGAATAAATATTACTACGGTCGATTTCAGACCAAGTTGCTACACCCTAACGGAGTATGTGTAAACAATCTGCAACTGAAATAAATAAATAAATAAATAAATATTTACTTACTTACTTATATTATTTGCACAAAGCTTTTAATAACGGCCTAAATTAAAATGATGGCTAAGAAAAGTTTTTCTACAAATATTCGCAAATAACTAAACATGTATAGTTACACAATTATATAGCTTAATTTTTGAGCAGTTTTTAAATTTATTAAACCCGTTAATAAATTGCTATTTTTGTAGTAACGTGTATTATCTTCTAGAGAAACACGCTACAAAAAAAATATATATTTTAGACTGGTTAAATTTGATCAGCCTTATTTGATCCACATAACTTTAAAATTAAAAGTAAAAAAATAACTTAGATGGCCGGCACGTGTGCAAAAAATCAAAATATACTATCGTTTCAAAAAAAATTGATAATTATGATGTAAGTAGATGTTTCAGGAAACTGTTCGTATCTACATATACAAAAAAATTTCCAACTAAAGACTAAAAAAAATTTAGAGCAGTGAAACTCTCTATCGAGAAATTTGTTTCCATAAGTACATTTTTCTAATTCAAAGTAAATTTAGAATATTATTATTCAACCGGCTTAAGACCGAAGCCTGTGGAAGTTCATGCAGGAGACCTTTGTCCAGCAGTGGACGTCTATATGTTGATAAAGAAGAAGAAGCAAGATTATCCAAAAGCTTAAAAGTCATTCGCCTATTTAGTTTTCATGTTACGGCTTAACAAAAATCGAATTAACACTAAATTCATAGGTAGGTTTGTCCACTTTTAACTTAAACTCTAACAAAAACTTCACAAAAAATACTTAAATTCCACTTGAATTTTTAACAGTTTTCTTATGAATGTGTCATGTTTTTACTCTGTAATTGAACAAAATACGAGCGTAAATATCCGTCCAAATCATCTTGTAGATTACTTAGTGCGTCAAGTATGAGTTTGTATACTGTATAGTGACCGTATCAGGTGCGTGGTAACATGTATGTGAAGCGTGCGGCGTACGTTGAGATAAATGTCAGGGCGTAATAATATAATGGCGGGGCTGACACACATTGGACACGCCATTATTATCTCGTATGCCATTCTAGTTCATGACCATTATATTTAAGGAAAGGTTCTCGGCGCTTAAATACCTATGTTACAAAGTCCATCGATTAAATTTTTGAATTTATTTCGACTCGAGTGTGATGCTTGCGACTTCAACGGCGTCGATTTAAGTTTTTAAGCTATTGCATAGCTTTTATCGCGGGCTTTGAACTAGGACAAACAGTTTGAGCGCGGCGACCGAATCAAGAAATTCCGTAGCGAAAATAAACCTAACACCGTCGTTCAGCAAGCGTTCAACATTTTAGAGGTTTATAAGTAGCTAGCTCTGTTTGGCGCAGTGGGCGAGTGGCCGCTTTCTTTACCGTATGGTGTATGATGTCGCAGGTTCGAATCTCACTCGCGAAGTAGTGACAGTGCACTTTTCTTGTTTGTTTGTTTTTTAATTATTTTTTTGCATAATTTTTATTATGCAATAAAAAATATTGCATAAGTTGATAAAAAATGCTATGCAATAGCTTTACCGTGGCAGTCCCCGAGTGCCACTTAATTTTTTTATTTAAATCCCGTGTGAACTCTTTGATATTCTGGGTTAGCATTTTAACTTAGGATATCTATCCTAAGTTTAATTTCTGAATGCAGTTTGCATTCAGAAATTAAATTATATTCAATTATCTCTTCGTCAAGATCAGCTTAGCAGACAGAAAGATTTACTTTGGCATAAATTAGAATATCAGTAGGTATAGGTAGGTATATGTATAGGTAAAAGTCGTTAACTCATTATATAAGCCGCGCATTTTATATTATTCGATGAAAGTTAGCCCTTGACTGCAATTTCCGATAGGCCGATACTTATAATCGGTTTCTACCCGGAATGGTACCGGTACACTATATTATTTTATTGCTTGGCGGAAGGGAATCAGCCCCGGTCGCTGAAGCCTCCCGCCAGAGAACTCCTAATCATTCTACAATCATTCTACAATTATTTAATCAATCACCATCCTAAATAATTGGGATGTTGTTTTCTTTTTCTTAATATTAGCTGTAGCTATAGTTAGTTTTTCTTTAAAGTAAAGAAGTTTATTTTTCAAATTACAACTTAAGCTTAACAATATAATGAATTAAAGTATAATATACAATATAATGAATTAAAGTTGTAAAAATTGTCTACATTTACGAAAACTTTGTGCACCTGTTCTCCGAAGTATAACCTATGGCTGAGGTACAGATACACTTACTCCTAAGGTAAATTAGGTACATTAATACATTAAGGCCGACTTGCACCAAACTGCCTAATCATGTTTAGTTAAATTTTGTAATGTTGTCACTTTCTGACAATACTATTTCAGAATTGTCATGAGAAGGATAGCATTACAAAATTTAACTAAACATGATTAAGCAGTTTGGTGCAAGTCGGCCTAAGAAAAACTACTGTCCCTAAACTAGGTAAAAACCTGTATTTTAGGCGACAGCACTCTCCTTAAATTTTATTGACCTGTGTGTGTGTGTGTGCGTGTGTGAGTGTGTGTGTGTGTCTGTGTGTGTGTGTGTGTTTGTGTGTGTGGGTGTGTGAGTGTGTGTGTGTGTGTGTGTGTGTGTGTGTGTATGTGTGTGTACGTAGTATGTTTGAAATATTATTTTATTTTGTCAAACCAAAACTTCCAGCAACTTTTCAGTATCAACATACGTTTGTTTGAGCAACCATTGTTTAACACGTTTTTTACATTCGTTTCTATTTAGAGGATAAATGTTAATAGCTTTATTAATTTTATTGTACAGTCTAGCGCTAATGATATAATACTGTCTCGCAGCAAGTTTACTTTTATGTCTTTCTGTTTGAAAGATTTGATCTATTCTTCTCTTTGACAAATTTTTATCATAACTAACTAATCATACTTCATATCAAGTACCTGGGTAATCATACTAATATGCGAAAGGGTATAGTTGAGGACCTGGAGAGTGACAATGGCTACCTTTTATCCCGGAAAATCAAAGAGTTCCCAAGGGATTTAAAAAACTAAATCCACGCGGACGAAGTCGCGAGCATCAGCTAGTATTATAAATGCGAAAGTGTGTTTGTTATTTGGTTTATCCTTCAATCACGCCGCAACAATGCTACGGATCTGATTTTTTGCATGGGTATAGTTGAGGACCTGGAGAGTGACATCTACTTTTTATCCCGGAAAATAAAAGAGTTTTCGAGGGATTTTAAAACCTAAATCCACGCGGACGAAGTCACGGGCATCAGCTAGTATTATAACTGCGAAAGTGTGTTTGTTTGTTGATTTGACCTTCAATCACGCCGCAACAGAGCTATCGATCGACGTGCTTTTTTGCATGGGTATAGTTGAGGACCTGGAGAGTGACATCTACTTTTTATCCCGGAAAATAAAAGAGTTTCCGAGGGATTTTAAAACCTAAATCCACGCGGACGAAGTCACGGGCATCAGCTAGTATTATAACTGTGAAAGTGTGTTTGTTTGTTGGTTTGACCTTCAATCACGCCGCAACAGAGCTATCGATCGACGTGATTTTTTGCATGGGTATAGTTGAGGACCTGGAGAGTGACATTGGCTACTCTTTATCCCGGAAAATCAAAGAGTTACGGAGGGATTTAAAATACTATTCCACGTGGGAGAAGTCGCGGGCATCAGCTAGTACCTAATATAAATGCTAAAGTTTGTGAGGGCGAATGGATGATGTTGGTTACTCCTTCACGCCACACGAAATAACTGATTTGGCTGTTCAGAATGGAGATAGCTCATACCCAGGATTAGCACATAGCTACATTTTATTCCGGAACATTACAGAATGCGGGCATCATATAGTATAAAATTCTCAAAATTGCCCCTATTGAAAATCGATCCTCGCTCGCAATGACCACAGTGGTCTACGAAGTCTAGTCGTCAGATTATTTTTGCATTTTATTTAGCCTGGGTAGATACGCGTACCTGTTTATTTTGGTAACCCATTGAAATGAACTTCTCTACAAAAACAAATATTTTTTTCTAAGTAATCATTCAAATGATTGTTTCATGAAAAAAATCACTTCAATCTATCTATCGATGATATCATTTCAATCACACTATAGTTTTTCATCTTATTTTATAGTAACTAAAAGCCAACAATAATTTCAAAAAGGTAAAGTAAGATTGAAACAAAATTGTTTAAATATTTGATTCCTCTTATTTATTACCCTAGTTTTTAACACTTATTTATATTAACAATTTATTAACAACTTACTATTATACTCGAGAATATACTATAGGCGCAGGTCACTTTCAACAAAACAAATATTCGGACAGATTTAAAATATGCAGCTATTTCAATAATAGTTTTATAAGTATTTTTCATGCTAAACACAAATCATCGCTTATTTGGAGATTTTTTTAGAGTTTCAGCCATTTCCCCTTTCCCCTCAAGTAAAGCGTAAACTTGAGTCAAGAATGATTACACGGTAATAAAATTAATAGTGCAACGGATAAAGTTTCAACCGCTGTCTTTTCGGATTTCAATCCAAGCCTGTTGAGGCTTTGAATTGTACAATCCTAACGGCAACGAGGTAATCGTCATCATGCCCATATAAAGTTACCACTATAAAGTTATGCTACTGCCAAGAGGCATGAATTTCATGTTTAAAAGTGTTTAACTAATCCATTCATAGGGTAGATGCTAACCTATAGATGGGCTAAAGGTTAACTCACACATAGAGTACAGGCGAACCCTTGCAGGTTAGGGACAAGTCTATACACATGCTAGGAGTACTACCACTGAAATAACTTCATATTAAATCTGTTCAGGCAATAAGGGCTAGTGATAAGCAGGTGCTACTGCCTTCACGACTGCCCCCAAGGGTTCCTTGTGGACGACCGCGTTGAAGCCGTTGTGCGGGTCGGCGGTGTACTCCACGATGCGGCGGGTGCCGTCGGGCTCCACGAGCGAGTAGGAGCCCTGGACGACGTCTCCGGAGCGAGACTCTTGCTGGTTCTTTGAGTCACCTTAAACAAACAATATTAATCTTAATATATATATTTCTTGTGTGCGTGTGTATGTCACTGAACTCCTCCTAGACGGCTGGACCGATTTTGATGAATTTTTTTGTGTGAGTTCAAGGGGATTCGAGGATGGTTTAGATTCACAATTTGGTCCACTGGAAAATGTTTATTTAACTAATTTTTCATTTATAAGTTAGTACGAAGTTCGCTGGGTCAGCTAGTACTAATTAGATTTTTACAGGCAGGCGTAAACGAGGAGTTGGTAAAAAAAATTGGTTGTCTGTAAAGTCGGTTTACGGACGATAGTTTTATTTGATAACGTCATAGAGAAACATTGATGAATAAATGTGTCACAAGCCATTAGCCAACGATTAGGCCGATCGTGCTTCTCTAGCGCTTGTTCCGCGCTCTCGCTTGCACGCGCAGGCTCAGGCGGAACGTGACACTTTTTCGTGCTTGCAGCCGGTGTTCATCGATTTATAAGACGTTATCATAAGTTATCACAAGTTATCAAAAGAAGTAAAGGAATCGTATATTCTTGGTTTTATGCCATGAATGGATATGGATATCTATACCTATACTATCTATCTATGAATGGAACTCCTAAAAATGACAGATTTTAGTATGATAATTAGAGTAAGTAAGCAGACGAAGAAGAGACAAAAGCTTCAAAACCGACACCAGTCTTTACTTTTGGTAATGGTAAATAAATGGCAAACAAAAGTTGTGAATTGTTATAATTACTTATGTGATGTCTTTTCTAATTTTCCATCTCAGGTAACCCTAAACAACCCACCTGAAAAATTCTGCTTTTATGAAGCACTTCTACGAAACGTACAGCCTGGAATTTCTAAAACTTAACGGTCATTAACGGTCCATTGTTTAGATTGTTTAGAGCTTGCCTAAGGGCTCTTGAGCACTTCCTCGTAGGTATTCGATTCGTTTTCGTGATTTGTGAAAATACGATTCGAAGTGGTCTACATACAAAATGTATGTGCGCTTCTGCACTCATTCGATTCGTATTTTGACGGATCCGTATTAGTTTTGTTTGACGGCCACTTCGAATCGTACTTTTCACGAATCACGAAAACGAATCGAATACGAGGAAGTGCACAAGAGCCCTTACTCTGTCGATTTGGGTTTATGTAATATATTGGGTTTTAGTATTATGTAGAATCATTTCACTTACCAGTGAGAGCATCCTGGATGTCATAGGCGTATGAATATTGAGGGTTGGGGTCATAGTCTTCAACTGGTGCCACCTTAGCGACAGCGTAGGGCGCCAGTGCCGGCCTGGCGTAGGCGATGGCCGGTCGCGCGACTGCGACGGGAGCCGCCAGTGGAGCGGCCAAGCCGTACGGCCTGGCGTAGCCGAGCGGTGCGGGGAGTAAGCCAGCCGATGCGCTAGATACTACGAGGACGATCGCTAGGAACACCTGTAATTACAAGTGTAAATTAAAAAATTGGCTGTCATAGGGACTGCCGATAGAAGTGAAAACTAGATTAGCTAATAATTAAAAACGAATAAGAAAAGCGCACTGCCACGATTTCGTGAGTGACATTCGAACCTGCGACATCATACATTAAACGGTAATATAAAGAAAGCGGCTGCTTGCCCGCTGCGCAGTACAAGGTTGCTTGAGGACTTCTAAAATGTTGAACGCTTACTGAAATCTCATACCAACAGGTGACGATGGTGACGATGACAAGAAATCTATGTTTTTTGCTCATCCAAAAAAGTGCTCAACGTGCCAAAAAAAGTTTTAACTTCAAAAATTTAGTGCTGCTGCGTAATTGCTATGTGACTCTATGGTCGGAGTATGTACGATATATACCTGACATACTGTTACTCAGTTTTCTGCTCCATCTTCAGATCCTCCTGCTCGATACTTGATCCTCGATCATCATCTATCTAACACCTACTTATTGAGACTATTCTAATGAGCCCAAACACACTATATCTGCTGAGGAGTTGGGTGTTGCGCAGACTACTTGATGCTGTAGCATCAGCTCTTCTGAAAGGTTACCATGCCTTAGAAATAATCCAACGTAACCAAATCAATCGAACCAGTAAAAGCTTGTAATCCCTTTAATCAAGTAGGAAATGAGCTGATGATATTCAAACCCTTGAGCAGATAATCATAAATTATAGCTAAGATCCACCTCAGTTACATCAGCTTTCCAACGAAAAAAACGCATCAAAATCGGTAGCAACCTCCCCGATGAGGCTGCTATGAGGGAACAGACGCACAGATAGACTCATACACAGATACACACTTTAAACTTATAACACCCCTCTTTTTGGTCAGGGGTTAAAGATATCGGACTAACAATTTGGTCATCATTGTGACATCCAGAGCTGATGTTTACAAAGCTGTTGATGTCGATGGTTTAGTTGTGATGTTTGAAGTGAAAGCTTCTTTAGGCACGTTGAGCACTTTTTTTGGGTGAGCAGATTTTGCGAAATCGTCACCGTCAGCATCGTCACCTGGAGATTTCAGTAAGCGTTCAACATTTTAGAGGTTCTCAAGCAAACTTGTACAGCGCAGTCGGCAAGTAGCCGCCTTCCTTACCGTTTAGCGTATGATGTCGCAGGTTCGAATCTCACTCACGAAACGTGACAGTGTCTTTTTTTTAATTTTTTTTTATATTTTTTTAATATATTTTTTTTAATTATTAGCAAATCTAGTTTTCACTTCTATCGGCAGTCCCTATGACTGCCAATATTTTTTTTTTGCATTATCTTTGTCTCGAATCATTTTTTGATCTTCTATTATTATTAATTTCAGGCACCCGGCCTATAGTTACGGTTTTTATTTTTTGATTTTTAATTATAATCACGGATTTTTAGGTAATTAAAAATTAAAATGCGCTTCTAAAAAATAAAATGATAACACAAACTGTACCTAAAGATATTATTTAAAAAAATGATGCTTATATTACGAATATTACTTATCCCATAACTAAACAGCATACAGTATGTTTTTAAACCATGATGGACACAGTTAAAAAAATTCTACTGGCACGGTACCCAATACGCAGGGCGCGCAGGGTGCTTTAATACTGAAAATTAGGCAAATCATTAATTTAAAAACTGGAAGTACCTTCATGTTGGAGCAGTGCGGTGGACGCTTGAAGAACTGAGAGCCTTTGATTGCAAAGGGTTGGACCTACGGTTTATATACTTGCACCGCTACATTACCCACCCAGACAGGCCATTTTATCATGAACTGTAACACCTGAATTATTTATACGTATATTATACCCAACAATGCATTAAACTGCAAATTTAATACACGTTGCAATTAGAATATCTGGGTCACTTATGAACAAGACACGAGTCAGCATACGTAACGGCAGAGTGTCAACTTTAAAATTTAAACTTTTAATAAAAGGATCAGTGTAATGTTTTCAGGGTTCATGTATTTAAGTGAGTTTATATATACTACCATAACTTCTAAACTCCTGAACAGATTTGGATGTATGGGGTATCGTTAGAATCCTTACATCATCCCAAGTGACTAGCTAAAGTAAACAAGTCGGATTTCTTATTCTATTTTAATAATTTGTTTATACTTAGTAACATATTGTGCTGGAGTGGCAGACCCCCCACTAGGTGGACCGACGACATCAAACGAGTCGCAGCGAGCCGCTGTATTCAGGCGGCGCAAGACCGAGGCCTGTGGAAGTCCATGCAAGAGACCTTTGTCCAGCAGTGGACGTCGATCGGTTGATAAAGAAGAAGAAATAGTAATATACACGTATTGCGATTTGCAATAATAAATAAATGTCGCACAGTACCCGACAGTAAATACCACACATCCGCTTGGTTCGTCACATTGGTTATGAAGACAGCGAATGCAGAATACTCAAAAGAATCAAAATTCGTTTGTATGGAGCGTGCTTATAGGAAAGCATGAGAGTGAGTTTTCTTTCAAACTTAATTTTTTTTGACGTGGTAACGTCTTATAAATCGATGAACACCGACTGTACGCACGAAAAAGTGTCACGTTCCGCCTGAGCCTGCGCGTGCAAGCGAGAGCGCGGAACAAGCGATAGAGAGGCACGATTGGCCCAAGCGTTGGCTTGTGACTAGAGAAAATTGTAATTTTCAATTAACTCCTTCTTTGTATTATACAAAATAATGATAATTCAGTGATAATATAATTCAATTCAATTCATAAAAGTATGCAATTTTTTATCAATGTTTCTTGAGACAACCAATTTTTTTTGAAAAATCAGGAACACAACCTTGCCATCTATTTCACAATTTTCAGTAGCCAATCCCATCATATCTAACTAACCATATCAGAACTTTTGCTGCAACAAAGTAATGTTTCAATCATGTTTCTATACATAATGGACAGTTCGAGAACTAGATGACATAGTCTATAGCAAGTAGGTTTCATATTACATCAGCCATGTATAACATTAATCTGCCCTATTGAGATATATACCTACCAGGTATACCTCAACCTATGTGTATGTGTCTAGCGCAAAATACCCTTCACCAAATTGGTAGTTTAGAAGTTTTTATATTTTGATGACAAGATATAAAACCTTGACTGCAATCTCACCCAGTGGTAAGTGACAATGCAGTCTAAGGGTGGAACCACATTTGTGAGGATCGATTCGGATTTTGCCTATACGAAACTGTCATTTTCCATACATTCGTGTACACATCGAAAAGCCGATTTGATCCGTACACGTTTCTATGGAATTTGACAGTTTTGTATAAGCGAAATCCGAAACGATCCTCACAAATGTGGTTCCTTCCTAAGATGGTAGTGAGCTAACTTGGAAGGGTATGGCAACTTCTAAATGCCATCGTGCCGGAACGCAAGCATCGTTTGGCGGCAAGTCTTTTACGGTAGGGTGGTAACTTAATGTCACGGCCAAAGCTTCCCATTAGATAACTTCATTCTTTTTAACGAGTTTTTAATTAACTTGCATTGTAAAAACGCAGAGAATTAATTACAACATACATCTATATACCATTTATCGTAAAAATCTATATATATAAAAGAAAGTGGTGTTAGTTACACTATTTATAACTCAAGAACGGATGGACCGATTTGGCTGAAAATTGGTGGAGAGGTAGCTTAGAACCAGGAGACGGACATAGGATACTTTTTATCCCGTTCGAC
The DNA here is from genome assembly GCA_029955525.1 of Oeneis ivallda. Lineage (NCBI taxonomy): Eukaryota > Metazoa > Arthropoda > Insecta > Lepidoptera > Nymphalidae > Oeneis > Oeneis ivallda. The sequence continues at coordinate 10,011,057 of JARPMR010000022.1, forward strand.
CGCGTTTCCGTCAAGTCACTATAAAACGTGGTATAACAAAAACGCATCTGACATGGAATAACAAAACGCAAATGACAGTGGAATGACAAAACGTAAATGACAGCTAAACGTAATTTTGTCTTTGGTTAAGTATGGTAAAAAATTTGACAATTATCGACCGAGCGAAGCGAAGGTCTTTGAGTTAACTAGGGCGATTTGCACTTGTCCGTCCGTCCGTCCGTCCGTCCGTCCGTCTGTCAGAGCCTTATAACTTTTGAATTACTGAACGTAATTACTTCAAATTTAGATATAATATGTAAACCGATGGCCTCCAGCCGAAAATGGCTTAAAAAGTTATAAAAATCTTTATTTCAGGGGGGCTCTCATAGAAGCGAATGCGAAGTAAAAAAAAAAAAATCGCGTTACATAAAATTGTTACGTATCATTTTAAAGATAATTTTGAACTGAGTACAAAAATATTTTTTTTTAAATTTTTCCCTTAAAATTGACGAAATGGGGGGCTTTCAAAGTGGCGATTTTATACGCTCGCTTGAAGACGCTCTCTAGAAAAATCCGCTATGGATTTTCAAACTGATTTTATGTTTTTAGGTCACTTATATCCTGTACTTGAACAACAAATACTAAAATTATATGAATATTATAAAGAAACGAGATTATTTAATTTTTAATGGGCGTCAGTAATTCATATAGCATCAACATAGCTTCACAATAATGCTAATAGATGGCGCAGTCAGTAACTATTCCCATGGAACTACGAGTTATATTCAATGTTTGATAAATAATTCAATGTTTTCACTAACGTTCCCTAACCTTTACGGGCTACCTATAAGTTAGGTGATTGATGTTTTCTGTCAACTTATTTATCACGATCCTGTACGGGACACCTAAAAGGATATTGGGACGGATGTTAGGACTTAGGATTGTATTTAGGAGCTACCTACGTTAAGAGACTCCTACTTAGGGGATGATTTAGGTATGTTTGGTGAAAACGGGCATAATAATAATGTCAGTTTTGGTTATCATGTATCGATTGAATGAATAATCATGGGATACCGTTACCGCGAGGTCTCAGTTCGGGGCGAACCACTAGTTATAAAAAGTGTTATGAATTATAATAAAGCATTACTGATATTATAAATGCGAAAGTGTGTTTGTTTGTTGGTTTGTCCTTCAATCACGTCGCAACAGAACATCGGATTGATCCGATTTTTTGAATGGGTATAGTAATGGATGTAAGTTCCTCAGACCGGGAGAGCTACTTTTTATCTCGGATAATGAAAGAGTTCCCGCGGGATTTTGAAAAACTAAATCCATGCGGACGAAGTCGCGGGCATCAGCTAGTATAATACAAACTTGATCTAATTACATCGTATTCAATAGGTCAAGTGTAATAGTGTAAATGTATAAATTGATGGAATATCTTCAATTAGTGCCTTAAAGTAATGCCTCAGTATTCAGGATGCTTTAAACGCTCCATGTGGCAACTCTCTTAGCTACAGCAGTTAGTTATACAAATACGCGACTACATGAGAACCTCCTCATTTTTCATAGGTTGAAAATTGAATATAAAAACAGTCATGTTAATTCCGTTCATATTAAATATAGCCTATGTCACCCAGACCATAATAACGAATCGATTGACGACTCATTCATCAAAATCAGCTTTGGCGCGCTTGCAGAAACGCCGAGTTATCCTTTTAACCCAGAGTTAGCAGCTAACTCTGAGTTAAAAGGACAGATTTGACAGATTTCGTATAAAACTTCTGTCAAAATTACAAATTTATTCCGGCGTCTCTGCAAGCGGGCCTTAGTAGTTTAGGCGCTACGGCCTACGGTGGAACATACGTAAATAGTAAACATACACACATACTCGTACATACCTACATTGATAAATAAATCATAAATCTTCCTTTTGGCTTTGACGTTGTCGGGTAAAAACCAAAATCACACGGGTATCTGCTAGTGTGATGACTAGCTGATGTGAACACTAACAAGAATCAAACTACGTTCGTATGAAGGGAGCAACTTCTCTTAATTACTCCAAAAATAACTAAACATTATTCGCAAGGTAGATTTTCATTCTAAGGGCCTGTATTACCACCTTCTGATAAGTGTCGGATAGCCTAACCGTAAGTTTTGTCACTTTCTTACTTTATGTCAAGTGACAAAGACAAAATATGCGAATAAGCTATCCGACACTTATCAGAAGGTGGTGAAAATGGCCCTGAGTCTGTAATATTATCTTGATAACGCTCGGTGTGAACACAGCCTTAAACGTCTTGCTATAGTTAGACTAATAGAGGCGGTAAAACAACTAACTTTTTGGGTCACAGCTGCGACTTATTGAGTGCGTGTGTGGTTCAGTGCCGCAGTACACGAGATAATATCATAATGCCCTGCCCTAATACGGTGTGCTTGACTAATAAAGTAATATCGAATTGTGGTAACATAAATAGCATTTATGTTCAAGAGCTGTCAAAGATGTAATAGGGGCATACTTAATTACAACTATTAAACTTAAACAGGTCGGTCTGAATAAATAATATGAAATGGAAATCATAATGTCTTGGTCCGCGAGCCGGGACATTTCATGCGCGATGAAGATAATTTTTTTATGTGAATTGATAAATTAAAAATTAGACGAACACATTATACTTAATAAGCCACTTTTTTCTGTGATCGAAGGTAGATAAACGTTCATTTAAAAAGCCGAAAAAATGTAAAAATAATATACAAAAAATGTTTAACCATCATCGTGGATATTGATTATTATTTATTTATTATTATTATTTATAGTGTATTCGATGGGAAAGTCCTCTTTCAGAAAAAAGTAATAATATTGGGGAAAATCTTCTATCATACACTTGATACTTCAAGGTTATGCGTAATCTATTTGGCCAAAAAAGTTTTTTACCAAAACTTTGACTGTCCTTACAAAGGTCCTTGTGAATAAACGATACCCACAAGTTGTGCTCAGCTTCGATGAGCGCCTGTAATGGCTTATAAATAAATACGTTTAGCCAACGTTTAGCGTGTACCTATGTTTACAGCTTTGAGTATTAAGCATATTGTATTAAGTTTAATACTAATACTAGGAATACTAGGAAGCAGTGATAGCCTAGTGGTTAGGACTGTGGTCTCCTATTCGAGGGGTCGCAGGTTCGATCCCCCGTACGCACCTCTGACTTTTCGGAGTCAAGTGCATTTAAGCAATTAACTATCACTTGCTTCAACGGTGAAGGAAAACATCGTGAGGAAACCTGCACATCTGAGAGTTCTTCATAATGTTCTCGAAGGTGTGTGAAGTCCGCCAATTCGCATTGGGCCAGCGTGGTGGACTATGGCCCTTCTCTGAGAGAAGACCTGCGCTCAGTAGTGAGCCTAATGATGATGATGAAGTTGAATACTCAAAGGTTTACAGCAACATGACAGTAACTGTAAGACAAGGGATTGAATCCGGTATAAAGGATATTATTAGTAAAAAGTCTTAAGATAATAATAGTGATAATACCTTTAAAAATGTTTTTAAGCTATTGCATAGCTTTTATCGCGGGCTTTGAACTAGGACAAACAGTTTGAGCGCGGTGACCGAATCAAGAAATTCCGTAACGAAAATAATCCTAACACCGTCGTTCAGTAAGCGTTCACCATTTTAGAGGTTCACAAGTAGCTCTATTTGGCGCAGTGGGCGAGCGGCCGCTTTTTTTACGCAGGTTCGAATCTCACTCGCGAATTAGTGACAGTGCGCTATTCTTGTTTGTTTGTTTTTTAATTATTATTTTGCATATTTTTTATTATGCAAAAAAATTATTATACCTAATTGCATAAGTTGATAAAAAATGCTATGCAATAGCTTTACCGCGGCAGTCCCCCAGTGCCACTTAATTTTTTTTTTTATAATTGGAACGTACAACCCGGTTACTAAAAGATTGGACCTCGCTGGAATGTGACGCCTCTCCCGCTTCCCCGCTCACCTCTCCGCGTTCGTCCTGACGCGTCAGTACGGTTCGCATCTTTGTCACCGATACGTGTCTACTTTCGTCTTTAGCAAAACGTTCAGTTTTTAGAATATCCTTGTTAAGTTTTTTGTTGAATTGTTTTAGTTTGTTTTGTTATAATTGTTACTTTTTGGACTGTTTTTATTAAGTTTTTGTCATTGGACTGTTGTTTTGTTATAATTGTTACGTTTTGGACTATTTTTATTAAGTTTTTGTCATACGGACTGTATACCGCTGAGTTCGGTCTTATGATTATTATTCCAATTATCAAAACTAACACAGCATATTGAAATAAAAGATATTTTACGGAAACTGACGCGTATATTTTATTATTTGAGTCGGCCCGTGACCACGTCCTCTGTAAAGAGTGCGAAATGTCGGGATGTATCAAATAATAGAATATACGCTTTAGTTTCCGCAAAATATCTTTTATTTCAATGTGTGATAAGACAATACTAACACAGCATACGTAGAGTTTCCACTAACATTTAATTTTCATGAATATTCTTAATGAATCTTTTTTGCACACTGTACCCATGCGTCGCAGTGACGTCATCGACGCCAGGTCCATTCTTTTAGTAACCGGGTAGTAGTTCCTTATCGCGCGATACGAAAGGGGGCTAGACGGAAAAAATTAAGACTAAATTGAACCGACACTTTTTTGAATGTGAATTTGGCATTGTGTTCAATATTTTCACACTACAATATTAGATTTCCGTAGCCTTGTGGTTTCTACAGTCGCATAAATTTCTACAAGCAGTCGATGGTTCGAATCCCAGCTCGACAGGCTGAATTTTCTATTTTCAATTTTATTTTAAATAATTTCTACATGTGGAATTTTTCCCTAATTTTTTTAGTTTTATTATTAATCTATATATATAAAAGAAAGTGGTGTTAGTTACACTATTTATAACTCAAGAACGGATGAACCGATTTGGCTGAAAATTGGTGGAGAGGTAGCTTATAGAACCAGGAGACGGACTGCGGACATAGGATACTTTTTATCCCGTTCGACCGCGTTTCCGTCATGTCACTATAAAGCGTGGTATAAGAAAAACGTATCTGACATGGAATAACAAAACGCAAATGACAGTGGAATAACAAAACGTTAATGACTGCCAAACGTAATTTTGTCTTTGGTTAAGTATGGTAAAAAATTTGACAATTATAAAAAGTGTCATAATAAAGCATTACTGAATAAATGCGAAAGTGTGTTTGTTTGTTGGTTTGTCCTTCAATCATGTCGCAACAGAACAGCGGATTGATGCGATTTTTTGCATGGATATAGTAATGGATGTAGTAGTGATTCCTCAGACCGGAGAGCTACTTTTTATCTCGAATAATGAAAGAGTTCCCGCGGGATTTTTTAAAACTAAATCCATGCGGACAAAGTCGCGGGCATCAGCTAGTTTATTATTAAAAGGAACTTCGTTGCAACCGAGTGTTCCACGACATTCACGCATTTTTAGGGTTCCGTACCCAAAGGGTACCAACGGGACCCTATTACTAAGCCTACGCTGTCCGTCCGTTCGTCCGTCCGTCCGTCCGTCCGTCTGTCAGCGGGCTGTATCTCGTAAGCCGTAATAGATAGACAGATGAAATTTTCACATATTATGTATTTCTATTGCCGCTATAACAACAAATAGTAAAAATTAAATTAAATTAAAAAAATTAAATTAAAATATTTCCATGGGTACATGGAAATAATTTTTTTTAACGGAACCCTAAAAGAGCGAGGCCCGACTCGCACTTGGCCGATTTTTACATCTTCATTTTTCTATAATATTATGGTAGGTCGGTTCTAGGTAGGTAGGTAGGTAGCATGGAACTAGGAATTACGACTATTCCGTGGTAGTTTTTATTCCGTGGTAGAAATTTCATTCATTAATTAATTAATTCATTCATTCATTCATTCATAGGTTAGGTTTAGTGCATGTTTTAGAATAGAATAGAATAGAAATATTTTTTATTCAAATAAACTTTTTACAAGTGCTTTTGAATCGTCTGGCTCTACCACTGGTTCGGAATGCCAGCTTCCTGCCGAGAAGAACCAGCAAGAAACTCGGCGGTTGCTCTTTTCAAAAAAAATTTACAATACAGTACAGGTTAATCAATAGACTGTCTCATGACTCGCTGGAGCGAATTATATCCACGCTTTTTTGTCATTTATATAGTCTTCAATTGTACAAATTACAATATGCTTTTTCCATGAGAGAAGTTTTGTTTGCTTTCTTAAACTTGTGTAAAGGCAAGTCTAAGATCGACTGTGGAACTTTATTATAGAACGTCACACCCATTCCCACAAATGTCTTTCGGACCCTCTTGAGGCTCAGTCGAGGAATCACGAGCCTATTTGGATTTCTAACACAGAGTAGGTACTATTTATTTTCTAACCTCCCTATCGTGTAAATCACCCTTTTTTTTTGTAACTCAAAATATTTTGTCTGACAAATATTATGTTGTTTTAAATATAATGTGAAGCTACTGTCAGAATGCCTATTTCTTTATAAATTTTTCGCGAAGTGGAATCCCGCGGTTTTAAAACCCTTCCGGCGCGAATTGCCCTCTTCTGCAATAAACAATTTTTGTGCTGTACAGCGCCATCTAGCAGTAACAGTTATAATTAGCTATCAGAACATAGAACCACAGAGTACATTAAATAGAATTATGTTTATGGCAACAATGGCAACAATATTGTAGCACAGATTGTAGTAACATATACGAATTTTTAAAAATTCTTTTCCGTACTTTGGTACATTTGGTATTGAGTCGTGTACGCATAGAAATGCCGAATTGATGCTTACACGACTCTATGAAAAATGACAGTTCTATATGGACAAAATGCGAATTGAAGCGCACAGATGTGGTTCCACCTTATCGTATCCATGGACTTAGGACACAAACAGGACCGAGTACTCGCAGCTGAAAAGCGAGCCGAGCGAGATAGCTAGTACAGAGGCCGTGTGTCCCTTTCTAACAGGGTGACAATAAGATTTTCGATATATGTGAGACAAATTCAATCTTGCAATCTTCCTACTAATTATAAGTTTATTATAAACACAATTATTGAAGTTTTTCATTAGCAATGGAAAATTTCTTAGGGATTAGGGATTGATTACGAAATAAATACTACAAATAGTACAAGGTTTCGATTTGTCCAGTCATAGTGAGTACATTGCTAGATATTATAATGACTGGTAATGTGTAGATAATGTGATAAATTATTCATTTTCTCTAGATATTAAGCATAATAGCTGGTCAAAGGCACCCAAAGTAATAAATACAGCCCCACTTCCCCTCCCGCGCCTTATTCCGTTGCCGCACGATCGGTATATTTACCAAAATCTTAGGTTAGGTCAGGGTTGTACAGAAATTCTGTTCTATTGGTTTGAAATGAAACATTAAAATAATGAAAATTGTAATAATAATAATATAAAAGTAAGGAGTAAGGGACCATCGTAATCAGCATCTGCATCGTACGTATTCGACCCATCACACAATACAAGAATTTAAAAATTCATGGTCAACATAGTTGTAGATTTAGCGTTCACGTTTTAACGGGTTGCCGCTCGAAAAAAATAGACTAGATAAAAATTTATATTTTCTTTTTTGTTAAGAAATATATCTATCGAAATTAATGCAATTAAATACGGTGACTTAAAAATGTTAAAATAAAATTAAAACATAAGTGTCTCAACTGATTTTTTAACCAAAATCTTTGATCAAAATCATTTTTTTAGGCTGGCATGAATGAAAGAACGAGACACACGGCCTCCGTTGTTACTATCTCTCTCGGCTCGGGTTAGCCTCTGTGTAATGCGCAACAGGAAATATACTTTATATGCTTGTTATAAGGTTCATTTTCGTAAATACAAATTTTCCGAGTGATCAGTTCTGTTTGTATATTAAGTTCATGATCGTATCATCGGACCACAGATTATTATAGGTACTAGTTACTTGCATCGGACAAGTTAACAGGCCCGCGAACTCACAATATGGCTGGATTCACATCTGTGTGCATCGATTCGCTGCGAATGCGATGCTTGTAAATGTGATTCCAGCCTTAAACCATCCCAAAACCAGCTCACACGAGCGGATTCTGTACTGACTTGATCGGCAGAAATTATTCATAGTGCCGATCCTGTACTAAAGAATCGTAATGGCTCGTTTGGCGATACCTTAATTGTAATCTCAAATGTCAAAAAGTAGTCATCTGTTGCAGTCGTTCAAAATGGCAACATTGTACAATATAAAAACGTCACTTCGTAGTTCATAATTCCTTTTGTGATTGTAAAAATTTAAAAAACATTGTTCTTTGTTATGTTTATTAAACAGAAAAAGTGTATGTGTCGTTGAGTTAGTGTTTAAAATGGCAGATTTTGATGCTATATACCCAGACGAGACGGAGCCTGAGGAGAATTTAGAGGAGACTCATGTGACGTTAGTGCCCGACCCGATAGTTGTTCGAGGAGCTGGGAACATGACCGTGTAGGTTTTATCAGCTGTTTACCTTCCACTTGAGAACCAATCAGTTTCCGTGCACTACACACCAAGATTACCAGGTGTACTGGTGCAGCTATGTGCAGTGCTATTTTTGGGTCTTTGTTGTCTAAGTTTGTAGCATTGGAGTCTTTTGGACGGAACATTGACCAGACGCCAAAATTTCCATTATATTTATTTAGTGTTTAACATCCATGTTTAAATTCCTAAGGACCAGACCCTCTAATAAGATTAATGACCTTTATATTAACTGAAGTAGGATTATTATGAAATTAATTGGAGGATTTTCGAAAGGAAAATTTCTTTATAAAGACACTACTTTCAATAAATAAAATTTAGATATTCTTCTCATAAGGACATTTAACACAATTACTTATGAATAATTTGTTAACAACTAAAAAAGAAACTACTTTAACATGCTTTGCTTTGTTATCTGTCAGGCAATTTGCTGTATATGCCACAGATCTTTGATGATTCAAAAGAGCTTGTGAAAGTCCATTTATATGTTCTTAAATGTTGCATACAGTGTAATCTGAATAGTTGATAGTATTCCTCATATTAAACTACTAGATGATGCCCGCGACTTCGTCCACTTGATTTTAGTTTTTTAAGTCCCTCGGGAACTCTTTGATTTTCCGGGATAAAAAGTGGCCTATGTCACTCTCCAGGTCCTCCACTATACCCATGCAAAAAATCACGTCAATCCGTAGCCCTGTTGCGGAGTGATTGAAGGACAAACCAACAAACAAACACACTATCGCATTTATAATATTCTTATTAAACTATAATCTAACATGCCTATTAAGTATGGAATTCATGAGAGCTGAGATTCAGTCAGCGACAATGGAAAGAGCTCATGCTCTATGGTATATGACCATAGATGAATAGAATAGTATTTTATTCAAATAAACTTTTACAAGTGCTTTTGAATAGTCGAATCTACCACTGGTTTGGAATGTCTTTCGTACCGAGGAGAACCAGCAAGAAACTCGGCAGTTGCTCTTTTCAAAATAGTTTACAATACGTACTATGCTATTTATGCAGTGTTTCCACAGTGAGGGGAAGTTCCAAAAATGCATACATACCTATATGTATATTGTCCATCAGATGCACATATAATAATAATAATTCTTTGTCATCATCCATTGAGTCTACTTATTACTTAAACCTTAGTGAAAACGAATTTGTTGTTATGTGTAATCTTATTGAGGTTAGGTATTCCTAAAATGTTGAGGCTATTTTTGAAATAGTTACTGATGTTATTTATCTATAAAAAAATTACTTATGTTTTTTTATTTATAAAAAAAATCTTTTTTTATTGATGAAAATACATAATAAGTAATAAAAGTTTCGGAATGTTTACAGCTATGCAATATTAAAATTTCATTAGTGTAATAATTAAAGTTCATTAATATATAAACTTGAGCTTTACATCTTTGCATAACATTAATGTACAAAGTATAAACAATCAATATTGCAATTAACAGCAGTTACAAATTATATTATAATTATATTAATACTAGCTGACCCGGCGAACTTCTTACCGCCAACTTACCTATATAAATACAACAAATAAATTATCTTAATAAAAAAAACTATCCTAACTTTCAAGTTGGACCAAATTACAGATAGTTACGAAGTTTGATCTAAATCGGTTCAGTAGTTTAAGAGTCCATCGCGGACAAACAATGTGACACGTAATTTATATATATTAAGATGTACCTTCATATTTCTATTTTGCTTTGTTTTAAGTTTAAGTTTAGTTAGTTTAACGTTTTGTATTCCTATTTCCTAATATATTAGGCTAATATCAACAGTATTTTTTTTTTTGCTCAGGATACTTAAAATAAATAGATTTTACATCTCTCATATTCGGTAAGTAGGTCCTTATTACCCCCAAATGGGGCTTGTAAGTGACCAATTAGCGCTCTAGGGTAATAATGTAGCTAGAAAAGCCCTAGGGCGGTAAGTAATTAAAAAAAAACTCTTCACTCTTTCAAAAAGTTCGCGTACATCTAACCATCATACTGGCAATATACATCATGCATTCAGCCCAATGACAAAAGAGGTCGCTTCGCTATTCAGCCTTGTCTTTGTATGAGTATAATAGTCATCAATTTTAAATATCGAACGGCGAAGCTCAATTTCGTTCTTGGAAAAAAAAATTAAAAAAAAGATGAAAAAAGGCAGTAATAGAAAACTTTTACTTTAAATATTGTTTGCTTTTGGGATTTTTTTATAATTACATGCTAATTAGGAAAAAACATGAGTTCTGCAAGTGATGAAGATATAAGCTGCACTCCCGATTCAATGAAAATGGAAGCTGAAGCAGCAATTAACAATATTTTGCCTGAAAGTTCTAAGGAGAGATATTTGAAAACTTACGACGAGTTCATGAAGTGGCGAAAAGAAAAACGAGTAAAGTCTTTATCTGAGACTATATTCTTAACATACTTTAGTGAGCTATCAAAAAAGCTGCAGCCATCTAGTTTGTGGTGCATTTTTTCAATGTTAAAAGCAACTATGAGTACTAAACACGACATCAATATCAAGAACTTTTCAAAATTTAAAATGTTTTATTCTTGTAATGCCGGTTTTTTCTACTTACCTCACAATCGAGATGTAAAGCAGAGTAGTTAGCTCGGTTGTAAACATCAATTGCACCCTCGAACTATAGGCTTCTAATTCTTGGCTACTAATCTACTATTAAGCATCCTGTGCAAAATAAAAGAGATAAATAGAAATCTATTGTAATCATAGTGACCAAAAACTTTGGAAATAATTTCTGCACAAATAACTAATATAATAGATTAGAATAATCTATATACAAATAAATAAAATTAAAGTTTCTGTCTGTGCTTTAGAAGAAGCTCATGCCCATTTTCACCAACTATACTAGACTTGTTCTTGCTTGGTCACTAAAAGGAGCATTTCATTCCATACTATTATTACATTCAAAAGACTGTACATGTTTGGATTTCTAGTACTATTAGTACAGTAGTTCTGAGCCAAGCCGCAGAATCACAGACCACATAAGGAACGAATTACTAAATTAATGATATACTATATTTGTCTGATTCCTTATTTCCCGCTTGTTCAAACCAAGCAAATGAAGTACTGAAAGAATGATGTACTATCAACCATGCAGACTAGTTCGTTCTCGTTCAGTGTCTGGAAGTAATTCCTAATAGTACTTAGTACATAATTATGTTGTATGTACTATGTAAGTCTAAACCATACCTAAATTATCTAGGAGTCTCTTTATGTAGGTAGTTCCTAAATGTTCGTGAAAACAAAATTGACAGGTAGCATCACCTAACTCAGCGTAGGTAGCCCGCAAAAGTTAGGGAATGCTGGTGAAACCAGCATTATTTTCTCATCTCACATCTTGCTTTGTATTCCTCATTGCCTAGTCCCTTTTTCAGTAATCCTCCAAATCCAATTATCTACTAAGATTAACATTACTTACCCAGCACAATGAAATGCGTTGACGCTTGTGTAGTATATACATGAATTAAATGCATGCAAAAGTGGAAGTTATGCTATTTAGTACTAGCTGATGCCAGCGACTTTGTCCGCATGGATTTAGTTTTTAAAATCCCTCGGGAACTCTGATTTTCCAGGACAAAAGTATTGTATGTCACTTTCCAGGTCCTCAACTATACCCATGCAAAAAATCACGTCGATCCGTAGCCCTGTTGCGGCGTGATTGAAGGACAAACAAATACACTTTCGCATTTATGATACTAGTAAGGATTCCATACAATAACATCAGTTTGTAATTTTGCAATGATGTTGAAATTAATTGTTGTTGTGCCATTTTGCCTGTCACATGATAACAGCTATAATTATATTGTAAACCAAGGATGCTCCCTATAATCAGCAACTTCATTAAAGTATGTTTTCTAGTCCAAGGTCCATTATGTAAATGTTTTAAAATTACTTAGTTTTACAGAATACTGTTCAGAACTTTTGTAAGATTAAGGGCCATTTTCACCACCTTCTGATAAGTGTCGGAGGGCTTATTCGCATATTTTGTCTTTGTCACTTGACTTAGTAAGAAAGTGACAAAATTTACGATTAGGCTATCCGACACTTATCAGAAGGTGGTAATACAGGCCCTTAGGATATCAGTCTGACTGCCTTGAATTTCTCATTTTTGAGAGTTGTGACTCCTTCCCCTTAATCACTTAATTTCTTGTTAAGGAGTAATGTGGTGGGCTATGATTGTTCCCCATCGACTCATAATTAATGATTATTATATTGGTGATGTAGAGAGCTATGCTCGGTATATCCCTGCGAGATCAAATCAGAAATGAGGAGATCCATAGGAGAACCAAAGTCACATAATACATAGCTCACATAGCTCACCGACATAGCTCAGCAAGTCGCGAAACTGAAGTGGAAATGGGCGGCGCACATAGTTCGAAGAGCTGATGGTCATTGGGGTCCCAAGGTGCTGGAGTGGCGACCCCGCACCGGAAACACAGTGTTGGCAGATGCCCCACTAGATGGACCGATGACATCAAATGAGTCCGACCGAAGCCTGTGGAGGTCCATGCAGGAGACCTTTGTACAGCAGTGGACGTCTATAGGTTGATTAAGAAGGAGAAGAAGAAGATGTTGGTGATAATATTGACCAGGGGCAGACTGCTTCACATATTTTCACAGGCATGGACGAAATGAAAAGTCGAATGAAGTTATGTTGGTTGGTCAGTCACTCATCTAGCTACAGACTTGCATCAATGTTGCTTATTTATTTATTAATTCTTGTATCTACTGTAGTCTTTCACCCCACCCATTACTATTTATACCCTTAACACATATTATTCATCCTTTTCCTATGACTGTCGACATTCACAGTCACCAGCAAACACGTCACAGAATCATGTCGTTTATACAGGCGTTCGATGCAATCCATTGCATAATGGCAGGTAGGCATTTGCAGAAAAAAGTGTTTACGCAGCACCTGTACCATGCTGTTGACAGCATTTTAACCAATTATGACAATATGTGAATTTTAACCAATTTCAGCTTCGGTCTAAGCAACCGCTTCAGCTGTGAATTCCCTTCGGGGCTGCAATCGCGGGTGGCACCCGAGGAGTACCAGGCGACGGTGGCCCGCATCAACAGCGTGCTGAAGAAGACGCTGCCGGTCAACGTCAAATGGCTGTTCTGCGGCTGTGTGTGCTGCTGCTGCACCCTCGGATGCTCTCTATGGCCAGTCATTTGTCTGAGCAAACGGGTGAGTAGTATTTTCTTTTTAATTATTGCTCTATCAAGAGGTTGATATAGTCATGATAAGCTGCCTAGATAGGATTTGAAATGAGATTTTTGCTGGGTAGTGAAGGAAATTGTGAGGAAACCTGATGATAACCCTTTTCTGAGACCTGTGCTCAGTAGTGAGCCGTTGATGTTGCTGGCGGATGTTCGAATATCGATTTCGCAGCCGGAAACGCGGTGTGGAAGAAACACTAAGTGAACAGATGATCTTAAGCCATTCTCAAGCAGCAGAAAATCCTTTGCAATCTGCAAGAGACCAAGGTCCAGCCGTGGACGTTTATCGGTTTAAATATATCGCAAAAAAGGTCACTGTTCACTATACGAAAAAAGTTATTTCTGAATCTTTTGTTAGTAAAGTTATGAAACTCAATTTTATTTTAGGTCACATTTCACAACATATTTTTTATTTATGGCATAAAATCACTGAGCTCTACAGTTAAATTGTCTGTGATTAACACTGGAGAGGTTGCCGTCATATTTTAAGACCTACTTGATTGACGCCATTTTGGCGCAGACAAAGCAGATACGAGTATCTCTGGAATTAATAATATTCTAAATGGTGCACCAAACTCTTTAATTAATCTGTTGATTTCTTTCATAAATTAATTATTATAGAGGTTGGTCAGCCATTTGCAATATCATTAGTTCCAGAGACATTCAAATGTATGTCAAATATGGCGCTTCAAATTGATCCAAAATTCAGCTGTCATTTGTATGGGGCCGCCAATCCAGTGTTAACCATAGATTAATTAATTATAGAGATCAGTACATAAAATTAATTTGAGTTTCATAACTTTTACTAACAAAAGATCCATAATTATACTTTTTTTAGTCTAGTGAACACTTAACAGTGACCTTGTTGAGTTGTCTTACTTCTTTTCTTACTAATCTAAGTGTGCAATATCTTATTAGGTACCTCTCCCTGTTACAGACGCAACACTCCCTCAACAAACTCCTAGAGTGGGAGAACAGTCGTCTATACCACAAGCTGGGGCTTCGCTGGCGCCTCACCAAGCAACACTGCGACTCCTCGTCAATGATGGAGTATGTCCTGCTCATAGAGTTTATACCTAGAATACCCATATACAGGCCTGACTAGACCGCGCGCCGTGTTGAGTGTAAATATGAAAACCTATGTTAAAAACTATGTAAGCGTCGGATAACATTGGCAGTAATGCATGCATTATGTGTGGAATGCATGCATCAGGTGTGCATATGCATTTTGTGAAAAGCAACCCAATATTGACCTTTACGACTCGCGCGATTCTCCATACAATCGTATTACGCCGACATGTCAACTTTTTATTCTTCTGCATCTATAACTAAAGCCGATATCGATTTATTTCTTCATTATCTACGCCTTACCTGTAACTCAAAACGTAAAATTATATATCTTCGTGCGTAACTAAACTGTGTAGCGAAATACAAATTATTCTTGTCTATTATTATCAAAGCAAGCTACTTTTAATCGTCTGGGTACTTTTATTTATTAATAATTTGATTTTTTTTTTTGTTTTTAAAAATATTATTTTTCAAGTTGATTTGCATAATCAAAACGGAAAATACGTTCTTATATCTTTAGAAATTAGTTCTATATTAGATTGCTCTACATAAAACGCATCGCATCGCCTCGCTTCCAATGAGAATCGACATGAACAAGTTGCAATTTATAAATTCACTAGCAAATTTGGATTCCGATTAAAATCTGAAACTTGTTTGTACATAGTGGCGTTCTACCCATAGGCCTGAATTAACATGTTCAATTAAGGCCTTTTAGCAGGAAGCCATAACAGTAGATCAAAATAAATAGATTCATAGTAAGATTTCTGTAAGAACCGATATTTTCGCTGCTGTCAAATAAGAGAGAGAAATATTCATACTATCTAATAAGTCATTATTAGTACCTATTCAGTTGTACACAATCTCTAAACTAAAGTACATTGACACTTGATAGGTTTAAATCTAGTGAATTCTAGTGCTATCTCTTTCATAACCTACGGAAAAGTTAACGCTAGATTTGGACCTGTCTTTTAAGGTGGATGATACGGGTCTGCCCGCGAAATGCAAAATTAATTTGGTTTTTCGCAATTTGTAAACTAATACGACAAAGTAGGATTATGGCATTCTAATTGCGCCAATGGCAGAATCTTATAGTTTATGAAATTAGTCAGAATATCGACTAATTTGTGAGTAACTCACGCCCAACTCGATATTCTGACGAATTTCTTAAACTGGACACTTTCAAGTAAAGATTTTTATATAAACCTGTGAAGATTATACTGCCATTGGCGCAGTTAGAATGCCATAAGCCTACTTTGTCGTATTAGTTTACAAATTGCGAAAAACCAAATTAAATTTGAATTTCGCGGGCAGACCCGTATAATCCAACTTAAGTTTAGTACAGAGATTATGCACAACATCTCATTACCTAAATTGACGGATCAAAACCTCTACCTATTCCTTGTACTCTACCATTCATGTAGTTTGAAAGGGATAATCCATTTACAGCTGTCATTTTAGAGAATGTGTACAACAGAATTAGCACCTGCGCGGGGTGCACGCCACTTGTACAATATTCCGGGAGCCGTGTATATTGTAAATAAGGTTATTGATGTCGCGAAATAAGTGGTTACATGCTTTTTGTGTATAGATATATATAGCACTATTGAATTTGCGAAGCTTCAGTTGCTTTCCAAAGCGATGTTATCTTAATGTGTAATGTAGTTTTAAGGATTCGTGGAAATCCATATCCGGACTGACAGACTAGTTTAATGGCGAAAAACTTCGAAAATTATAACACCATGAGAAAATTTCGCACGTCGAAAGTCTTTCAAAAGATGCTTTAGCATTAAGGTAAACTGGGTCTTACCGCGACATTCAAATTTAATTTGGTTTTTCGCAATTTGTAAACTAATACGACAAAATAGGCTTATGGCATTCTAATTGAGCCAATGGAATTATCACCTTTACAGGTTTATATAAAAATCTTTACTTGAAAGTGTCCAGTTCAAGAAATTATTCCGAGTGGCGAATAATTTGTGAGTAACTCACGTCAAACTCTATGCTCGGACTAATTTCTTAAAGTGGACACTTTCAAGCAAAGATTTTTATATAAACCTGTGAAGATGATTCTGCCATTGGCGCAATTAGAATGCTATAAGCCTATTTTGTCGTATTAGTTTACAAATTGCGAAAAACTAAATTAAATTTGAATTTCGCAGGCAGACCCGTTTAGGTCACCTTAAGCCCGCCTTTTTTACTACGGTGTGCAATGTGTGACTTGTTCAATTAAGGGCCTGTTTCACTTCTTCACTACCTTCAAGTAAACTTTAACCAACAAATAAATTTGATGTTTTGACAGATTACCCATACAAAAACTGTCAAAACGTCAACTTTATTCGTCGGTTAAAGTTCACTTGAAGGTGTTGAAACAGGCCCTAAAAGTAGCAAATTTTTGATGTTAACTTTAACCGTAACCTTACCCTAACCGCCTGACTAACAACTCTGTCAGTCTGGACGCGGGTACTGGAGTTGTTAAGATTATCAGACCGTATTAAGGCAGAGGCTAGACATTATAATTATGTTTAAATTAAATTTTTGTTGTTTAAATTTAATTTAGCAATTGAAGCTGTTAATTTTCTTTCGCACAAGAGAAAAATAGCGATTTGCATACAAAACATTGCTTCAGATTTCAATATCTGAACGTTTATGTTAGTGCAGATCTTTATTGCCCCTTTTTTATTACGAATTTAATAAGCAAATTTACTTAAATCCTTAGTTTAGTTTGGGGCCTCCTTCGCATCCCCAAGTCAACTTCAACCGACAAATAAGTTTGACGTTTTGACAGATAGATAATAGGTAAAAAAAACGATCAAAACGTCATTTGTTGGTTAAAGTTAACTTGGAGGTGGCCAAATAGGTCCTTAATATAATTTAAGGATCTCGAGTACTACGCAGACAGTACCACTTTTAGTCATCGTCGTGGTTGTAACTTTGGTCATAAAAGCTAGTATGGTCAAGAAGCAAGCAAAGTTCAATAAGTTTGGTCGCAAAGACTAGTGCGGCCAGTTGCGCGATTCGTATTGGTTTACGATACTTTACTTGTCGCGGGATTGTCTAAAAGTTATTGCTACAGTATGACGATCGCAATCGCCTGTGATTGGCCAATTATCTCATTATTGGTTAAAACGCGTTGTTGTAGTAAGAATACTATAAATTCAACCAATTGAGACTGTAGTGATGATTAATACAGACCATACCGGTACCGGTCTAAAAATGATTGCAACAGTCAGCATGACGACCGCAATCACCTCTTATTGGCTGAATTTATGGCGTTCTTCAATAAGTTTGGTCGCAAAGACTAGTGCGGCCAGTTGTGCGATTCGTATTGGTTTACGATACTTTACTTGTCGTGAGATTGTCTAAAAGTTATTGCTACAGTATGACGATCGCAAAAGCCTTTGATTGGCAAATTCTCTCGTTATTGGCTAAGAGGCATTGTTGCAGTAAGAATACTATAAATTCAACCAATTGAGACTGTAGTGATGATTAATACAGACCATACCGGTCTAAAGATGATCGCAACAGTCAGCATGACGACCGCAATGACCTCTTATTGGCTGAATTTATGGCGTTCTACCTGCATTTTAATCAATTGCGTGGGAACAACAGCCAATCAGAGGTGGTTGCGAGCGGCACACTGACTGTGGCGATCATTTTTAGACAATTGGGTATTTGACTGATATTTTGTTATTTATTTAAAATAACGTTTTTAAATATTATAACACAATGCCATTTCTCTTTTTTAAATATCTTTACTAGTCTCGGAATTATAAGCTGTTTTACTGTGACCGTATCTGTCTCTTTCTAAAACGAATTGTGACATCACACTTCAGTAGCACTCACTCTGTCTAATAGAAAACTTTAAAAAAGCTCTATAACTTTGTTGTGGTTTTGGACTGATTTACTCTCTATTTTTACAAATGTTGTTGTTACATGTTACATTTTCGATTTTAGATAATGAAAATCAACATTTTGACTACAGTTAAATACCCAATTCACAATCCCACAGAAGCTTTTCTGCAATCGACCAGTCGGACGTCGACACTAGCCCTAGCTCTCGGTTGCGTAGTGCGCGAGGACCTTAAATATGGCGGCGGTTCTATTTGCCTCCCTCGCACATATTGGAAGGTAAAAATCTCGTACTAAAGAATCGCCTTAGTATTCAATTCGTTGACATGTGATTGGGTCATTCATTTGTAGTTGAATCAATTATGGCATTGAATGAATTTATGAACAATCATTTTTTTTATACATTTTTAGTATTTTTTTATACATTTATTTAAAGAGGATAGTGGGTGATTGATAAGTTGCTGACTGATGTCTACAATACAAAGATGAAATGAAATGATGATGATGATTGATGTTTTCTTTCTCTGCGTACAATAGCTTTTTTCTAGTTGGTAAACTTGTATTCAAAACAATTCACTGAAAAATAAATAATTCAAATTCGATTTGCATGAAAACCCCATATCTACGGCGTATGTCGTCATAGTAAAAAATCATCAGGCTGCCATGATGTATTTATTATCTAAGATATGTTTGAAATATGTTGATGGGTGGGGACGATTTTTCGCATTGTTATTTAGAAGCTAGAAATTGCAGTCAGCACCTACGTTCTAAAAAAAAATAGAAACCGAATTTTTACGAACAATATGTTTTTCAATAAACACCAGACGAATATACTCTGCTCGTGAAGAAGAAAGAACATTAATAAATTATTTTGCACTGTAGATTTGACAAATAGTTTCACGCCAGAACGAACCGCTCGGGCAGATGGGAAAATGGGCGCGTGACGTCAAATGCCTCTCTCCGTCACATATCTACTTCATTTCCTGACGGTTTTCAAAAACTTGGTCTGGTCTATATTTCATTTTTGTATATTTCAATAATAATATGAACGCCACAAAATGAAAGTTCTGACGCTTGCAGCGCATAATGAACTCGTTAAGACTTGAATCTCGTGGTCGTCGGGTTTGAGATCAGTGAATTTACTTTCTTTCTCTCCACAGTTTTACTGTCGTATTTAATGTACCTGAATGTCGAGACAAGTGACACGATGTCCATTTGAGTCGATCTTTTAGTGAGTCGCACGGAAAAACTTGTTATGCAAAACTTATGTTAGAAAATATTTCGGGACTGTGTTATTAGATCAGTAATTGTTTATAGTAGGATATTTGTTAGGTGTATTCGCCCTCTTTTCCCTTTTCAACAAGTTGTGATGGGTTTTATTGTAAGCTAAATTTACGGCTGTAAGCGTAGCTGAAATTTTCCCATTTCCCTTCAACTAAGCGTAAAACTTTTACCAGAAGTGGCATGCTACGGGTTGAGATGATAACCTATCGGTTTCAATGCGCACCCTGACCGCTGCGCTATTGAGGTATAACGGCTGCTATTTGAAGACAGATGACGTTTAAGGGCCGCTAAATGACAGTAGAAGATATAACGGCCGCTATATGACGGTAAATCCTATCCTAGAAAATAACAGTCACCCTTGCCTAGCTACGCTTATGGCCCACTGTTTCTGTATTCTTGTATATTATCTAAAATGCCACAATTTACACATTTTGGAGTCTTGCCACCGCCGCGTCGTTTTATTGAACAACGGTTGAAAAGCGAACAGGGTATGTTGACATTAAGTTTTAATTTAAGCGAATGTAAATATTTTAAGTACCTACGTATAAAATATAGATTATTTTTGTTCAAATAATAAATCTCACTATGTGATGATAGACTTGTTTTATTAAAAAGTTATTTGGCGAATGAAGCAATAGTGCTTCATGAATTTCAAGAATCAATGACTAGTCTAGCCTATGAGCCTAAACAATAAGCATGTCTAATAATGCCGTCACACGAATCTATTGTATTTAATTGAATGTGGAGTGGACGCCTGCTAACGCCAGGCGGGTGATCAGTCCTGTGTCGGAACTATTCCACCCTATTCCCCGTGTTTGGACACAGGTTACTGGTGTAACAACCTAACGATGTCTTCTATTGAAAGGTTTGTCAGGTCTTCTTCACTTAATCTATCCTTACCTTGCAGTACCCCTCTTACCAATGAGTACATAGGGCACTCAGCTAGGAAGTGGAAGCTGGTCTTTTCCTCACCACACTCTGGACAGGATGGGTCTTCTTGAATTCTCATTATTGTGAGATGTCTATTTAGCAGACAGTGTCCAGTTGCTATTCCTATTACCAATGCGTCACAAATCTAAGTAGCTGCTTAAGTATTTGCTTACGGTAGTAAATATAATAAGTCTATGACTATTTGTGAAAGATGCAGATACCTAGATAAACACTAGAACCCATCAACGGCTCACTATTGAGAGCAGGTCTCCTCTCAAGGAAGGGTTATAGGCCATAGTTCACCATGCGCTGGCCCAATGCGAATTGTACTGCAGTTCACACACCTTCGAGAACTTTATGGGAACTCAGATGTGCAGGTTTCCTCACGATGTTTTCCTTCACCGTTGAAGCATGTGATATTTAATTGCATAAACGCACATAACTTCGAAAAGTCAGAGATGCGTGCCCGGGATCGAACCTGCGACCTCCCAAATAGGAGACCAGTCCTAACCACTTTCATATTGATATATTTTTATATGTGACACAAAACAAATAGTTACAATAAAACTTTGTGATTTTTAGGGTTCCATACCAAAATGGTAAAAATGGGACCCTTATGGTGAGACTTTCTCCGTCCGTCCGTCCGTCTGTCACAGTCGATTATTTCAGTAACTATTAAAGCTATCGACATGAAATTTGGCATAGTTGTGTATAATAGTGGCCCAAAATCATTGGAATAAAGAAAAATCGAAAATTATTTTTAGTTTTAATAAAAAAAGGGGGAAAATCGGAGGTTTGAAATTTCAAAGTAAAATAACTATATCGAGTGGGGTATCATATGAAAGGCCTTTACTTGTGCATTCTAAAACAGTTTTTTATTTATTTCTATACATATATTATTGTTTTTGATTAATCGGCCAAAATGTCGAAAAAAATACCGTCCCCTCCCCCCCCCCCCCCCTTATCTCCGAAGTTTACCAATCGAAAAATCTGAAATAATTATGGTCAATAGAGGATTATGTATATTTTACAGGAAAAATAAAAGCAACGCGGAAATTATTTTAGATTGATTAAAAAAGGGGGAAAATCAGGGGTTTGAAATTTCAAAGTAAGATAACTATACCAAGTGGGGTATCATATGAAAGGCCTTTACTTGTGCATTCTAAAACAGTTTTTTATTTATTTCTATATATAATAGTTTTTGAGTAATCGGCCAAAATGACAAAAAAAATACCGTTCCCCCCCCCCCCCCTTATCTCCGAAGTTTACCAATTGAAAAATCTGAAATAATTATGGTCAATAGAGGTTTATGTATATTTTACAGGAAAAATAAAATCAACGCGAAATTATTTTAGTTTAATTAAAAAAGGGGGAAAATCAGGGGTTTGAAATTTCAAAGATAATTATACCGAGTGGGGTATCATATGAAAGGCCTTTACTTGTGCATTCTAAAACAGTTTTTTATTTATTTCTAGATATAATAGTTTCTGATTAATCGGCCAAAATATCGAAAAAAATTCCGTTCCGCCCCCCCCCCCCCTGAAATAATTATGGTCAATAGAGGTTTATGTATATTTTACAGGAAAAATAAAATAACGCTCTAACTAGCATAGTTTTTTTTATATTAACAATAAACATCTACAAACAAAGTTAACGATAAATAAGCAAATTAATATAATATTATCGTTTTACTTTTACTTT
The DNA here is from genome assembly GCA_029955525.1 of Oeneis ivallda. Taxonomy (NCBI): domain Eukaryota; kingdom Metazoa; phylum Arthropoda; class Insecta; order Lepidoptera; family Nymphalidae; genus Oeneis; species Oeneis ivallda. The sequence goes on from JARPMR010000022.1 coordinate 10,033,664, forward strand.
TGGAGTATGGAACCCTCGGTGCGCGAGTCCGACTCGCACTTGGCCGGCTTTTTTTTCGTAAAACAACGACGTATCTGCATTTCACTAACTTTATACTGCAGCCATTTGAAATATTTTAAATAATAAAAAATACAATAATAAATTTACACTATGTGAAATTTCATTGCTACAGATTTTTTTATTATTTCAATTGTAATTTATTTAAATTATTTCAAACTAGCTGATACCCGCGACTTCGTCCGTGTGGCTTTAAAATCCCTCGGGAACTCTTTGATTTTCCGGGATATAAAGTAGCCTATGTCACTCTCCCAGTTTTCAACTATATACCCATGCAAAAAATCACGTCGATCCGTAGCTCTGTTACGGCGTGATTGAATCAACAACAATCACACTTTCGAATTTATAATATTAGTACTGTACCTACTATAAAGTTAGTAAAATGCAGATACGTCGTTGTTCTACGATGATGACGTTTTGTTTTTATCTGCCGAGCTTGGCTTCTTTTTCCTCATTTAAATTTTTGGTGGTATTCCACCAAAATTCAATGAATAAAACACTAACCTACAACCTGAGCATTTTTGTGGTACAGTTTTTGCAATTCACGAAGGCGAGTGAGCTTTACTTGTGGTTACTTCTTGTACATGCACATTGCATAAGTGTGCGTGCCTATCAAAGCCTAGGTGGAAGCGGGCAGGCGCGAGCATTGCGCTCGCTCACACTTATACAGATACGACACACACACAACCATAAGTCAGCCGCCCTCGTTTTTGCAAGAACTATACACTTTACTGAAAAATTATCACGCCTATAGATTTGTGCTTTAACCAACGATGTTATATTTCCTGCTTTAACATAGTAATTTAACTTCATATCCAGATGGATTATCTGTCAAAAAATATATAATTTTATAAACATTAACAAAAATTAACACAATTTTTATTCATTGATAGAATGTTATTGTACTACTAACGCCATCTGTTAGAAAACCAGAGTTAACATCGCTGCAACAGAACATAATACCCCTTAGAAAATCTGCGCGAGCCCTCACAAAGCTCAGCTTTTTGCTAGTAATAATGACATAACCAGATATGTTCATATAACTAAGTTAAATACCTAGGGATATACTTTGCCTATGGTTTGAACCAATCAAACCACAACAGATTGGGGATGTCTCAACAGTTTGATTGGTTCCTCCGCATCAGAGGACAAGCACTCTAAAGGCAGGAAGTCTAGATACATGTGGTTAATAAAAAATACATATTACTGGTTAATTTTTTATTATAAATAAGTTGACGTATAATTATACACATTATTGATTAACGTTCAGAATACTTAAGGCACTTAATATTATGGTCCCACCAAAATAAAAACTACTTACAAATAAAATGACACAAAACTTATAAAAATGATACGATAATTCATCAAAATATATAAAGTTTTGAGAATAAATTAAGAAAATAGAAGCCTTTGGCTACATTTGAGAAAGAAAATAGGACATTTACAATATCATACCTATTTAAATCTTTAAAAAATTTATTAGTAACAAATTATGCAAAAATAGATAAACTGGTGTTGGACACATTAGTAGTTACCATCAATAATATAATTAATAGATGGCATGCTACTCAATATCTAATAGATCCTATGATGTCCACTTATGATGGAAAACATTTTTATAATATCCATTTAATACATTGTAAAGTTATATACAATTATATACAATACCTAATGCGTAATTGACACAATGAAAATAACATTTGAATTCAGTAATTTATATATAAAGACAAAAATAAAAAAAGTATGTTCAGATCCTTCGAGCATCACACAACCATAACAAAAAAAATATCATAAGGAATATTTATTCATACATAATACAAGCAATATATTATTTACACAATGTCAATTAACTACAATTATTGTTATTAACTTTCATTACAGTTTCGCTTATTTCTGATTGGTCATTAAGGTCAAACGGTAATAAAGCTATTCATTAAAGGTTACTTACAGTTACTATGGCAAAAAATATGCTAAATCTGAAAAATAATTAGGGTCCCCGCCCAATACAAAGGTAATTTACTGCTTATACTCACCCGAGTTACGCCTGAACTTATGTTATCTAGCCAAACTTGTACCTAACAATTTTATACCATAAAAAATCTGGACAAGGGGCGGAGTACTTACCTTTACTGTACGAATATCGATAGTGCAATGATTGGGTAGTTCATTCGAAACATTTTGTACATCTTCATGAATTCTTAAATGAATTTTGAGATCAATATAAAAATAGGAATTACGAACAGTTTTCTCGGTCAGACTAAGGCACACGCAAGACAAAAATATAAAGACCGTTTTAATTTCCTATTTTTATATTGATCGCACTAAAAAGGTACCTTTATTGCACAAATGTATTACAGATTCGAGTTTACAAAAACAGAACTTTATTGCAATCATCAAAAGTTCATTTTCGTACAACAGCAAAATCTTACGTAAAATATGACAACACCTATAAAAGTAGATGTTAGAAAAGTACACAATATACGAAAAACATCAGTCTTCGTGCAATTTCCACTACATATCACATGTTACAAATTACAATTGTTTAATAATAATTAAATGGACGATTTTCTTTAGATATTTCGCTAACCCAAGCTCACAATAACAAGTCTACTTTGCATGGTTTTGCACGAGTGATCATGCAAAAGCGAAGATGTCAGTTTGCATGACCACTGAACGAACTGCCGAATCAAGTGATATACTTGATGCTGTGCGAGCTCAATAATAACATAGTAATAATAATTTCAAATGACGTGATATTTTGGAAATCCACCTAATAATAAACGAAGACGAATATGGCAGATTTCAATCAAATTCGTTCGATCGTAGCTTACCTAAGTCCTAAACCTATTTCGAGAGTTGCAAGTTGTGACCGGCACAAACTTAGATTAATTTAAAGATTTTGGAGGATTGTACGGATCGGGGGCAGATAGAGCGGGCAAATATTAACCAAATGTCGACCTGTTGGCAACATTTATCAAATAGACAAACATAGCCAATCTATATTCGTGAGCTGCCAGTCGACAGTACCTTCATAAATTACGTCTATTTCACACAATAGCAAACTGAGGCGGTACCTACTCCTACGGAACAGTTATCAGCGCTGTAATCATGACGTATTTATTATACGGGTACGTACCATGAAAGCATCGAAATTAAAAAGTGACGATTTCACTGATTTTTGTCGTACACTAAATGCCGTTCCTTCAATACATCATAATGATGTCTTTAACTTACGAAATAAGATTAAAATCTTCAGCGCAGTACTGTTGAAATTGTAGCAGTAATGTTCTGCTTACTACACTATTTCGCTGCTTTGTTTTAGTGCGAAACGGACATAACAAAATGCTTTGTTCATTAACTACCTATTTAATATTTACGTGAGTGATAAAAAGAGATTTCCTAAAATATAATATTCGCCACGCATTTACTACCTGCCCTTACCGCTTCAAATACCAACCTCATGTACCAATCCAAAATGAAATTTGGTAATGCATTCTATTGTATTGAATCTATATAGTATCTATAGATATCGAGCATTTTATTATGGACTCATTAAACACCCATTTTGCACCTCTCGCTGACACCGTGACTATCATTTTTATTTTTATTAAAGTGTTAACCTACACTTAAGGAAATATCAGAATAAATTTATAAACACATGTCAACAGTTATCATCACAACAGTTGCTTAAACTGAAAAAAGTAGATACATATCACTAATTTTGATGTTGACGTGTAGTTCGACCGTGGCTATAGTGTAAAAGGCTAACTAGAGTGTGTAACACACTCGGGCACGATTCCCAAGAGATGTGGGTTCGAATTCCGCTGGCCTCGGAATTGTTGATATGTTGTTTATAAATTTATACCGTGACTATCACCATTCTCTGACGAATTTCTGCTAAGTTATTAATTATGATCCTATTAAAATCCTTAAGACTAACTCATCTGTACATAATTGACTGGAAACTGTCCTTTCAAGCCGTTGCATTCACCGAAATACCATTCCTCATTGATTTTCGACAGCACATTGATCTTGTCGCCTATACTGAACCGTAGGTCACCCGATTGGACCGGTTGGAAGTCGTATAAGGCAGTTGCGTGGCCAATACGCGTGGGTCCGTCGTTGGGGAGCGGTACCTTGACCTCGACGTAGTTAGACGGGAATAGACCTTCCTCCTCGTGGAGACCTCTACGTATTCTTCCATACATCCATTCGTCGTTTTCTCGCCTCAGCAGGTAAATCTTGGAGTTCGCCTGTAATTAAAAATATTACTTGGGTTATTAAAGTTTTAGCTGTGCTTAAACAATTTTTATCGCTAGAATTAGTTCTACGTGCGTTATCGTGTTACTCGCTGCAGTAAAAATGAAATTATTAACTGTTTAGCTTAGCAAATGAATGCCTCACTTATTAATTCCGAGCAAAGCCTAACTATCAAAATTCCTAATTACCAGGTTTTTTTACTGGACTACCTAAAAGCCAAAAAGAAGGTTTAGGCTCCATTGTAATATGGGGTCTTGGAAAAAGAAGATCGACAACTGTAGTGTCGCTACTCGATGTCGCTGACAGTCGCTCGAAACTGATTGAAAAATGTACTTTTTCAATCAGTTTAAGCATCATTATCATGTACCTTCCTCGTTTTGAGCTTTGGCGGTCATCTTGTGAAAAGCTTCTCTAATTAAAGACGCGTCTTTTAATTTTGGATAAGTCAGCTCAGTCCACCGGCCACCCCCTAATATCGTCCAACCACTTGAGTCTTTGGCGACCTGGAGTTCTCTTGCCTGCAATCCTCCCTTCCAGCACTAGTTTTAGGAATGAGCTCTTTTCTTCGTATTATGGTGCAGGACATTCACACACACTCCTTTTGTGGACTAATTCCAGTACCCTACTATTTGGTAATGGTATTTGGTTGGTGGTGGTGTCGTGTGATGCGGGAATTGTTACGTTCCCTCAAATATGGTTGAACGAAGCAATGGCTGGGTCCTGCGTCATGCTCGTGAACGGGTGCCACCGGCGGGAATGGAGCTTCTTTCTGTCTGCCCGTCTTAAAATGTGTTGAATTATAATTAGGTATGCTTTTGTGGAACTTCCCCTCATTGTGGAAACACTGCATATCTATTTGTTGTAAACTTGTTTTGAAAAGAGCAACCGCCGAGTTTCTTGCTGGTTCTTCTCGGCAGGAAGGGCGTTCCGAACCAGTGGTAGAATCATCGACGATTCAAAAGCACTTGTAAAAAAGTTTATTTAATAAAAAACATTTCTATTCTATTCTAAAATATATACATATGGCTAATTTCGTCGCTGACGTGTAGTACGACGTGGCCGTAGTGTACACTGTACAGTGGTCAACACGCTCGGGCGCGATTCCCAAGAGATGAGGGTTTTTTGGAATTTTTGGTATGTATTTAAAATTTATTCGGAAGGTCATAGTTTAAGTGATATCTATATACAATCTATGTATGTATGTATGTTTATTTTACGTAAGTTCTACCGTAGCTCCTAAACTACTGCGCCGATTATGATAAACAAGGTGTTAATCATTCATTCGTCATTATGCCCCGGGTGATATGGGCTATAGCATTGCATCCCATTTTCCGTAGTAGGGTAAATGAGTGATTTGTCCGTATACGTAATACGTAGCTGTAGGTACAATATAAATATCTAGTGGCTGAAAGTTGGTCCTAAAGCTTTGAATGAAACAAATATTTGAAACAGTATTTCAGTTGTAAATATAAACTAGGTAGGTATATTTAAAACGTGCAAATAAAGAAGTCACGTTTTGTTTTTTTCAGCGTGGCTTCTCATTTTTTGCCATTTTGCAATGTTTCTGCTCGTTCAAAACATTTGAAATACCTAGGGTTGGCATCGAATTAATGTTATTTAGAGTTATGTGGCATGTGTATCTAAATATTTTTAGTGAGTTTATACGTCTACGTGTACGTTGTTCTAGAACCCTTTTAGATTATGAATTGGCGATGCGTATTAATGTGTCCATATGGTATCTACGGTATTATTATCTTTTTTAAAATAAACTTTAATACAATTATTATAACAACAAAGATTACTTCATTTGTTATCAAAACACATCGCGCAGTACATCTTGAAAGTTGTGTGGCTGCCAAAAAAACATACTGCTGATAATTTAATACAAAAAAATATTTTTAAACAATCGCCTTCAAACTCCCGCTTTACTAAATTACATACACACTATACAAAGTATTTGATTTATTGTTGATATTTTCAAAACCGCTCGACCTATTTCGATATTTATATGGGACCACCTGGGGAGTATACTCTTTTAAACAAAATAAAGAATTTTCCAAATCGGTTCAGGCGTCTTCGAGTAATCGGTGAACATACATACATAAAAAAAAAACCGACGAATTGATAGCCTTTTTTAAAGTCGATTAAAAAGGAACTCTGACAAGCAAGGCGACCTTACTTCTTCTACTCCAGTTTTTCCACTGCAGCATGGTGCGGGTGAAAGGTCAATAGAACGTAACTATTTTAAACAATAACGTTGCAATGACAAGGTTCAAGTTAACACCATTAAAAATTGAGACTATTATTTTTCAGTAAAGATGTCTACGTAATTTGAACCTTAGGATTCACCTGTCACCCGTACCATGCTACAACGAAAAATTAGAACATTTAAAAACCGATCAATCATTATCATCCATCAACGGTTCACTACTGAGCGCAGTTCTCCTCTTAGAGAAGGGTTATAGGCCATTATATTATAGTCCATCACGCTGGCGCAATGCGAATTGGCGGACTTCACACATCTGCGAGAATGTTATAAAGAACTCTCAGATGTGCAGGTTTTCTCACGATGTTTTCCTTCACCGTTGAAGCAAGTTTATACCTTACCGACCTTATATTTACCTAATTGCTTAAACGCACACCACTCCGAAAAGTGCTCGGGATCGAACCTGCGACCCCCCGAATAGGGGACCACAGTCCTAACCGCTATCACTGCAAGATAACTTATGCGGTAAGAATTATAAACCTAAGGTCAGGCACAGAACTCATTATCTTAAAATCAACAAATCCCTCGAGTATCAATAAAAATGATTTAACCCTAATAAATACTTGCGCAACAGAAAAAAAATAAGATTAAGAGAGCACATTGAACTGTATCTAGGTTAGACTGCTCAGGTTGTTGCTAAATATAATACCAACGTCAACACAACACTACTGCAATTCAGCATTTTATCGGCAAAATATTTTCAGTTTGCGGTTTTGAATTATTGTAAACTACAATGACAATTCAGGTCAAAATGTAACCAATTTCTGTATAATATATTTCTCTTCATTTGTAAATGCATTTCTTTTTAAATAATTGGGAGAGAAAATTTTAATATTGATACTAGTAGTAATTATTTTATTTATTTATTCACTGACAGAACAGGCCCTTGACTGCGATCTCACCTGATGGTAAGTGACGATGCAGTCTAAGATGGTAGCGGGCTAACTTGGAAGGGGTATGGCAGTGTAAATTAACCCATGCCCCTAATATGTTTCTACACGCGATCATACTCACTGGAGACTTAATATTCATACTTAATAAGTTCGTATCACTACTTAGTAAGTTTGGTTAACATGCTAGGCCAAGTTATTAGTGTCATTACAACTAACCTCAATTTGATAAGTTATCACACCCTACGCAATTGTCTAACGTAATATCGGGACTAAGTTATTACTACACTAAAAAAATTACACTATTATAAATTGGAAAATAGCGTTCTTCTTGGGCTAAGGTGTGGCAGTGTCACTGAACATGGAACATTGTTCTCCTCCTCCCTGAAAGGGTTTAGAACGAATTTGCAAAACGTGAAAAGAATGATAAATTTCGAGTATCGTAACACGTTAACATAAACGCAACTGACGAGACGTTGATGGCTTGATACTTGATGATGATGTGTACTGTAGGACTGACTGACTGACTTCAAACCTGCAGTGGCGTAACTATACTGAGGCCCGTAGCAAATGAATTGGATGGGGCCCTCTCCCAACCATTTAACATTTCAGGATCCTCCTGTACTCAAGGCCCTCTCAGGCTGGGGGCTCCTTTGGGCCCGTGGCATTTTGCCTAAATGCCACCCTAAATAGTTACGCCACTGGCGAACACCAACGTGTTGCCGCGATTTAGTTAACCTTAATAGTAAGTGCTGCAAAGTGCATCTATGATCGAGGAAGTACAGTAAACGAGAAAACGCTTCCACTGAAATTGCAGGAAATAAAGTTTGAAAATACCTACCAATAAGTCATATTAAAGTTTTTATTTAAAAACAATAGCAGTTGGTGGAAGCCGCAAGTCGATATCGTTTTCCTGTCCGCTACAGATATTGCGTATGAAATTTATATCATATCACGTATGGAATGACATACTTCTGCAAATCGCCTACGTCCCCAATGGTACACGGAACACAATCAAAGAATCGTGTAAACAGAAAAACAAAAGCAACACGTCACGCAATCGCAAGTGCCGGATTCGATTACCTGACGTCAGTAATTTACTTTGAATCAATAGCTGAAAACATAATAATATTAAGTATATTTGCCAATTGGTATCAATATGCGAAATAGGTAGGTATAGTAACCGCCCACAAAACCGTTTGTTGCTTTGTGGCATATTACTGAAAACGAGAGCTGGAAAGAGGAATGGAGGGCATCTGGAGAGCCGGCAGCGCATATCCCCGATCCTACAATAAAACCGAAAGGGTTCCATCTGCCGCGTGAGGTGTGGTGCCGTCTGAACAGACTACGAACAGGGCATAGCCGCTGCAACTACCTTTTGCATAAATGGGGGTGGAGACCTTCCGCTATCTGTGATTGTGGCGAGGAGGATCAAACGATGGAACACATCGTTCGGCGCAGCCCTACTCATTCCTACCAAGGATCAGCTAAAGACCTTTTTGACCTCCCTCCTGAGTTTGTTACCTGGCTGAGGAATTTGAACATTGACTTATAATTTTAAATATTTGATATTATACAATTGACATTGAAATTATGACATTAGAATAATAATAAAAATACGCTTAAATCTTAAAACGCCGTACGATAAAAAAAAAAACTGAAAACGAGAAATAATTTGAAAATCTGTAACCCGTCTATGGTATACAATTCAATTGGTATACAATTAGTATACAATTCGATATATTATTGGCAATCTAATCCATCATAATCATTGATTAAGAGTTGAGACAATGATGAAGAGAAAATAAAGTAGAAAGCATTTATAACAGTTAAAAATTTTAAATTTTTTTACCAAAATTGTATATGTGAGTAATAACCGCCTTATTGATTAAGTTCGTATAAAATGTGATTTAGACGAACAAGCAAACAGTCCTATGTCATCCGGATTATAATAAAGAATCATAAACGTCATTCATCAAAATCGGCTCAGTTGCTTAAGCGCTTCGATGGAACCTAACGCCTTTGTGGCTTTGCCGTATTCAGGTAAAAAGTTATTTGGCACTAAATACTAAAGCAAACAGTGATAGCCTAGTGGTTAGGACTGTGGTCTCCTACTCGGGGGGTCGCTGGTTCGATCCCGGGTACGCACCTCCGACTTTTCGGAGTCAAGTGCGTTTAAGCAATTAAATATCACTTGCTTCAACGGTAAAGGAAAAAATCGTGAGGAAACTAGTTGAGAGTTCTTCATAGTTCTTGAAGGTGTGTGAAGTCCGCCAAATCGCATTGGGCCAGCGTGGTGGACTATGGCCTATAACCCTTCTCTGAGAGGAGACCTCGCTCAGTAGTGAGCCGATGATGGGTTGATAATGATGATGATGATGATGACTAAATATAAATTCGTGGAAACAATGGAGTTCGTTCGTTAGCACACGTTACAAGCGCACGCCAGGAACAAATGATCCAATGAGTTGTCATAAATGCTTTAAATGTTATAAACGCTAACAGGTTTGTCCGTGAGCGTGGCTGAGGTAAATTTAGAATAACACTGGAAAGGTTTTAGCTCACTATACCTACTAGCTATAGTTGGTTGCAGACTAGTCAATATTCACTACGAGATCATACGTAATAGCTAGGTAATCGGCTTAACAGCTCTGCGGAATTAGTCCAAATTCAATTAAAATACACGGGATACGAACCTTTTTACAATGATTCGCTTTTTTAGGGTTCCGTACCCAAAGGGTACCAACGGGACCCTATTACTAAGCCTACGCTGTCCGTCCGTCTGTCAGCGGGCTGTATCTTGTAAACGGTAATAGGTAGACAGATGAAATTTTCACATATTATGTATTTCTATTGCCGCTATAACAACAAATAATAAAAATTAAATAAAATTAAAAAAATAAAATTAAAATATTTAAATGGGTACATGGAAATATTTTTTTTTAATTTTTTTTAACGGAACCCTAAAAGAGCGAGGCCCGACTCGCACTTGGCCGATTTTCTCTATTATTTGTAACCGTTACCACTTGCAAATATCTATTCGCAATCACTTAGGCTGAGATCTGTAATAGATTGCTTTCTCAGGGGCCCTATTCTCTACTTTTGACATTTCCAGTGGCCAGTTGAGAACAATAACGTTCCCGACTGAGAACAGTCAAACCCGCATTTCTTCATACATATTCCGCGTTTGACCAGTTGGCAACTGAGCGATAGATAGCCACTGAGATAGTGAATAGACTCCCAGGTTGAGATCTATAGAGTCAGCGGGTTGACTTCGCTTGACTTGAGACAGTTAAAACGAGACCCAATTGCTTCCCGACATAAATCTCTTCAGCAAATCCAAGCCAAGTCAGAGTACGATCTATAGGGTTCACTTATGGTAACACACACACACACACACGCACACGCACACACACACACACACACACGCACAACACCAGATAAAAAGATACATGTTAGTTTTAGGACAAAATACAGACTTAACGGAGAATAGATAGATTAGGTCGAAGGGTAGACGTCGGTGTCCCCAAGTGCTGGAATGGCAACCTCACACCAGAAAGTGCTTTTTTGGCAGACCCCCAGGGGGTGGACGATAGCACACTTAACCTAAATATCTTTACTATCCCAACCAACTGTGGAAAATGGACATCTAGCGTTTAACGAAGAGGACAATGACGAGACAAGAATAACTTATCCGTAGCCTACTGTTTCTTTTGACAACCTTAACAAAACGTAGCCAAACTTCAAACAGATTTTTTTCCAGAAATTTTGAAAAACAAAAGTGATGCCATGAAATTTGTCCATGAACTTGTGCTTTGCTAAGTGAAGATGTGATAAAAGAAACATTTAACGTATGAATACTAAAAATAGAGCGGTATTTGGCTCCACGCCACGTACGTGAAAAACAAACAATTCGAGCGTACTATTCAGTCAGTGCTAGATATTGCGGATTTATCTCAACAATGTGGTTCGTGTACACATAAAATGTACCTAACTAAATCTAACAAAACGATACTACGAGTACCTACTTATCCTCTAAAACTACTGATGACTGGTTTGGGTTCCGGGTTCGAACCCGGGCACGCACCGCTTACTTTTCTGTATGCTTCAACGGTGAAGGAAAACATCGTGAGGAAACCTGCACGCCTGAGTTATTTTTAATGTTCTCAAGGGTGTGTGAAGTCTGCCGATTCGCATTGGGCCAGCGTGGTGGACCATGGCTTATAACCCTTCTCTGAGAGGAGGCCTGCGCTTAGTAGTGAGCCGTTGATGGGTTGCGGATAATGATGATGATGATGACGACTGGTTTGAAAAAACCTCAATAAGTATTTTGGCGAAAATGTTTAGGCATGCCGCATGCAGAATGGCAGGTAAACATCAGCAGGTAGAAGTAAGAACATGTTCACCGTGTACAAGACCACTTAACATCGACTCCATAATATCCATTAGCATAGAAAGGAGTTACCTCACTGATTGTAAAGACCAATAAAATATAGGCCTTACGCCTTGCTTTACGTCTTTCGCTAGACTCATGCTATTTCGCCCATAGCAGCGTAGGTATGCTACCATGACGCGTACGGTAAAATCAATAAAATTATTTTACATTTGGGCAAATATCTACCCGTTGTTACTTATAAACTTGGTATGACAGAGGCTTGGTATGGCAGAATAGAAGACCAAGATCCCAGTGCCGCCAGACCTAAGTTATTTTCTCAGCAATTATTTGTGTACGATAGAGTACTGTTCGAATGTCCTTTCAGTATATGCGTACCAGCTAGATTGTGCCGACGGCCAATTTCCAGATACCAGGTGCTAAAGGTAGGTAAAAACTAGAATAACTTATCTTAAATTCTCAGGGCTGATTTTCATATATTATGTTTTAAAGAATATTGTAAAAATTAATAAATTCATACTGCCAGACGCTTACCGCCGGCGGTTACTTTAGCCAGACGCTTTGAAGCTCCCAAAAAAATATATAATTTAAATTAACTTATATTCTCAGTTCTGATTTTTATACATGATACTCAGGGAACTATTGCGATATTATCTGTAAGCTGCCAGACCTATTGGAAGGGTCAAACATCCCCCCAGACACACATTATGCGTCCCCATATGTATGAGCGCTAGAACATGATTCACTTGTTTAGGAGCTTAGGATCTAGAGAGAGAGAACTATTGCAATATCTTCTGCAAGCTATACCCAGGCAAAAAATCACGTCGATCCATAGCTCTGTTGCAGAGTGATTGAAGGACAAACCAACAAACACACTTTCACATTTATAATATTATAGTATGATGATATTATCTCTCACACACTTAAACAAGTGAATCATGTTCTAGCGCTCATACATATGGGGACGCATAATGTGTGTCTGGGGGGATGTTTGACCCTTCCAATAGGTCTGGCAGCTTACAGATAATATCGCAATAGTTCCCTGAGTATCATGTATAAAAATCAGAACTGAGAATATAAGTTAACTTAAATTATATATTTTTTTGGGAGCTTCAAAGCGTCTGGCTAAAGTAACCGCCGGCGGTAAGCGTCTGGCAGTATTAATTTATTAATTTTTACAATATTCTTTAAAACATATATGAAAATCAGCCCTGAGAATTTAAGATAAGTTATTCTAGTTTTTACCTACCTTTAGCACCTGGTATCTGGAAATTGGCCGTCGGCACAATCTAGCTGGTACGCATATACTGAAAGGACATTCGAACAGTACTCTATCGTACACAAATAATTGCTGAGAAAATAACTTAGGTCTGGCGGCACTGGGATCTTGGACCATAATGAGAACATTATGATATGACAGATTTCACCGACGCAAAATAAGTCTTATCTGAGCGTTTTGATATTTTGACAGTATTTTCAATACAAAATCTGTCAAGAGTGTCCAATTTATTCCTCGTTAAAACGTTACTCGACACTGGTGGAATCGGCCATTAGTCGATTTATTTTTTATCCCGGAAAATCAACGTTTACACGGGATTTTTAAAAACCTTAATCGTTGCGGACCAAGTTTTAGCATTCAGCCAGTTTACAATAGGTATTTTCCTACAAAATTACAAAACAACTTGTCATAATTTGTAATGTAATAAGCAGATATCAGAATGACATAAAGTATTATAAAATAACAATAAAACGCAGTGTGCACCGGTCATGTACCTCGCATCAATGAGATTATGCCGTGGCCCGTGAAACTGCAATTATGCGAACAAGTCAGACCCCAGTGTATTTAGGGTTAAGGGTCGACCTTATTATTAGTCTCCTTATTGCTGGTTCCTATCGGCGGAGTCAATTTAAATCGTTAACGTTAAAGGAATTTTGACCTCGATATCCTTATTGTTTCTGCCTTGTTAATAAACAGTGAGTAGGTAGGTAATTGAAAATTATAATACACTAATCCATTAAAAAAAATATATAAATTTAATATAATTTTTTTTAATAAACCGACTTCAAACGCCCGCGCCACTACAAAGTATATAATTTATTGTTGACATAATAAAAAACAAAGTCCCCCGCCGCGTCTGTCTCTCCGTCTGTCTGTTCGCGATAAACTCAAAACTACCGAACGGATTTTCATGCGATTTTCACCAATAGATAGGGTGATTCACGAGGAAGGTTTTAGTGTATAATTTGTTAACGTTTTGTGTAAATTGGTTGAAATATGACGATAATTGTTGACAATGTCGGAAAAATTCAAGCCGCCTGGGAGCTTTCATCGAAAACGCTGCCTAATTAATCCCTTTGAGATATAACAAAAAAAAGTATGGTGGTGGTATGGTGGGATAATTCTTTACAAAAAAAGTCCTTGATGGCATATATCTATCTTTTAAGGATAGCTTACTATAACCATGCGTACTATGCGGTCATTGGAAATCTATTCAGACAGATACAATATTAATCCTTATCAACTTATATATACGTTAGTTAGTATAATACGTTAGTTACCATAAGCACAGTTAGTTACCCGTGCGAAGCCGGGGCGGGTCGCTAGTTGTTGATATTTTAAAAACCGCTCGACTGATTTCGATATAATTTCAATTCTTTTTTTGGTATACTTCACAGTTGGGTCCACCTGGGAAGTATACCAAAAAAAAGAATTTTCCAAATCGGTTCAGGCGTCTTAGAGTAATCGGTGAACATACATAAAAAAAAGATTCCGACGAATTGAGAACCTCCTCCATTTTTGAAGTCGGTTATAAATATGTATAACTAGCTGATGCCCGCGACTTCGTCTGCGTGGATTTAGTTCATAACATCCCGCGGGAAATCTTTGTCACCCTTCAGGTTCTCAACTATACCTATCCAATAAATCACGTCAATCCGTAGCTTTGTAGCAGGAAACATTTGATCGTCTTGCTCGCGGCATTGTTAATGATGATTCAAAGAGAAAACATATTACTGATGATATTATCAATTACGTTAAACTATAATTTTTATAATTGTTTTTACCATAATTAACCAAATACAAAATTACGTTTAGCTGTCATTTACGTTTTGTTCTTCCACTGTCATTTTCGTTTTTTTATTCCATGTCAGATGCATTTTTGTTATACCAGGTTTTATATTGACTTGACGGAAACGCGGTCGAACGGGATAAAAAGTATCCTATGTCCGTCTCCTGGTTCTAAGCTACCTCTCCACCAATTTTGAGCCAAATCGGTTCATCCGTTCTTGAGTTATAAATAGTGTAACTAACACCACTTTCTTTTATATATATAGATAATGTCTTTCCGACCGAATCCGGCCACGGCGACTTATCTCCAGAGATTAGCCATCTACGCAGGAGACATTATAATGCAAAAGTTGTGTGTTCAAAAATACAGGTGCACTCTTTATTCCCTGACTCTCATAAACCGATGGGACGCACAAATATTGTAAAAATGCAACTAGAACCAAAATAATATGAATCTAGGAGCCCTTGATAAATGATAGTAATTGAGGATCAACGATTGATTTCGCAGTAGAGTTCTATTCTAACCATTAGTATTGCTTGCCCATAAACGCGACTTTACAATGCCTTTTCATACTGCAAAGTTGTGAACAACGTTACACTACTAATTAACAAGCAACCCAATTAAGGTGGTTGATACATAAATGCCGGAAGGTTTATTTCTGCATGCAAGATAACTAATAAAGTTTAATTCAATATGCGTCATATATTTCTATTACTTTAAATCTGAACTACAACGCATATAAACATAAGGAGCATATTCGCTTGCGCAAACAGCTCAGGAAGTTAAGCCATCATCATCATAAAATATATTGCAGGTGTTATATTTAGAGCGGAACTATCAGGTGACTTTAGCGATACCGTATAAACGCCCTGAACTTTCCAGATTTTGTTCATAAAATAAGCCTTAATAGGGCAATGGGCAACGGCCCGAAACTGAAATCAGAAAGGTCGACAGTTCCAATTCCAGCCATTGCACTATTGTCTTGTCACTTGTAACACAAGCTTTACGCTTGACTTAGAGGGGCAAGTGGAATTATCAGCATGATCCCAACATGGCAAATATATTCATTAGGGCGTAAAATTACAGTCTTCTTCTTCTTCTTCTTTATCAACCGATAGACGTCCACTGCTGGACAAAGGTCTCTTGCATGGACTTCCACAGGCCTCGGTCTTGCGCCGCCTGAATCCAGCGGCTCCCTGCGACTCGTTTGATGTCGTCGGTCCACCTGGTGGGGGGTCTGCCAACACTGCGCTTCCCGGTGCGGGGTCGCCACTCCAGCACCTTGGGACCCCAACGACCATCAGCTCTTCGAACTATGTGCCCCGCCCATTTCCACTTCAGTATCGCGACTCGCTTAGCTATGTCGGTGACTCTGGTTCTCCTACGGATCTCCTCATTTCTGATTCGATCCCGCAGGGACACTCCGAGCATAGCTCTCTCCATCGCCCGCTGAGCGGTCCTGAGCCTACTACAGTAATGTAATGTAAATTACAGTAATGTCACAATTTTTCAAAAACACAAGACGTGTTAAAAAAGGTGCAACCATCATTAGCCATTAACTATCTATCGATCAAATTATTTATTGATTGAAATGATTAATTACATAGCACAATGTACTCTGCACATGATAGTTCTATCCAGGTGGTTATATTCTACACAAAAAGTTCATATTAATAAATGAGCAAAAAGTTGGCAAGTGATACCTGCAAAGTCGGCAAAACAAACGTATGTTTATTTCATTTCATAAAAAAAAAGAAATATTGCAAATTACAGATAGAGTACTCACGTTAAAACATAAGTCGCCAGGATGGTTTGTGAAATAGTCGAACAGCGCAATCGCATAAGGCTCTTCATCCTCATCAGATATATCTGCCACATCCTCCGGCCAGACCACTGGTAGATCGTCGTCTAGGATTTCGGGGGGCGGCGGTGGAGGTATAGTTGGCATTGGGGGCGTCGACTCCCTTTCTGGTGATTCTTCGTGCTCCCAACTGAAGGGCTTTGAATCCTGCAAAGGAATATCCTATACTTTAATATAAAATCTAAGTCTACTAGTAATATTATAAAAGTGAAAGTGTGTGAGGATGTATGGATGGATGTTTGTTACTGTTTCACGCCACAACGAACAATTTTTTATCCAGGAAAATTACAGTTCAGGAGAGTTCCCACGGGCATTAAAAAACCTTAATCCACGCGGACGAAGTCGCGGGCATCATCTAGTATAAATGAATCTTAAGGGCTCAGTTACATACAGAGTTTCCCGAATGAGAGCGTCGGCACTCGCATTCAAGCATCGCATAGCTGATACGAGATTTTGTCTAATGCAGAATAAAATACTGAAATAAAAAGGACAAGTATAATCGCAGGAGAGAATAGGCTATTTGACTACTTTTAGAAAATCATCTTAAATTGTTAATAATGCTATGCTGAAGCTAACAAAACATATATTTCGGCATAATTTTCATTATTTTTCATAAAAATCGAGAAATAAATTCAAAAAAATAAATTGCCGCCGAAACGTTCCATTTGCTCTCATGACGTAACAGTTCACATTTCAAACAATGACAATTTTATATGTGTTTAGGCCGCGTGTCGCATACTATTTGGTATTTAATAAAATAGTAACGATGAAAAACAGACGAAATTAGCCTATTACGCCGCACAAACACGTCGAAATGTATTGACAAAATGAGAATTTCATAGGTGGTGTGGACTGTGACGTCATTCGAGATCACGGAATGTTTTCGATCACGTGACCATGGCCAGAATTATAGCAATTTTATTTAATGTTTTCTAATTAAATAAAGCTTTATTTTTTAGTTTTGTCGTATGGAATAATGTTTTTAGATAATAATCTTTTAGGATGACACCAGTTGAAACGATATTTTTATTATAGTCAAATACCCTATTGTGTGAAAAGTTGTCGCATAGGATAATAAATAATAATTGCAAACG
This sequence comes from Oeneis ivallda, assembly GCA_029955525.1. Taxonomy (NCBI): domain Eukaryota; kingdom Metazoa; phylum Arthropoda; class Insecta; order Lepidoptera; family Nymphalidae; genus Oeneis; species Oeneis ivallda. Next base: position 10,051,553 of record JARPMR010000022.1, read on the forward strand.
ATTTGCCGCTCAAATTCGAGTTCACTTCACATTCTTCTTGTGTAACTGACGCCATAAAGTCCTCACATATCACATAGCTGCATTTTTATCTTTGCTAATATTATAAATGCTAAAGTGTGTTTGTTTGTTTGTTTGTCATTCAATCATACAGCAATGGAGAAATAGGTCGCATCTATATAGTTGAGGATGTGGAGAGTGACATAGGCTAACTTTGTACTGGAAAAGCACAGAATTACTGCAGGATTTTTAAAAACCAACTAAACACAGACAAAGTCATTTGCAAAAGCTAGTAGGTCCATAAAAATGTAATGCTATATTGCGATCTTTTCATACAATAATATTGCAGTACTGTGTTAGCTGTGAATAATTGGTTCGAAACCAAGGCATTTTGGATGGAGATAGATAGCTTGCATCCTGGAGAAGATTCGTAGACACTTCATAGCAGGCTTCTCACAGGGTGAAGAAATGAACAGAAACAGAATGAAGAATAGATAGAATCACTTCATTAATACTTAAATCAACTTTATTGATAGAAAGTTGAAGAAAGAATCTTTTTAGAATTTCTACTAAGTAAAATTTGAAAATGCCAAAATGTTTGAAAGATTTGCTTACTAGATAATAGATATCTTTAGTCAATCATTGGCAATCAGATTGTAAGTTTCCTTCTAGATATACTTAATTAACATGAAGATAAAAAGAAATTAAATGGACTTTTCAAGCAAATTCTATGACTAATTAAGATACAATTAATAATATATAAAGTACTAGCTGATGCCCGCTACTTCGTCCGTGTGGGTTTAGTTTTTAAAATCCCTCGGGAACTCTTTAATTTTCCAGCATTAAAACTAGCCTATGTCACTCTCCAGATCCTCAACTATACCCATACAAAAATCACGTCGGTCCGTAGCTCTGTTGCGGCGTGATTGAAAGACAAACCAACAAACAGACACATTTATAATATTAATATGATAACAACATTGTTTAGTCTGAATTACATAATTGATTTGTCTTATATCTTTCAATGTTGTGTCAGGTCAAGGATAATGGGATTCTGTTCATTTTTATACATGTTTATCACTATCGTTATAGGAATTAGCATAAGTTGTTATGCTAAGCATATCCAAGTAAATTTCCTTTTGCAATCTTTGGCTTATTGTAAACCAAAATTATAACTCAAGAGTACCAAACACTATTATCACTAGAAGATAAACATCTATCATTAAAAAATATCTGAGCTAGTCATTTTCAAACAATAGAACATAACTATAAAATGCAAATTTCAGCCATGATCAAGTTAACTTGACTTGAAGTGTTTGCACATTTACATATTATTAATAATAATCAGCTGATGAAGGCATTTTAGGCATTTTAGGTTACTTCTATATTTTTAACTGACTACAAAAAAGGAGGAGGTTTTCAATTCATCAGAATCTTTTTTTTAATGTATGTTCTCCTATTGCTCGAAGACACCTAAACCAATTTGGAAAATTCTTTTTTGTTTCAAAGGGAAATTTGGAAAATTCTTTTTTGTTTCAAAGGGAAATTTGGAAAATTCTTTTTTTGTTTCAAAGGGAAATTTGGAAAATTCTTTTTTGCTTCCCAGGTGGTCCCATTTAAATTTCATCAAAAACTGTCAAGCGGTTTTGAAAAAATCAACAATAAATTATATACTTTGTAGTGGTGAGAGTATTTGAAGTCGGGTTTTTTTAAAAAGAATTTTTTATTATAGAATATTATACAATATACATGACTAGGTTGTTAGATAAGTCTTATTCTTTGCCATACAAAATTCTCTATTTTGGCATAATAAATATCATGTTCTAAATTTCTAATTATTAATATATTTTTTTAATAGCACACTATTAATAATTTAATAATGCTAACTTTCATAATATGGTATTTGACTATATTAAAAATATCGTTTCATTTGGTGTCATCCTAAAAGATTATTATCTAAAAACATTATTCCATACGACAAAACTAAAAAATAAAGTTTTATTTAATTAGAAAACATTAAATAAAATTGCTATAATTCCGGCCATGGTCACGTGATCGAAAACGTTCCGTGATCTCGAATGACGTCACAGTCCTCGCCACGTATGGGATGTGGAATTGTCATTGTTTGAAATGTGAACTGTTACGTCATGAGAGCAAATGGAACGTTTCGGCGGCAATTTATTTTTTTGAATTTATTTCTCGATTTTTATGAAAAATACTGAAAATTATGCCGAAATATACGTTTTGTTAGCTTCAGCATAGCATTATTAACAATTTAAGATGATTTTCTAAAAGTAGTCAAATACCCTATTGTCATCTTATCCTCTTTGCACAAGCTAATTGACTAAGGGCCGATCTCACCAACATAAAATAAGTCTTATCCGAGAGTAAATTCGATATTTAGACAGTATTTTCAATACAGAGACTGTCAGAACGCCTAATTTATTCCCCAGTAACACATCACTCGATGGTGAAATCGGCACTTAGAACTACATTGCATATTATTATTATGACAACTAAACACCTTGCAAATGAAAATATTGATTGGACAATAACTTATTTAGTTCAAGTTTTGTAAACTGGGCCAAAAGATTTATAAATGGTCCAATTCTTACTGTCGTCTAGTCTGTAGTCTACAAAGTACCTTAACTAAATTGAAAAGTTAAACATAAAAGTACTCACCACATTATCTTCAAAGCCGTTACTAATTTTCTGTATAGGTTTTGTTGTATTAATGCTCATAGATGTTATCTGGAAATTACTTCCAAATGTGCTCTTAAGCAAGGCAGAGTTATCTGGTGGTTTAGGCCTCGCTGGTTTAGCACGAATTATTGTTGGCCCTTTCGAAGGTGCAATTGAATAATGACTACTTGCATTGCTCAATGTTTCGAAAGCATCTGTATTTATCATTGGTTTCTTGGGTAACGAAGGCTTAAAAACAGGAGGTGAGAACGGATCAACCATTGAGAAATCATCGAGCGTATCCTCCTTAGTTAAAGGTTTCCGTGAATGCAAGAAAAGATCAAAGTCATCTTCGAATCCGCTCTCAGCTTGGGAGGCGTTACTCCCACCAAAGGCATTGTGGTGATTCGTTGAAGATGTAGCATCTGATCCAAAACTATCAACACTCACACCGTCACTACTAGAGCGTGTTGTGAAAGTGGGTGAGCTGGGGGGTGAAGACAGATCTATGAGAGTCCCCGTTTGTATATTGATCCTATCACATTTAGGAAACATTTTATTAGAGTCCACATCGATTCCTAGATCTGTAAATGTTTGGTTGGTTGCACTGGATTGGTTCACTGAGGTTTTCTTCCTTGACAGAAGCGATGTTAGCACTGTTGGTTTGCGTATGAAGTGCGAAGGTTTTGCTGGAGCGTCTGGTTGCTTCCTGGGCAATTGTGGTGGTGGTGGTCTGGGCGGGGGCTTCTTTTTTTGCCCAAACTGTGGTGTGGGCTCAAACACATCAGCTCCAAAGGGATCATCATTCCAATTTGTAACAGGGGAGTATCTATTCACTGCCACACCTGGCACACCAGGGGCTGCCCTCGTCGGACCCTTCATACCTGCATTGAGAGGTTTTGTTTTAATGTACTTAATAAAAGCTGCAAATAATAAGCAGACTATTTCTCATTGTATTAAAAATATCACTATAAAGTTTTTACTTAATTATGTTTAGGTCATTATTAACACTATTACCTAAACTGCAGCTAGGTTTTAAGAAATCACATAAAATATTATTTGATAATTTTGCTTTAACGTGAACATGGTAGATTTTACCTATAACAATGAATCACTAATTCTGACCTGAACATCCACTTGCAAATGTCAAAATAATTATACTAAACACAATACCTAAACTAAGTGATAAAAAACACAATGTTATAACAAAAATATGTGTTTTATTTTGCACTGTAATGTGAAGTCCAATAAGGAGCTATAACAACGAATGTCGCTTCGAAACTGAACTGCTGAACTGAAACTGTTAATAGGTACCTACTCAGCGGGCACTGGGCAATGGTCTCAGCTGATAGGAACGCGCCGTTTAGCGGATGCTGGCGATAAACAATTGATAAAACAGATATCCACACACTGGGGATACATGCATTCAGCATTGCGCTTTACGCAGTACCTAATACCTATCGTGTATGTGCCAGGTACGAGACAGCACGGCCTTGATAAGTTGATATTCACGTCATAACAACGCACATAGACTTTTTTTGTGTATCACTGACAGATTACCAATTTAATTTAACCACCCATTATTCAATTTACAAATACTGTATAATTTATTATTACACACCATGCTTAAAAATTTCCATTTCCCGTTTCGTACGTAAAAATGAATAACTCTAAACTCTAAAGAAAATTATTTAATAACACACTCTATACACAATGTTGTATTTCCCGTTTCGTACGTAAAAATAAATAACTATAAAGAAATTTGTATTTCTATCACACTTTTTACAATGTTATAAGTATTTCAATCTCATTTGTTTAAAAATTATTGCAATAATAAGTACTTAATTATTTTCCTTCCACCGTTATGTCTTTAAATATATACCAAAGTACTCTGTGGTCTTTAATGTTTTCAGCTATCCTAGCATGTTTTCAGCTATGGTTTTCAGTGTTACTGGTCTGTGGTATTCAGCAAGTTTTCAGCAACCACAGATTAGGTACTAGTTGTCAGCAACTTTATGATACCAAGGAAGTAGGAACAGCAATGAACAGACACCAAAATTATAGTACTCTGTGCATACCTTGTTCATACTGGTTCATACTACGTCTTCAGTACTCTATGGCTTATAAATGAGGTGATATGCGACCTCCGCGATACGATCCTCCTATACGATCTCCTTAGTGTTGTCAATACCAAACGTGTCAACTGTCATACTTTGTTATTATGAGTCAATATTTATATAATTGTTATTTATTCGTCTAGTGGAATTCTTTCAGTTAAATAAAACCAATATTTCTCTTGGTTTCTCGTTTATTATGCCACAATTTATTTAACTGAAAATGCCTGACGAAAAACTAGGCAAGTCTACGCTATTAAGATATCTGCGACCCGATAAGTTTGACATCGAGCCTGAAGTCGCGGACGCCGATGCAAAATGGCTACATTGGAAATCGACATTCGAAAGCTTCTTAGCAGAAGAGATTACCGAAGATGTACCAGACTCTCTTAAGCGTAAGCTGCTAGTTAACCACTTATCGGCATCGATTTACAAGCATATCAAAACTTGCTCCACTTATAAAGATTCAATGAAAGTTCTAGAAGACATCTATGTCAAACCGAAAAATACTATTCTAGCTCGACACATTCTCTTCAATCGCAAGCAACGAGCCGAAGAAACGATCTCTGACTATGTTAGAGCTCTCCGGCTTTCCGCGAAAGATTGTAAATTCGAAGACGTCATAGCCCAAGAGCATGAAGACCAAGCAGTTCGTAGCGCTCTCATATCCGGCTTACTATCACGAAGGATTCGCGAGCGGTTACTAGAAAACTCTAAACTCACTCTCTCAGAAGCAATTAACCAAGCCGTAGCTCTAGAAACGGCAGAGAAGGATGCAGTTGCTATTGGTGACAGATCTCCGCAACTTACTGCCATATCGCAAGGTAGTTCACGAGACGAGGAATCCGAAAATCTAGCAGCAGCTCCATCGTCACGAACTTTTCAAGCCGCTCCGACCACGCCACCTCCGGCTAAACCCTGCTTCTTTTGCGGTGGGAGTCTTCATCCAAGGTTCAGATGTCCAGCCAACAAATCCACCTGCAAAAAGTGCTCAAAGAAAGGACACTTCGCAAGCGTCTGTAGATCGGGCAATAGTAATAGGAACTTGAACATCACGACAGTTGAAGATCCTACGATCTCTAACAACGACCGGTTCTACAGTGGAGCTATTTCTGCTGCCTCTCCTTCGAGTCTTAGAAGTGCGACAATTCCAATAATGGTCAACGATTACAAGGCTGATGCACTCATCGATACAGGAAGTTCAGTCAGCTTCATTAACGCTAAAGTTGCTCGCATAATGAAACTACGCAAAAAACCCTGCAAGCAGACAGTCAATCTCGCTTCTCTCAATCAAGTTTCCTTTGTCGAAGGTATCTGTTTTGCTACCATTGCGATGAATAAGCATACTTACAAACAAACACCTCTTCTAGTTGTCGACAACCTCTGTGCCGACGTCATAATTGGCCATGACTTGCTTAAACATCACTCGAGTATTCATTTCAATCTTGGTGGGCCTGGCGAACCTTTAGAGATATGCAACGTGTTACGAGCTTCGGTACCGTCAGTCTCCGTATTTACGAATCTATCGCCGAACATTAGACCGATCGCCGTGAGAAGTCGGCGATACAGTAAGGAAGATGAGGACTTTATAAAACAAGAAGTGTCTAAATTACTTGAAGACGGGGTCATTGAAACAAGTATTTCCCCCTGGAGAGCCCAAGTCCTTGTAGCAGGAGGAAAGGTTCATCGAAAACGACTTGTCATTGATTACTCCATGACCATAAACAAATTCACCGAACTGGATGCCTTCCCTTTGCCAAACATAGAATCAGTCGTTAACAACGTATCAAGATTTAAAGTGTTCAGTCAAATTGACTTAAAGAGCGCATATCATCAAGTACCCATCTTAGAAAATGAAAAGAGATATACAGCTTTCGAAGCATGCGGCAAATTGTACCAGTTTACACGCATTCCATTTGGCGTGACTAATGGCGTTGCGGCTTTTCAACGAACCCTGGACTTCATCATAACAGAAGAGAGACTAGAAGGAACGTTCGCTTACTTAGACGATGTAACCGTCTGCGGTAAAGATCAAAGGGATCATGACCGTAATCTAAAACGCTTTATGGACGCCGCTAATAAATTTCATTTAACTCTAAACGAACAGAAGAGTGTTTTCAATAAGACTAAAATCAACTTGCTTGGATATACTGTTGAAAATAATACAATCAGTCCTGACCCGGAAAGACTAAAACCTCTTTTAGAGCTTCCTGCTCCAACTAAAACTAGTGAACTAAGACGAGTCCTAGGTATGCTTGCTCATTACGCTAAATGGATTGCGCGTTTCTCCGAAAAAATAAAGCCACTTACATGCGTGACTACTTTCCCGTTGTCGCCTGATGCGCTAAAGAGTTTTGAAGAACTGAAGCAAGATATCAAGGCAGCCGCTCTAGTAGCCATTAGCGACAATGAAATGTTTACAGTCGAAACAGACGCTTCGGAATTCGCGCTAGGGGCTACGCTGACTCAACTTGGAAGACCAGTTGCCTTTTTCTCTCGGACACTGAATAACTCGGAATGCAAACAATCCTCAATCGAAAAAGAGGCTTGTGCGATAGTAGAGAGCCTAAAGAAATGGAGACACTACCTGATTGGTAGACATTTTCTTCTTATAACAGACCAACAATCGGTAGCCTTCATGTTCAATCAAAATCATAACAGTAAAATAAAAAATGAGAAGATCCAACGTTGGCGGTTGGAACTGTCATGCTTCAAATTTGATATAGTTTATAGACCAGGCACTGAAAACGCTGTTGCGGACGCTCTATCTCGCGTATGCGCCTACATGAATATAAACAAGTTGAAAGAACTACATGACGCACTCTGCCACCCGGGGGTAACTAGAATGTATCACTGGGTAAAATTTAAAAACTTACCCTACTCAGTTAATGATGTCAAGGAGATGACCGCCTCGTGCCCTACCTGCGCCGAAATAAAACCGAGATTTCTAAAGGCCAAGGGTCAATTGATAAAAGCTACGTCGCCGTTTGAACGGATCAACATAGATTTTTAAGGACCACTACCTTCTGAAACAGCCAACAAGTACATACTTACGATTATTGATGAGTACAGTCGGTTTCCTTTTGCTTACCCATGTAAGGATATGACCTCAGCCACTGTCATTACTTGCCTGAAAGATCTTTTTCTGACATTTGGCCAACCTCTCTATATTCATAGTGATAGAGGATCGTCATTCATGTCCGAAGAGTTCAAATCATTCCTACGACAGTCAAACATAGCCTCATCCAGAACGACGCCCTATAACCCCCAGGGTAATGGCCAAGTGGAGCGACTAAACGGAACACTCTGGCGAACTATTCAACTTAGCCTTCGGTCAAAGGGATTATCGATAGAAAAGTGGGAAGTAGTACTGAAGGACGCATTGCATTGTATCCGCTCCCTCCTGTGTACGGCAACAAACGCCACTCCGCACGAAAAACTTTTCAAATACCCTAGAAGATCCCCGAACGGAGATTCACTGCCATCTTGGTTCACGCCGGGACCGATCTTTGTTAAAAAGAACGTCCGCTCTTCAAAAACGGACCCTCTTGTCGAGGAAGCTGAGCTCTTAGAGATCAATCCCTACTACTCTCTCATAAGACGGGATAATGGAGAAACCTCAATGGTATCAAACCGTCAATTGTCTCCTTGCCCCAGTACTACTGATAATAGCAGAGACGATAGCTTTGAAACGGCCTCCGAAGATGATCACCTCACGTTTCCATCTGAAAATAACTCCACACCTCCACCTGAAAATAACGCTCCTTCGTCATCGTCTCGTGTAGAAGAGTCGACGACGTCCTCGCCAGTTCTTCGGACTGGACTCCCCAGGAGATCTAATAGGACGCGGAAATTACCCTCCTACCTAACGGACTTTGTGGTTGATGGGAGTGAGAGTGAAAACTGAACCGGGGGAGAATGAGGTGATATGCGACCTCCGCGATACGATCCTCCTATACGATCTTCTTAGTGTTGTCAATACCAAACGTGTCAACTGTCATACTTTGTTATTATGAGTCAATATTTATATAATTGTTATTTATTCGTCTAGTGGAATTCTTTCAGTTAAATAAAACCAATATTTCTCTTGGTTTCTCGTTTAATATGCCACAATAACCAAGAGAATTTACCACACCGTTGTTTTCAACTTCTCACTTGTTCCATGCCACAGATACAGAACACTTGTTCCGTGCACAATCCGTGCTGTGCACATTGGCGCAACCATGGACCTAATAAACAAACAGGACCGAGTACTCCGAGTACAGCTGAAAAGCGAGTCGAGCGAGAGAGTTAGTACCGAGGCCGTGTGTCCCTTTCTAACAGGGTGACAATAAGATTTTCGATATGTGAGACAAATTCAATCTTGCAATCTTCCTACTAATTAGTCTATACTAATATTATAAAGAGGAAAGATATTTTTTTGTTTGTTTGTTTGTACCGAATAGGCCCTTTAACTACTGGACCGATTTTAACCATTTTTTCACCAATAGAAAGCTAAGTTATCAGGAAGTAACATAGGCAATAATTTATTGTCAAAAAATTTAGAGATCCTTAAGAAAAGTGCAATGATGTAACCCAAGGTAGGAAAATTTTGCCTATAAAATGCATTATTTGGCGTGTGCTGAGAAAACTCAATAGTTTTCTCAATAATTTCAAATCAATTTTTATGTATCATCAATATGATACATAAAAATGATGTACTATATGATTAAAGTAATCATTATTCAGTATTCTCTACAAAAAAGTCCCTGGAGGAATATATCTAACTATCATATTTAAGTCACAAAAGTAACTTTTGTTTTGTTAGTCTAAAATTTAATTAGATGGCCTTTAATTTTTGGTATTAACTATTCTTCCTTACTAATACGTCACACTAATACTATAAATGCGAAAGTGAGTTTGTTTGTTTGTCCTTCAATCACGCCGCAAAAGAGCAACGGATCGACCTGATTTTTTGCATGGGTATAGTTGAGGACCTGGAGAGTAACATAGGCTCCTTTTTATCCCGAAAATCAAAAAGTTCCTGAGGGATTTTAAAAACTACATCCACGAGGACGAAGTCGCGGGCATCAGCTAGTTTATTATAAACACAGTTTTTGAAATTTTTCATTGGCAATGGAAAATTTCTTAGGTATTAATGGATTACGAAATAAATAATACAAATAGTACACAGGATTGATTTGTCCAGTCATAGTGAGTACATTGCTAGATATTATAATAACTAGTCATGTGTAGATAATGTGATAAATTAATCACTTTCTCTGGATATTAATCATAATGGCTGGTCAAAGGCACCCAAAGTAATAAATAGAATAGAATAGAATAGAATAGAAATGTTTTTTATTCAAATAAACTTTTTTACAAGTGCTTTCGAATCGTCGATGAGTCTACCACTGGTTCGGAATGCCGTTCCTGCCGAGAAGAACCAGCAAGAAACTCGGCAGTTGCTCTTTTCAAAATATGTTTACATTCAATAGAATAGTTAAACAGTTCAATTACCACCTGCTGTCTCATGAATCGCTGGAAAGAATTATGTCCACGCTTTTTTATCATCTAAATAGTCTTCAATTGCATAATATGCTTTTTTCATGAGATTAGTTTTTACTGATTTCTTAAACTTGTGTAAAGGCAAGTCCAAGATCGACTGTGGAATTTTATTATAAAACGTTACGCCCATTCCCACAAATGTCTTTCGGACCCTCTTGAGGCGACATCGAGGAATCACGAGCCTGTTTGGATTTCTAACTTGCCTATCGTGTAAATCACCCTTTTTTTTGTAATTCACGATGTTTTGTCTGACAAATATTATATTGTTGTAAATATATTGTGAAGCTACTGTAAGAATGCCTATTTCTTTAAATTTTTCTCGAAGGGAATCCCGCGGTTTTAAATTATATATTGCGCGAATTGCCCTCTTCTGCAATACAAAAATTTTTCCAATATCGGCTGCTTTACCCCATAATAAGATTCCGTATGACATAATACTATGGAAATATGCAAAATAAACAATTTTTGCAGTTTCTATGTCAGTTAACTGTCGAATCTTCCTAACAGCGTAAGCAGCAGAGCTAAGCTTGCCAGCAAGTGTTGCTATATGGGTGCCCCATTGCAGTTTTGAGTCCAGGGTTAATCCCAAGAACACTGTGGAGTCCTCACTTTTCAAGGGTTCATTACTTATCTTTAAATTTTTACTGACAGTTCTGGTGTTGGGCAATAAAAACTCAACACACTTGGTTTTTTTAGCATTTAAAAGTAGATTATTTGCCGTAAACCATTCAGAAACTTGAGATAATGCAATATTTACATCGTCAAAATTGTCTTTCGTCCTATCGACTTTAAAAATCAAAGACGTATCATCAGCAAATAGTACAATATCGCAAGTATTTTGGACAAAATGTGGTAAATCATTTATGTAAATCAAAAACATGAATGGACCTAGAATAGAACCCTGGGGTACACCCATTACCGAGGCTGATCCGGATGATTTCACATCATTGACACATACTCTTTGAACACGATCACTAAGATAAGACGCAATGAGGCTAAGCGCAAAATCTTTAATACCATAGTGGCTCAGTTTAAGCAAAAGGGTCTCGTGATCAACGCAGTCGAAAGCTTTTGATATACAGCCCCACTTCCCCTCCCGCGCCTTATTCCGTTGCCGCACGATCGGTATATTTACCAAAATCTTAGGTTAGGTCAGGGTTGTACAGAAATATTCAGGTGCCCACTTGGCAGGGCACTTAGGTTCTATTGGCTTGAAATGAAACATTAAAATAATTAAAATTGTAATAATAATAATACAAATAATAGTACAAAAGTAAGGAGTAAGGAACCATCGTACAAATCGGCATCGGCATCGTACGTACTCGACTCATCACACAGTACAAGAATTTAAAAATTCATGGTCAACATAGTTGTTAGATTTAACTACAATAATGTATGTAACGATATATTGCAACCACTAATGTAAGATTCACTTGAACAATTATAAACGCAACACTTTTTCACCATTTTATCTGATGCTACTCCTTAAAATTTTTAGATTAAGCAACGTAAATGTCGCGAAGCGCATATGCTATCGCGAAATACTTAGACCTTTGGTAAGGATAAGGTTGTATAAGTCTATGGTAGTATATGACATCGGAAATTTGTCGTTGGTTTGTAGTTTAAATATTTTCGGTTTTGAAACGTTCTTTTTTCTGATGGACATTTGTTGCATAGCAACGAGTTGTTTTTCTCGCATCCGAAGAAAATGGTGAAGTTGTGAGTTGTGCTACGAGGAGAAGATCTGATGAAAGCTAAGTATCTGAGGAGTATCTAGGTATCTGATAGCTAAGTACCTGATTATCTACGTGATTGATCTATGAGGTTCTTGAACCCTCATGGGTGAATTTCTGGATACTAACACATTTACTAGCCTCTGGGAGCGCGCTCTAGGGTTGTGTGTGAATTGGCAAGGGATGTGTAAGTGACGGTTTCAATGATGTTTAAATTGTGAGTAAATCATTATGGCTATTAAGAGCTGAGAACACATCAGACCCGATGAGATGAGATGAGATGACGTAGAGCCCTCGTGGAGGGGTGCTCCGAGGTGGTTTAGCCCTCGGAGGGGGGCTCCGAGGAGGTTCGTGCGAATGGGGCCTTCGGGTAGATAGAGCCCGAAGAAGATTCATGTTTATGAATAAGAGACATTATGCCCTTGGGCATAGGGGGCCCAAGGAAGATTCGTGGGAACGAGAGAGAGAGAGAGAGGAGATATTATGCCCTTGGGTAAGGGGCCCAAGGAAGATTCGTGCGGACTTGAAGTACTCTTAGACATGGGGGGTCTAAGAGTATGGATCAGAAAGATCGGGTCCGATGGTGAGGTGAGATTAGATTCAGATGAGATTAGATTCCGATGGTCAGATGAGACTAGATTCCGAATGGGAAATGAGTTTGATTCCTTACACGTCCACGGCTGTAGATAACTAGAATAATAGACCAGATCTTAGGGCGTCACAAGTGGTGATGTCATAGTTAATTTAATCATGCAGGTTACCGGTGCACTCCCGCAGCAGAGAGAGAGAGAGAATTAATCGGAGTAGAGCGGTGCGACAGAAGCCTTCTAGTTGATGGGCAGGTATGACTCCATTGGGATAGTTAATCAAATCGGCGACATTCTGTTCCACTAGACATCCTTATTTAATATCCATATACAAGCGGTTCAACCGTGTATAGCGCGTAGTTACCCTTAAATATATACCTAGAGAGAAAGCAGATAGTGGAGTAGAATGGCCTCGCCGACATGGTGGAGATGCTGGGATAGTTAGTAAAATGAACCAGAATCTTTAGCACATGGAGTCATACTAAGCTTAAATTATAATAAAGTGTCTATTTGTTGCCTTTTTGTTGATTTGAATAAATAGAGGTGCTGCATTAGTTTCGCTACTCGCCGCTGGAGGGAGCGTCAACGCAGTTTTCAACTTTAAATCGAAAGAAATGGCCCAAGTAAGTTGGTAGAATTGACTTCAGAGATACTAATGTCATAGAGCGTTCGAAAGTTTGAATTTACGAACATTTGACCAATTTCCGATGTGTCATTTATTTTTAAATGGTTCTAAAGTCAGATGGTGGAATTTGGAACAGTGTCAATTATCAGTGTCAGTGTCAATTATATTGCTGATTGAGTATTGTGAAAGAAACATTGTTGTGAAAAAGAAATAGAGATCTGAAAACAATTTAAGGTTGGAAATTATCCTATTTAATATAAAGGTACATTGCGTAAAGATGAAATTTTAAGAAAGAATATCAGTTCCTACATAGTGTTAATAATATTTTCAGAAGGAAATCATATCACTCAGTTTTAATAACTGAGACTGAAGTTCGACTAATTTACTGAACTTTTAACACAAAAGGTACATCTGGTGTGTTATCTTATATTTTTAGAATAGCTACCAATGCACTATAAAGCTATTATTTCGAAGGTCTGAGTGTCTATCGAGTAAGAATTGATCTAAGAACTGAATACTCTCCTTTACCAATTAGAACTAGGAATATGGTCAACATAGGTAAACTTGAATACTTATTAAAAATGAAATTTGACGTCTAATGAAAGGGATTGCTAGACAAGATACATTTTGATGCTAAGGGTATATAATGAAAGTGTAATTGTTTAAGGGTTATTAAATTCAATTTGATTTGGTAATTATTGAATTCATAGAGTAACTTAATTTAAGGCTTATCCAATTAAGGATTAAGGGCCTATCTACAAGTATGTGGAGGATTATAGTTATATTTTTATATGGAGAAAACCATCTTTAAATTATTGAGTTAAGATTTTACTTCGAAAGGAGTCTTAAGGTATATAGACACATGATAATAGATACTAGAGTCCTATGTACCAAACTCAAGGGTTGATGACCCTATTGAAGGTTAGAATTTTATTTGATCTGGGTAATTTTGTAACTTCAAGCAAATATAGTTATTCTTTTAAAGAGGTTGGGACTTTAATTATAGCTAAATTAGTGAGAATATACATAGAGTATGTTCAAAATAATTTTGAAGGAAATTCTATGGTATTATCTTGACCCAATAATAAGTTTTAATCTCATGAATGTTATTATGAATTTCAATTCTTTTACCTTTCAATATTATTATAGTGCGAGCTATTTGTATAATGGAAAGGTATCTTAATGTTAAATCTGTACTCATGGTTTAAGTACTCTCTGCATTTGGTGGTAAATAATGATTGGATAAACTGATGATTATAGTATAAGAGCAAGTTACTTGTTTAGCAAGCGAATTATACAACTGGTTAGATTGAAATAACTCTCTAAAAATCTTAATGGAAAATTAGACTGGGAATGCTCATTCTTTATTTGTGTGGGATTATTAACATCCGAGTTTGGCATATACACTATAATATATTTCGAAGTTAGTCTCTATACTTTAAATTAAATAGAGCAAGTATATGAATCATAAAGAAGTGTTCAAAGATATAAGGATAATTAATCTAGAAGTAGTATTTCCACAGAGATCCATAGATTTAGAGACAGATATTTACATCCATGTGATAAGGCGTTAGGTATTGTTCAAATATAATGTCTGATTACAGAAAATTCATCATGGATGATTTATTGCTAAAAAGGCTAAGACTACTTATTACCCAAATAGAAACTCACTCGAATCAGACTGTAAATCTCGGCTCTTTGAATGCTAACCTAATCCACGATGCAGAAGTAAACAAGACAAAATTAAAAATTCTTTTGACGAGATTCGAAAATGATTTAATAAATTATTTTAAATTGGTAAATGATCCTGCAGCTGACGAGATAAGTGAAATGAGTGAAATACAGCTGAAAGCTGAGGAAAATCTAGCGGAGCTAGAAGTGAAATTAAAATTATTTCAGAGCAGTTCAGAAACTCCATCGACGCATAAGGGGAAGGATGCAATAACATCATGCCGTTTACCTAAATTAAATTTACCTGAATTTGAGGGTGATATTTTGAACTGGCATCAATTTTGGGATCAATTTCAATCAAATATTCATAACAGAAACATAGCAGATGTAGACAAATTGCTATACCTTAAGTCTTCATTAAAGGGAGAAGCTAGAAAAGCCATTGAGGGTCTAGATACAACAAACAAGAATTACAACATAGCTATTAAAACTCTTACAGAAAGATATGGCAAAAGTTCTCATTTAATTGATGCACATTATTCAGCGTTATCTAAGGTGGTGACTGCAGACTCTACGATAACGTCATGTCGTAAATCATTTAATGAAATGGAAAAACATTTACGGGTCTTGGAATCATTAGGAGAAGACGTGAATCACAATCATCTACGGCATATTATATTCAGTAAATTTCCAGAGGATCTTATCTATGAGTTAAAATTAAAAACCTAAGACGACTCTATAAATGAGATAAGGCAAGAATTAGAGAAAATACTTACAGCAAAGGAAGACGCTAATAGGATCACTCAAGGAAATAGTGCGGAAGGAGTTGGTAACTAAACAGTAGAAACTCTACATGTAACCCAAGAAAATCAGAGATATAAGCATAGCAGGGGAGAGAAGCGACCTAGAAGCGAATTCAGAAGGAATGATTGGGGTATGCAAGCTGATAATTTAAAACCTCCAAGTTTTAGAAAGAGACAGTACCTACAAAGAGGAGGACAGTGGGGACAGAGGAGAAATACAACATTCGGAGGAGGTAATAGGTTGGAAGATGGAGCTCGCGGGAAGAGGATGAAACCTTACTGTATGTTTTGTAAGGGTGATCATTTCTCTGATCTATGTAAAAAATACGGAACATACCAGGAACGTATTGCGCTGATGAAAGACAGATGCTATAAATGTCTTAAAGGTGGTCACAGGGTTCGGCAGTGTCAGCATAATAAACCTTGTTATTTTTGTAAAAAACATGAACACCACAGCGCACTGTGTAAGGAGAAGTTTCAGTCTGGATCAGAGAGCGCGACTCTAACAACGATGGATAGAGAATGACATACGGCTCTTCAAACAGCTGTAGTAACAGCCCGGGGGAAAGGTGAGACGTCTAATCAAATATCATGCCGTATACTATTCGATTCAGGCTCCCAAAGATCTTACATCACCCGAAAGATTGCAAAGAAATTAAAATTGTCTACAGAAAAGGATGAAAGTTTATCGGTTTATACTTTTGGTTCAAAGAGTCCTCAAGAATTTAAAAGTCCAGTTGTTCAATTGGAGTTACAAACTATTTATGCAAACGTCGTACCTATGATTTCAAAAGGTGTACCGTATGTAGTTGAACTTGACAATTGGAAGAATAAACTGAAACTTGCAGACGATGGGTCTTTGAAAGATCAAGTTGATATTCTTATAGGGAATGATTATTACTACTCGTTTCTTTGCTTAGAAAGAATATGGATAAGGGAAGATTTATATTTAATTGATTCAGAGTTTGGATGGATACTTTCGGGTCAAATTCCGCATGAGAGTAAAGAAGGAGAACATATGTCAGTTGTTACCTACTTTCAAACAGAGATTGATTTCAGATTAAGCAAACCTGACATGCCACTAGATTTAGGAAGTATAACATTCCTTTGGGAACTGGAGTCAATCGGTATAACCGATTCACCTAAGATTACTAGAGAAGAAGAGGCTATAAATAAATTTAATGAAACGACAAAATTAATAGATGGTAGATATTATGTTAGTTGGCCGTGGAATGAATATCCTCCAGCACTAACACCTAATTATGGATTGGCATATGGTCGTTTAGTAAATTTGGTTAAACGATTAGATAAAGAAACTTTGAGATGTTATGATAATACTATACAGGAACAAATATCGAAGGGAATAGTCGAAACAGTGTTAAGTAAGACACATGTGAACCATCCAGTACATTATTTACCGCACCATTGTGTTGCTCAAAAGGGTAAACCAATTAGAATTGTTTATGATGCTTCATCGAAAATTAAAAATAGTAAAAGTTTAAATGAATGCCTTTATTGCGGTCCGTTGATGTTAGAAGATTTGACAAGTATAATTATCAGATTTCGAAGCCATAATGTTGCTTTGTCAGCAGACGTAGAGAAAGCCTTCCTTCAGATAGGACTACATGAACAAGATCGCGATGTAACCAGATTTATTTGGTTGAAAGATGTAGAAAAACCACCGAGTGATGATAACATTGTTTGTTTACGGTTCCGTAGAGTCCTTTTCGGAGTTATATCAAGTCCATTTCTACTGAACGCGACGATTGAACATCATCTTTCTAAAGGAAATGAACGACTACAATTGGCTGCCAAAGACATATACGTTGATAACTTAGTAAGTGGAGTCCAAACACAAGGGGAGGCAATACAGTTCTATAAAGACGTGAAGAACGCCTTTTGTCAAATATCTATGAACCTTAGAGATTGGAGTTCAAATTCAAAACAATTTCTAGACAAGGTACCCGATAGTGTTAAGGAAGAAGTTGTGAAAATTTTAGGCTTAGATTGGAATGTAAAGGATGATACATTGCGCCTAAGATTCAAGATAGATACAGAGGCAAATTCGAAGCGTGAAGTTCTAAAAGTAATTGCTTCAGTATTCGATCCATGTGGGTTAGTAGTACCACAAATTTTGTCAGCTAAATTATTTCTCCAAAAGCTATGGGAGACCAAGGTTAAATGGGATATAAAACTTTCAAAGGAAAATCAGGTGGAATGGACGGAAATAAAGAAGGAATTAGAAACTATTAAAGAAATATCGGTACCCAGATGTTACATAAAGAACGTGAGAAATGAAGAATATCATTTGCAGTATTTCACCGACGCATCACTTAAAGCATATGCTGCTGTTGTGTACGTGACACACGGGATTAAGAGAAGTTTTGTAATTGGGAAAACACGATTAGTCCCTATAAAAGATCAACAACACTTAAAAATCCCTCGATTGGAATTACTAGGAGTGTTGATAGGGTGTAGATTAATTAAGATGGTTTCAAAAGCATTTAACATGAAGGTAGGACGTCAAACGTTATGGACAGACAGTCAAATTGTCATAGAATGGTGTCAATCTGATAAATTGCTACCACCGTTTGTGGCTAGACGAGTTGAAGAAATTAGAAGTAATAGAGAACTTATGATTAAATATGTACCTTCAGAGTTAAACCCGGCGGATGTTGCGACTAGACCGATAAGTTCCAGGGAAGATAAAGAGAGATGGATTAAAGGTCCACAGTTTTTATCAGACTCCAATATTAGGACGTTTCCTATTAAGAATACGTCACAAACTTTTTTTCTTTCTACGCGGGAGGGTCTAACGATTACTTCTAATGGAGAAATTGTTGATTTAGAGAAAGAGAATAATTCCACAGAGAAGGATGTCGGTACTAGACATAATGAACCACTTAGTATTACAGAAGAAATAAGGAAGCTTCAAGCAGAGCATTTTGCGCAGGAATTTGCTGGAAAAGAAACTGATTTAAGTCGTTGCCTTAAGTTATTTAAAGATGTTGATGGATTACTACGTTGCAAGGGACGTCTTCAGAATGCAGATCTGTCATTCGATAAACGGTACCCAATATTGATTCCTAAGGAATGTGATTTTACAATTAATTTGATAAAGAAGGTACACAATGATAATTACCATGTAGGAGCAAATCATACACTCAGCCTTATTAGACAATCCTATTGGATACCACAAGGCAAATCTCAAGTCCAGAAAGTAATAAGGAGATGTCCAAGTTGTGTTAAGCATGGAGCTGGTCCGTTTAAGTTACCAAATACTCCGGCACTTCCGGCAGAAAGAGTGAGTTATAGTGAACCATTTACTTTTGTGGGTGTGGACTATATGGGTCCGGTCCTTGTCAAGAATGGTCAGAAAAGATGGATTTGTTTGTTCACTTGTTTAGCGATAAGGGCTGTTCATTTAGAACTGGTGCAAGACCTTACAGCTGAAGAAGGTCTGTTAGCATTGAGAAGAATGATAGCGACCAGAAAGGTCCCTCAATTAATTACATCAGATAACGCAGCTCATTTCAAACTTATATCAGAAATTCTCTTGAAACAGTATTGTGTGGTTAACAAGATTAAATGGAGATTCATACCACAACTAGCACCTTGGTATGGTGGATTCTATGAGAGACTCGTTGGTTTAGTTAAGAATTGCATGAAACGCACATTAGCGAAACATATGCTTTCAGATAGTCAACTAACTACTGTTGTCAAGGAAATAGAAGCTGTATTAAATTCACGAACTCACATGCGTTGATTCAGAGTTGGATATAATCTTGAGACCAATGGATTTTCTTACGCTTGGAAGTTGCATTACTTTAGAAGAATCAGTCGGAGATTGTATAGATAAAGGTACTACGATTAAGATCGATCTTGTAGAAAGTTGGAGAAGAGGTCTCATTATTTTAAGAGAATTTAAGGAGATGTTTGTGAACAGATACTTGTTAAGTCTTCGAGAAAGGTATCACCACTCGCTTAAGGAACCACGGGTCACTTCGAAGCTATCTCCAGCAATAGGACAAGTGGTTCAAATAAAAGGAGATAATAAGAATAGAGAAACCTGGAAAACAGGGAAAATTATTTCGTTAAAAACGGGAAGTGATGGTTTGTGCAGAGTAGCCATAATAAAAGTGGGAGATAAAGAGTTCACGAGGTCGATAGCACATCTATATCCTCTAGAAGCCCAAGAAACAGGAAGAGTGATAGACATACGATTTGAAAAGGAGGATACCTCGAGTGAATGTACTCCAGCAATTTTAATAGAGCCTTTAGACGAAAGTATAGAAAGACCAGCAATTATTTCAGAGGACACGGAACGTGAAAGGATCTTACCATTAGAACAAGTCGTCGAACTAACTCGGGATGATTCCGAGTGCGGAATTGTAGATCAAGAAATGAGAGAATTGGATAGAGAGGTTAGCGAGTCGGATAAGTCAGAGCCATTAGAGCGAGACAGTGAGATGGTTGAAGTAAGTCAAGGAACTAAAGTAAGGAGAGTTGCAGCCACTAAAGCTTTACAGAAAATCAAAGAGTGGACGAGCAACATGCTATGTCTGCTCTAGTTTTTGCTTCGGCCGGGAGTGTCGCGAAGCGCATATGCTATCGCGAAATACTTAGACCTTTGGTAAGGATAAGGTTGTATAAGTCTATGGTAGTATATGACATCGGAAATTTGTCGTTGGTTTGTAGTTTAAATATTTTCGGTTTTGAAACGTTCTTTTTTCTGATGGACATTTGTTGCATAGCAACGAGTTGTTTTTCTCGCATCCGAAGAAAATGGTGAAGTTGTGAGTTGTGCTACGAGGAGAAGATCTGATGAAAGCTAAGTATCTGAGGAGTATCTAGGTATCTGATAGCTAAGTACCTGATTATCTACGTGATTGATCTATGAGGTTCTTGAACCCTCATGGGTGAATTTCTGGATACTAACACATTTACTAGCCTCTGGGAGCGCGCTCTAGGGTTGTGTGTGAATTGGCAAGGGATGTGTAAGTGACGGTTTCAATGATGTTTAAATTGTGAGTAAATCATTATGGCTATTAAGAGCTGAGAACACATCAGACCCGATGAGATGAGATGAGATGACGTAGAGCCCTCGTGGAGGGGTGCTCCGAGGTGGTTTAGCCCTCGGAGGGGGGCTCCGAGGAGGTTCGTGCGAATGGGGCCTTCGGGTAGATAGAGCCCGAAGAAGATTCATGTTTATGAATAAGAGACATTATGCCCTTGGGCATAGGGGGCCCAAGGAAGATTCGTGGGAACGAGAGAGAGAGAGAGAGGAGATATTATGCCCTTGGGTAAGGGGCCCAAGGAAGATTCGTGCGGACTTGAAGTACTCTTAGACATGGGGGGTCTAAGAGTATGGATCAGAAAGATCGGGTCCGATGGTGAGGTGAGATTAGATTCAGATGAGATTAGATTCCGATGGTCAGATGAGACTAGATTCCGAATGGGAAATGAGTTTGATTCCTTACACGTCCACGGCTGTAGATAACTAGAATAATAGACCAGATCTTAGGGCGTCACAAATGGTGATGTCATAGTTAATTTAATCGTGCAGGTTACCGGTGCACTCCCGCAGCAGAGAGAGAGAGAGAATTAATCGGAGTAGAGCGGTGCGACAGAAGCCTTCTAGTTGATGGGCAGGTATGACTCCATTGGGATAGTTAATCAAATCGGCGACATTCTGTTCCACTAGACATCCTTATTTAATATCCATATACAAGCGGTTCAACCGTGTATAGCGCGTAGTTACCCTTAAATATATACCTAGAGAGAAAGCAGATAGTGGAGTAGAATGGCCTCGCCGACAGTAAACATAATTGTAAGCAGAATCAAATTTGACGCCATGACATGACGTTTTAACGGGCTACCGCTCGAAAATATTAGACTAGATTAAAAAAAAAAAACTTTTTTGTTAAGGAATATATCTATCGA
Source organism: Oeneis ivallda (assembly GCA_029955525.1). Taxonomy (NCBI): domain Eukaryota; kingdom Metazoa; phylum Arthropoda; class Insecta; order Lepidoptera; family Nymphalidae; genus Oeneis; species Oeneis ivallda. Next base: position 10,073,255 of record JARPMR010000022.1, read on the forward strand.
AATTAATGCAATTAAATACGGTGACTTAAAAATGTTAAAATAAAATTAAAATATGAGTGTTTCAACTGAGTTTTTTTGAGCCAAAATTTTTGATCAAAAACATTTTTTTAGGCTGACAAGATGAAAGAACGAGACACACAGCCTCCGTTGTTACTATCCCTCTCGGCTCGGATTAGCCTCTGTGTAAGGCGCAACAGGAAATATACTTTATCTACTTGTAATAGGGTTCATTTTCGTAAATACAAATTTTCAGAGATATCGGTCCTGTTTGTATAGTAGGTTCATGTTTAATACACGACTGGTATACATAATCATTAATCTGTGATACACGATCTCGATCTGTGATCCAATATTATAATGTACTCTGTGGCCTGTGCTGTGATCTGTGTGTGTGTTGTGGTGTGTTGTGACCGCTCCGCTAGGAGTAATAGTGTTCTGTGGTTGTGACTTGTATACAAAAATTGGAAACAAAATTAAATAATGTATTCAAATTCACTAGTCCAGATGCCTTTAGATATTCATATAAATATTTTAACTCGTCTAGAACTTCGTGACCTCCGTAATTTAATGTTGACATGTAAATATTTTAAGAATTTAATATTGAATGAAAATTCTTTGTGGCGAATCAAGTGTTCAAGAAGATTGATCTTGAAAAACAACAAAAAGTAAGTACCTATTCATCTAGTAATCATCTTATTTATTATTTAAATGAGTAAAAATATTCTTAAGCTATTACATTGTAAAGTTTCATCAGAAGTCCAGTGGTTTTTGCGTGAAAGAAAACATCATCACAAACTTTCGCATTTATATTAAAAGTAGGATATAATATTTATATACTTAAATAGTAGGATTTGCCACAGTAGGTATTGTTCTAGAAATAGAAATAGTAATTACTAAATATTATTTATTTCTGTTACAGTGAATTGATATCATTTTCTTGGTATAACAAATGCAGAGTATCACATAACTGGTCTAAAGGACTTTATAGAAATAAGGTAAACATAAATTAGGTACCTATATCTTGATTTTAGAATATGACGGTGCAGCAGGTTTGATCCGGTCTTCTATTCAGGGTGTCGCAGGTTCGATCTGGTCTTCTATTCAGGGTGTCACCTGGGTACTCACCTCTGCCTTTTCGTCGTTATGTGTGTTTAAGCAGTTAAATATCCCATGCTTCAACAGTGAAAGAAAACATTGTGAGGAAACCTGCACACTTGAGAGTTCTCCGTAATGTTCTCGTATGAAGTCTGTTAATATTCACATTGGGCCAGCGTGGTGGACTATGGCCTAAACCCTTCCCTGATAGGAGATCTGCGCTCCTAGTGAGCTGTAGATGGGTTGGTGATGATCATGATGGTTTAAATTTTATCTTTGTTATTACAAACATTACTTGGTGTTTATAGGTTATTATCCAACATGCTACTAACTACATGCCTTGGCTACAGCTGCATAGCTCTGAAGCTTGGTACCTGTCAGTAGGTTCCGAACTGCGATGTTATTCCTTAGATAAGAGAGGTTTACCGATTTCTAGTCTACTATGGTCAATATGTGTACCAACTGTGAAGAGAGATGATGTACGCACCAATGATATCTCAAGGTTCATTGTTAAAGATAATGTTATTGTTTGTGGGAACAGGTAAGTGAGAGGTAATTCATATTCCTAAAATTGCTCTTGTTTTTAAGGGTTCCATACCCAAAGGGTGCCAACTGGACCCTATTACTAAGCCTCTGCTGTCCATCTGTCAGTCTGTCCGTCCGTCCATCTGTCTGTCCGTCTGTCCATCTGTCCGTCCGTCTGTCCATCCATTCGTCCGTCTGTCCATCCATTCGTCCGTCTGTCCATTCGTCTGTCCGTCTGTCAGCAGGCTGTATCTTGTAAACTGTAATAGTTAGACAGTTGAAATTTTCACAGTATGTGTTTTTTTATTGCCGCTATAACAACAAATAATAATAAAAATTAAATTAAATTAAAAAATAAAGGGGGCTCCCCTCCTATACATGAAAAAGGAGTTGAAATAAAATTTTACTAAGAACTAATCTAACTACTAGATATCTAAATAGGTATGTATCTAGTTTTAAAAAATGTGATTTGGTCATATGCATGGAACCCTAAAAGAGGCCCGACTCGCACTTGGCTGATCACAACTTTGCGGGTTTGTGGGTGATTTAAGCCAGAGGTTTCAAGCCATTCCTAAGATCATTGAAATATAGTAACAACTGTTGTGGGGTATCTTCAGAACTTGGCATTTATATGAGTTTTATTTTATATCTTTATAGAGATGGGTGTGCTGCAATATACACATCGGATAACACAAGAAGAAAACCTAATTTATTGATGCATATTGAAGATATCCACAAGAATGGCTTGGTGGAAGTGTCAGCAGTAGAAAAAATAAAGAACACCATAGTTACTGTATCTAGTATCTGTCCATACATATGCTTTTGGGAATTTAGAAAAGATGAAAATAATTCTTTTTCTAATAATATAGGATGTAAGTTATTTTCTATTTCTCTACTTTGGTTTTTTTTTAACTGAAGTTTAATAGTATTTCACATAAATGTCTCAAATCTATCTACCACAAGATTTGACCTACTTTTGGTCATTTCAATATAAGTATGCACAAAACAGCGACGGCGATCTGTTGCTCCGTTGCTGGGTGATTGAAGGACAAACCAACACACTTTCGCATTATTAGTAAGGATTTATTCTAGTAAGGCATACGATGTCAGCAATACTCTCAATTTTTTTCTACTTGTTTAAAAAGTACTAAGTATTCGATATTTTTACAGGCAGGACAGAATACAAGCTGATAAATGAAATTGGCTGTAGATGCGTCGCTGCGAATGATGCGCAAGACAAATTAGTGCTTGGTCTTAACGGAAACAGTAAGCCTCTTTTACTTGACGTCAATACGTATGTTGGTTTCTCAATTTTAGTACTAGGCTTTTGCTTAAAGATTAAAAACTGTGATCGGACTACTGAAAATTGGATGGAACATTGTCATATTGATTTTGTAAATTTAAAATGTAGCCTATGTTACCAAAACCATAGTAACGAATCAATTGACACCTCATTCATCCAAATTAGCTCAGTACTTTTGGCGCTACGCTTCGGTATAACTTACGTATATAGACACATACATAGACTGCTTAAATCATAACCTTTTGACTGTGAGTAGTCTGGTAAAAATACACATGTGCCAGTTTACTGAAACATGCCTTTATATTTAAGCCTTCCCAAGATATTGCTTTTGACATTTTGTCATAGACACAGTGACAAAAATCAGAGGTGTGATTGTCTAAAAGTTGCCAATCAAAATCTTATTCATTTGATGGCATTAGCGTCTAAGTAAAATATTCCTTGACTGTATTGATTTAAAGTCACAAATGCACACGGAGCGTTATGGAGCGTATCGTACATACCTAAACTTATAAGAATGCATACACGAAATTGAGCTCTAATGCGATGCTTTTATGGTGAATAATAAGTGAATGAATAAGATTTTGATCAGCAAGTTTTAGACAATCGGGGTCAGACCCACAAAATTAAAGCTACTCTTAAGCACTAAGATCGAAGCCAAACAGCGCATTGCGGTGTCGCTGCTTAGCTTCCGCAACGCCGTTCCGACGTTCTACTAAATAAAAAACCGGCCAAGTGCGTGTCGGGCCACGCGCAGTGTAGGGTTCCGTAGTTGCAAGTCACAAAATATATTATTGCTGACCTAGGATAGTGCTTTTATTTTATTTACGAATATTGAATATATTTTGAGTTCCATGGTTTAAATTACTATAATATACTACAAAATATGCAACGTACACTACGTGTAATACCTAACCTAGAAGAAACAGATATTACTCCTTAACTTATGAACCCTACTTAGCAGTGATAGTTTTCCTATAAAATTCTTTATATATTGCTGTGAATTTTTTCACGTATTCTAAAAACAACCATTTAGCTGGCAGAGGGGGGGACATATTTTGACTCCAATAAAATTTTGTACTTTAAAATATCATATTTCACAAATGGATCCCTGAATCGAAAAATGGTGTTACATACACACACCCATAATATTTTTGAAAGACCTATTCAACGACAGCCCCACACTATGGGATAGACGAGAAAAAAAAATCATCCCCACTTTACATGTAGGGAAGGTACCCTAAAAAATATTTTTCACAATATTATTTCACCAAAAACAATTTCATTTTCCCATATGAGTATAAACTGTTCCACCTACTTTCCTGTCAAACATTTGACGTTCGTCCCTTCGGTACGGTAGACTCGGGTCCACTCGAATTGAAGCACGTATTGAATTAAGGGTAATTCATACTAATATTATAAATGCGAAAGTGTGTTTGTTTATTGGTTTGTCCTTCTATCACACCACAACAGATACGGATCGGCGTGACTTTTTGAATGGGTATAACTAACTAAGGGGTAGAATGTAATAGGGATAGAATGGGTGTAACTAAATCCACGCGGACGAAGTCGCGGGCATCAGCTAGTATATAATAAAAATAAACCTAAATGTTAATTTTCAGTGGTACCTTCTTAATGTCGTCAGATACTACAAGACATATCAAGCAGGTGGTACGAGATGTACAGTGGCATGATGGGTACTGTGTGGCGTATGTGACCCACTCAGGAAAATTAAACTTGATTGACATTAGAAGCTCTGCTGTGGTATGTACAGCTATATGACTGCCTTTTCTTTTGTCCCAAAACCGTAACCAGCAGGGGTTGAATCTTGGGTGTGAAGGGAAACTATTGGGAACAAATTTTTTTTTCTATACATAATGGAAGAGTTTTTCGCAAATACGACAAAGTAGGCTTATGGCATTCTAATTGCGACAATGACAGTATCATCTTCACAGGTTTATATAAAAATCTTTACTTGAAAGTGTCCAGTTTTAAGAAATTAGAGTATCGACTAATTTGTGAGTAACTCACGTCCATCTCGATATTCTGACTAATTTCTTAAACTGGACACTTTCAAGTAAAGATTTTTGTATAAACCTGTGAAGATGATACTACCATCGTCGCAAGTAGAATGCCATAAGCTTAACTCGTCGTATTAGTTTACAAATTGCGAAAAACCAAATTAAATTTGAATTTCCCGGGCAGACCCGTATAACCAACCTTAATGTTACCGTACCAACCTAAGTGATGTCTTAAAATGAGTATTTGAATATTAGATTTCAATTCGATGCCTTAACATGGGTAGCATAAGTATGTCACGCACTCTTTAAACATTTCTGTGGTGGTGTCGTGTTATGCGGGTTGTTACGTTCCCTCAAATATGGTTGAGCGAAGCAATGGCTGGGTCATGCGTCATGCTCGTGAACGGGTTCCACCGGCGGGAATGAGGCTACTTTATGTCTGCCCATCTTAAGATAGAAGTTAGTCGGTATGCATTTTTGGAACTTCCCTCATTGTAGAAACACTGCATATATAGGATAGTATTTATTGTATTGTAAATTTATTTTGAAAAGAGCAACCGCCGAGTTTCTTGCTGGTTCTTCTCGGCAGGAAAGGCATTCCGAACCAGTGGTAGATTCATCGACTATTCAAAAGCACTTGTAAAAGTTTATTTGAATAAAAAATATTTCTATTCTATTCTATTCTAAAAAAAATGATAGAAAGTATGGTCGGAACAAAATATGCACTGTATACTGAATGCAAGACTTAGCGTCGCGACACACCTACGAAACATACGGCGCCGAAAGTTCGGTTGGTTACGCTCGCAATATAAATAAATTCAATTACCCATGACACACCAGCCGAACCTTCCGTCGCGTTCGGCGCCGTACGAATACTGCGAGTGCGACCGACAACTCCGCCGCGGAAGGATCGGCGCCGTACGTTCCGCAGGTGTGTCTCGACGCTTAGGTTTTAAGGGGCTATAACGATCCTAAATTGTTTGGGTCGTACGAGTGGGATAGAGCTATATATTTTGCAGTGCTAGGAAAGAGATGGAAATTATGGATTCAGGGGTCGGGAATTGAAAAAAATCTTTAAAATTAATTTAAAAAATTATGGATGCCAATAATCAAAGAATTTTTCTCACCGCTTTTAGTAATTATTTATATCAACACAAATAAAAAAAAATAGGAAAAAAACCTACCGTTTCTGTTTAAACAAGGTTTAAACCTAAAAAAGGAGATTATTGGATTATTGGATCAAAGTTTGGGAAAACTTTCTATCGAGAATTTTTTTTCCAATCGTGTTTCTATCTCTAAGCGAATTTAGTTAAGATACCCAAATTACATATTGCATTGAAATTATTCAAATTGGAATTATAGTTTTCAATTTGTAAACCTCACAGAGCTCACCGAAAATCGCCTGTCGCATGCTTTTACCACCTTAAAACCTTTAAGTTAATATTATTCAGATGTTAATCGTGTTTAAATTTTCGAAATTCAACATGGGCGAGATGCGTAAACTCGTACTAAAGTTGCAGAAACCGTCTCAGTCAAATGGTATGAAGCCCGTTTGTTAAAAAAAAAACAATTTTCCAGGTCTATGAAACATGTGATCCATTCCAATCGTCCCTGTACTGTGTCAAAAGTGACTCAGACCGCGCCGTAGTCGTCGGCTCGTCGGAATACTCGCGTTGCGTTCTCTTCGACTTACGCTCCGCTAATCATGTGCAGGTATTCCTTGTAATTTTAAACAAAAATATATAATTAACTAACATTCTCAAAAATCAGCACCCCACTTTGTATGCGTGTTTGCACATATTGTGAAGTGGGGCATTATGCACGCCGAGTTGTACAATGTACACCCTTTCTGGTTGGTGTCTCAGGCCATTAATGTTAGCTTTGAGTACGCAAATAAAATAGGTAGCTCAAAAATTCGAAAGAGTGCGCTACGAGTTTTTGCTCATCGTCATCATGGTTTATTTTGATACTAATATATGAAAGATTCTTTGCTCGCTTCATGGCCTACTTGAATTCTATCTCTTCTCCATACACGATAATGAAAATAAATCTATTCGCACATTAATTTAAAATCAATTTCGATGTATCGCCTTTAGAAATAATTTGATTGTTTCAGATGTATTTCACCCAGAAAAAGCACTCTCCGATATACAGCCTGGACTTTGACTCGACCAAACTAATAGCTGCAGCAGATCGCGGGGTGGCCAGTTTAAACTTTAACGTCAGCGCGGCAACAACAAAACCAAGAGATTTCTCGCAGCCATTTGAATATTTTTAATTAGATAGCATTAATAGATTAATAAATATTATGTAATTTATATAAATATTATGTAATTTATTCAGTTAGCAGCTTCAGTTGTTTCATTTATATATTTGTTTTTTGTCTTTTATTTACTACTAGATGAAACCCGCGACTAGTAGGATAGATATTAGCAGTCGTGAGTTGCCCTACGTTTAACTAACGTTTATTTACGATAGGCCGAACTTAGGTAGGTATTACTACTATTTTCCATTTTTTCAATATTTTTCCCACTTTTACCGAACTTGATTAGTTAAGCAGTGATGATAGCCTAGTGGTTAGAAATGTGGTCTCCTATTCGGGGGGTCGCAGGTTCGTTCCCGGGTACGCACCTCTGACTTTTCGGAGTCTAGTGTGTTTAAGCAAATAAAATATATCACTTGCTTCAAAGGTGAAGGAAAACATCGTGAGGAAACCTGCACATCTGACAGTTCTTCATAATGTTCTCGAAGATGTGTGAAGTCCGCGAATTTGCATTGGGCCAGCGTGGTGGACTATGGCCTATAACCCTTCTCTGAGAGGAGACCTGCGCTCAGTATTGAGCCGTTGATGGGTTGCTAATGATGATTAGTTTGGGAAAAGGATTGAAAAATTGAATCTGCAGGCTGATCCTGTAAACGCATCAATCATTGCTACAGGCGTTATTTCTGCAACAATGCATTAGCCAATAGCGAGTGACTATAGGCCAATGCAATCTTCACACTGTAGCTAGAATTATTTTTATAAAATCGCACAGCTGATGCTAAAAAAGCTTCTAAACCACGAAATCGACTTATCAGTTATCACGCTCGTCTGATTTGATTATACATGCATACACAAAAAATGATTTAGGTTAACTTTGTATGTATGTATTGGCTTTTGAAATCGGTAGGTAGACCTACATATTTTGAAAAGAATTTTTATATTCCAGGAAATTCCCACGTGCTCACGGGTTTTCCAAATAAATGATTTATTTTAACAGACAGTTTATAAAAATTGAATTTTCAAAGGAATTTTCTTACGAATCCCAATGTCATACCAGGTTATACCTACCCAAAGAGTAAATACGACTATATAATACTACCTTATATAATACTATAATACTTTTATATAATATAATAGTAATACTACCTTAATGCCGCGCGCAGAAAGTTTGCCGATGACTACCCCTCCCGCCTACGCCGACCGCGACCCGCGCTCGCCGATAATAGTTACCGACTACCGTACCAGTGTTTCCATGTACACCGTCATTAATTCCTAATCTACCGTCAAGGTAATAAGCCATTACTGTGTCCTAAGTCACCGTAATACAAAAATCACGTTAAAAATATTTCATAACATACTGCGTAAAACGAATTTCAGTCACCTTAGCATGTGCGAGCACATTTTCCATTCAGCCAAGTCAATGACATACAAACGAAAAAGAGAAAATAACTTTTAATCAAAACAAGAAAAGGAACTATTTTCACCAAACAATCAATCAAAAGAAATAGGTAGCAAAAACTGCTCATTTCAAGCCTACTAACGATAATTATGCTGACTTTAGAATGGAATAGAATAGATTAAAATTATAATAGACCCTTTTAGCTAATCCACCGTAATTTAATCTAGAAACAACGTATTTTTAACCTTGCAACACGGTCACTCTCCGTACCGTACCGTACTAAAATTATAGGCGAGTGCAGGTCGCGGGCGGTTGAGGCGTGAGTTACGTAGTAACTAGTATGAACTAGTACCTAATCTGTGCCAACCATCGGCAAACCTTTTGCGCGCGGATTTTAATAGTATGATAGTATGTGACAGGCGCAAAAAGTCCAGACCTCTCATAAAAGTCGATGTGACAGCAGCCTGTCCAGTGTTAGTAGATCATAGATTGAAGAGGTCAGTGAAATTTATCTACCGGAAATGTCAAAAATAGAGATTAACTTAGTGTTGCCGGCACGGGTATTTTTACGCTATTTCGGGTAATTTGGACCTTAATCGGGTTTGTTGCGGATAACGATGACTGCCAGGCAATTTTGCGACAATCGCTTATAAAAAAAGAGCATCTTCTTATTTATTTTTCCTATATTGAACTGAAATATTAATTGCTTCTGTGGCGTCACCCGAATCTGGGTTCTGGCTGAAAATCAGCGCTGTGTACTTATTATAAAGGTATACAGCTTATTGCTGAGCTTGGACCTTTTTTTCGGGTTGTGCCACACATGACATTTATTATGTTAGCCCGTTATTAACTTAGGCTACAATGATGTGTGTGGCACAATTTTTGAAAATAAATGCCTTTTCTTTCTTCTTTCTTTCTTTAAATACTTAGAGAAACAAGCAGTAGAAGGAATAGGGGTTGGTTCCCTCTTTACTCGCGATACAAAAAAAGTTAGCACTGTATAACCTATAACAACACAATGAATAGGACACCATTTCTTTGACGCTAGAAATACACACTACATATTTCCTATTTCAGTTTACCAATAGGTACATATGACTTAACGGCATAAACAAATTATTTAGGAATTGCAAATTAGATTTTATGAAAAAAAAAAAACAAAACGGGTAATTTCTGATAAGGTTTCGTCAATAGTTGGAGCTCTTGGATTTTCCGGGATGAAAAGTATGTTATGTCGGTCTCGGCGATGTAGGTATATTAGCAGGTTCCCTGTACAGACTTAATAAGGTTTCGGAATTTTCTTGCGTGACTACCGGCAACACTGGATTAATGACGGTAAAGAGTTCACATGTCACGGACCATTTCTAAAAATGATAGCTACACTGTGGCGTTCGCAATCGCCTCACTAACTTTTGGTATGGAAATTTGTAGGGGGTGAACTGCCCGTGGAAAGTCCCCAGTACACAATGGCGTATGCTGGCCCACTGCAGGCCATCGCCATTGTGTACAGGGGGCAATGGTATATAGTGGCGGAGAGTGGCGGACAATAGGGTATTTGACTATATTAAAAATATCGTTTCATTTGGTGTCATCCTAAAAGATTATTATCTAAAAACATTATTCCATACGACAAAGCTAAAAAATAAAGTTTTATTTAATTAGAAAGCATTAAATAAAATTGCTATAATTCCGGCCATGGTCACGTGATCGAAAACGTTCCGTGATTTCGAATGACGTCACAGTCCACACCACCTATGGGCTGTGGAATTGTCATTGTTTGAAATGTGAACTGTTACGTCATGAGAGCAAATGGAACGTTTCGGCGGCAATTTATTTTTTTGAATTTATTTCTCGATTTTTATGAAAAATACTGAAAATTATGCCGAAATATACGTATTGATAGCTTCAGCATAGCATTATTAACAATTTAAGATGATTTTCTAAAAGTAGTCAAATACCCTATTGTCTATCGTGGCGCGCAATCGGGATGTTGTCGGTTCCCGAACGCTGGCCAGCCGAGTTGGATTCGGCGGTTGATCTCTTTTTCGAAATTGGACCTACCTAGCTTGCATAGTTGTACAAAATAATTTAAGAAATGTACTAAAATACAAAATGCAAATACTTTTTGGATTGACCTATATTTCGTATTTTTTTTTTGTGTTTTGTATTTTAAATAAATAAAAAATAGGTATATTTTTCAAAATACTTTCTTAAAATACAAATACCTTAATTAATCTATACAAATAAATAAAATTGAAGTGTCTGTTTGTAATGTCAAAATAACAGCTTTCTACTAAATGCATATGAAAGTAAATATGGGACATAACAAAAATATTACGGTTTTACATAACAATAAAAACCGATATTATACATGTGCCGAGAGGGAAAACATACAGCATTGCTTGAAGAAGCAGTCTGTACTTCACCGGATATCCGCGATCGATCTATATACAAAGTAGTTCATCTTACCGGATATAGGTGGCGCTAGTGTCTCACCCAGCAAAGCAGTGGGAAACAGCTGCCATTTTGAGTCATAGCGTTGTGTACTTTCGCCGCGTGCGCATCGAATCTAAAATTATATCGTTAATCCGTCTTCCTTTGAAAAAAATATTATCAAAGGCTGTTATTAAATATAGTGATACAGTGATTATAATCCATATTTTTTCGATCGCGGATCGGGAAAATCGCGTAATGTAAAAACCACGTGTAAGAACAATGTCGATTCGGCCTGATGTTGTGTGTGCCTGAGAGGTACAATGAACGGGAGAACAAGTTCCAGCAGCGGTTTCGAGCAGCGAGAGGGACTTCGACGAAAGAAACTCTAACAAGGATCACAGGTAACGGTCGATCGTCCTCGGATCGACAAGTTACCACCAGGTGAGTTTTCTCACATTTTTATTGCATCGCTTCTCGACATTTTTTCCTAAGAACAAAGTGCAGTATCTGTTCTTTTTAGCGTAATATTAGAAAGTTCCCACACTGCGGGACGAATATATTAAGCTGATTTTTGCGACTTGACGGGATATTCGGGGCTCGGCATTGCAGTGGGTTCGACCCAAATAAAAAGCTGAGCTAATTCCAAATACCCTCTCTAATAAATTACTGAAGCGTTTGGTAAATCGCCTTTGTCTATTTCATATAATATGTGTAACGATAGTTATCAGAACAAACTTAACTAATCGTTTTCGTTAAAAAGGGTTGAACTTATTGAATTAAAATGTCAGTAGCAACAGATAAAGTTTCAAGCTACTCATAAACAATGTATCTCCTAGTAAATAATTCATTGTCAAAGCAACATTCACCGCATTTATTAAGTCCGTTTGTATTTTAGAAACTGAGACTTGACTGCGGATATTGGATATTGTAACATCCATCCTATGTATCGATCGTCTAAAATGTAGCCTTGTCACCCGGACACTCTAGAGTGTAAGGTCTTCCTATTGACTTTGCAACAGTCGAACAAAAAAAAAAAGTGATGCAGAAATTTTGGTACATTATTTTGTATGTCTGTCTGTCTCTCTGTTTGTTCCGGCTAATCTCATGGAACGGCTGAACTGAACTTTCTAACGGAACTTTCACTGGTAGATAGCTGATGTTATAAGGAGTAAGTAAGGCTACATTTTTAATCGACTTTCAATAAAGGAGTTGTGTTTCATACCTGCGAACATGGATATCGCCGAGATATCTCAACTGATTTGTGTAACCCTTTTTTTAATCCATTGCGAACTCCTATCCTCTTCTTTTCAAACCTGATGCTGCAAACAACTACACTCCTAAGCAGTGGCAAATTAGAATGTGTCGATATTATAGGTACCTTAAAAGTCGGGTAGACTTCATCATTGAAATCCAGATGCCGCTCTCAACTCTTCAACCACAATGCTAAAATACTGAACTAGCTTTTGCTCCCGACTTCGTCCGCGTGGGGACTTCAGCTTTAAAAATCCTGCGGGAAGGGTACTCTCGCTCGGCTCGGCTCGGCTTGGCTCCGCTTGTCTCGGCTCGGCTCGGATCGGCTCGTCTCGTCTCGTCTCCTCTTTTCTTGTCTTGTCTTGTCTTGTTGTATTGTGTTGCATTGATTACAAACATGCTTTGGCCTAAATCCGGGTGGCATGCCTTGCGTGTCGGCACGGCTCGGCTCGGCTTGACTCGTCTCGGCTCGGCTCGGCTCGGCTCGGCTCGACTCGGCTTGGATCGGCTCGGCTCGGCTCGGCTCGGTACGGCTCGGCTCAGCACGGCACGGCTCGGCTCGGCTCGGCACGGTTCGGCTCGGCTCGGCTCGACTCGGCTCGTTGTTGTATTGATTACAGGCATGCTTTGGTATAAATACGGGTGGCTGATGCCTTGCGTGTCATTCTCGCTTGAGACGTCGGACCGTTCGGAGCTCGGCGCAGCACGGTTCGGATGCCGCTGCACTGCCGAGCACATCTCTTTTCACGTCTCATCTACCAGTGCGCTGCCGAGTACGCAGGGGCGTGTCACAGCGCTCGCCACGGCGGGTCTGCGCCTCACCTGCTGGTGCGCTGCCGAGCAAGTCGCAGCGCCCAGCCACGGCACGTCTGCGTCTCATTTGCCGGTGCGCTGCTGAGCACGCAGGGGTGTGTCGCAGTGCTGGCCACGGTGCGTGTGAACCTGGCCTGCTGGTGCGCTCCCGAGCAACTCGCAGCGCTGTCCACTTCGCGTCTGCGCCTCACTTGCTGGTGCCCTGCCGAGCGCGTTGGATCGCGTCGCACGTCTGCGCCTAACCTGCTGGTGTGCTGCCGGCTCGGCTCGGCTCGTCTCGTCTCGTCTTTCCTTGTCTTGTTGAATTGTGTTCCCCGCCTGCTTCCCGCCCCAGGTGAACTACGCCAGCTACAGGTGAGTGCTGCCCTCCACTACATTCGCGATCAGAGCGGTGACGAGGTGCACTGGCACTACTGGCAGCAGCCTGGTAGTCAAATACTCTACATTCCAAATAAACAACTTGCTAGCGGATGCTAGCTACTTCATGCAGTTCGTTTAACAGCTACGATAATTGCAGGTCATTTACTTTTAATTTTATTAGGTAATTCAGGAATAAATATAACAAATTATGTATTTTAAGCTTTTGTTGCAAATCTAAACTGTTGTTTCTATGTTGCAGATCGACGGAGCCGACGGCCAGCGACGCACTGCAAGCGACAGTGGGTGGGTGGGAGCATCCTCAGGCGATGACGACTTTTCAATGAGTATTGTACTTACAATACTAATTGGAAAGTCGACATCATCCTGAGGATGCTCCGGTGTCTGTGAGATGTGGTGCATGTGAGTGGTGGTGCATGTGTGTAGTGGTAGCTATTGGATAGTGTGCGATGGTGCCTCATCGCGCTGTCTCATTAGTCATTATTAAAGCAGTGTCACTATAGCAGCCGAGCGTTTTACTTGTGTTCCCCGATATAACAGTGGCGACGAGTACCCACCCGCGTTTATAATAGTTACAAGATGGCCGGTGAAAAATTCGGGATTTTATCGACTTTTGACCACAGTATTCACTCGTGGAAGTCATATAAAGGCCGTCTGAAACAATGGTTTATCGCGAATGAAGTAAACGAAACAACGGATGCAACGGGGATCAGACGCCGGGCTATTTTACTTAGTGCACTCGCGGAAGGATCCTACCAACTGGCGGCAGATTTGGCGCTGCCGAAAGCACTAGAAGACGTCCCGTACGAGGATATTCTCACTATTCTGGATGCCCACTTCACTCCGAAGCGCTTGGGCATCGGGGAACGGCATAAATTCTACGCAGCTACTCAACTACCTTCAGAGTCGCACACAGAATGGGCGGCTAGATTACGAGGTCTAACGGCCCACTGCAACTTCAGTAACGTTGAAGAGGCATTACGAGATCGGTTCGTAATAGGGATGCGGCCGGGGGTGGAGAAAGAGAAGCTGTATGCCAAGGACATCACGGAGCTAACCCTCGTGAAGGCGGTGGAACTGGCCGAGAGTATACGCTGCGCACGCGCTGGAGCAGCCAGCAGTTCAGCGACCGGCTCGGCAGCTGGCGCGGACGCGGGCGTGGTCGTGCCAGAAAGCGCCATGTTCAAAATTCGCGAGGAACAGTTGGGAAGAAAAAGTGATCAGCAAAATAGTGCTAGTGCGATGAAAACAAAGTGCGGTTGTTGTGGCTTTTCCCATAAAGCAAAAAATTGTAAATTCAAGAATCACGTCTGTAACAAGTGCCAGGTTAGGGGCCATCTTCGGAGGGCTTGCCCTCAGATCAGTTATGTAGCTGAAGGCGATACCGCTGAGGACGACGGTGATGATGGTAAGTTGCTTAACATACGTTCGGTGAGGGGCGAGCCTATGGTGGAATCAGTGTGTGTCCGCGGTGAAAAAATTAAGTTTGAAATCGATAGTGGTTCAGCAGTTACCGTTATATCCGAGAACACGTATAGAGTACATTTTAGCGACGTACCGTTAGGAAAAAGTAACAAAAAACTCATCAGTTACACGGGAGATAACATTATATGTTTAGGTATGATTCGCGTGCCGGTGACGTTCAATGGCCATACGCATACACTTAGCGTATTTGTAGTACGTGGCAGCGGTCCGTCTTTATTGGGTAGGGATTTTATTTCACTTTTTAAATTAGAGCTAAGATCAGTTAACTATTGTGAGCAAAGTGGAAATGAAGTCGAAAACCTTCAAATGCGATATCCTCATACATTCTCGGATAAGTTAGGATGTTTCAATAAATATAAAGTGACTTTGACCTTAAAAGATGATGCGAAACCTATTTTTTTTAAGGCTAGACCGCTCGCGTTCGCCTTACGGGATAAAGTCGATAAAGAAATCGATAGGTTGGTCGAGTTAGGCGTGATAAAACCCGTGGAACACTCAGAGTATGCGTCACCGATCGTACCCGTGCTCAAGCGAAATGGCTCGGTTAGACTATGTGCTGATTATTCCGTGAGCATAAATAAGCAATTAGTTATTGAAAAATACCCATTGCCTACAGTTAGTGAACTTTTTTCAAAGCTACACGGTGGTGAAAAATTTACAAAATTGGATCTCTCTATGGCGTAACAACCTCCTTCGGGTTCGGGCAGAGGGCTGGCGGATGTTATCTTGAACACAGTCAAAGAACTCTAAGTCCTCATCCTCTGCCATCTGTGGTCGCCGGACTCCTCTAGTGACCGTCACTCTGCACGGCGTATCCGGTTCTTGAAGAGTCCGGGACGGGGACGCTCCGGACGCAGTCGCTGCTTCAGACGTTCCGGGCGCCAGGGGTTCTAATGCCGGACCTGTACACGGCATCCCAGATGTGGCGGCCGCGACAAACGAGTCACACGCACCAGGTGACCCAGGCGCCGGCATCGACTCCTCACTCCCTCCCCCATTAGCTTGTATCGGGTTAGAGCCTGATGATGATTGCGGTTGATCCAAATCATCGTCCCAGAAGTCGAGGTTGTTACTTATCCCTTTATTTACAACTATTTGATTTTTATGTTTCTTAACAACCAATGATGTTTCACAATCCTTAACTAAATATATTACTCTACCGATTTTCTTAACAATTACTCCTTTGCACCAAATGGACTTATTGTTACTAAACTTTTTATATAAAACATTTTCACCAGAAGAGAATGCTTTTTGGTTTTTCCCCCCACTTGCTTTAACTTGACTTGCCCGGACTCTTCAAGAACCGGATACGCCGTGCAGAGTGACGGTCACTAGAGGAGTCCGGCGACCACAGATGGCAGAGGATGAGGACTTAGAGTTCTTTGACTGTGTTCAAGATAACATCCGCCAGCCCTCTGCCCGAACCCGAAGGAGGTTGTTACGCCAGCGTCCCAATAGTAACTTTTATATTACTTAGATAGTAACATGATAGATTGAGTGACTAATCTAGGGGAAGGGATATTGGATAGTGTGCGATGGTGCCTCATCGCGCTGTCTCATTAGTCATTATTAAAGCAGTGTCACTATAGCAGCCGAGCGTTTTACTTGTGTTCCCTGATATAACAGTAGCATTGCTTGCTTGGGAACTTGGCTTTATCGTTCTTTTCTGATAAGAGACCTGCGCTCAGTAGCGAGACGTTCATGGGTCGCTCATGTTGGGTTTCAGATTTCAACTTTTGTTCTTGTTTGTAGCGATCATGGCGGTGACGAGGCGCACTGGTGCTACTGGCAGCAGCCCGGCAGCCCCCAGGCGGCACAGAGCCCGTGCGCGCTGATGTCCACCGCCTGCTTCCCGCCCCAGGAGAACCCCGCCGCCTACGCCAGCTACAGGTGAGTGCAGACATCCTCTACATTTTTGGTCAGAGGGCGACGAGGCGCACTGGCGCTACTGGCAGCAGCCCGGCAATCATACTCTACATTCCAAATCAACAACTTGCTAGCGGATGCTTGCTACTTCGTGCAGTTCATTTAACAGCTACTATAATTGCAGGTCATTAATTTTTAACTTTATTAGGTGATTCAGGAATAAATATAACAAATTATCTATTTTAACCTTTTCTTGCAAATTTAAACTGTTGTTTTTATGTTGCAGAACGGCGGAGCCGACGGCCAGCGACGCGCTGCAAGTGACAGAGGGTGGGTGGGAGCATCCTCAGGAGATGACGACTTTTCAATGAGTATTGTAAAGTCGACTTACAATACTCATTGGAAAGTCGACATCATCCTGAGGATGCTCCTGTGTCGGTGAGTTGCTGTGCATGTGAGTGGTGGTGGCATTCCTTGCTTGGGAACTTGGCCTTCTCGTTCTTTTCTGATAGGAGACCTGCGCTCAGTAGCGAGACGTTCATGGGTTGCTAACGTTGGGTTTCAGCTCTAAACTTTTGTTATTGTTTGTAGCGATCATGGCGGTGATGAGGCGCACTGTTCTGCTGCCAGTAGCAACTACTGGCAGCAGCTTGGCAGCCCCCAGGCGGCGCGGAGCCCGTGCGACTTAGTCTTTTCTGATAGGAGACCTGCGCTCAGTAGCTAGACGTTCATGGGTTGCTATTGTTGGGTTTCAGCTCTAAACTATTGTTATTGTTTGTAGCGATCATGGCGGTGACGAGGCGCACTGGTGCTACTGGCAGCAGCCCCCAGGCGGCGCAGAGCTCTTGCGCGCTGGTGCCCACCACCTGCTTCCTGCTCCAGGAGAACCCCGCCGCCTACGCCAGCTACAGGTGAGTGCAGACATCCTCTACATTTTTGGTCAGGGCGGCGACGAGGCGCACTGGCGCTACTAGCAGCCCGGCAGTCATACTCTACATTTACAATCAACAACTTAATAGCGGATGCTTGATACTTCATGCGCGTGGATTTAGTTAAGTCTTCGAGTACACTCCATGCAAAAAATCGCGTCGTTCCGCTGCTGCGTTGTTGAAGGAAAACTCGACAAAAACTTTCGCATTTTTAATGACGATTGTTAATTTTCAACCATAAATTGTAGCATAATAGTATCTTCCATGGGAACTTGGCTTTCTCGTTCTTTCCTGATGGGATACCTGCGCTCAGTATCGAGACGTTAATGGATTGCTCATGTTGGGTTTCAGCTTTAAACTTTTGTTCTTGTTTGTAGCAATCATGGCGGCGACGAGGCGCACTGGTGCTACTGGCAGTAGCCCGGCAGCCCCCAGGTGGCGCAGAGCCTTTGCCTGCGGGTGCCCACCGCCTGCTTCCCGCCCCAGGTGAACCACGCCGCCTACGCCAGCTACAGGTGAGTGCAGCCATCCACTACATTTTCGATCAGGGCGGCAACGAGGTGCACTGGCACTACTGGCAGCAGCCCGGCAGTCAAATACTCTACATTCCAAATCAACAACTTGCTGGCGGATGCTTGCTACTTCATGCAGTTCATTTAACAGCTACTATAATTGCAGGTCATTAATTTTTAACTTTATTAGGTGATTCAGGAATAAATATAACAAATTATCTATTTTAACCTTTTCTTGCAAATCTAAACTGTTGTTTTAATGTTGCAGATCGGCGGAGCCGACGGCCAGGGACGCGCTGCAAGCGACAGAGGGTGGGAGAGTATTGTAAAGTCGACTTACAATACTCATTGGAAAGTCGACATCATTCTGAGGATGCTCCGGTGTCGGTGAGTTGTGGTGCATGTGAGTGGTGGTGGCATTCCTTGCTTGGGAACTTGGCTTTCTCGTTCTTTTCTGATAGGAGACTTGCGCTCAGTAGCGAGACGTTCATGGGTTGCTTATGTTGGGTTTCAGCTCTAAACTTTTGTTATTGTTTGTAGCGATCATGGCGGTGACGAGGCGCACTGGTGCTACTGGCAGCGGCCTGGCAGTCATACTCTACATTCCAAATCAACAACTTACTAGCGGATGCTTGCTACTTCATGCGCGTGGATTTAGTTAAGTCTTCGAGTACACCGCATGCAAAAAATCGCGTCGTTTCGCTGCTGCGTCATTGAAGGAAAACTCGACAAAAACTTTCGCATTTTTAATGACGATTGGTAATTTTCAACCATAATTGTATCTTGCTTGGGAACTTGGCTTTCTCGTTCTTTTCTGATGGGATACCTGCGCTCAGTAGCGAGACGTTAATGGATTGCTCATGTTGGGTTTCAGCTTTAAACTTTAGTTCTTGTTTGTAGCAATCATGGCGGCGACGAGGCGCACTGGTGCTACTGGCAGTAGCCCGGCAGCCCCCAGGTGGCGCAGAGCCTTTGCCTGCGGGTGCCCACCGCCTGCTTCCCGCCCCAGGTGAACCCCGCCGCCTACGCCAGCTACAGGTGAGTGCAGACATCCTCTACATTTTTGGTCAGGGCGGCGACGAGGCGCACTGGCGCTACTGGCAGCCCGGCAGTCATACTCTACATTAACAATCAACAACTTAATAGCGGATGCTTGATACTTCATGCGCGTGGATTTAGTTGAGTCTTCGAGTACACTCCATGCAAAAAATCGCGTCGTTCCGCTGCTGCGTTGTTGAAGGAAAACTCGACAAAAACTTTCGCATTTTTAATGACGATTGTTAATTTTCAACCATAATTTGTAGCATAATTGTATCTTGCTTGGGAACTTGGCTTTCTCGTTCTTTCCTGATGGGATACCTGCGCTCAGTATCGAGACGTTCATGGATTGCTCATGTTGGGTTTCAGCTTTAAACTTTTGTTCTTGTTTGTAGCAATCATGGCGGCGACGAGGCGCACTGGTGCTACTGGCAGTAGCCCGGCAGCCCCCAGGTGGCGCAGAGCCTTTGCCTGCGGGTGCCCACCGCCTGCTTCCCGCCCCAGGTGAACCACGCCGCCTACGCCAGCTACAGGTGAGTTCAGCCATCCACTACATTTTCGATCAGGGCGGTAACGAGATGCACTGGCACTACTGGCAGCAGCCCGGCAGTCAAATACTCTACATTCCAAATCAACAACTTGCTAGCGGATGCTTGCTACTTCGTGCAGTTCATTTAACAGCTACTATAATTGCAGGTCATTAATTTTTAACTTTATTTGGTAATTCAGGAATAAATATAAAAAATTATCTATTTTAACCTTTTCTTGCAAATTTAAACTGTTGTTTTTATGTTGCAGAACGACGGAGCCGACGGCCAACGACGCGCTGCAAGCGACAGAGGGTGGGTGGGAGCATCCTCAGGAGATGACGACTTTTCAATGAGTATTGTAAAGTCGACTTACAATACTCCATTGGAAAGTCCACATCATCCTGAGGATGCTCCGGTGTCGGTGAGTTGTGGTGCATGTGAGTGGTGGTGGCATTGCTTGCTTGGGAAATTGGCTTTCTCGTTCTTTTGTGATAGGAGACCTGCGCTCAGTAGCGAGACGTTCATGGGTTGCTATTGTTGGGTTTCAGCTCTAAACTTTTGTTATTGTTTGTAGCGATCATGGCGGTGACGAGGGGCACTGGTGCTACTGGCAGCAGCCCGGTAGCCCCCAGGCGGCGCAGAGCTCGTGCGCGCTGGAGCCCACCGCCTGCTTCCTGCTCCAGGAGAACCTCGCCGCCTACGCCAGCTACAGGTGAGTGCAGACATCCTCTACATTTTTGGTCAGGGCGGCGACGAGGCGCTACTGGCAGCCCGGCAGTCATACTCTACATTCACAATCAACAACTTAATAGCGGATGCTTGATACTTCATGCGCGTGGATTTAGTTAAGTCTTCGAGTACACTCCATGCAAAAAATCGCGTCGTTCCGCTGCTGCGTTGTTGAAGGAAAACTTGACAAAAACTTTCGCATTTTTAATGACGATTGTTAATTTTCAACCATAAATTGTAGCATAATTGTATCTTGCTTGGGAACTTGGCTTTCTCGTTCTTTCCTGATGGGATACCTGCGCTCAGTATCGAGACGTTCATGGATTGCTCATGTTGGGTTTCAGCTTTAAACTTTTGTTCTTGTTTGTAGCAATCATGGCGGCGACGAGGCGCACTGGTGCTACTGGCAGTAGCCCGGCAGCCCCCAGGTGGCGCAGAGCCTTTGCCTGCGGGTGCCCACCGCCTGCTTCCCGCCCCAGGTGAACCACGCCGCCTACGCCAGCTACAGGTGAGTGCAGCCATCCACTACATTTTCGATCAGGGCGGCAACGAGGTGCACTGGCACTACTGGCAGCAGCCCGGCAGTCAAATACTCTACATTCCAAATCAACAACTTGCTAGCGGATGCTTGCTACTTCGTGCAGTTCATTTAACAGCTACTATAATTGCAGGTCATTAATTTTTAACTTTATTTGGTAATTCAGGAATAAATATAAAAAATTATCTATTTTAACCTTTTCTTGCAAATTTAAACTGTGGTTTTTATGTTGCAGAACGACGGAGCCGACGGCCAGCGACGCGCTGCAAGCGACAGAGGGTGGGTGGGAGCATCCTCAGGAGATGACGACTTTTCAATGAGTATTGTAAAGTCGACTTACAATACTCCATTGGAAAGTCCACATCATCCTGAGGATGCTCCGGTGTCGGTGAGTTGTGGTGCATGTGAGTGGTAGTGGCATTGCTTGCTTGGGAAATTGGCTTTCTCGTTCTTTTGTGATAGGAGACCTGCGCTCAGTAGCGAGACGTTCATGGGTTGCTATTGTTGGGTTTCAGCTCTAAACTATTGTTATTGTTTGTAGCGATCATGGCGGTGACGAGGGGCACTGGTGCTACTGGCAGCAGCCCGGCAGCCCCCAGGCGGCGCAGAACTCGTGCGCGCTGGAGCCCACCGCCTGCTTCCTGCTCCAGGAGAACCCCGCCGCCTACGCCAGCTACAGGTGAGTGCAGACATCCTCTACATTTTTGGTCAGGGCGGCGACGAGGCGCACTGGCGCTACTGGCAGCCCGGCAGTCATACTCTACATTCACAATCAACAACTTAATAGCGGATGCTTGATACTTCATGCGCGTGGATTTAGTTAAGCCTTCGAGTACACCATGCAAAAAATCGCGTCGTTCCGCTGCTGCGTTGTTGAAGGAAAACTCGACAAAAACTTTCGCATTTTTAATGACGATTTAATTTTCAACCATAAATTGTAGCATAATTGTATCTTGCTTGGGAACTTGGCTTTCTCGTTCTTTCCTGATGGGATACCTGCGCTCAGTATCGAGACGTTCATGGATTGCTCATGTTGGGTTTCAGCTTTAAACTTTTGTTCTTGTTTGTAGCAATCATGGCGGCGACGAGGCGCACTGGTGCTACTGGCAGTAGCCCGGCAGCCCCCAGGTGGCGCAGAGCCTTTGCCTGCGGGTGCCCACCGCCTGCTTCCCGCCCCAGGTGAACCACGCCGCCTACGCCAGCTACAGGTGAGTGCAGCCATCCACTACATTTTCGATCAGGGCGGCAACGAGGTGCACTGGCACTACTGGCAGCAGCCCGGCAGTCAAATACTCTACATTCCAAATCAACAACTTGCTAGCGGATGCTTGCTACTTCGTGCAGTTCATTTAACAGCTACTATAATTGCAGGTCATTAATTTTTAACTTTATTTGGTAATTCAGGAATAAATATAACAAATTATCTATTTTAACCTTTTCTTGCAAATTTAAACTGTTGTTTTTATGTTGCAGAACGACGGAGCCGACGGCCAGCGACGCGCAGCAAGCGACAGAGGGTGGGTGGGAGCATCCTCAGGAGATGACGACTTTTCAATGAGTATTGTAAAGTCGACTTACAATATTCCATTGGAAAGTCCACATCATCCTGAGGATGCTCCGGTGTCGGTGAGTTGTGGTGCATGTGAGTGGTGGTGGCATTGCTTGCTTGGGAAATTGGCTTTCTCGTTCTTTTGTGATAGGAGACCTGCGCTCAGTAGCGAGACGTTCATGGGTTGCTATTGTTGGGTTTCAGCTCTAAACTATTGTTATTGTTTGTAGCGATCATGGCGGTGACGAGGGGCACTGGTGCTACTGGCAGCAGCCCGGCAGGCCCCAGGCGGCGCAGAGCTCGTGCGCGCTGGAGCCCACCGCCTGCTTCCTGCTCCAGGAGAACCCCACCGCCTACGCCAGCTACAGGTGAGTGCAGACATCCTCTACATTTTTGGTCAGGGCGGCGACGAGGCGCACTGGCGCTACTGGCAGCCCGGCAGTCATAATTTACATTCACAATCAACAACTTAATAGCGGATGCTTGAATGCGCGTGGATTTAGTTAAGTCTTCGAGTACACTCCATGCAAAAAATCGCGTCGTTCCGCTGCTGCGTTGTTGAAGGAAAACTCGACAAAAACTTTCGCATTTTTAATGACGATTGTTAATTTTCAACCGTAAATTGTAGCATAATAGTATCTTGCTTGGGAACTTGGCTTTCTCGTTCTTTCCTGATGAGATACCTGCGCTCAGTATCGAGACGTTCATGGATTGCTCATGTTGGGTTTCAGCTTTAAACTTTTGTTCTTGTTTGTAGCAATCATGGCGGCGACGAGGCGCACTGGTGCTACTGGCAGTAGCCCGGCAGCCCCCAGGTGGCGCAGAGCCTTTGCCTGCGGGTGCCCACCGCCTGCTTCCCGCCCCAGGTGAACCACGCCGCCTACGCCAGCTACAGGTGAGTGCAGCCATCCACTACATTTTCGATCAGGGCGGCAACGAGATGCACTGGCACTGCTGGCAGCAGCCCGGCAGTCAAATACTCTACATTCCAAATCAACAACTTGCTAGCGGATGCTTGCTACTTCGTGCAGTTCATTTAACAGCTACTTTAATTGCAGGTCATTAATTTTTAACTTTATTTGGTAATTCAGGAATAAATATAAAAAAATATCTATTTTAACCTTTTCTTGCAAATTTAAACTGTTGTTTTTATGTTGCAGAACGACGGAGCCGACGGCCAGCGACGCGCTGCAAGCGACAGAGGGTGGGTGGGAGCATCCTCAGGAGATGACGACTTTTCAAAATAGTATTGTAAAGTCGACTTACAATACTCCATTGGAAAGTCCACATCATCCTGAGGATGCTCCGGTGTCGGTGAGTTGTGGTGCATGTGAGTGGTGGTGGCATTGCTTGCTTGGGAAATTGGCTTTCTCGTTCTTTTGTGATAGGAGACCTGCGCTCAGTAGCGAGACGTTCATGGGTTGCTATTGTTGGGTTTCAGCTCTAAACTATTGTTATTGTTTGTAGCGATCATGGCGGTGACGAGGGGCACTGGTGCTACTGGCAGCAGCCCGGCAGGCCCCAGGCGGCGCAGAGCTCGTGCGCGCTGGAGCCCACCGCCTGCTTCCTGCTCCAGGAGAACCCCGCCGCCTACGCCAGCTACAGGTGAGTGCAGACATCCTCTATCTACATTTTTGGTCAGGGCGGCGACGAGGCGCACTGGCGCTACTGGCAGCCCGGCAGTCATAATTTACATTCACAATCAACAACTTAATAGCGGATGCTTGATACTTCATGCGCGTGGATTTAGTTAAGTCTTCGAGTACACTCCATGCAAAAAATCGCGTCGTTCCGCTGCTGCGTTGTTGAAGGAAAACTCGACAAAAACTTTCGCATTTTTAATGACGATTGTTAATTTTCAACCATAAATTGTAGCATAATAGTATCTTGCTTGGGAACTTGGCTTTCTCGTTCTTTCCTGATTAGATACCTGCGCTCAGTATCGAGACGTTCATGGATTGCTCATGTTGGGTTTCAGCTTTAAACTTTTGTTCTTGTTTGTAGCAATCATGGCGGCGACGAGGCGCACTGGTGCTACTGGCAGTAGCCCGGCAGCCCCCAGGTGGCGCAGAGCCTTTGCCTGCGGGTGCCCACCGCCTGCTTCCCGCCCCAGGTGAACCACGCCGCCTACGCCAGCTACAGGTGAGTGCAGCCATCCACTACATTTTCGATCAGGGCGGCAACGAGGTGCACTGGCACTGCTGGCAGCAGTCCGGCAGTCAAATACTCTACATTCCAAATCAACAACTTGCTAGCGGATGCTTGCTACTTCGTGCAGTTCATTTAACAGCTACTATAATTGCAGGTGATTAATTTTTAACTTTATTGGTAATTCAGGAATAAATATAACAAATTATCTATTTTAACCTTTTCTTGCAAATTTAAACTGTTGTTTTTATGTTGCAGAACGATGGAGCCGACGGACAGCGACGCGCTGCAAGCGACAGAGGGTGGGTGGGAGCATCCTCAGGAGATGACGACTTTTCAATGAGTATTGTAAAGTCTGTAACATAATATTTAAGTTACAATTGTGAATTTTTATTAAATTATAAAATTAGGACCAGTAACTCCACCTAGTGGATATTCACGAACTAGGTGAAGTAACATTGGGTTTTGTTGGCGATTTGTCGCGACGCCTAGAGAGGGCGCTGGGACATAAGCCCACCAACAAAATATGTTTTTATAATCTGTTATGAGAAAGAATACTAAAATGATGGCTTAACCGGTTCTCTGAAATAACTTGGTCGTGATAGCTTTATGTGTGAAAGCTAGACCGTTCTAGGTTCGATGCAAGAGCATGGTTATTCTGTGGAACCGGCCTTTATTGGTACGCCTATATAAGCGTTGGCTTCGGGCGTAGTCACTCTTTCTTCCTGCGGACATCGAGTGCAAACAACTATGTAACGTGAGCCGTAGGCCTTGACAAAATGGCGGAAGCCATCTAGTTCTGTGTGGCGAATTTTTATACCTGATATGGTAAGTGTGGAGTGTAGTGTTGAAAAATAACCTTTGAAACGCCGTAGGTTGCATTCCCTTGTTCATCTTCGGATTTCGTTCCAGGATTAACCTGTAAAAACGTGTGGAAGGGGCTGGGAACGCCGATTGCGGTGCAATGTAAGTGACCACGTCATTCCAAAAAGAATTGATACACGTGTCGTGGAAAATGTGTTAACGGGAGTTTTCCTTCTTTCCAGCGTGCGTGGAAAATTAAAAGTAAAATTAAAAGTAAAATTAAAAGTAAAATTAAAAGTAAATTTAAAGTAAATTGAAATGAAATTAAATTAACTTAAAAATTAACTCAAGAATTAAATTAAAACTCGTGGATACGTGAGAAACGCAAATAGTCTCAGATAGTGCCATGTGACTTCGAGGGGTCTGCCATGTGACGTCGAGGGCTGCATCGTGCCCTATCAGTGACATCTCGGAGGATGGAGCGACAGCAAGCTCTTGGGATGTTCGGCGAGGCGACGGCATGCTCGCCCGTGGGGGTATTTTAGTGAGGAGGCCTGCCGTCTTCTTGAGGAGGACACCCGGATCTCAGGTGCTTTCATTCCTTATTTTTTTATTTTTGTTAGACACCCCTTATAATGTGCCTAGAAGAACAAACTCAACTCAAACTTTAGATAAATAGTAGCCTTTAAAATTTTCTTATAATAACTGTTGTATTACATAACGCTGGTGGACACAAGGGTCTTTACCTTTCTGAATTACAGGTCATCTGTATGACCTTGAACTTATAGTTAACTGTACTTAACTGTGTCAATCGGTCGGCAAGGCGTGACTGTCAGTCTATCTGTTTGTGCGTTGTACTTTGAACCCGCGCAGGGAAATCTCATGACTCAACCCGAAGCTAGCCTAACCGTAGACTGACAGGTATGCTGGTCGACCTGAATATGGTGTTTGATCATATTAATTAAGTAGGCTGACATCTTATATTTGTTTTGTGTTTAAATAGTGTAAACCTTGTTTAGAACCTTGCTTAGTGATACCTATCTCTTTTGTCATGCCTAACTTTTAGTAATTTCTTTTATCTCCAAATTAAACAAAGATCCAAATGTTGGGATTTGTTACTTATTTATTCACCACAGCCTAAAGAACCCACTGTTGACGTATTGGTTGGCCGGCAACGCACAAGTAGAATTAGTCTGGTGTACTGAGAGAGTGACATAGTACACAAATCAATCCCATTCACAGCACAGCCAGAACCAAAATACGTTACACTGGCGCCCATTCGTGATTTTTTAGCCAGTGCTGTTACACTGGCGTCCATTCGTGATTCTTTTTATACCCAGTGCTGTTACACTGGTGTCCATTTGTGATTTTTATATAGCCAGTGACATTTCACTGGTGTACTTTACATTTTTACTTTACATATAGTGATAAATTATTTTTTTAAATAAGCATTCTGCGAATACTAATTTATTGCATTTTTTTTAGCATGTTGTTTATGTGTAAAATTTTAAATAGGGTTTTTTTATGGCTGTATGCTAGTGATTTTTTAGGTTAGACCTTGTGAACCACCATGCAACTTTGTTATTTTTTTTTTTTTAAATAGGTAAATGTCAGTGTTACCATTACTTCCTGAAAGTATTATTTGATACTTGTGTTAAGAGTGCATTTATATGATTGTATGCATTAGACTAGACTTACTTTTAGCTAAAAATTCTAATAATTTAGCATATTTAAATTAATTTAAGTACTTTTAAACTTAATTAATACTGTTTTGGTTTGTAATTGTGTACACCACCAGTTATAGAAATGGATAAGTCTAGAAATATACAGTTTCACTCACTCAGGAAAGATGAATTAATCTATGAAGTTTCCATTCGCTCGGAAACACCCGGTAGCACTGTTGATGACCTTAGACGCCAAATGCGTATACTTACATTAGAATGTCCATCTGAAGCCATTGTAGAGACTGATCTAAGCGCTGATTCAGAGTTGACAGTTATCATTGAAAAGTTTCAAGAGTTGGTCACTCTATTCGGGAAATGGGAAAAGTCTAGAGAAAAGGTTTCCTTCGCTAGAGCTCAAGCCCTAGCGTACCACCTCTATCATAGGTTGAATAGGATTTCAGACAGTGAACCTGATAAGATCCTCACAAAAACAGCTGATTTAAAACGCAAACTTGAAAAGTTGATTTCAACATATATTGAATCCCCAACCACTGCCGTTCCAGGAACATCAACAGCAGCACCAGAGGCTCCAACGGTCGAGTGTTCCGGTGAGAAAAATATTGCCAAGTGGAACATTAAGTTCACCGGAACAACGGATCCTCGCTCGTTCCTTGAAAGAATCGAGGAGTTGCAGTGCTGTTACGGGGTATCTGATCAGAAACTATTCAAGTCTGCGGCACAGTTGTTCAGCGATCAAGCGCTTCTTTGGTTCCGAGGAATCAAGCAGCAGGTATGTACTTGGTCTGACCTAAAGGACCTGATACTGGAAGAATTTGACCCAGTAGACTACGATTACCGGCTACTGGGTGAAATTAGATCCAGAACTCAG
Organism: Oeneis ivallda; assembly: GCA_029955525.1. NCBI lineage: Eukaryota > Metazoa > Arthropoda > Insecta > Lepidoptera > Nymphalidae > Oeneis > Oeneis ivallda. The sequence continues at coordinate 10,101,417 of JARPMR010000022.1, forward strand.
GGGGTGGATGAGCCTATCCACATATATTTTTCTGTTATGGCCTGTCTATTCGGTAGGTTAAGGACAGAATTGTCGGAGGCTGCGAAACTGGAAATTCTCATGCACAATATTCGCCCAACATTTTCTCAACAACTAGCGCTGGTTCCCATTGAATCGATTAGTCAACTGAAAGAAAGTTGTAGGAAAATTGAAGCGGCTAGCCAGCGAGCAACTTACTTTGCTGAGCCTGGCAAGTCCACAAATGTAATTACCCCAGAATTTTCATATAAACCTAAGAGTAAACCCGTAGCTTCTGTAAATAACCAGGGCATGGAGAAGCAAGGACCAAAATTTCATCAAAATAAGGTTCCTGATAAGCCTTTCATCAAGACTGGTTCATCAAATCAATATAAAAATAGTAGTGGTGCTAACCCACAACAACCAGGTCTATCAGGTAGCTGCTGTCATTGCAAGCCTAGCAATGTACAGAAACAGCCCGCGAAAAGGAAGGTATACTGCTTTACTTGTAAAACTCCAGGTTTTACAAAGTTAACCTGCCCGAATTGTAAAAAGAATAAGGCTAATTCAAAAAACTAGTTAGCTCGAACTGTGGCAACTTAAATAATAATATTTCAAAATTCAATACTTTTGGCTCTTTAGCTACAGTTCGATTCTCGCCTCAAAAAGATGATATTAGGCCATATTTAAAAATTAATATTGCTAACTTAGAAGTCTACGGATTACTCGACTCAGGAGCGTGTATGTCTATTTTAGGCAACAATGCCCATGAACATTTTGTACAACTGGGTTATACATTCAATCCTTTCTTTGACAGTTCATGTACAGTGGCAAATGGAGTTCAACTTCAATCACTAGGTCATATTTATTTACCTGTATCTTTCAATAACATTACCTGTGCCATAAAGTTTCATGTAGTTCCTGCCATAGTCTCGGATATGATTCTAGGATGCGATTTCTGGAAGGCGTTTAGTGTAGCCCCAGAAATATTTGAAAAAATAGATTACCGATGTTCACCTTTAAGTTTTTGTGATGCTTTAACTACCAAGAATGTCCACGCTATCCAGCCGTTCGACAATTTGTCCTCCGATCAACGAGAAATAGCCAAAGCCATAATAGAAAAATATAACGATATTTCTTTTGAGAAAAAAGGGTTAGGTAGAACCTCGTTAATGGAGCATGTGATCGACACTAGAGATGCTGAACCGATTAGGGTGAAACAATATCCATTGTCTCCAGAGAAAAAGTTAGCTCTTCAAGCGGAATTAGACAGGATGTTAGCCTTAGACGTTGTTGCTCCTAGTGAAAGTCCATGGAATAATCCGGCTATTCTGGTGAAAAAATCAAACGGCGATTGGAGATTCTGCTTAGATTGTAGGAAGCTGAACGCTGTTACAAAAGGGGACTCTTATGCAATTCCTTATATTCCACAGATCTTGGACAGTTTAAAGGAAGCTAAGTTTTTATCAACAATAGATCTATCATCCTCATTTTGGCAGATTCCTCTGTCAGAGAGTTCTCAAGAGAAAACAAGCTTCACGGTCCCAGGTCGGGGTTTATTTCATTTCAAGGTGATGCCTTTTGGTTTATGCAACGCACCAGCTCGTCAGCAACGACTTATGGACATGCTGATCAATCAGAACTTTAGCAGTGACGTTGAAAATGGATTCGTATTCTGTTATATTGACGATATTGTCATCTGTTCGTCTGATTTTTCAACGCACCTGTTATTATTAAACCGAGTACTTGACAAATTGAAATCGGCAAATCTTACCGTGTCGTTTGATAAATGCAAATTCTTTAGGGAATCCATTAAGTATCTCGGGTATATCGTTGACGAGTATGGTCTACGTACGGACCCTGACAAGATTTCAGCGATTTTAAATTTTCCGACTCCGACCACAGCTCATGAAGTAAAAGTGTTTCTAGGAACTTGTTCATGGTACAGGCGTTTTATCCGAAATTTCTCAACTATTGCAGCCCCGTTGAATAAGCTCACCAGTAAAGGGAAGAACGCGCCGAAGTTCCAGTGGAACGACGCAGCAGAGGAAGCTTTCACGGTGCTGAAGAACGCGCTCGTATCTGCACCTGTACTTGCAGTTCCCGACTTCGAGAAACCATTTATCGTACATTGCGATGCTTCATCGTATGGTCTAGGAGGTATGTTGTCGCAAGTCGTTGACGGGGTAGAACATCCGATCGCGTACGTCAGCAGATCCTTGAATAAAAGTGAGAGGAATTATAGTGCTACTGAGAGGGAGGCATTAGCCGTAATCTTCTCAGTAGAGAAATTTCAAGCATATCTAGGATCTAGAAAATTCAAAATCGTCACTGACCATTCATCACTAAAATGGTTCTTAAACTTAGAAAACCCGTCTGGAAGATTAGCTAGGTGGGGTTGCCGATTGTCTCAGTTTAACTTCGAAATCGAACACCGGAAGGGCACGGACAATGTGGTCCCAGATGCCTTGTCTCGGTTAATGAAAGTAGAGGCGATTCAGTCAACTCCTTCAACGTCTACATCCAGTACGAATGATGAATGGTATGACAGATTATTTAATGGTTGCAGATCATATCCAACAAATTTCATGATTAAAAATAACATTCTTTTCCGTTTTAGTAAAAGTAAGTATAACCTCACCAGTGAGTTTGACTGGAAAGAGGTTATACCTAAAAACAAGAGATCTGCAATCATCCGAGAAAATCACTGTGAAGCAACTGCAGGACACCTCGGTATTTTTAAAACCCACAGACGGTTATGTCTGAGGTACTATTGGCCAGGAATGTATAAGGATGTATTAGAATTTGTGAATGCTTGTGAAGTATGCAAGGCGTATAAACACTCTACTCTAGCAACACCAGGATTGATGGGTAAACCGAAGGTTTGTTGTCGACCGTTTCAGGTAGTGTCAGTGGATTTGGTTGGTCCGCTGCCACGATCCAGATCTGGCTACACTTTCCTTCTGGTTGTTACGTGTTGTTTCTCAAAATACACCCTTCTCTTCCCTTTGCGTCGTGCAACATCAGCTCAGGTGGTTAAACACTTGGAGAATGGTCTCATATTGGTACAGGGGGTGCCAGAGAGGGTTATCCTCGATAATTCTTCGATACTAACTAGTTCAGAGTTCAAAAAGGCCCTCCAGAAATACAATGTGCCACGATTGGACTATACTCCAAAGTATACACCACAGGTAAACCTTGTAGAACGTTACAACAAAACTGTTATGACCGCGGTCGCGTCTTACGTAGAAGACAACCACCGCAGTTGGGATGAGAACCTCAGTAAGATTCAGTTTGCAATAAATAGTGCGGTGAACGAATCCACTGGATTCTCTCCATTTTTCTTGGTTCATGCCCGCGAACCAGTAGTAAATGGTAACTTCTACATGGATACAAACAATGAGTATACAGCTGGTATGCCACGTGAAGAGTACGCAGGGAACTTTGGTTGTTTGCAAGAGATCTTTGTCAAGGTGCGCGAAAAGCTACTCCAAGCACACGCCAAAAACGCCAAATATTATAACCTCAGGCGTAGGAATGCTAAATTCTCGGTTGGAGATTGGGTATGGAGGTCTTCCTACACACAGAGTGATGCCAATAAATTTAAGATGGCAAAGCTAGCTCCAAAGTTCGAGAAATGTAGGGTAACCAAAGTACTATCCCCACTAGTTTATGAGTTAGAGAGAATGGACGGCACAAAAATTGGTTCCTGGCACATTAAAGATTTAAAGGCTTAGATTGTTACTCAGTTCAAATCCAATTCCGAATCAGTGTCTGAATACGATACAGTATTCACACACAGATGTGTTATGGTGTGGTACACTTAAAATTGTAAGTTACTACCTAGGTATAAGCGTGAGGTATGAAAGATGTTTGTGTGAGATGTAAGTTCGTTGATGGGGTTGTTGAATGGCAAGTGAGCTGAGACAATCGCGTTACCTTATATATATATATTTTTTCTCAACCATCGCACTTATTGATTGTGCACTTTGATGGTGAAAAGCGAATTGTATTCGCATTTACCTTGCTGTGCTATGCACAGAGACTTTTGCATGTGAATTATTATTTCGCATGGCAATTTTGCTGCGCTTGCGCAGAGACATTCTGCCACAGTGTTCATTGTAGCTCTTTTGATGCTAGTTCCATGACGCTAGGGGTAGACGGTTATTATAACCGAATTCTTTGAGAGACTATTTCTCTCGATTTAGAAACAGTTAATCTGTTTTCTTTTAATGAATAGCGAGACAGGTTCTCCTTCATTCTAACAGCTAGTCTGTTGTTTAAAGTTTAGATTTAGCTGCAAAGGTCGTAGGCTTACAGGTATTGCCTAGGGACTAACTCCTACGGTAGTAATGCCAACACCCATAGCAACTACAATCGTGGAATAAGTGCATGACAACATTGTTGTTTTCTTTTCAGATACTATCCGCGAGTATTATTTTGTAAATATTTATAGGTTAATAATATCAGGAATCCACACATGTATATATATAGTCAGTTTAGACGTAAGGAAATTGATCTTTGTTTAGTTAGGAATTTGTTTTAGGTATGTACATAGGACGTTTTTTTTCTCTTCGCAATTGATAACGTTTGCTTGTTGTGTGTGTGACGGTCGCTGAGGGCAGCGAACGGTTCACCTACGGTGAACCTTTTCCGGGGGAAACCGGGTATTGTAACATAATATTTAAGTTACAATTGTGAATTTTTATTAAATTATAAAATTAGGACCAGTAACTCCACCTAGTGGATATTCACGAACTAGGTGAAGTATCATTGGGTTTTGTTGGCGATTTGTCGCGACGCCTAGAGAGGGCGCTGGGACATAAGCCCACCAACAAAATATGTTTTTATAATCTGTTATGAGAAAGAATACTAAAATGATGGCTTAACCGGTTCTCTGAAATAACTTGGTCGTGATAGCTTTATGTGTGAAAGCTAGACCGTTCTAGGTTCGATGCAAGAGCATGGTTATTCTGTGGAACCGGCCTTTATTGGTACGCCTATATAAGCGTTGGCTTCGGGCGTAGTCACTCTTTCTTCCTGCGGACATCGAGTGCAAACAACTATGTAACGTGAGCCGTAGGCCTTGACAAAATGGCGGAAGCCATCTAGTTCTGTGTGGCGAATTTTTATACCTGATATGGTAAGTGTGGAGTGTAGTGTTGAAAAATAACCTTTGAAACGCCGTAGGTTGCATTCCCTTGTTCATCTTCGGATTTCGTTCCAGGATTAACCTGTAAAAACGTGTGGAAGGGGCTGGGAACGCCGATTGCGGTGCAATGTAAGTGACCACGTCATTCCAAAAAGAATTGATACACGTGTCGTGGAAAATGTGTTAACGGGAGTTTTCCTTCTTTCCAGCGTGCGTGGAAAATTAAAAGTAAAATTAAAAGTAAAATTAAAAGTAAAATTAAAAGTAAATTTAAAGTAAATTGAAATGAAATTAAATTAACTTAAAAATTAACTCAAGAATTAAATTAAAACTCGTGGATACGTGAGAAACGCAAATAGTCTCAGATAGTGCCATGTGACTTCGAGGGGTCTGCCATGTGACGTCGAGGGCTGCATCGTGCCCTATCAGTGACATCTCGGAGGATGGAGCGACAGCAAGCTCTTGGGATGTTCGGCGAGGCGACGGCATGCTCGCCCGTGGGGGTATTTTAGTGAGGAGGCCTGCCGTCTTCTTGAGGAGGACACCCGGATCTCAGGTGCTTTCATTCCTTATTTTTTTATTTTGTTAGACACCCCTTATAATGTGCCTAGAAGAACAAACTCAACTCAAACTTTAGATAAATAGTAGCCTTTAAAATTTTCTTATAATAACTGTTGTATTACATAACGCTGGTGGACACAAGGGTCTTTACCTTTCTGAATTACAGGTCATCTGTATGACCTTGAACTTATAGTTAACTGTACTTAACTGTGTCAATCGGTCGGCAAGGCGTGACTGTCAGTCTATCTGTTTGTGCGTTGTACTTTGAACCCGCGCAGGGAAATCTCATGACTCAACCCGAAGCTAGCCTAACCGTAGACTGACAGGTATGCTGGTCGACCTGAATATGGTGTTTGATCATATTAATTAAGTAGGCTGACATCTTATATTTGTTTTGTGTTTAAATAGTGTAAACCTTGTTTAGAACCTTGCTTAGTGATACCTATCTCTTTTGTCATGCCTAACTTTTAGTAATTTCTTTTATCTCCAAATTAAACAAAGATCCAAATGTTGGGATTTGTTACTTATTTATTCACCACAGCCTAAAGAACCCACTGTTGACGTATTGGTTGGCCGGCAACGCACAAGTAGAATTAGTCTGGTGTACTGAGAGAGTGACATAGTACACAAATCAATCCCATTCACAGCACAGCCAGAACCAAAATACGTTACAAGTCGACTTACAATACTCCATTGGAAAGTCCACATCATCCTGAGGATGCTCCGGTGTCGGTGAGTTGTGGTGCATGTGAGTGGTGGTGGCATTGCTTGCTTGGGAAATTGGCTTTCTCGTTCTTTTGTGATAGGAGACCTGCGCTCAGTAGCGAGACGTTCATGGGTTGCTATTGTTGGGTTTCAGCTCTAAACTATTGTTATTGTTTGTAGCGATCATGGCGGTGACGAGGGGCACTGGTGCTACTGGCAGCAGCCCGGCAGCCCCCAGGCGGCGCAGAGCTCGTGCGCGCTGGAGCCCACCGCCTGCTTCCTGCTCCAGGAGAACCCCGCCGCCTACGCCAGCTACAGGTGAGTGCAGACATCCTCTACATTTTTGGTCAGGGCGGCGACGAGGCGCACTGGCGCTACTGGCAGCCCGGTAGTCATACTCTACATTCACAATCAACAACTTAATAGCGGATGCTTGATACTTCATGCGCGTGGATTTAGTTAAGTCTTCGAGTACACTCCATGCAAAAAATCGCGTCGTTCCGCTGCTGCGTTGTTGAAGGAAAACTCGACAAAAACTTTCGCATTTTTAATGACGATTGTTAATTTTCAACCATAATTTGTAGCATAATTGTATCTTGCTTGGGAACTTGGCTTTCTCGTTCTTTCCTGATGGGATACCTGCGCTCAGTATCGAGACGTTCATGGATTGCTCATGTTGGGTTTCAGCTTTAAACTTTTGTTCTTGTTTGTAGCAATCATGGCGGCGACGAGGCGCACTGGTGCTACTGGCAGTAGCCCGGCAGCCCCCAGGTGGCGCAGAGCCTTTGCCTGCGGGTGCCCACCGCCTGCTTCCCGCCCCAGGTGAACCACGCCGCCTACGCCAGCTACAGGTGAGTTCAGCCATCCACTACATTTTCGATCAGGGCGGTAACGAGATGCACTGGCACTACTGGCAGCAGCCCGGCAGTCAAATACTCTACATTCCAAATCAACAACTTGCTAGCGGATGCTTGCTACTTCGTGCAGTTCATTTAACAGCTACTATAATTGCAGGTCATTAATTTTTAACTTTATTTGGTAATTCAGGAATAAATATAAAAAATTATCTATTTTAACCTTTTCTTGCAAATTTAAACTGTTGTTTTTATGTTGCAGAACGACGGAGCCGACGGCCAACGACGCGCTGCAAGCGACAGAGGGTGGGTGGGAGCATCCTCAGGAGATGACGACTTTTCAATGAGTATTGTAAAGTCGACTTACAATACTCCATTGGAAAGTCCACATCATCCTGAGGATGCTCCGGTGTCGGTGAGTTGTGGTGCATGTGAGTGGTGGTGGCATTGCTTGCTTGGGAAATTGGCTTTCTCGTTCTTTTGTGATAGGAGACCTGCGCTCAGTAGCGAGACGTTCATGGGTTGCTATTGTTGGGTTTCAGCTCTAAACTTTTGTTATTGTTTGTAGCGATCATGGCGGTGACGAGGGGCACTGGTGCTACTGGCAGCAGCCCGGTAGCCCCCAGGCGGCGCAGAGCTCGTGCGCGCTGGAGCCCACCGCCTGCTTCCTGCTCCAGGAGAACCTCGCCGCCTACGCCAGCTACAGGTGAGTGCAGACATCCTCTACATTTTTGGTCAGGGCGGCGACGAGGCGCTACTGGCAGCCCGGCAGTCATACTCTACATTCACAATCAACAACTTAATAGCGGATGCTTGATACTTCATGCGCGTGGATTTAGTTAAGTCTTCGAGTACACTCCATGCAAAAAATCGCGTCGTTCCGCTGCTGCGTTGTTGAAGGAAAACTTGACAAAAACTTTCGCATTTTTAATGACGATTGTTAATTTTCAACCATAAATTGTAGCATAATTGTATCTTGCTTGGGAACTTGGCTTTCTCGTTCTTTCCTGATGGGATACCTGCGCTCAGTATCGAGACGTTCATGGATTGCTCATGTTGGGTTTCAGCTTTAAACTTTTGTTCTTGTTTGTAGCAATCATGGCGGCGACGAGGCGCACTGGTGCTACTGGCAGTAGCCCGGCAGCCCCCAGGTGGCGCAGAGCCTTTGCCTGCGGGTGCCCACCGCCTGCTTCCCGCCCCAGGTGAACCACGCCGCCTACGCCAGCTACAGGTGAGTGCAGCCATCCACTACATTTTCGATCAGGGCGGCAACGAGGTGCACTGGCACTACTGGCAGCAGCCCGGCAGTCAAATACTCTACATTCCAAATCAACAACTTGCTAGCGGATGCTTGCTACTTCGTGCAGTTCATTTAACAGCCACTATAATTGCAGGTCATTAATTTTTAACTTTATTTGGTAATTCAGGAATAAATATAAAAAATTATCTATTTTAACCTTTTCTTGCAAATTTAAACTGTTGTTTTTATGTTGCAGAACGACGGAGCCGACGGCCAGCGACGCGCTGCAAGCGACAGAGGGTGGGTGGGAGCATCCTCAGGAGATGACGACTTTTCAATGAGTATTGTAAAGTCGACTTACAATACTCCATTGGAAAGTCCACATCATCCTGAGGATGCTCCGGTGTCGGTGAGTTGTGGTGCATGTGAGTGGTAGTGGCATTGCTTGCTTGGGAAATTGGCTTTCTCGTTCTTTTGTGATAGGAGACCTGCGCTCAGTAGCGAGACGTTCATGGGTTGCTATTGTTGGGTTTCAGCTCTAAACTATTGTTATTGTTTGTAGCGATCATGGCGGTGACGAGGGGCACTGGTGCTACTGGCAGCAGCCCGGCAGCCCCCAGGCGGCGCAGAACTCGTGCGCGCTGGAGCCCACCGCCTGCTTCCTGCTCCAGGAGAACCCCGCCGCCTACGCCAGCTACAGGTGAGTGCAGACATCCTCTACATTTTTGGTCAGGGCGGCGACGAGGCGCACTGGCGCTACTGGCAGCCCGGCAGTCATACTCTACATTCACAATCAACAACTTAATAGCGGATGCTTGATACTTCATGCGCGTGGATTTAGTTAAGCCTTCGAGTACACCATGCAAAAAATCGCGTCGTTCCGCTGCTGCGTTGTTGAAGGAAAACTCGACAAAAACTTTCGCATTTTTAATGACGATTTAATTTTCAACCATAAATTGTAGCATAATTGTATCTTGCTTGGGAACTTGGCTTTCTCGTTCTTTCCTGATGGGATACCTGCGCTCAGTATCGAGACGTTCATGGATTGCTCATGTTGGGTTTCAGCTTTAAACTTTTGTTCTTGTTTGTAGCAATCATGGCGGCGACGAGGCGCACTGGTGCTACTGGCAGTAGCCCGGCAGCCCCCAGGTGGCGCAGAGCCTTTGCCTGCGGGTGCCCACCGCCTGCTTCCCGCCCCAGGTGAACCACGCCGCCTACGCCAGCTACAGGTGAGTGCAGCCATCCACTACATTTTCGATCAGGGCGGCAACGAGGTGCACTGGCACTACTGGCAGCAGCCCGGCAGTCAAATACTCTACATTCCAAATCAACAACTTGCTAGCGGATGCTTGCTACTTCGTGCAGTTCATTTAACAGCTACTATAATTGCAGGTCATTAATTTTTAACTTTATTTGGTAATTCAGGAATTAATATAACAAATTATCTATTTTAACCTTTTCTTGCAAATTTAAACTGTGGTTTTTATGTTGCAGAACGACGGAGCCGACGGCCAGCGACGCGCAGCAAGCGACAGAGGGTGGGTGGGAGCATCCTCAGGAGATGACGACTTTTCAATGAGTATTGTAAAGTCGACTTACAATACTCCATTGGAAAGTCCACATCATCCTGAGGATGCTCCGGTGTCGGTGAGTTGTGGTGCATGTGAGTGGTGGTGGCATTGCTTGCTTGGGAAATTGGCTTTCTCGTTCTTTTGTGATAGGAGACCTGCGCTCAGTAGCGAGACGTTCATGGGTTGCTATTGTTGGGTTTCAGCTCTAAACTATTGTTATTGTTTGTAGCGATCATGGCGGTGACGAGGGGCACTGGTGCTACTGGCAGCAGCCCGGCAGGCCCCAGGCGGCGCAGAGCTCGTGCGCGCTGGAGCCCACCGCCTGCTTCCTGCTCCAGGAGAACCCCGCCGCCTACGCCAGCTACAGGTGAGTGCAGACATCCTCTACATTTTTGGTCAGGGCGGCGACGAGGCGCACTGGCGCTACTGGCAGCCCGGCAGTCATAATTTACATTCACAATCAACAACTTAATAGCGGATGCTTGAATGCGCGTGGATTTAGTTAAGTCTTCGAGTACACTCCATGCAAAAAATCGCGTCGTTCCGCTGCTGCGTTGTTGAAGGAAAACTCGACAAAAACTTTCGCATTTTTAATGACGATTGTTAATTTTCAACCGTAAATTGTAGCATAATAGTATCTTGCTTGGGAACTTGGCTTTCTCGTTCTTTCCTGATGAGATACCTGCGCTCAGTATCGAGACGTTCATGGATTGCTCATGTTGGGTTTCAGCTTTAAACTTTTGTTCTTGTTTGTAGCAATCATGGCGGCGACGAGGCGCACTGGTGCTACTGGCAGTAGCCCGGCAGCCCCCAGGTGGCGCAGAGCCTTTGCCTGCGGGTGCCCACCGCCTGCTTCCCGCCCCAGGTGAACCACGCCGCCTACGCCAGCTACAGGTGAGTGCAGCCATCCACTACATTTTCGATCAGGGCGGCAACGAGATGCACTGGCACTGCTGGCAGCAGCCCGGCAGTCAAATACTCTACATTCCAAATCAACAACTTGCTAGCGGATGCTTGCTACTTCGTGCAGTTCATTTAACAGCTACTTTAATTGCAGGTCATTAATTTTTAACTTTATTTGGTAATTCAGGAATAAATATAAAAAATTATCTATTTTAACCTTTTCTTGCAAATTTAAACTGTTGTTTTTATGTTGCAGAACGACGGAGCCGACGGCCAGCGACGCGCTGCAAGCGACAGAGGGTGGGTGGGAGCATCCTCAGGAGATGACGACTTTTCAAAATAGTATTGTAAAGTCGACTTACAATACTCCATTGGAAAGTCCACATCATCCTGAGGATGCTCCGGTGTCGGTGAGTTGTGGTGCATGTGAGTGGTGGTGGCATTGCTTGCTTGGGAAATTGGCTTTCTCGTTCTTTTGTGATAGGAGACCTGCGCTCAGTAGCGAGACGTTCATGGGTTGCTATTGTTGGGTTTCAGCTCTAAACTATTGTTATTGTTTGTAGCGATCATGGCGGTGACGAGGGGCACTGGTGCTACTGGCAGCAGCCCGGCAGGCCCCAGGCGGCGCAGAGCTCGTGCGCGCTGGAGCCCACCGCCTGCTTCCTGCTCCAGGAGAACCCCGCCGCCTACGCCAGCTACAGGTGAGTGCAGACATCCTCTATCTACATTTTTGGTCAGGGCGGCGACGAGGCGCACTGGCGCTACTGGCAGCCCGGCAGTCATAATTTACATTCACAATCAACAACTTAATAGCGGATGCTTGATACTTCATGCGCGTGGATTTAGTTAAGTCTTCGAGTACACTCCATGCAAAAAATCGCGTCGTTCCGCTGCTGCGTTGTTGAAGGAAAACTCGACAAAAACTTTCGCATTTTTAATGACGATTGTTAATTTTCAACCATAAATTGTAGCATAATAGTATCTTGCTTGGGAACTTGGCTTTCTCGTTCTTTCCTGATTAGATACCTGCGCTCAGTATCGAGACGTTCATGGATTGCTCATGTTGGGTTTCAGCTTTAAACTTTTGTTCTTGTTTGTAGCAATCATGGCGGCGACGAGGCGCACTGGTGCTACTGGCAGTAGCCCGGCAGCCCCCAGGTGGCGCAGAGCCTTTGCCTGCGGGTGCCCACCGCCTGCTTCCCGCCCCAGGTGAACCACGCCGCCTACGCCAGCTACAGGTGAGTGCAGCCATCCACTACATTTTCGATCAGGGCGGCAACGAGGTGCACTGGCACTGCTGGCAGCAGTCCGGCAGTCAAATACTCTACATTCCAAATCAACAACTTGCTAGCGGATGCTTGCTACTTCGTGCAGTTCATTTAACAGCTACTATAATTGCAGGTGATTAATTTTTAACTTTATTGGTAATTCAGGAATAAATATAACAAATTATCTATTTTAACCTTTTCTTGCAAATTTAAACTGTTGTTTTTATGTTGCAGAACGATGGAGCCGACGGACAGCGACGCGCTGCAAGCGACAGAGGGTGGGTGGGAGCATCCTCAGGAGATGACGACTTTTCAATGAGTATTGTAAAGTCGACTTACAATACTCCATTGGAAAGTCCACATCATCCTGAGGATGCTCCGGTGTCGGTGAGTTGTGGTGCATGTGAGTGGTGGTGGCATTGCTTGCTTGGGAAATTGGCTTTCTCGTTCTTTTGTGATAGGAGACCTGCGCTCAGTAGCGAGACGTTCATGGGTTGCTATTGTTGGGTTTCAGCTCTAAACTATTGTTATTGTTTGTAGCGATCATGGCGGTGACGAGGGGCACTGGTGCTACTGGCAGCAGCCCGGCAGCCCCCAGGCGGCGCAGAGTTCGTACGCGCTGGAGCCCACCGACTGCTTCCTGCTCCAGGAGAACCCCGCCGCCTACGCCAGCTACAGGTGAGTGCAGACATCCTCTACATTTTTGGTCAGGGCGGCGACGAGGCGCACTGGCGCTACTGGCAGCCCGGCAGTCATACTCTACATTCACAATCAACAACTTAATAGCGGATGCTTGATACTTCATGCGCGTGGATTTAGTTAAGTCTTCGAGTACACTCCATGCAAAAAATCGCGTCGTTCCGCTGCTGCGTTGTTGAAGGAAAACTCGACAAAAACTTTCGCATTTTTAATGACGATTGTTAATTTTCAACCGTAAATTGTAGCATAATAGTATCTTGCTTGGGAACTTGGCTTTCTCGTTCTTTCCTGATGAGATACCTGCGCTCAGTATCGAGACGTTCATGGATTGCTCATGTTGGGTTTCAGCTTTAAACTTTTGTTCTTGTTTGTAGCAATCATGGCGGCGACGAGGCGCACTGGTGCTACTGGCAGTAGCCCGGCAGCCCCCAGGTGGCGCAGAGCCTTTGCCTGCGGGTGCCCACCGCCTGCTTCCCGCCCCAGGTGAACCACGCCGCCTACGCCAGCTACAGGTGAGTGCAGCCATCCACTACATTTTCGATCAGGGCGGCAACGAGATGCACTGGCATTGCTGGCAGCAGCCCGGCAGTCAAATACTCTACATTCCAAATCAACAACTTGCTAGCGGATGCTTGCTACTTCGTGCAGTTCATTTAACAGCTACTTTAATTGCAGGTCATTAATTTTTAACTTTATTTGGTAATTCAGGAATAAATATAAAAAATTATCTATTTTAACCTTTTCTTGCAAATTTAAACTGTTGTTTTTATGTTGCAGAACGACGGAGCCGACGGCCAGCGACGCGCTGCAAGCGACAGAGGGTGGGTGGGAGCATCCTCAGGAGATGACGACTTTTCAAAATAGTATTGTAAAGTCGACTTACAATACTCCATTGGAAAGTCCACATCATCCTGAGGATGCTCCGGTGTCGGTGAGTTGTGGTGCATGTGAGTGGTGGTGGCATTGCTTGCTTGGGAAATTGGCTTTCTCGTTCTTTTGTGATAGGAGACCTGCGCTCAGTAGCGAGACGTTCATGGGTTGCTATTGTTGGGTTTCAGCTCTAAACTATTGTTATTGTTTGTAGCGATCATGGCGGTGACGAGGGGCACTGGTGCTACTGGCAGCAGCCCGGCAGCCCCCAGGCGGCGCAGAGCTCGTGCGCGCTGGAGCCCACCGCCTGCTTCCTGCTCCAGGAGAACCCCGCCGCCTACGCCAGCTACAGGTGAGTGCAGACATCCTCTACATTTTTGGTCAGGGCGGCGACGAGGCGCACTGGCGCTACTGGCAGCCCGGTAGTCATACTCTACATTCACAATCAACAACTTAATAGCGGATGCTTGATACTTCATGCGCGTGGATTTAGTTAAGTCTTCGAGTACACTCCATGCAAAAAATCGCGTCGTTCCGCTGCTGCGTTGTTGAAGGAAAACTTGACAAAAACTTTCGCATTTTTAATGACGATTGTTAATTTTCAACCATAAATTGTAGCATAATTGTATCTTGCTTGGGAACTTGGCTTTCTCGTTCTTTCCTGATGGGATACCTGCGCTCAGTATCGAGACGTTCATGGATTGCTCATGTTGGGTTTCAGCTTTAAACTTTTGTTCTTGTTTGTAGCAATCATGGCGGCGACGAGGCGCACTGGTGCTACTGGCAGTAGCCCGGCAGCCCCCAGGTGGCGCAGAGCCTTTGCCTGCGGGTGCCCACCGCCTGCTTCCCGCCCCAGGTGAACCACGCCGCCTACGCCAGCTACAGGTGAGTGCAGCCATCCACTACATTTTCGATCAGGGCGGCAACGAGGTGCACTGGCACTACTGGCAGCAGCCCGGCAGTCAAATACTCTACATTCCAAATCAACAACTTGCTAGCGGATGCTTGCTACTTCGTGCAGTTCATTTAACAGCCACTATAATTGCAGGTCATTAATTTTTAACTTTATTTGGTAATTCAGGAATAAATATAAAAAATTATCTATTTTAACCTTTTCTTGCAAATTTAAACTGTTGTTTTTATGTTGCAGAACGACGGAGCCGACGGCCAGCGACGCGCTGCAAGCGACAGAGGGTGGGTGGGAGCATCCTCAGGAGATGACGACTTTTCAATGAGTATTGTAAAGTCGACTTACAATACTCCATTGGAAAGTCCACATCATCCTGAGGATGCTCCGGTGTCGGTGAGTTGTGGTGCATGTGAGTGGTAGTGGCATTGCTTGCTTGGGAAATTGGCTTTCTCGTTCTTTTGTGATAGGAGACCTGCGCTCAGTAGCGAGACGTTCATGGGTTGCTATTGTTGGGTTTCAGCTCTAAACTATTGTTATTGTTTGTAGCGATCATGGCGGTGACGAGGGGCACTGGTGCTACTGGCAGCAGCCCGGCAGCCCCCAGGCGGCGCAGAACTCGTGCGCGCTGGAGCCCACCGCCTGCTTCCTGCTCCAGGAGAACCCCGCCGCCTACGCCAGCTACAGGTGAGTGCAGACATCCTCTACATTTTTGGTCAGGGCGGCGACGAGGCGCACTGGCGCTACTGGCAGCCCGGCAGTCATACTCTACATTCACAATCAACAACTTAATAGCGGATGCTTGATACTTCATGCGCGTGGATTTAGTTAAGCCTTCGAGTACACCATGCAAAAAATCGCGTCGTTCCGCTGCTGCGTTGTTGAAGGAAAACTCGACAAAAACTTTCGCATTTTTAATGACGATTTAATTTTCAACCATAAATTGTAGCATAATTGTATCTTGCTTGGGAACTTGGCTTTCTCGTTCTTTCCTGATGGGATACCTGCGCTCAGTATCGAGACGTTCATGGATTGCTCATGTTGGGTTTCAGCTTTAAACTTTTGTTCTTGTTTGTAGCAATCATGGCGGCGACGAGGCGCACTGGTGCTACTGGCAGTAGCCCGGCAGCCCCCAGGTGGCGCAGAGCCTTTGCCTGCGGGTGCCCACCGCCTGCTTCCCGCCCCAGGTGAACCACGCCGCCTACGCCAGCTACAGGTGAGTGCAGCCATCCACTACATTTTCGATCAGGGCGGCAACGAGGTGCACTGGCACTACTGGCAGCAGCCCGGCAGTCAAATACTCTACATTCCAAATCAACAACTTGCTAGCGGATGCTTGCTACTTCGTGCAGTTCATTTAACAGCTACTATAATTGCAGGTCATTAATTTTTAACTTTATTTGGTAATTCAGGAATTAATATAACAAATTATCTATTTTAACCTTTTCTTGCAAATTTAAACTGTTGTTTTTATGTTGCAGAACGACGGAGCCGACGGCCAGCGACCCGCAGCAAGCGACAGAGGGTGGGTGGGAGCATCCTCAGGAGATGACGACTTTTCAATGAGTATTGTAAAGTCGACTTACAATACTCCATTGGAAAGTCCACATCATCCTGAGGATGCTCCGGTGTCGGTGAGTTGTGGTGCATGTGAGTGGTGGTGGCATTGCTTGCTTGGGAAATTGGCTTTCTCGTTCTTTTGTGATAGGAGACCTGCGCTCAGTAGCGAGACGTTCATGGGTTGCTATTGTTGGGTTTCAGCTCTAAACTATTGTTATTGTTTGTAGCGATCATGGCGGTGACGAGGGGCACTGGTGCTACTGGCAGCAGCCCGGCAGGCCCCAGGCGGCGCAGAGCTCGTGCGCGCTGGAGCCCACCGCCTGCTTCCTGCTCCAGGAGAACCCCGCCGCCTACGCCAGCTACAGGTGAGTGCAGACATCCTCTACATTTTTGGTCAGGGCGGCGACGAGGCGCACTGGCGCTACTGGCAGCCCGGCAGTCATAATTTACATTCACAATCAACAACTTAATAGCGGATGCTTGAATGCGCGTGGATTTAGTTAAGTCTTCGAGTACACTCCATGCAAAAAATCGCGTCGTTCCGCTGCTGCGTTGTTGAAGGAAAACTCGACAAAAACTTTCGCATTTTTAATGACGATTGTTAATTTTCAACCGTAAATTGTAGCATAATAGTATCTTGCTTGGGAACTTGGCTTTCTCGTTCTTTCCTGATGAGATACCTGCGCTCAGTATCGAGACGTTCATGGATTGCTCATGTTGGGTTTCAGCTTTAAACTTTTGTTCTTGTTTGTAGCAATCATGGCGGCGACGAGGCGCACTGGTGCTACTGGCAGTAGCCCGGCAGCCCCCAGGTGGCGCAGAGCCTTTGCCTGCGGGTGCCCACCGCCTGCTTCCCGCCCCAGGTGAACCACGCCGCCTACGCCAGCTACAGGTGAGTGCAGCCATCCACTACATTTTCGATCAGGGCGGCAACGAGATGCACTGGCACTGCTGGCAGCAGCCCGGCAGTCAAATACTCTACATTCCAAATCAACAACTTGCTAGCGGATGCTTGCTACTTCGTGCAGTTCATTTAACAGCTACTTTAATTGCAGGTCATTAATTTTTAACTTTATTTGGTAATTCAGGAATAAATATAAAAAATTATCTATTTTAACCTTTTCTTGCAAATTTAAACTGTTGTTTTTATGTTGCAGAACGACGGAGCCGACGGCCAGCGACGCGCTGCAAGCGACAGAGGGTGGGTGGGAGCATCCTCAGGAGATGACGACTTTTCAAAATAGTATTGTAAAGTCGACTTACAATACTCCATTGGAAAGTCCACATCATCCTGAGGATGCTCCGGTGTCGGTGAGTTGTGGTGCATGTGAGTGGTGGTGGCATTGCTTGCTTGGGAAATTGGCTTTCTCGTTCTTTTGTGATAGGAGACCTGCGCTCAGTAGCGAGACGTTCATGGGTTGCTATTGTTGGGTTTCAGCTCTAAACTATTGTTATTGTTTGTAGCGATCATGGCGGTGACGAGGGGCACTGGTGCTACTGGCAGCAGCCCGGCAGGCCCCAGGCGGCGCAGAGCTCGTGCGCGCTGGAGCCCACCGCCTGCTTCCTGCTCCAGGAGAACCCCGCCGACTACGCCAGCTACAGGTGAGTGCAGACATCCTCTATCTACATTTTTGGTCAGGGCGGCGACGAGGCGCACTGGCGCTACTGGCAGCCCGGCAGTCATAATTTACATTCACAATCAACAACTTAATAGCGGATGCTTGATACTTCATGCGCGTGGATTTAGTTAAGTCTTCGAGTACACTCCATGCAAAAAATCGCGTCGTTCCGCTGCTGCGTTGTTGAAGGAAAACTCGACAAAAACTTTCGCATTTTTAATGACGATTGTTAATTTTCAACCATAAATTGTAGCATAATAGTATCTTGCTTGGGAACTTGGCTTTCTCGTTCTTTCCTGATTAGATACCTGCGCTCAGTATCGAGACGTTCATGGATTGCTCATGTTGGGTTTCAGCTTTAAACTTTTGTTCTTGTTTGTAGCAATCATGGCGGCGACGAGGCGCACTGGTGCTACTGGCAGTAGCCCGGCAGCCCCCAGGTGGCGCAGAGCCTTTGCCTGCGGGTGCCCACCGCCTGCTTCCCGCCCCAGGTGAACCACGCCGCCTACGCCAGCTACAGGTGAGTGCAGCCATCCACTACATTTTCGATCAGGGCGGCAACGAGGTGCACTGGCACTGCTGGCAGCAGTCCGGCAGTCAAATACTCTACATTCCAAATCAACAACTTGCTAGCGGATGCTTGCTACTTCGTGCAGTTCATTAACAGCTACTATAATTGCAGGTGATTAATTTTTAACTTTATTGGTAATTCAGGAATAAATATAACAAATTATCTATTTTAACCTTTTCTTGCAAATTTAAACTGTTGTTTTTATGTTGCAGAACGATGGAGCCGACGGACAGCGACGCGCTGCAAGCGACAGAGGGTGGGTGGGAGCATCCTCAGGAGATGACGACTTTTCAATGAGTATTGTAAAGTCGACTTACAATACTCCATTGGAAAGTCCACATCATCCTGAGGATGCTCCGGTGTCGGTGAGTTGTGGTGCATGTGAGTGGTGGTGGCATTGCTTGCTTGGGAAATTGGCTTTCTCGTTCTTTTGTGATAGGAGACCTGCGCTCAGTAGCGAGACGTTCATGGGTTGCTATTGTTGGGTTTCAGCTCTAAACTATTGTTATTGTTTGTAGCGATCATGGCGGTGACGAGGGGCACTGGTGCTACTGGCAGCAGCCCGGCAGCCCCCAGGCGGCGCAGAGTTCGTGCGCGCTGGAGCCCACCGCCTGCTTCCTGCTCCAGGAGAACCCCGCCGCCTACGCCAGCTACAGGTGAGTGCAGACATCCTCTACATTTTTGGTCAGGGCGGCGACGAGGCGCACTGGCGCTACTGGCAGCCCGGCAGTCATACTCTACATTCACAATCAACAACTTAATAGCGGATGCTTGATACTTCATGCGCGTGGATTTAGTTAAGTCTTCGAGTACACTCCATGCAAAAAATCGCGTCGTTCCGCTGCTGCGTTGTTGAAGGAAAACTCGACAAAAACTTTCGCATTTTTAATGACGATTGTTAATTTTCAACCGTAAATTGTAGCATAATAGTATCTTGCTTGGGAACTTGGCTTTCTCGTTCTTTCCTGATGAGATACCTGCGCTCAGTATCGAGACGTTCATGGATTGCTCATGTTGGGTTTCAGCTTTAAACTTTTGTTCTTGTTTGTAGCAATCATGGCGGCGACGAGGCGCACTGGTGCTACTGGCAGTAGCCCGGCAGCCCCCAGGTGGCGCAGAGCCTTTGCCTGCGGGTGCCCACCGCCTGCTTCCCGCCCCAGGTGAACCACGCCGCCTACGCCAGCTACAGGTGAGTTCAGCCATCCACTACATTTTCGATCAGGGCGGTAACGAGATGCACTGGCACTACTGGCAGCAGCCCGGCAGTCAAATACTCTACATTCCAAATCAACAACTTGCTAGCGGATGCTTGCTACTTCGTGCAGTTCATTTAACAGCTACTTTAATTGCAGGTCATTAATTTTTAACTTTATTTGGTAATTCAGGAATAAATATAAAAAATTATCTATTTTAACCTTTTCTTGCAAATTTAAACTGTTGTTTTTATGTTGCAGAACGACGGAGCCGACGGCCAGCGACGCGCTGCAAGCGACAGAGGGTGGGTGGGAGCATCCTCAGGAGATGACGACTTTTCAAAATAGTATTGTAAAGTCGACTTACAATACTCCATTGGAAAGTCCACATCATCCTGAGGATGCTCCGGTGTCGGTGAGTTGTGGTGCATGTGAGTGGTGGTGGCATTGCTTGCTTGGGAAATTGGCTTTCTCGTTCTTTTGTGATAGGAGACCTGCGCTCAGTAGCGAGACGTTCATGGGTTGCTATTGTTGGGTTTCAGCTCTAAACTATTGTTATTGTTTGTAGCGATCATGGCGGTGACGAGGGGCACTGGTGCTACTGGCAGCAGCCCGGCAGCCCCCAGGCGGCGCAGAGCTCGTGCGCGCTGGAGCCCACCGCCTGCTTCCTGCTCCAGGAGAACCCCGCCGCCTACGCCAGCTACAGGTGAGTGCAGACATCCTCTACATTTTTGGTCAGGGCGGCGACGAGGCGCACTGGCGCTACTGGCAGCCCGGTAGTCATACTCTACATTCACAATCAACAACTTAATAGCGGATGCTTGATACTTCATGCGCGTGGATTTAGTTAAGTCTTCGAGTACACTCCATGCAAAAAATCGCGT
Organism: Oeneis ivallda; assembly: GCA_029955525.1. NCBI lineage: Eukaryota > Metazoa > Arthropoda > Insecta > Lepidoptera > Nymphalidae > Oeneis > Oeneis ivallda. The sequence continues at coordinate 10,121,971 of JARPMR010000022.1, forward strand.
CGTTCCGCTGCTGCGTTGTTGAAGGAAAACTCGACAAAAACTTTCGCATTTTTAATGACGATTGTTAATTTTCAACCATAATTTGTAGCATAATTGTATCTTGCTTGGGAACTTGGCTTTCTCGTTCTTTCCTGATGGGATACCTGCGCTCAGTATCGAGACGTTCATGGATTGCTCATGTTGGGTTTCAGCTTTAAACTTTTGTTCTTGTTTGTAGCAATCATGGCGGCGACGAGGCGCACTGGTGCTACTGGCAGTAGCCCGGCAGCTCCCAGGTGGCGCAGAGCCTTTGCCTGCGGGTGCCCACCGCCTGCTTCCCGCCCCAGGTGAACCACGCCGCCTACGCCAGCTACAGGTGAGTTCAGCCATCCACTACATTTTCGATCAGGGCGGTAACGAGATGCACTGGCACTACTGGCAGCAGCCCGGCAGTCAAATACTCTACATTCCAAATCAACAACTTGCTAGCGGATGCTTGCTACTTCGTGCAGTTCATTTAACAGCTACTATAATTGCAGGTCATTAATTTTTAACTTTATTTGGTAATTCAGGAATAAATATAAAAAATTATCTATTTTAACCTTTTCTTGCAAATTTAAACTGTTGTTTTTATGTTGCAGAACGACGGAGCCGACGGCCAACGACGCGCTGCAAGCGACAGAGGGTGGGTGGGAGCATCCTCAGGAGATGACGACTTTTCAATGAGTATTGTAAAGTCGACTTACAATACTCCATTGGAAAGTCCACATCATCCTGAGGATGCTCCGGTGTCGGTGAGTTGTGGTGCATATGAGTGGTGGTGGCATTGCTTGCTTGGGAAATTGGCTTTCTCGTTCTTTTGTGATAGGAGACCTGCGCTCAGTAGCGAGACGTTCATGGGTTGCTATTGTTGGGTTTCAGCTCTAAACTTTTGTTATTGTTTGTAGCGATCATGGCGGTGACGAGGGGCACTGGTGCTACTGGCAGCAGCCCGGTAGCCCCCAGGCGGCGCAGAGCTCGTGCGCGCTGGAGCCCACCGCCTGCTTCCTGCTCCAGGAGAACCTCGCCGCCTACGCCAGCTACAGGTGAGTGCAGACATCCTCTACATTTTTGGTCAGGGCGGCGACGAGGCGCTACTGGCAGCCCGGCAGTCATACTCTACATTCACAATCAACAACTTAATAGCGGATGCTTGATACTTCATGCGCGTGGATTTAGTTAAGTCTTCGAGTACACTCCATGCAAAAAATCGCGTCGTTCCGCTGCTGCGTTGTTGAAGGAAAACTTGACAAAAACTTTCGCATTTTTAATGACGATTGTTAATTTTCAACCATAAATTGTAGCATAATTGTATCTTGCTTGGGAACTTGGCTTTCTCGTTCTTTCCTGATGGGATACCTGCGCTCAGTATCGAGACGTTCATGGATTGCTCATGTTGGGTTTCAGCTTTAAACTTTTGTTCTTGTTTGTAGCAATCATGGCGGCGACGAGGCGCACTGGTGCTACTGGCAGTAGCCCGGCAGCCCCCAGGTGGCGCAGAGCCTTTGCCTGCGGGTGCCCACCGCCTGCTTCCCGCCCCAGGTGAACCACGCCGCCTACGCCAGCTACAGGTGAGTGCAGCCATCCACTACATTTTCGATCAGGGCGGTAACGAGATGCACTGGCACTACTGGCAGCAGCCTGGCAGTCAAATACTCTACATTCCAAATCAACAACTTGCTAGCGGATGCTTGCTACTTCGTGCAGTTCATTTAACAGCTACTATAATTGCAGGTCATTAATTTTTAACTTTATTTGGTAATTCAGGAATAAATATAACAAATTATCTATTTTAACCTTTTCTTGCAAATTTAAACTGTTGTTTTTATGTTGCAGAACGACGGAGCCGACGGCCAGCGACGCGCTGCAAGCGACAGAGGGTGGGTGGGAGCATCCTCAGGAGATGACGACTTTTCAATGAGTATTGTAAAGTCGACTTACAATACTCCATTGGAAAGTCCACATCATCCTGAGGATGCTCCGGTGTCGGTGAGTTGTGGTGCATGTGAGTGGTGGTGGCATTGCTTGCTTGGGAAATTGGCTTTCTCGTTCTTTTGTGATAGGAGACCTGCGCTCAGTAGCGAGACGTTCATGGGTTGCTATTGTTGGGTTTCAGCTCTAAACTATTGTTATTGTTTGTAGCGATCATGGCGGTGACGAGGGGCACTGGTGCTACTGGCAGCAGCCCGGCAGCCCCCAGGCGGCGCAGAGCTCGTGCGCGCTGGAGCCCACCGCCTGCTTCCTGCTCCAGGAGAACCCCGCCGCCTACGCCAGCTACAGGTGAGTGCAGACATCCTCTACATTTTTGGTCAGGGCGGCGACGAGGCGCACTGGCGCTACTGGCAGCCCGGTAGTCATACTCTACATTCACAATCAACAACTTAATAGCGGATGCTTGATACTTCATGCGCGTGGATTTAGTTAAGTCTTCGAGTACACTCCATGCAAAAAATCGCGTCGTTCCGCTGCTGCGTTGTTGAAGGAAAACTCGACAAAAACTTTCGCATTTTTAATGACGATTGTTAATTTTCAACCATAATTTGTAGCATAATTGTATCTTGCTTGGGAACTTGGCTTTCTCGTTCTTTCCTGATGGGATACCTGCGCTCAGTATCGAGACGTTCATGGATTGCTCATGTTGGGTTTCAGCTTTAAACTTTTGTTCTTGTTTGTAGCAATCATGGCGGCGACGAGGCGCACTGGTGCTACTGGCAGTAGCCCGGCAGCCCCCAGGTGGCGCAGAGCCTTTGCCTGCGGGTGCCCACCGCCTGCTTCCCGCCCCAGGTGAACCACGCCGCCTACGCCAGCTACAGGTGAGTTCAGCCATCCACTACATTTTCGATCAGGGCGGTAACGAGATGCACTGGCACTACTGGCAGCAGCCCGGCAGTCAAATACTCTACATTCCAAATCAACAACTTGCTAGCGGATGCTTGCTACTTCGTGCAGTTCATTTAACAGCTACTATAATTGCAGGTCATTAATTTTTAACTTTATTTGGTAATTCAGGAATAAATATAAAAAATTATCTATTTTAACCTTTTCTTGCAAATTTAAACTGTTGTTTTTATGTTGCAGAACGACGGAGCCGACGGCCAACGACGCGCTGCAAGCGACAGAGGGTGGGTGGGAGCATCCTCAGGAGATGACGACTTTTCAATGAGTATTGTAAAGTCGACTTACAATACTCCATTGGAAAGTCCACATCATCCTGAGGATGCTCCGGTGTCGGTGAGTTGTGGTGCATGTGAGTGGTGGTGGCATTGCTTGCTTGGGAAATTGGCTTTCTCGTTCTTTTGTGATAGGAAACCTGCGCTCAGTAGCGAGACGTTCATGGGTTGCTATTGTTGGGTTTCAGCTCTAAACTTTTGTTATTGTTTGTAGCGATCATGGCGGTGACGAGGGGCACTGGTGCTACTGGCAGCAGCCCGGTAGCCCCCAGGCGGCGCAGAGCTCGTGCGCGCTGGAGCCCACCGCCTGCTTCCTGCTCCAGGAGAACCTCGCCGCCTACGCCAGCTACAGGTGAGTGCAGACATCCTCTACATTTTTGGTCAGGGCGGCGACGAGGCGCTACTGGCAGCCCGGCAGTCATACTCTACATTCACAATCAACAACTTAATAGCGGATGCTTGATACTTCATGCGCGTGGATTTAGTTAAGTCTTCGAGTACACTCCATGCAAAAAATCGCGTCGTTCCGCTGCTGCGTTGTTGAAGGAAAACTTGACAAAAACTTTCGCATTTTTAATGACGATTGTTAATTTTCAACCATAAATTGTAGCATAATTGTATCTTGCTTGGGAACTTGGCTTTCTCGTTCTTTCCTGATGGGATACCTGCGCTCAGTATCGAGACGTTCATGGATTGCTCATGTTGGGTTTCAGCTTTAAACTTTTGTTCTTGTTTGTAGCAATCATGGCGGCGACGAGGCGCACTGGTGTTACTGGCAGTAGCCCGGCAGCCCCCAGGTGGCGCAGAGCCTTTGCCTGCGGGTGCCCACCGCCTGCTTCCCGCCCCAGGTGAACCACGCCGCCTACGCCAGCTACAGGTGAGTGCAGCCATCCACTACATTTTCGATCAGGGCGGTAACGAGATGCACTGGCACTACTGGCAGCAGCCTGGCAGTCAAATACTCTACATTCCAAATCAACAACTTGCTAGCGGATGCTTGCTACTTCGTGCAGTTCATTTAACAGCTACTATAATTGCAGGTCATTAATTTTTAACTTTATTTGGTAATTCAGGAATAAATATAACAAATTATCTATTTTAACCTTTTCTTGCAAATTTAAACTGTTGTTTTTATGTTGCAGAACGACGGAGCCGACGGCCAGCGACGCGCTGCAAGCGACAGAGGGTGGGTGGGAGCATCCTCAGGAGATGACGACTTTTCAATGAGTATTGTAAAGTCGACTTACAATACTCCATTGGAAAGTCCACATCATCCTGAGGATGCTCCGGTGTCGGTGAGTTGTGGTGCATGTGAGTGGTGGTGGCATTGCTTGCTTGGGAAATTGGCTTTCTCGTTCTTTTGTGATAGGAGACCTGCGCTCAGTAGCGAGACGTTCATGGGTTGCTATTGTTGGGTTTCAGCTCTAAACTATTGTTATTGTTTGTAGCGATCATGGCGGTGACGAGGGGCACTGGTGCTACTGGCAGCAGCCCGGCAGCCCCCAGGCGGCGCAGAGCTCGTGCGCGCTGGAGCCCACCGCCTGCTTCCTGCTCCAGGAGAACCCCGCCGCCTACGCCAGCTACAGGTGAGTGCAGACATCCTCTACATTTTTGGTCAGGGCGGCGACGAGGCGCACTGGCGCTACTGGCAGCCCGGTAGTCATACTCTACATTCACAATCAACAACTTAATAGCGGATGCTTGATACTTCATGCGCGTGGATTTAGTTAAGTCTTCGAGTACACTCCATGCAAAAAATCGCGTCGTTCCGCTGCTGCGTTGTTGAAGGAAAACTCGACAAAAACTTTCGCATTTTTAATGACGATTGTTAATTTTCAACCATAATTTGTAGCATAATTGTATCTTGCTTGGGAACTTGGCTTTCTCGTTCTTTCCTGATGGGATACCTGCGCTCAGTATCGAGACGTTCATGGATTGCTCATGTTGGGTTTCAGCTTTAAACTTTTGTTCTTGTTTGTAGCAATCATGGCGGCGACGAGGCGCACTGGTGCTACTGGCAGTAGCCCGGCAGCCCCCAGGTGGCGCAGAGCCTTTGCCTGCGGGTGCCCACCGCCTGCTTCCCGCCCCAGGTGAACCACGCCGCCTACGCCAGCTACAGGTGAGTTCAGCCATCCACTACATTTTCGATCAGGGCGGTAACGAGATGCACTGGCACTACTGGCAGCAGCCCGGCAGTCAAATACTCTACATTCCAAATCAACAACTTGCTAGCGGATGCTTGCTACTTCGTGCAGTTCATTTAACAGCTACTATAATTGCAGGTCATTAATTTTTAACTTTATTTGGTAATTCAGGAATAAATATAAAAAATTATCTATTTTAACCTTTTTTTGCAAATTTAAACTGTTGTTTTTATGTTGCAGAACGACGGAGCCGACGGCCAACGACGCACTGCAAGCGACAGAGGGTGGGTGGGAGCATCCTCAGGAGATGACGACTTTTCAATGAGTATTGTAAAGTCGACTTACAATACTCCATTGGAAAGTCCACATCATCCTGAGGATGCTCCGGTGTCGGTGAGTTGTGGTGCATGTGAGTGGTGGTGGCATTGCTTGCTTGGGAAATTGGCTTTCTCGTTCTTTTGTGATAGGAAACCTGCGCTCAGTAGCGAGACGTTCATGGGTTGCTATTGTTGGGTTTCAGCTCTAAACTTTTGTTATTGTTTGTAGCGATCATGGCGGTGACGAGGGGCACTGGTGCTACTGGCAGCAGCCCGGTAGCCCCCAGGCGGCGCAGAGCTCGTGCGCGCTGGAGCCCACCGCCTGCTTCCTGCTCCAGGAGAACCTCGCCGCCTACGCCAGCTACAGGTGAGTGCAGACATCCTCTACATTTTTGGTCAGGGCGGCGACGAGGCGCTACTGGCAGCCCGGCAGTCATACTCTACATTCACAATCAACAACTTAATAGCGGATGCTTGATACTTCATGCGCGTGGATTTAGTTAAGTCTTCGAGTACACTCCATGCAAAAAATCGCGTCGTTCCGCTGCTGCGTTGTTGAAGGAAAACTTGACAAAAACTTTCGCATTTTTAATGACGATTGTTAATTTTCAACCATAAATTGTAGCATAATTGTATCTTGCTTGGGAACTTGGCTTTCTCGTTCTTTCCTGATGGGATACCTGCGCTCAGTATCGAGACGTTCATGGATTGCTCATGTTGGGTTTCAGCTTTAAACTTTTGTTCTTGTTTGTAGCAATCATGGCGGCGACGAGGCGCACTGGTGCTACTGGCAGTAGCCCGGCAGCCCCCAGGTGGCGCAGAGCCTTTGCCTGCGGGTGCCCACCGCCTGCTTCCCGCCCCAGGTGAACCACGCCGCCTACGCCAGCTACAGGTGAGTGCAGCCATCCACTACATTTTCGATCAGGGCGGTAACGAGATGCACTGGCACTACTGGCAGCAGCCTGGCAGTCAAATACTCTACATTCCAAATCAACAACTTGCTAGCGGATGCTTGCTACTTCGTGCAGTTCATTTAACAGCTACTATAATTGCAGGTCATTAATTTTTAACTTTATTTGGTAATTCAGGAATAAATATAACAAATTATCTATTTTAACCTTTTCTTGCAAATTTAAACTGTTGTTTTTATGTTGCAGAACGACGGAGCCGACGGCCAGCGACGCGCTGCAAGCGACAGAGGGTGGGTGGGAGCATCCTCAGGAGATGACGACTTTTCAATGAGTATTGTAAAGTCGACTTACAATACTCCATTGGAAAGTCCACATCATCCTGAGGATGCTCCGGTGTCGGTGAGTTGTGGTGCATGTGAGTGGTGGTGGCATTGCTTGCTTGGGAAATTGGCTTTCTCGTTCTTTTGTGATAGGAGACCTGCGCTCAGTAGCGAGACGTTCATGGGTTGCTATTGTTGGGTTTCAGCTCTAAACTATTGTTATTGTTTGTAGCGATCATGGCGGTGACGAGGGGCACTGGTGCTACTGGCAGCAGCCCGGCAGCCCCCAGGCGGCGCAGAGCTCGTGCGCGCTGGAGCCCACCGCCTGCTTCCTGCTCCAGGAGAACCCCGCCGCCTACGCCAGCTACAGGTGAGTGCAGACATCCTCTACATTTTTGGTCAGGGCGGCGACGAGGCGCACTGGCGCTACTGGCAGCCCGGTAGTCATACTCTACATTCACAATCAACAACTTAATAGCGGATGCTTGATACTTCATGCGCGTGGATTTAGTTAAGTCTTCGAGTACACTCCATGCAAAAAATCGCGTCGTTCCGCTGCTGCGTTGTTGAAGGAAAACTCGACAAAAACTTTCGCATTTTTAATGACGATTGTTAATTTTCAACCATAATTTGTAGCATAATTGTATCTTGCTTGGGAACTTGGCTTTCTCGTTCTTTCCTGATGGGATACCTGCGCTCAGTATCGAGACGTTCATGGATTGCTCATGTTGGGTTTCAGCTTTAAACTTTTGTTCTTGTTTGTAGCAATCATGGCGGCGACGAGGCGCACTGGTGCTACTGGCAGTAGCCCGGCAGCTCCCAGGTGGCGCAGAGCCTTTGCCTGCGGGTGCCCACCGCCTGCTTCCCGCCCCAGGTGAACCACGCCGCCTACGCCAGCTACAGGTGAGTTCAGCCATCCACTACATTTTCGATCAGGGCGGTAACGAGATGCACTGGCACTACTGGCAGCAGCCCGGCAGTCAAATACTCTACATTCCAAATCAACAACTTGCTAGCGGATGCTTGCTACTTCGTGCAGTTCATTTAACAGCTACTATAATTGCAGGTCATTAATTTTTAACTTTATTTGGTAATTCAGGAATAAATATAAAAAATTATCTATTTTAACCTTTTCTTGCAAATTTAAACTGTTGTTTTTATGTTGCAGAACGACGGAGCCGACGGCCAACGACGCGCTGCAAGCGACAGAGGGTGGGTGGGAGCATCCTCAGGAGATGACGACTTTTCAATGAGTATTGTAAAGTCGACTTACAATACTCCATTGGAAAGTCCACATCATCCTGAGGATGCTCCGGTGTCGGTGAGTTGTGGTGCATGTGAGTGGTGGTGGCATTGCTTGCTTGGGAAATTGGCTTTCTCGTTCTTTTGTGATAGGAGACCTGCGCTCAGTAGCGAGACGTTCATGGGTTGCTATTGTTGGGTTTCAGCTCTAAACTTTTGTTATTGTTTGTAGCGATCATGGCGGTGACGAGGGGCACTGGTGCTACTGGCAGCAGCCCGGTAGCCCCCAGGCGGCGCAGAGCTCGTGCGCGCTGGAGCCCACCGCCTGCTTCCTGCTCCAGGAGAACCTCGCCGCCTACGCCAGCTACAGGTGAGTGCAGACATCCTCTACATTTTTGGTCAGGGCGGCGACGAGGCGCTACTGGCAGCCCGGCAGTCATACTCTACATTCACAATCAACAACTTAATAGCGGATGCTTGATACTTCATGCGCGTGGATTTAGTTAAGTCTTCGAGTACACTCCATGCAAAAAATCGCGTCGTTCCGCTGCTGCGTTGTTGAAGGAAAACTTGACAAAAACTTTCGCATTTTTAATGACGATTGTTAATTTTCAACCATAAATTGTAGCATAATTGTATCTTGCTTGGGAACTTGGCTTTCTCGTTCTTTCCTGATGGGATACCTGCGCTCAGTATCGAGACGTTCATGGATTGCTCATGTTGGGTTTCAGCTTTAAACTTTTGTTCTTGTTTGTAGCAATCATGGCGGCGACGAGGCGCACTGGTGCTACTGGCAGTAGCCCGGCAGCCCCCAGGTGGCGCAGAGCCTTTGCCTGCGGGTGCCCACCGCCTGCTTCCCGCCCCAGGTGAACCACGCCGCCTACGCCAGCTACAGGTGAGTGCAGCCATCCACTACATTTCCGATCAGGGCGGTAACGAGATGCACTGGCACTACTGGCAGCAGCCTGGCAGTCAAATACTCTACATTCCAAATCAACAACTTGCTAGCGGATGCTTGCTACTTCGTGCAGTTCATTTAACAGCTACTATAATTGCAGGTCATTAATTTTTAACTTTATTTGGTAATTCAGGAATAAATATAACAAATTATCTATTTTAACCTTTTCTTGCAAATTTAAACTGTTGTTTTTATGTTGCAGAACGACGGAGCCGACGGCCAGCGACGCGCTGCAAGCGACAGAGGGTGGGTGGGAGCATCCTCAGGAGATGACGACTTTTCAATGAGTATTGTAAAGTCGACTTACAATACTCCATTGGAAAGTCCACATCATCCTGAGGATGCTCCGGTGTCGGTGAGTTGTGGTGCATGTGAGTGGTGGTGGCATTGCTTGCTTGGGAAATTGGCTTTCTCGTTCTTTTGTGATAGGAGACCTGCGCTCAGTAGCGAGACGTTCATGGGTTGCTATTGTTGGGTTTCAGCTCTAAACTATTGTTATTGTTTGTAGCGATCATGGCGGTGACGAGGGGCACTGGTGCTACTGGCAGCAGCCCGGCAGCCCCCAGGCGGCGCAGAGCTCGTGCGCGCTGGAGCCCACCGCCTGCTTCCTGCTCCAGGAGAACCCCGCCGCCTACGCCAGCTACAGGTGAGTGCAGACATCCTCTACATTTTTGGTCAGGGCGGCGACGAGGCGCACTGGCGCTACTGGCAGCCCGGTAGTCATACTCTACATTCACAATCAACAACTTAATAGCGGATGCTTGATACTTCATGCGCGTGGATTTAGTTAAGTCTTCGAGTACACTCCATGCAAAAAATCGCGTCGTTCCGCTGCTGCGTTGTTGAAGGAAAACTCGACAAAAACTTTCGCATTTTTAATGACGATTGTTAATTTTCAACCATAATTTGTAGCATAATTGTATCTTGCTTGGGAACTTGGCTTTCTCGTTCTTTCCTGATGGGATACCTGCGCTCAGTATCGAGACGTTCATGGATTGCTCATGTTGGGTTTCAGCTTTAAACTTTTGTTCTTGTTTGTAGCAATCATGGCGGCGACGAGGCGCACTGGTGCTACTGGCAGTAGCCCGGCAGCCCCCAGGTGGCGCAGAGCCTTTGCCTGCGGGTGCCCACCGCCTGCTTCCCGCCCCAGGTGAACCACGCCGCCTACGCCAGCTACAGGTGAGTTCAGCCATCCACTACATTTTCGATCAGGGCGGTAACGAGATGCACTGGCACTACTGGCAGCAGCCCGGCAGTCAAATACTCTACATTCCAAATCAACAACTTGCTAGCGGATGCTTGCTACTTCGTGCAGTTCATTTAACAGCTACTATAATTGCAGGTCATTAATTTTTAACTTTATTTGGTAATTCAGGAATAAATATAAAAAATTATCTATTTTAACCTTTTCTTGCAAATTTAAACTGTTGTTTTTATGTTGCAGAACGACGGAGCCGACGGCCAACGACGCGCTGCAAGCGACAGAGGGTGGGTGGGAGCATCCTCAGGAGATGACGACTTTTCAATGAGTATTGTAAAGTCGACTTACAATACTCCATTGGAAAGTCCACATCATCCTGAGGATGCTCCGGTGTCGGTGAGTTGTGGTGCATGTGAGTGGTGGTGGCATTGCTTGCTTGGGAAATTGGCTTTCTCGTTCTTTTGTGATAGGAAACCTGCGCTCAGTAGCGAGACGTTCATGGGTTGCTATTGTTGGGTTTCAGCTCTAAACTTTTGTTATTGTTTGTAGCGATCATGGCGGTGACGAGGGGCACTGGTGCTACTGGCAGCAGCCCGGTAGCCCCCAGGCGGCGCAGAGCTCGTGCGCGCTGGAGCCCACCGCCTGCTTCCTGCTCCAGGAGAACCTCGCCGCCTACGCCAGCTACAGGTGAGTGCAGACATCCTCTACATTTTTGGTCAGGGCGGCGACGAGGCGCTACTGGCAGCCCGGCAGTCATACTCTACATTCACAATCAACAACTTAATAGCGGATGCTTGATACTTCATGCGCGTGGATTTAGTTAAGTCTTCGAGTACACTCCATGCAAAAAATCGCGTCGTTCCGCTGCTGCGTTGTTGAAGGAAAACTTGACAAAAACTTTCGCATTTTTAATGACGATTGTTAATTTTCAACCATAAATTGTAGCATAATTGTATCTTGCTTGGGAACTTGGCTTTCTCGTTCTTTCCTGATGGGATACCTGCGTTCAGTATCGAGACGTTCATGGATTGCTCATGTTGGGTTTCAGCTTTAAACTTTTGTTCTTGTTTGTAGCAATCATGGCGGCGACGAGGCGCACTGGTGCTACTGGCAGTAGCCCGGCAGCCCCCAGGTGGCGCAGAGCCTTTGCCTGCGGGTGCCCACCGCCTGCTTCCCGCCCCAGGTGAACCACGCCGCCTACGCCAGCTAAAGGTGAGTGCAGCCATCCACTACATTTTCGATCAGGGCGGTAACGAGATGCACTGGCACTACTGGCAGCAGCCTGGCAGTCAAATACTCTACATTCCAAATCAACAACTTGCTAGCGGATGCTTGCTACTTCGTGCAGTTCATTTAACAGCTACTATAATTGCAGGTCATTAATTTTTAACTTTATTTGGTAATTCAGGAATAAATATAACAAATTATCTATTTTAACCTTTTCTTGCAAATTTAAACTGTTGTTTTTATGTTGCAGAACGACGGAGCCGACGGCCAGCGACGCGCTGCAAGCGACAGAGGGTGGGTGGGAGCATCCTCAGGAGATGACGACTTTTCAATGAGTATTGTAAAGTCGACTTACAATACTCCATTGGAAAGTCCACATCATCCTGAGGATGCTCCGGTGTCGGTGAGTTGTGGTGCATGTGAGTGGTGGTGGCATTGCTTGCTTGGGAAATTGGCTTTCTCGTTCTTTTGTGATAGGAGACCTGCGCTCAGTAGCGAGACGTTCATGGGTTGCTATTGTTGGGTTTCAGCTCTAAACTATTGTTATTGTTTGTAGCGATCATGGCGGTGACGAGGGGCACTGGTGCTACTGGCAGCAGCCCGGCAGCCCCCAGGCGGCGCAGAGCTCGTGCGCGCTGGAGCCCACCGCCTGCTTCCTGCTCCAGGAGAACCCCGCCGCCTACGCCAGCTACAGGTGAGTGCAGACATCCTCTACATTTTTGGTCAGGGCGGCGACGAGGCGCACTGGCGCTACTGGCAGCCCGGTAGTCATACTCTACATTCACAATCAACAACTTAATAGCGGATGCTTGATACTTCATGCGCGTGGATTTAGTTAAGTCTTCGAGTACACTCCATGCAAAAAATCGCGTCGTTCCGCTGCTGCGTTGTTGAAGGAAAACTCGACAAAAACTTTCGCATTTTTAATGACGATTGTTAATTTTCAACCATAATTTGTAGCATAATTGTATCTTGCTTGGGAACTTGGCTTTCTCGTTCTTTCCTGATGGGATACCTGCGCTCAGTATCGAGACGTTCATGGATTGCTCATGTTGGGTTTCAGCTTTAAACTTTTGTTCTTGTTTGTAGCAATCATGGCGGCGACGAGGCGCACTGGTGCTACTGGCAGTAGCCCGGCAGCCCCCAGGTGGCGCAGAGCCTTTGCCTGCGGGTGCCCACCGCCTGCTTCCCGCCCCAGGTGAACCACGCCGCCTACGCCAGCTACAGGTGAGTTCAGCCATCCACTACATTTTCGATCAGGGCGGTAACGAGATGCACTGGCACTACTGGCAGCAGCCCGGCAGTCAAATACTCTACATTCCAAATCAACAACTTGCTAGCGGATGCTTGCTACTTCGTGCAGTTCATTTAACAGCTACTATAATTGCAGGTCATTAATTTTTAACTTTATTTGGTAATTCAGGAATAAATATAAAAAATTATCTATTTTAACCTTTTCTTGCAAATTTAAACTGTTGTTTTTATGTTGCAGAACGACGGAGCCGACGGCCAACGACGCGCTGCAAGCGACAGAGGGTGGGTGGGAGCATCCTCAGGAGATGACGACTTTTCAATGAGTATTGTAAAGTCGACTTACAATACTCCATTGGAAAGTCCACATCATCCTGAGGATGCTCCGGTGTCGGTGAGTTGTGGTGCATGTGAGTGGTGGTGGCATTGCTTGCTTGGGTTGGCTTTCTCGTTCTTTTGTGATAGGAGACCTGCGCTCAGTAGCGAGACGTTCATGGGTTGCTATTGTTGGGTTTCAGCTCTAAACTTTTGTTATTGTTTGTAGCGATCATGGCGGTGACGAGGGGCACTGGTGCTACTGGCAGCAGCCCGGTAGCCCCCAGGCGGCGCAGAGCTCGTGCGCGCTGGAGCCCACCGCCTGCTTCCTGCTCCAGGAGAACCTCGCCGCCTACGCCAGCTACAGGTGAGTGCAGACATCCTCTACATTTTTGGTCAGGGCGGCGACGAGGCGCTACTGGCAGCCCGGCAGTCATACTCTACATTCACAATCAACAACTTAATAGCGGATGCTTGATACTTCATGCGCGTGGATTTAGTTAAGCCCCCAGGTGGCGCAGAGCCTTTGCCTGCAGGTGCCCACCGCCTGCTTCCCGCCCCAGGTGAACCACGCCGCCTACGCCAGCTACAGGTGAGTGCAGCCATCCACTACATTTTCGATCAGGGCGGCAACGAGGTGCACTGGCACTACTGGCAGCAGCCCGGCAGTCAAATACTCTACATTCCAAATTAACAACTTGCTAGCGGATGCTTGCTACTTCGTGCAGTTCATTTAACAGCTACTATAATTGCAGGTCATTAATTTATAACCCTTCTCTGAGAGGAGATCTGCGCTCAGTAGTGAGCCGTTGATGGGTTGCTAATGAAAAATGATGATGAATTTTTAACTTTATTTGGTAATTCAGGAATAAATATAAAAAATTATCTATTTTAACCTTTTCTTGCAAATTTAAACTGTTGTTTTTATGTTGCAGAACGACGGAGCCGACGGCCAGCGACGCGCTGCAAGCGACAGAGGGTGGGTGGGAGCATCCTCAGGAGATGACGACTTTTCAATGAGTATTGTAAAGTCGACTTACAATACTCCATTGGAAAGTCCACATCATCCTGAGGATGCTCCGGTGTCGGTGAGTTGTGGTGCATGTGAGTGGTAGTGGCATTGCTTGCTTGGGAAATTGGCTTTCTCGTTCTTTTGTGATAGGAGACCTGCGCTCAGTAACGAGACGTTCATGGGTTGCTATTGTTGGGTTTCAGCTCTAAACTATTGTTATTGTTTGTAGCGATCATGGCGGTGACGAGGGGCACTGGTGCTACTGGCAGCAGCCCGGCAGCCCCCAGGCGGCGCAGAACTCGTGCGCGCTGGAGCCCACCGCCTGCTTCCTGCTCCAGGAGAACCCCGCCGCCTACGCCAGCTACAGGTGAGTGCAGACATCCTCTACATTTTTGGTCAGGGCGGCGACGAGGCGCACTGGCGCTACTGGCAGCCCGGCAGTCATACTCTACATTCACAATCAACAACTTAATAGCGGATGCTTGATACTTCATGCGCGTGGATTTAGTTAAGTCTTCGAGTACACCATGCAAAAAATCGCGTCGTTCCGCTGCTGCGTTGTTGAAGGAAAACTCGACAAAAACTTTCGCATTTTTAATGACGATTTAATTTTCAACCATAAATTGTAGCATAATTGTATCTTGCTTGGGAACTTGGCTTTCTCGTTCTTTCCTGATGGGATACCTGCGCTCAGTATCGAGACGTTCATGGATTGCTCATGTTGGGTTTCAGCTTTAAACTTTTGTTCTTGTTTGTAGCAATCATGGCGGCGACGAGGCGCACTGGTGCTACTGGCAGTAGCCCGGCAGCCCCCAGGTGGCGCAGAGCCTTTGCCTGCGGGTGCCCACCGCCTGCTTCCCGCCCCAGGTGAACCACGCCGCCTACGCCAGCTACAGGTGAGTGCAGCCATCCACTACATTTTCGATCAGGGCGGCAACGAGGTGCACTGGCACTACTGGCAGCAGCCCGGCAGTCAAATACTCTACATTCCAAATCAACAACTTGCTAGCGGATGCTTGCTACTTCGTGCAGTTCATTTAACAGCTACTATAATTGCAGGTCATTAATTTTTAACTTTATTTGGTAATTCAGGAATAAATATAACAAATTATCTATTTTAACCTTTTCTTGCAAATTTAAACTGTTGTTTTTATGTTGCAGAACGACGGAGCCGACGGCCAGCGACGCGCAGCAAGCGACAGAGGGTGGGTGGGAGCATCCTCAGGAGATGACGACTTTTCAATGAGTATTGTAAAGTCGACTTACAATACTCCATTGGAAAGTCCACATCATCCTGAGGATGCTCCGGTGTCGGTGAGTTGTGGTGCATGTGAGTGGTGGTGGCATTGCTTGCTTGGGAAATTGGCTTTCTCGTTCTTTTGTGATAGGAGACCTGCGCTCAGTAGCGAGACGTTCATGGGTTGCTATTGTTGGGTTTCAGCTCTAAACTATTGTTATTGTTTGTAGCGATCATGGCGGTGACGAGGGGCACTGGTGCTACTGGCAGCAGCCCGGCAGGCCCCAGGCGGCGCAGAGCTCGTGCGCGCTGGAGCCCACCGCCTGCTTCCTGCTCCAGGAGAACCCCGCCGCCTACGCCAGCTACAGGTGAGTGCAGACATCCTCTACATTTTTGGTCAGGGCGGCGACGAGGCGCACTGGCGCTACTGGCAGCCCGGCAGTCATAATTTACATTCACAATCAACAACTTAATAGCGGATGCTTGAATGCGCGTGGATTTAGTTAAGTCTTCGAGTACACTCCATGCAAAAAATCGCGTCGTTCCGCTGCTGCGTTGTTGAAGGAAAACTCGACAAAAACTTTCGCATTTTTAATGACGATTGTTAATTTTCAACCGTAAATTGTAGCATAATAGTATCTTGCTTGGGAACTTGGCTTTCTCGTTCTTTCCTGATGAGATACCTGCGCTCAGTATCGAGACGTTCATGGATTGCTCATGTTGGGTTTCAGCTTTAAACTTTTGTTCTTGTTTGTAGCAATCATGGCGGCGACGAGGCGCACTGGTGCTACTGGCAGTAGCCCGGCAGCCCCCAGGTGGCGCAGAGCCTTTGCCTGCGGGTGCCCACCGCCTGCTTCCCGCCCCAGGTGAACCACGCCGCCTACGCCAGCTACAGGTGAGTGCAGCCATCCACTACATTTTCGATCAGGGCGGCAACGAGATGCACTGGCACTGCTGGCAGCAGCCCGGCAGTCAAATACTCTACATTCCAAATCAACAACTTGCTAGCGGATGCTTGCTACTTCGTGCAGTTCATTTAACAGCTACTTTAATTGCAGGTCATTAATTTTTAACTTTATTTGGTAATTCAGGAATAAATATAAAAAATTATCTATTTTAACCTTTTCTTGCAAATTTAAACTGTTGTTTTTATGTTGCAGAACGACGGAGCCGACGGCCAGCGACGCGCTGCAAGCGACAGAGGGTGGGTGGGAGCATCCTCAGGAGATGACGACTTTTCAAAATAGTATTGTAAAGTCGACTTACAATACTCCATTGGAAAGTCCACATCATCCTGAGGATGCTCCGGTGTCGGTGAGTTGTGGTGCATGTGAGTGGTGGTGGCATTGCTTGCTTGGGAAATTGGCTTTCTCGTTCTTTTGTGATAGGAGACCTGCGCTCAGTAGCGAGACGTTCATGGGTTGCTATTGTTGGGTTTCAGCTCTAAACTATTGTTATTGTTTGTAGCGATCATGGCGGTGACGAGGGGCACTGGTGCTACTGGCAGCAGCCCGGCAGGCCCCAGGCGGCGCAGAGCTCGTGCGCGCTGGAGCCCACCGCCTGCTTCCTGCTCCAGGAGAACCCCGCCGCCTACGCCAGCTACAGGTGAGTGCAGACATCCTCTATCTACATTTTTGGTCAGGGCGGCGACGAGGCGCACTGGCGCTACTGGCAGCCCGGCAGTCATAATTTACATTCACAATCAACAACTTAATAGCGGATGCTTGATACTTCATGCGCGTGGATTTAGTTAAGTCTTCGAGTACACTCCATGCAAAAAATCGCGTCGTTCCGCTGCTGCGTTGTTGAAGGAAAACTCGACAAAAACTTTCGCATTTTTAATGACGATTGTTAATTTTCAACCATAATTTGTAGCATAATTGTATCTTGCTTGGGAACTTGGCTTTCTCGTTCTTTCCTGATGGGATACCTGCGCTCAGTATCGAGACGTTCATGGATTGCTCATGTTGGGTTTCAGCTTTAAACTTTTGTTCTTGTTTGTAGCAATCATGGCGGCGACGAGGCGCACTGGTGCTACTGGCAGTAGCCCGGCAGCCCCCAGGTGGCGCAGAGCCTTTGCCTGCGGGTGCCCACCGCCTGCTTCCCGCCCCAGGTGAACCACGCCGCCTACGCCAGCTACAGGTGAGTTCAGCCATCCACTACATTTTCGATCAGGGCGGTAACGAGATGCACTGGCACTACTGGCAGCAGCCCGGCAGTCAAATACTCTACATTCCAAATCAACAACTTGCTAGCGGATGCTTGCTACTTCGTGCAGTTCATTTAACAGCTACTATAATTGCAGGTCATTAATTTTTAACTTTATTTGGTAATTCAGGAATAAATATAAAAAATTATCTATTTTAACCTTTTCTTGCAAATTTAAACTGTTGTTTTTATGTTGCAGAACGACGGAGCCGACGGCCAACGACGCGCTGCAAGCGACAGAGGGTGGGTGGCAGCATCCTCAGGAGATGACGACTTTTTAATGAGTATTGTAAAGTCGACTTACAATACTCCATTGGAAAGTCCACATCATCCTGAGGATGCTCCGGTGTCGGTGAGTTGTGGTGCATGTGAGTGGTGGTGGCATTGCTTGCTTGGGAAATTGGCTTTCTCGTTCTTTTGTGATAGGAGACCTGCGCTCAGTAGCGAGACGTTCATGGGTTGCTATTGTTGGGTTTCAGCTCTAAACTATTGTTATTGTTTGTAGCGATCATGGCGGTGACGAGGGGCACTGGTGCTACTGGCAGCAGCCCGGCAGCCCCCAGGCGGCGCAGAGCTCGTGCGCGCTGGAGCCCACCGCCTGCTTCCTGCTCCAGGAGAACCCCGCCGCCTACGCCAGCTACAGGTGAGTGCAGACATCCTCTACATTTTTGGTCAGGGCGGCGACGAGGCGCACTGGCGCTACTGGCAGCCCGGCAGTCATACTCTACATTCACAATCAACAACTTAATAGCGGATGCTTGATACTTCATGCGCGTGGATTTAGTTAAGTCTTCGAGTACACTCCATGCAAAAAATCGCGTCGTTCCGCTGCTGCGTTGTTGAAGGAAAACTCGACAAAAACTTTCGCATTTTTAATGACGATTGTTAATTTTCAACCATAAATTGTAGCATAATTGTATCTTGCTTGGGAACTTGGCTTTCTCGTTCTTTCCTGATGGGATACCTGCGCTCAGTATCGAGACGTTCATGGATTGCTCATGTTGGGTTTCAGCTTTAAACTTTTGTTCTTGTTTGTAGCAATCATGGCGGCGACGAGGCGCACTGGTGCTACTGGCAGTAGCCCGGCAGCCCCCAGGTGGCGCAGAGCCTTTGCCTGCGGGTGCCCACCGCCTGCTTCCCGCCCCAGGTGAACCACGCCGCCTACGCCAGCTACAGGTGAGTTCAGCCATCCACCACATTTTCGATCAGGGCGGCAATGAGGTGCACTGGCACTGCTGGCAGCAGCCCGGCAGTCAAATACTCTACATTCCAAATCAACAATTTGCTAGCGGATGCTTGCTACTTCGTGCAGTGCATTTAACAGCTACTATAATTGCAGGTCGCCGGCTCGTTTCCGGCTGTCAAGCCAACAACAGTATACGCAAAGTGCTCCCAGTTTTAAATTAAATATCACAGTGAAAACTAAGTAACACAAGCCGTGTACCGCATTATTATCTGCACAGGAAAAAAACAACGCAAATACTATAAAAACATACAAAAGAAAAGAGGAGAAACATCGAAAAATTAAGAACAACAAAAGATACAAAGTGAGGTTAGTTAGATCTCATCACACATAGACACCTGACAGGCTGGCAGTGACATCTGACAGCTACGAACACGTCACCCAGTAGTACCAACTTAACGAGCAAATTACGTTTCAATACACGCTAAGTAAAACGTTTTTGTTTTTGCAACATGAGTACTACCGGAATGTCAGAGGATATGACTAGGTTGTTCCAGATGATGAAATCTGAACTCGACCAACAAACAGAAAAAATTACAAAGAGCGTGACTGAAAATATCATGCGCAATATAGAAGAAAAACTAAAACCTATTTGGGAAGACAATAAATATTTGAAAAATGAGGTACTAAGGTTGAATGAAAAAATAAAATATTTGGAAGACAAAAATAGAAGGAATAATTTGATACTACATGGCATAAAAGAAACAGAAAAAAATCATCAAGATTTATTCACTATAATAAAAGAAACTCTGGAAAACTTAGGAATAAACATCGATATCTACGAAATAGATAACTACTACAGATTGGGAAAGAAACAGTCACAAGATGAGAGAAAAGTAAGACCAATACTTATTTCTATGACGTCATTTCAAAAAAAGATAACAATACTGAAAAATAAGATGAAAATGCCTAAACAAACATATATTACTGAAGATTTTTCAAAAGAAACGATTGAAATGCGCAAGAACTTACAGGAAAAATTGAGGCAAGCAAAACAGAATGGAAAAGACGCCTTCATTCGAAACAATAAGATAGTCATAAAAGAAATACCAGACATAAAAAAAAGGAAGAGAGAAGCCTCAACGTCACCTTGCAACCTACAAATATCAGGACAATCCAGCGGTTCGAAAAATATTATTGCACCTCCTAAACTGCAAAGAGCAAATGCTTTTGAGTATATGAGAGCAAGATCTTCATCTCTGACTGAAAAGCCATTGCAAAAACATAAAGCATAGGAACTATTAGACACCGGTAACGAAATTGAAACGACTAATATAGGCAAGATACAAAGGAAAAATAACAAAAGCCCCAATACGGTTGGTCGCCGCGGGGTTATTGACCAAACCCCCCAAATTCCCATATTAACGGCGGAAAGTCAAACAAAAATAAAGATACAGAAAAAGAGACTAAACGTTGCAACACTAAATACTAGATCTTTAAAGTCAAAAGAATATTTAACAGAACTAGAACAAGCGTTGAAGAAAATTAACTGGGACATCCTTGGCTTAAGCGATGTGAGGAGATCATCAGAAAAAATTGAAGAACATGATGAACATATTTTATACTATAAAAACGAAATTCCAGGAATTTACGGAGTTGGTTTCATAGTAAAGAAGTATTTAAAAAACAACATAATAGAATTTAAAGGAGTGTCTGACAGAATAGCCATCTTAAACATTATGCTTCCTGGTCACAAGCAACCAACTTCAATCGTACAAATATATGCTCCTACAGAAGTAGCGAAAAAAGAAATTAAAAATGAATTTTATGAAAACCTTAATAAAACTATGGAGACTTTACACAATACCGTTATTGTGATGGGAGACTTCAACAGCCAAATCGGCCAAAGAGAAAAAAATGAAGATAAAATACTTGGACCCTATACAACTGGCAAAAGGAACGACAACGGACAAAGATTGATAAACTATGCGTTAGAAAATAACTTATACATTATGAATAGTTTTTATAAAAGAAAACATAAAAGAAAATGGACGTGGGAATCTCCTAATGGCCAAACAAGAAATGAAATAGATTTTATAATTACGAATAAACCAAAGCTCTTTTCAAATGTAGAAATTCTCAACAACTTTAATTATAATACTGATCACAGACTACTCCGAGGTCAGTTATACATAGTTGAGCCAAGAAAATCAAGAAAATATATACAAAATGCAAAACATCCAATTACACTACCGCTACCAAGTCAAATATTAGAATCTTTAAAAACTAAGTTAATACCAATAAATAGACTTCGAAAGATACAAGAAAAATACAATACTTTAGAAGAAGAATTAAAAGAAATTAATAAGAAACTAGAACGAGAAAAAACCATCAAAGACAGATTGGGATCTGAAGCAAGAAAATTAATCGAACAAAGAGCGCTCTTATTTAAAAACAGGAGTATCAATAAACATAATATAACTAAACTAAGTAAAGCAATAAATGTAGAAATAAGAAAATACAGACAAAAACTGAGAACAGAATTAATACAATTCCATATAACAAAATCAGGTGGAATCAAGAATGCATGGAAGGAACTGAAAGATAATACAAACTGGATTATTAACGTAACACATTGTAAAACTAAGAAACATAAATCAAAAAGGAACGAAATATTGGAAACTGCAACCGATTTGCGTCTTCGAGTACACTCCATGCAAAAAATCGCGTCGTTCCGCTGCTGCGTTGTTGAAGGAAAACTCGATAAAAACTTTCGCATTTTTAATGACAATTGTTAATTTTCAACCATAAATTGTAGCATAATTGTATCTTGCTTGGGAACTTGGCTTCCTCGTTCTTTTCTGATGGGAGACCTGCGCTCAGTAGCGAGACGTTCATGGGTTGCTAATGTTGGGTTTCAGCTCTAAGCTTTTGTTATTGTTTGTAGCGGTCATGGCGGTGACGAGGCGCACTGGTGCTACTGGCAGAAGCCCGGCAGCCCCCAGGAAGCGCAGAGCCCTTGCGTGCTTGTGCCCACCGCCTGCTTCGCGCCCCACGTGAACCAAACCGCCTACGCCAGCTACAGGTGAGTGCAGCCATCCGCTAAATTCTTGATCAGGGCGGCAACGACGTGCACTGGCACTAATGGTAGCAGCCCGGCAGTCAAATACTCTACATTCCAAATCAACAACTTGTTAGTGGATGCTTTCTACTTCATGCAGTTCGTTTAACAGCTACTATGATTGCAGGTCATTTACTTTTAACTTTATTAGGTAATTCAGGAATAAATATAACAAATAATCTATTTTAAACTTTTCTTGAAAATCTAAACTGTTGTTTTTATGTTGCAGATCAACGGAGCCGACGGCCAGGGACGCGCTACAAGCGACAGAGGGTGGGTGGGAGCATCCTCAGGAGATGACGACTTTTCAATGAGTATTGTAAAGTCGACTTAAAATACTCATTGGAAAGTCGACATCATCCTGAGGATGCTCCGGTTTCGGCCAGTTGAGGTGCATGTGAGTGGTGGAGCATGTGCGTTGTGGTGCATGTGAGTGGTGTTGGGATTGCTTGCTTGGGAAATTGGCTTTCTCGTTCTTTCCTGATAGGGGACCTGCGCTCAGTAGCGAGACGTTCATGGGTTGCCATTGTTGGGTTTCAGGTCTAAATCTTTTGTTATTGTTTGTAGCGATCATGGCGGTGACGAGGCGCACTGGTGCTACTGGCAGCCCCCAGGCGGCGCAGAGCCCGCGCGCGCTGGTGCCCACCGCCTGCTTCCTGCTCCAGGAGAACCCCGCCGCCTACGCCAGCTACAGGGGAGTGCAGACATCCTCTACATTTTTGGTCAGGGCGGTGACGAGGCGCACTGGCGCTACTGGCAGCAGCCCGGCAGTCATACTCTACACTCCTAATCAACAACTTACTAGCGGATGCTTGCTACTTCATGCGCGTGGATTTAGTTAAGTCTTCGAGTACACCTCATGCAAACAATCGCGTCGTTTCGCTGCTGCGTCGTTGAAGGAAAACTCGACAAAAACTTTCGCATTTTTAATGACGATTGGTAATTTTCAACCATAAATTGTAGCATAATTGTATCTTGCTTGGGAACATGGCTTCCTCGTTCTTTTCTGATGGGAGACCTGCGCTCAGTAGCGAGACGTTCATGGGTTGCTAATGTTGGGTTTCAGCTCTAAGCTTTTGTTATTGTTTGTAGCGATCATGGCGGTGACGAGGCGCACTGGTGCTACTGGCAGAAGCCCGGCAGCCCCCAGGAGGCGCAGAGCCCTTGCGTGCTTGTGCCCACCGTCTGCTTCGCGCCCCACGTGAACCAAACCGCCTACGCCAGCTACAGGTGAGTGCAGCCATCCGCTAAATTCTTGATCAGGGCGGCAACGACGTGCACTGGCACTAATGGCAGCAGCCCGGCAGTCAAATACTCTACATTCCAAATCAACAACTTGTTAGTGGATGCTTTCTACTTCATGCAGTTCGTTTAACAGCTACTATGATTGCAGGTCATTTACTTTTAATTTTATTAGGTAATTCAGGAATAAATATAACAAATAATCTGTTGAGGCCAACGGCTTGGCCAACGAGTCAAGGCCTGGAACACTAGGTATAGGGGCCCATCAGCTATAACCTGAGTCCAGGGTCGCTGCCCTAAGGGCCTTTCACCGCGGTCAGATTTGTTCTCAACGTAGTGGTGACTTAATGATGGTAGGGTTGCACTGACCTTCCTTGCAGCAGTCAATCCTTGTATAGGGCCTGAGATGGTATGATAGTGGTGTGGTATGTGGTGTATTGTGAGGTTAGGTAAGTGTAAGGTGAACCTCTCAGGCCACTAGCAGCAGCAGGCAGGCAGCCAGTTATGGCCTGCAGCTGTGGACGTTGGGCTGACGGAGCACTGTACACTTGGCTTGTCACTAGTAAGACCCCCTAGAGGTGGTCAGAGTCACTTTTTCACACACACTTCCGCCGAGCGAGTGGCGAGCAAAAGCCGGCGGGTTCCAAAAGTTCTTTTGTTACAAATAACAGTCTGTAATTCTGCTTATAGCTAGGTCGACACATAGACCGCTCGACGGCGCAACAAAACCGTAAAATAAACCAAATCTAGACACTTAAAAAGCAAAACGGTGCGCGCGACTTAGATTTTTTCGTGAATACGTGTTAGCTGTCAAAAACCAAAGGAACTTGCAAAAAACCACGCCCCAACTTTTCTTGAAAATCTAAACTGTTGTTTTTATGTTGCAGAACGACGGAGCCGACGGCCAGCGACGCGCTGCAAGCGACAGAGGGTGGGTGGGAGCATCCTCAGGAGATGACGACTTTTCAATGAGTATTGTAAAGTCGACTTACAATACTCCATTGGAAAGTCCACATCATCCTGAGGATGCTCCGGTGTCGGTGAGTTGTGGTGCATGTGAGTGGTAGTGGCATTGCTTGCTTGGGAAATTGGCTTTCTCGTTCTTTTGTGATAGGAGACCTGCGCTCAGTAGCGAGACGTTCATGGGTTGCTATTGTTGGGTTTCAGCTCTAAACTATTGTTATTGTTTGTAGCGATCATGGCGGTGACGAGGGGCACTGGTGCTACTGGCAGCAGCCCGGCAGCCCCCAGGCGGCGCAGAACTCGTGCGCGCTGGAGCCCACCGCCTGCTTCCTGCTCCAGGAGAACCCCGCCGCCTACGCCAGCTACAGGTGAGTGCAGACATCCTCTACATTTTTGGTCAGGGCGGCGACGAGGCGCACTGGCGCTACTGGCAGCCCGGCAGTCATACTCTACATTCACAATCAACAACTTAATAGCGGATGCTTGATACTTCATGCGCGTGGATTTAGTTAAGTCTTCGAGTACACCATGCAAAAAATCGCGTCGTTCCGCTGCTGCGTTGTTGAAGGAAAACTCGACAAAAACTTTCGCATTTTTAATGACGATTTAATTTTCAACCATAAATTGTAGCATAATTGTATCTTGCTTGGGAACTTGGCTTTCTCGTTCTTTCCTGATGGGATACCTGCGCTCAGTATTGAGACGTTCATGGATTGCTCATGTTGGGTTTCAGCTTTAAACTTTTGTTCTTGTTTGTAGCAATCATGGCGGCGACGAGGCGCACTGGTGCTACTGGCAGTAGCCCGGCAGCCCCCAGGTGGCGCAGAGCCTTTGCCTGCGGGTGCCCACCGCCTGCTTCCCGCCCCAGGTGAACCACGCCGCCTACGCCAGCTACAGGTGAGTGCAGCCATCCACTACATTTTCGATCAGGGCGGCAACGAGATGCACTGGCACTGCTGGCAGCAGCCCGGCAGTCAAATACTCTACATTCCAAATCAACAACTTGCTAGCGGATGCTTGCTACTTCGTGCAGTTCATTTAACAGCTACTTTAATTGCAGGTCATTAATTTTTAACTTTATTTGGTAATTCAGGAATAAATATAAAAAATTATCTATTTTAACCTTTTCTTGCAAATTTAAACTGTTGTTTTTATGTTGCAGAACGACGGAGCCGACGGCCAGCGACGCGCTGCAAGCGACAGAGGGTGGGTGGGAGCATCCTCAGGAGATGACGACTTTTCAAAATAGTATTGTAAAGTCGACTTACAATACTCCATTGGAAAGTCCACATCATCCTGAGGATGCTCCGGTGTCGGTGAGTTGTGGTGCATGTGAGTGGTGGTGGCATTGCTTGCTTGGGAAATTGGCTTTCTCGTTCTTTTGTGATAGGAGACCTGCGCTCAGTAGCGAGACGTTCATGGGTTGCTATTGTTGGGTTTCAGCTCTAAACTATTGTTATTGTTTGTAGCGATCATGGCGGTGACGAGGGGCACTGGTGCTACTGGCAGCAGCCCGGCAGCCCCCAGGCGGCGCAGAGTTCGTGCGCGCTGGAGCCCACCGCCTGCTTCCTGCTCCAGGAGAACCCCGCCGCCTACGCCAGCTACAGGTGAGTGCAGACATCCTCTACATTTTTGGTCAGGGCGGCGACGAGGCGCACTGGCGCTACTGGCAGCCCGGCAGTCATACTCTACATTCACAATCAACAACTTAATAGCGGATGCTTGATACTTCATGCGCGTGGATTTAGTTAAGTCTTCGAGTACACTCCATGCAAAAAATCGCGTCGTTCCGCTGCTGCGTTGTTGAAGGAAAACTCGACAAAAACTTTCGCATTTTTAATGACGATTGTTAATTTTCAACCGTAAATTGTAGCAAAATAGTATCTTGCTTGGGAACTTGGCTTTCTCGTTCTTTCCTGATGAGATACCTGCGCTCAGTATCGAGACGTTCATGGATTGCTCATGTTGGGTTTCAGCTTTAAACTTTTGTTCTTGTTTGTAGCAATCATGGCGGCGACGAGGCGCACTGGTGCTACTGGCAGTAGCCCGGCAGCCCCCAGGTGGCGCAGAGCCTTTGCCTGCAGGTGCCCACCGCCTGCTTCCCGCCCCAGGTGAACCACGCCGCCTACGCCAGCTACAGGTGAGTTCAGCCATCCACCACATTTTCGATCAGGGCGGCAATGAGGTGCACTGGCACTGCTGGCAGCAGCCCGGCAGTCAAATACTCTACATTCCAAATCAACAACTTGCTAGCGGATGCTTGCTACTTCGTGCAGTGCATTTAACAGCTACTATAATTGCAGGTCATTAATTTTTAACTTTATTTGGTAATTCAGGAATAAATATAACAAATTATCTATTTTAACCTTTTCTTGCAAATTTAAACTGTTGTTTTTATGTTGCAGAACGACGGAGCCGACGGCCAGCGACGCGCTTCAAGCGACAGAGGGTGGGTGGGAGCATCCTCAGGAGATGACGACTTTTCAATGAGTATTGTAAAGTCGACTTACAATACTCCATTGGAAAGTCCACATCATCCTGAAGATGCTCCGGTGTCGGTGAGTTGTGGTGCATGTGAGTGGTGGTGGCATTGCTTGCTTGGGAAATTGGCTTTCTCGTTCTTTTGTGATAGGAGACCTGCGCTCAGTAGCGAGACGTTCATGGGTTGCTATTGTTGGGTTTCAGCTCTAAACTATTGTTATTGTTTGTAGCGATCATGGCGGTGACGAGGGGCACTGGTGCTACTGGCAGCAGCCCGGCAGCCCCCAGGCGGCGCAGAGCTCGTGCGCGCTGGAGCCCACCGCCTGCTTCCTGCTCCAGGAGAACCCCGCCGCCTACGCCAGCTACAGGTGAGTGCAGACATCCTCTACATTTTTGGTCAGGGCGGCGACGAGGCGCACTGGCGCTACTGGCAGCCCGGCAGTCATACTCTACATTCACAATCAACAACTTAATAGCGGATGCTTGATACTACATGCGCGTGGATTTAGTTAAGTCTTCGAGTACACTCCATGCAAAAAATCGCGTCGTTCCGCTGCTGCGTTGTTGAAGGAAAACTCGATAAAAACTTTCGCATTTTTAATGACAATTGTTAATTTTCAACCATAAATTGTAGCATAATTGTATCTTGCTTGGGAACTTGGCTTCCTCGTTATTTTCTGATGGGAGACCTGCGCTCAGTAGCGAGACGTTCATGGGTTGCTAATGTTGGGTTTCAGCTCTAAGCTTTTGTTATTGTTTGTAGCGGTCATGGCGGTGACGAGGCGCACTGGTGCTACTGGCAGAAGCCCGGCAGCCCCCAGGAAGCGCAGAGCCCTTGCGTGCTTGTGCCCACCGCCTGCTTCGCGCCCCACGTGAACCAAACCGCCTACGCCAGCTACAGGTGAGTGCAGCCATCCGCTAAATTCTTGATCAGGGCGGCAACGACGTACACTGGCACTAATGGTAGCAGCCCGGCAGTCAAATACTCTACATTCCAAATCAACAACTTGTTAGTGGATGCTTTCTACTTCATGCAGTTCGTTTAACAGCTACTATGATTGCAGGTCATTTACTTTTAACTTTATTAGGTAATTCAGGAATAAATATAACAAATAATCTATTTTAAACTTTTCTTGAAAATCTAAACTGTTGTTTTTATGTTGCAGATCAACGGAGCCGACGGCCAGGGACGCGCTACAAGCGACAGAGGGTGGGTGGGAGCATCCTCAGGAGATGACGACTTTTCAATGAGTATTGTAAAGTCGACTTAAAATACTCATTGGAAAGTCGACATCATCCTGAGGATGCTCCGGTTTCGGCCAGTTGAGGTGCATGTGAGTGGTGGAGCATGTGCGTTGTGGTGCATGTGAGTGGTGTTGGGATTGCTTGCTTGGGAAATTGGCTTTCTCGTTCTTTCCTGATAGGGGACCTGCGCTCAGTAGCGAGACGTTCATGGGTTGCCATTGTTGGGTTTCAGCTCTAAAACTTTTGTTATTGTTTGTAGCGATCATGGCGGTGACGAGGCGCACTGGTGCTACTGGCAGCCCCCAGGCGGCGCAGAGCCCGCGCGCGCTGGTGCCCACCGCCTGCTTCCTGCTCCAGGAGAACCCCGCCGCCTACGCCAGCTACAGGGGAGTGCAGACATCCTCTACATTTTTGGTCAGGGCGGTGACGAGGCGCACTGGCGCTACTGGCAGCAGCCCGGCAGTCATACTCTACACACCTAATCAACAACTTACTAGCGGATGCTTGCTACTTCATGCGCGTGGATTTAGTTAAGTCTTCGAGTACACCTCATGCAAACAATCGCGTCGTTTCGCTGCTGCGTCGTTGAAGGAAAACTCGACAAAAACTTTCGCATTTTTAATGACGATTGGTAATTTTCAACCATAAATTGTAGCATAATTGTATCTTGCTTGGGAACTTGGCTTCCTCGTTCTTTTCTGATGGGAGACTTGCGCTCAGTAGCGAGACGTTCATGGGTTGCTAATGTTGGGTTTCAGCTCTAAGCTTTTGTTATTGTTTGTAGCGATCATGGCGGTGACGAGGCGCACTGGTGCTACTGGCAGAAGCCCGGCAGCCCCCAGGAGGCGCAGAGCCCTTGCGTGCTTGTTCCCACCGTCTGCTTCGCGCCCCACGTGAACCAAACCGCCTACGCCAGCTACAGGTGAGTGCAGCCATCCGCTAAATTCTTGATCAGGGCGGCAACGACGTGCACTGGCACTAATGGCAGCAGCCCGGCAGTCAAATACTCTACATTCCAAATCAACAACTTGTTAGTGGATGCTTTCTACTTCATGCAGTTCGTTTAACAGCTACTATGATTGCAGGTCATTTACTTTTAATTTTATTAGGTAATTCAGGAATAAATATAACAAATAATCTGTTGAGGCCAACGGCTTGGCCAACGAGTCAAGGCCTGGAACACTAGGTATAGGGGCCCATCAGCTATAACCTGAGTCCAGGGTCGCTGCCCTAAGGGCCTTTCACCGCGGTCAGATTTGTTCTCAACGTAGTGGTGACTTAATGATGGTAGGGTTGCACTGACCTTCCTTGCAGCAGTCAATCCTTGTATAGGGCCTGAGATGGTATGATAGTGGTGTGGTATGTGGTGTATTGTGAGGTTAGGTAAGTGTAAGGTGAACCTCTCAGGCCACTAGCAGCAGCAGGCAGGCAGCCAGTTATGGCCTGCAGCTGTGGACGTTGGGCTGACGGAGCACTGTACACTTGGCTTGTCACTAGTAAGACCCCCTAGAGGTGGTCAGAGTCACTTTTTCACACACACTTCCGCCGAGCGAGTGGCGAGCAAAAGCCGGCGGGTTCCAAAAGTTCTTTTGTTACAAATAACAGTCTGTAATTCTGCTTATAGCTAGGTCGACACATAGACCGCTCGACGGCGCAACAAAACCGTAAAATAAACCAAATCTAGACACTTAAAAAGCAAAACGGTGCGCGCGACTTAGATTTTTTCGTGAATACGTGTTAGCTGTCAAAAACCAAAGGAACTTGCAAAAAACCACGCCCCAAAACGGCGGCAAGTTTAAAACTCGCATCTGTCAACTTCATTGCGAGCCAAAGAGATTGCCAGCGTCGCGACCATGGAACTAGGAATTATGGACAGGTACATGGCGCGAACAATCCCCCCGCCTGTGGTCGTAAGGATTTACGTCCACTTACTAGTAAATAGGTAAACGTGATAAGGAGCAAACGGCTCGCTGCAAGACAGAGCCTCCGACCATTACCTCGGCAACCCTGGGAACCCCATCAGACCCGTAGATCAGCTTAAGAATGCGCCCACGGCGCCAGTATAAAGGCAACGAATTAGGTTCCTTAATCAGCACTAGGTCACCAACTTTGGGTGGATCAGATTTGTCAGCCCACTTAACCCGCTGCTGCAAGAGATGCAAATACTCTAGTGACCAACGGTGCCAAAAACTCTGAGTCATCTGTTGCAGCAGCTCAAACCGGGACAAACGTGAGACCTTCACGTCCCTGAAGGGGTATTCGGGTAGAGCGTTAAGGGGCTGACCAATCAGAAAATGACCGGGAGTTAAGACCTCCAGGTCATTTGGGTCAGATGAGAGGGGACAGAGTGGCCGAGAATTGAGTACAGCCTCAATTTTGCAAAACCCGGTGGCGAGTTCTTCAAAGGTTAAAACAGTTTCGCCTATAACGCGCCGGAGATGAGTCTTGGCCACCTTAACCACAGCTTCGAATATTCCACCCCAATGAGGGCAAGCTGGGGGGTCAAACTTCCAGGTTACCCCCATCTTGGACAATGCTGTACTTAATCTAATCTTATTGCTAGACAGGAATTCGACAATTTCTTTTAAATATCTATCAGTGCCCTTATAATTGGTGCCGCAATCAGTGCGAATCAGGTCAGGCAATCCTCGACGAGAGACAAATCTACCTAGCGTGGCTACAAAGGCTTCAGTGCTTAAGGCACTCACAAGTTCTAAATGTACCGCCTTGGTAGCGAGACATACAAAAACGCAGAGGTAGGCCTTGAGCGATTTGGCGTTGCGGAGGTTAGAGCTCTTGATGGCAAACGGGCCAGCAAAATCAGTGCCAACCCCAGCAAAGGGTCGAGTGGCTAGAACGCGGTCGGAGGGCAGATCACCCATCACCGGCTGTGAAGTATTAGCCTTCAAGCGGTAACACGGAATGCATCTGAAAGTGACGTTCCGGATGGTGCGTCTCCCTGCCAGAATCCAAAACTCGCGCTGTAAAATAGCCGAGAGTGCATTACAACCAGCGTGGGCATTTTCAAGATGGTAGTGTGTCACTAGCAATTTGACAAAGGTGCCGTCCTTAGGTAGCAAAAGGGGGTGGCGAGCACCATAGGGCAGATTGGAATTCTTGAGGCGTCCTCCAACGCGTAGCATTCCGTTATTGTCCAAAAAAGGGCTTAGGCGAGCAAGGGGGCCCTTCAAAACTAAACCTCTCTTTAGGGTGTCAATCACGGATGAAAAATGCTCCACCTGAACCACACGCACCCAGTAGTTCCGGGCGTCTTGGCGTTCAAGAGGGGAAAGCACAGGACTCAAATTTTTATTTTCTGAATTCCGCCCATTATGGATAAAACGTCGAATCCAACCGGTAACACCAATTAGTTTATCAAGGGAACTGTAACGGTTCAAAAGAAAGTTCAAGTCGGGGATCTGTTTATCCTCAACCACTCCGACTCTTAAGCCCGGCAATACTTCGGGAGCGGAAAACCTATTTTGAGGCCAAGTCGTCTCGGATTGGGATAGCCAACTTGGATCCCACCAAAGGTGATGGTGGACCAGTGAAGAGGCCTCACAGCCGCGGGAGGCGCAATCGGCCGGGTTCAGTTCTCCGGGTACGTGTCTCCAAATCACCGGTACTGCAGAGCTCTGAATTTGGGAGACCCGATTCGCAACAAAGACCTCTAAGTTGTGAGGCGCGGCTCGTAGCCAGCAAAGGACAATCTCACTGTCCGTCCAAGCATAAACGTCGGTCAGATCGACCGCAGATGCCAAAGAGGAGCGGACGTGGTTCAAGAGGCGTACCAGAAGGGCGGCGCCAGACAATTCTAATTTCGGGATAGTTAACCGTGACCGAATAGGGGCCACCTTGCTTTTTGCCAAGACGAGATGCGTCGCGACCACACCGGCGACATCGACAGTCCTCAAATATACCACGGCGGCGTATCCTCGTTCGGAGGCGTCGCAAAACCCGTGGAGACTGGCATGACACCTTCCTGTTGGTAGGAAGCGTCGAGGCATGGAAATTCGGTTAACTTCAGGAAGTGAAGACACAAGGGAGTTCCACTCCTTCAATAACTTCCCAGGGAGTGGTTCGTCCCAACCGAGTTCAGCAATCCAAAGCTTCTGGAGGAAACATTTAGCCAAAAATATTACGGGAGTGATCCATCTATTGGGATCGAAGGTGCGAGCAACCGTAGACAATACGGAACGCTTAGTCCAGACCTTAGGAGGTGGGTCTAATTTGACCCGGTAGGTGAAAACGTCTTGGACGGGCTGGTACTGTATTCCAAGGACCGTCAGCAAATTGGGATTTTCGGGATTTTCAAAAATATGAGGATCCTGCTGATCCTTTCCCGGAAGATCCTTCAAGACGTGAGGGGAGTTGGACAGCCACTTGCCCAACTCATAACCTCCGGACTTCAGTATTGCAATCAATTCATCGCGAAGAGTCAGAGCTTCCTCAACGCTCGAGGCTCCCGTGCAAATATCGTCCATATAGACTGACGATTCCAAGGTGGCTGATGCGCGAGGGTAATTCAGTCGCTCCCGGTTAGCTAGTTCTAACAAGGTCCTGATAGCAATATAGGGGCTTGACTTGAGTCCATAGGTCGTGGTGTTCAATTCAAAGACACGCATTGGCTCATTAGGATTTTCGCGCCACAGAATCATTTGGTATCTCCGATCATCGCGATGTACCATCGACTGTCTAAACATCATCTTGATGTCAGCTACGAAAACAATTTGATGCCGGCGGAAATGCGTGAGGATATCGGAGATATCCTTGATCAGCTTAGGACCGGAGTGCAAGCATTGGTTCAATGTCACCCCGTTGGATGTGGCCGCGGAGCCGTCAAAAACCACTCGAATCTTCCCCCCAGGGGTCTTCAAGACGGCATGGTGGGGTAAGAAGTAGTGCTCGTGTGCGCGCCAATCAAAATTGGATGGTGACATATGCCCCAGGCCCTCGTACTCGCGCATAAATTCAACGTACTTGGAGCGGAAGGTGGAGTCGCGCCGCATGCGCCGTTCCATAGACAAGAGCCTCTTTTCCGCCAAGGCCCGCGATTGACCAAGCGGGGGGCGAGAAGCGAGAAAGGGCAAGCGAGTTACAAATCACCCATCAACACGGTGGCCTGTGTTGTTTTGATAAAACAACTCACATTCAAGGTCAAGAGGGTCAACTCGTGCGGCATGCGGCGGCTCCTCAACTTCCCAAAAGCGCTGGACCATGTCCGACAGCGTCAAGCCGGCTGCTTGCAATTGGTCCAGCACCGGTAGGTCCGAAGACCATAGCACGGGTCCAAAAAAGCTAGAACCGAATATAGTGGACATGGCACATAGGCCATCCTTCTGCAAAACCCTAATTTCCCCTGACAAGACCAGGCCCAACACGTCGGAACCCAACAAAAGGTCCGTAGGACCGGGTTCAGTCCAGTGGGGGTCAGCTGGGTTTAGGCCTGATGCACAGGACACCGCAGCGTCAGTTATTCGGACCTGCGGTAGGGGACCTAAGATATTGTCAAGGACTGACACCTTGACCAAGACCCTAAGATTGCCCGTAACGGGGCCAAACATTAATTCCGCTTCCCCGTTAGGAGTCGAGGGCTCTATACCCCCGATACCTATCACCCGTCCTGTTCGAGGACTCCAAGGGAGCCCTAGCTCACCCACCAAACGAGAAGAAGCAATACAGCGCTGTGAACCCGAATCCAAAAGGGCGCGAACGATTAAAAATTCACCCTTCGGGTTGAATACCTTCACTGAGACAGTCGGCAAAAGAATGGTCTGACAGACGGACTGCCGGAGATTCAAGGTCTCAGGAGAAGTTGCTGTGGTGGGGGCTAGGGCGGCAACTACCTATTGGTGATCGTCCTCATCAAACCGGTCCTCTGACCGGGGAATCTCATATTGAGACTCAGGGGGGACCTCCAAAGGTGAGGGGGACGGACCTCCATTTGGGTAAACCCATGCGTCATCTCGTGGCGGCAGCACGGGCCTAGTCATACGGGCTGAGGTCGGTAGGACGTAGTAAGGCTGTCGACCCGCTCGAGGTGGGCGGCGTTCGAGGCGTGGCCACTCATGAAGCGGAGGTGAATAGCGGGCAGACTGAACCGTAGACGGAGCCGCCACAAATCTGCCATCAGAACGTCGAGGGGGGTTGGCGCCCCCCTCACGGGGGGTGAAGCCCCCATAGGCGGGGTCGAAATCCGGACGCGTCGGGATTCATGGCCCTGATCAGGAGACCGACGCAAGTAATCCGGGGAGCGATCGGTAAGAGCGCCCCCGCCCGTGCGGGGCGCGCCCTCACTCTCCACCCGGCGGCCAACCCCATTCTTGTTGGCGCACAAAATCTCCAGGTGGTTACCCCTACAAATTGGGCATGGCCGTCGCTGTTGGCAGTCCCGTTGCATGTGAGCTTCCAGACAGCTATAGCACCAGTGGCGGTCTCTTGCAATGCCCCTCCGATCCTTGATCCGCTTAGAGAGAAACTGGGGGCAAGAAAGCACCCGGTGGCCTGGACGCCTGCAATAGTTACAGGGGGCGGGTTCAGTGGCAGCAAGTCCAGTGTAAACGGGCATTGGTCTCCGGTCGGAGGCCCTTTTACCAGGGACGCCAGTGTGACCCTTTTCCTTCCTCAGCTGGGCAGGCCGCTCTGGGGTCCTTGAAGGACCAGCAATACCAGAGTTATCAGCCTGCCGGCACTCTTCCTCAAGGAACTTTAAAAGGTCCGAAAAGGGGGGCAGGTAGCTGGCCCCGTCCCCACCATACCTTTGCTCAAAACGCAGTTTCAACTCGGGAGGTAGGCGGGACAACACAATGTGTAATAAAAGGCAGGACCACTGGTCCACGGGAAGCTCTAAACGCTTAAGAGCGTTGCAGGCTACAATCAGTGGATTTAAG
The DNA here is from genome assembly GCA_029955525.1 of Oeneis ivallda. Taxonomy (NCBI): domain Eukaryota; kingdom Metazoa; phylum Arthropoda; class Insecta; order Lepidoptera; family Nymphalidae; genus Oeneis; species Oeneis ivallda. The sequence continues at coordinate 10,156,627 of JARPMR010000022.1, forward strand.
AGCGATTCTCTTAAATGGGACACCCCAGAGACACGTGGCAGCGCTAGAATTTGTGCCACGTGTGTGTCTGCTAACCGGCGCACGTTGGCATACCGCCGAGTCAGTAGTTCCCGCGCGGTGGTATAACTCTCCTCGGAGAGGTCTAGGTGGCTAACTAAACCCAGAGCCTCTCCCTGCAGGGAAGAGAGTAGATAGGCCAGTTTCTGGCAGGGAGACAGGTCCCTTCTCGCGTCCACCAGGCTATCAAAGAGGCTGAGAAAGCCTAGCCACTCGCTCAGGTTGCCAGAAAAGTGGGGCAAGTTTATTGTTGGCAACTTGCCCTGTAACGCAGGCTGCGTGGTGGGTCTGGTGGGAGACTCAAGAATAGAGCTCATTCTCGCCTCCTTCTTGAGCCTCGCGGCCTCCTCCACCAGACCGTCTGTCAGCTCAAAAAACTGTTCGTAGTCCCGCACTGAGGACTCCAGCGATTCCGGAGGTAGCTCCAATGCCATGAGGTCTCGGAAGGCCTCTTCGACGACCGCCTGCCTGGTCCGCACCTGCTCGCACCGCTGGAGCAGTGCGGATGCCCGGTCCACCCGGCCTACCAAGGCGTTGGCTGTAGCAGCCCAACGCAGCTCTGATTGAATTTGCACGCTCAATTTTTTGTGGGCTGACATCTTAGGTAGGTACAAAACAACTTAGATAAAGGTAGTTACAACAAATAGATAACAAAATCAAAACAAAGTTATTTGTTACAAGTTATGTTTCAACTTCAACCAAACAAATTAATAATCAAACAAGAATTACCCACTTTAAACACAAACAAATTACTACTTAAATACTATTTATTAATTAGAATTATTTACTTTAAACACATCAAACAAACTACTCTGTTACCTAACCACGAGGGGTTTTAGTAAACAAACAAAGTATTTGTTGGTTAAAAGTTCCAAAAGATACAAATTAAGCTATCAATAATTTATGTTAAGTCAATCAATAACGTAAATTAAGATAAAAGAAAAATTAAGTTTTTAATTACCCGTACTAAGCCACTAGACTCATACTAGGCACTGCAAATTACAAATTGGTTGGTTGAGAACCTACAATTATCAAATTATATTAATATTAAGTTTATTTATTACAATCTACATCTAACTGTTGGCCAGTTACGGGCCACAAACAACAATTAGATACTATTAATTATTAATCAACAAAAATTAACAAAACAAAATCTCAATAATTGCAATCATTATACAGGCCTACATGTGACAAGGTAGGCCACGTACTAGCAACTCAATAAGCCTGTGTATTAACAAGTTATAAATCAATAAGTTTACAATTAATGAGTTAACCCTAGAACGGCCAAGTTAAGTCACAGTAATGCCAAATCTGTCCGCGGAATCAATTTAACCGCGCTCTGCTTACCAAATGTTGAGGCCAACGGCTTGGCCAACGAGTCAAGGCCTGGAACACTAGGTATAGGGGCCCATCAGCTATAACCTGAGTCCAGGGTCGCTGCCCTAAGGGCCTTTCACCGCGGTCAGATTTGTTCTCAACGTAGTGGTGACTTAATGATGGTAGGGTTGCACTGACCTTCCTTGCAGCAGTCAATCCTTGTATAGGGCCTGAGATGGTATGATAGTGGTGTGGTATGTGGTGTATTGTGAGGTTAGGTAAGTGTAAGGTGAACCTCTCAGGCCACTAGCAGCAGCAGGCAGGCAGCCAGTTATGGCCTGCAGCTGTGGACGTTGGGCTGACGGAGCACTGTACACTTGGCTTGTCACTAGTAAGACCCCCTAGAGGTGGTCAGTCACTTTTTCACACACACTTCCGCCGAGCGAGTGGCGAGCAAAAGCCGGCGGGTTCCAAAAGTTCTTTTGTTACAAATAACAGTCTGTAATTCTGCTTATAGCTAGGTCGACACATAGACCGCTCGACGGCGCAACAAAACCGTAAAATAAACCAAATCTAGACACTTAAAAAGCAAAACGGTGCGCGCGACTTAGATTTTTTCGTGAATACGTGTTAGCTGTCAAAAACCAAAGGAACTTGCAAAAAACCACGCCCCAACTTTTCTTGAAAATCTAAACTGTTGTTTTTATGTTGCAGATCAACGGAGCCGACGGCCCGGGACGCGCTACAAGCGACAGAGGGTGGGTGGGAGCATCCTCAGGAGATGACGACTTTTCAATGAGTATTGTAAAGTCGACTTACAATACTCATTGGAAAGTCGACATCATCCTGAGGATGCTCCGGTTTCGGCGAGTTGAGGTGCATGTGAGTGGTGGAGCATGTGCGTTGTGGTGCATGTGAGTGGTGTTGGGATTGCTTGCTTGGGAAATTGGCTTTCTCGTTCTTTTCTGATAGGGGACCTGCGCTCAGTAGCGAGACTTTCATGGGTTGCCATTGTTGGGTTTCAGCTCTAAAACTTTTGTTATTGTTTGTAGCGATCATGGCGGTGACGAGGCGCAATGGTGCTACTGGCAGCAGCCCGGCAGCCCCCAGGCGGCGCAGAGCCCGTGCGCGCTGGTGCCCACCGCCTGCTTCCTGCTCCAGGAGAACTCCGCCGCCTACGCCAGCTACAGGTGAGTGCAGACATCCTTTACATTTTTGGTCAGGGCGGTGACGAGGCGCACTGGCGCTACTGGATAGCAGCCTGGCAGTCATACTCTACATTCCAAAGCAACAACTTACTAGCTGATGCTTGCTACTTACTTCATGTGCGTGGATTTAGTTGTCTTCGAGTACACCCCAATGCAAAAAATCGCGTCGTTTCGCTGCTGCGTCGTTGAAGGAAAACTCGTCAAAAACTTTCGCATTTTTAATGACAATTGTTAATTTTCAACCATAAATTGTAGCATAATTGTATCTTGCTTGGGAACTTGGCTTCCTCGTTATTTTCTGATGGGAGACCTGCGCTCAGTAGCGAGACGTTCATGGGTTGCTAATGTTGGGTTTCAGCTCTAAGCTTTTGTTATTGTTTGTAGCGGTCATGGCGGTGACGAGGCGCACTGGTGCTACTGGCAGAAGCCCGGCAGCCCCCAGGAAGCGCAGAGCCCTTGCGTGCTTGTGCCCACCGCCTGCTTCGCGCCCCACGTGAACCAAACCGCCTACGCCAGCTACAGGTGAGTGCAGCCATCCGCTAAATTCTTGATCAGGGCGGCAACGACGTGCACTGGCACTAATGGTAGCAGCCCGGCAGTCAAATACTCTACATTCCAAATCAACAACTTGTTAGTGGATGCTTTCTACTTCATGCAGTTCGTTTAACAGCTACTATGATTGCAGGTCATTTACTTTTAACTTTATTAGGTAATTCAGGAATAAATATAACAAATAATCTATTTTAAACTTTTCTTGAAAATCTAAACTGTTGTTTTTATGTTGCAGATCAACGGAGCCGACGGCCAGGGACGCGCTACAAGCGACAGAGGGTGGGTGGGAGCATCCTCAGGAGATGACGACTTTTCAATGAGTATTGTAAAGTCGACTTAAAATACTCATTGGAAAGTCGACATCATCCTGAGGATGCTCCGGTTTCGGCCAGTTGAGGTGCATGTGAGTGGTGGAGCATGTGCGTTGTGGTGCATGTGAGTGGTGTTGGGATTGCTTGCTTGGGAAATTGGCTTTCTCGTTCTTTCCTGATAGGGGACCTGCGCTCAGTAGCGAGACGTTCATGGGTTGCCATTGTTGGGTTTCAGCTCTAAAACTTTTGTTATTGTTTGTAGCGATCATGGCGGTGACGAGGCGCACTGGTGCTACTGGCAGCCCCCAGGCGGCGCAGAGCCCGCGCGCGCTGGTGCCCACCGCCTGCTTCCTGCTCCAGGAGAACCCCGCCGCCTACGCCAGCTACAGGGGAGTGCAGACATCCTCTACATTTTTGGTCAGGGCGGTGACGAGGCGCACTGGCGCTACTGGCAGCAGCCCGGCAGTCATACTCTACACTCCTAATCAACAACTTACTAGCGGATGCTTGCTACTTCATGCGCGTGGATTTAGTTAAGTCTTCGAGTACACCTCATGCAAACAATCGCGTCGTTTCGCTGCTGCGTCGTTGAAGGAAAACTCGACAAAAACTTTCGCATTTTTAATGACGATTGGTAATTTTCAACCATAAATTGTAGCATAATTGTATCTTGCTTGGGAACTTGGCTTCCTCGTTCTTTTCTGATGGGAGACCTGCGCTCAGTAGCGAGACGTTCATGGGTTGCTAATGTTGGGTTTCAGCTCTAAGCTTTTGTTATTGTTTGTAGCGATCATGGCGGTGACGAGGCGCACTGGTGCTACTGGCAGAAGCCCGGCAGCCCCCAGGAGGCGCAGAGCCCTTGCGTGCTTGTGCCCACCGTCTGCTTCGCGCCCCACGTGAACCAAACCGCCTACGCCAGCTACAGGTGAGTGCAGCCATCCGCTAAATTCTTGATCAGGGCGGCAACGACGTGCACTGGCACTAATGGCAGCAGCCCGGCAGTCAAATACTCTACATTCCAAATCAACAACTTGTTAGTGGATGCTTTCTACTTCATGCAGTTCGTTTAACAGCTACTATGATTGCAGGTCATTTACTTTTAATTTTATTAGGTAATTCAGGAATAAATATAACAAATAATCTGTTGAGGCCAACGGCTTGGCCAACGAGTCAAGGCCTGGAACACTAGGTATAGGGGCCCATCAGCTATAACCTGAGTCCAGGGTCGCTGCCCTAAGGGCCTTTCACCGCGGTCAGATTTGTTCTCAACGTAGTGGTGACTTAATGATGGTAGGGTTGCACTGACCTTCCTTGCAGCAGTCAATCCTTGTATAGGGCCTGAGATGGTATGATAGTGGTGTGGTATGTGGTGTATTGTGAGGTTAGGTAAGTGTAAGGTGAACCTCTCAGGCCACTAGCAGCAGCAGGCAGGCAGCCAGTTATGGCCTGCAGCTGTGGACGTTGGGCTGACGGAGCACTGTACACTTGGCTTGTCACTAGTAAGACCCCCTAGAGGTGGTCAGAGTCACTTTTTCACACACACTTCCGCCGAGCGAGTGGCGAGCAAAAGCCGGCGGGTTCCAAAAGTTCTTTTGTTACAAATAACAGTCTGTAATTCTGCTTATAGCTAGGTCGACACATAGACCACTCGACGGCGCAACAAAACCGTAAAATAAACCAAATCTAGACACTTAAAAAGCAAAACGGTGCGCGCGACTTAGATTTTTTCGTGAATACGTGTTAGCTGTCAAAAACCAAAGGAACTTGCAAAAAACCACGCCCCAACTTTTCTTGAAAATCTAAACTGTTGTTTTTATGTTGCAGATCAACGGAGCCGACGGCCCGGGACGCGCTACAAGCGACAGAGGGTGGGTGGGAGCATCCTCAGGAGATGACGACTTTTCAATGAGTATTGTAAAGTCGACTTACAATACTCATTGGAAAGTCGACATCATCCTGAGGATGCTCCGGTTTCGGCGAGTTGAGGTGCATGTGAGTGGTGGAGCATGTGCGTTGTGGTGCATGTGAGTGGTGTTGGGATTGCTTGCTTGGGAAATTGGCTTTCTCGTTCTTTTCTGATAGGGGACCTGCGCTCAGTAGCGAGACTTTCATGGGTTGCCATTGTTGGGTTTCAGCTCTAAAACTTTTGTTATTCTTTGTAGCGATCATGGCGGTGACGAGGCGCAATGGTGCTACTGGCAGCAGCCCGGCAGCCCCCAGGCGGCGCAGAGCCCGTGCGCGCTGGTGCCCAGCGCCTGCTTCCTGCTCAAGGAGAACCCCGCCGCCTACGCCAGCTACAGGTGAGTGCAGACATCCTCTACATTTTTGGTCAGGGCGGCGACGAGGCGCACTGGTGCTACTGGCAGCAGCCCGGCAGCCCCTAGGCATCGCAGACCCCGTGCGTGCTGGTGCCCAGCGCCTGCTTCCTGCTCCAGGAGAACCCCGCCGCCTACGCAAGCTACAGGTGAGTGCAGACATCCTCTACATTTTTGGTCAGGGCGGCGACGAGGCGCACTGGCGCTACTGGCAGCAGCCCGGCAGTCATACTCTACATTCCAAATCAACAACTTACTAGCGGATGCTTGCTACTTCATGCGCGTGGATTTCGTTAAGTCTTCGAGTATACGCCATGCAAAAAATCACGTCGTTTCGCTGCTGCGTCGTTGAAGGAAAACTCGACAAAAACTTTCGCATTTTTAATGACGATTGGTAATTTTCAACCATAAATTGTAGCATAATTGTATCTTGCTTAGGAACTTGGCTTTCTCGTTCTTTTCTGATAGGATACCTGCGCTCAGTAGCGAGACGTTAATGGATTGCTCATGTTGGGTTTCAGCTTTAAACTTTTGTTCTTGTTTGTAGCAATCATGGCGGCGACGAGGCGCACTGGTGCTTCTGGCTAAAGCCCGGCAGCCCCCAGGTTGCGCAGAGCCCTTGCGTGCTGGTGCCCACCGCCTGCTTCCCGCCCCAGGTGAACCACGCCGCCTACGCCAGCTACAGGTGAGTGCTGCCATCCACTACATTCGCGATCAGAGCGGCGACGAGGTGCACTGGCACTACTGGCAGCTGCCCGGCATTCAACTACACTACATTCCAAATCAATAACTTGCTAGCGGATGATTGGCTACTTCACGCAGTTCATTTAACAGCTACTTTAATTGCAGGTCATTTACTTTTAGCTTTATTAGGTAATTCAGGAATAAATATAACAAATTATCTATTTTAACCTTTTCGTGCAAATCTAAACTGTTGTTTTTATGTTGCAGATCGATGGAGCCGACGGCCAGTGACACGCTGCAAGCGACAGAAGTTAGGTGGGAGCATCCTCAGGAGATGACGACTTTTCAATGAGTATTGTAAAGTCGACTTACAATACTCATTATAAAGTCGACATCATCCTGAGGATGCTCCGGTGTCGGTGAGTTGTGGTGCATGTGAGTGGTGGTGGCATTGCTTGCTTGGGAAATTGGCTTTCTCGTTCTTTTCTGATAGGGGACCTGCGCTCAGTAGCGAGACGTTCAAGGGTTGCTAATGTTGGGTTTCAGCTCTAAACTTTTGTTATTGTTTGTAGCGATCATGGCGGTGACGAGGCGCACTGGTGCTACTGGCAGCAGCCTGGCAGCCCCCAGGCAGCGCAGAGCCCGTGCGCGCTGGTGCACACCGCCTGCTTCCTGCTCCAGGAGAACCCCGCCGCCTACGCCAGCTACAGGTGAGTGCAGACATCCTCTACATTTTTGGTCAGGGCGGCGACGAGGCGCACTGGCGCTACGGCAGCAGCCCGGCAGTCATACTCTACATTCCAAATCAACAACTTACTAGCGGATGCTTGCTACTTCATGCGCGTGGATTTAGTTAAGTCTTCGAGTACACGCCATGAAAAAAATCGCGTCGTTTCGCTGCTGCGTCGTTGAAGGAAAACTCGACAAAAACTTTCGCATTTTTAATGACGATTGGTCATTTTCAACCATAAATTGTAGCATAATTGTATCTGGCTTGGGAACTTGGCTTTCTCGTTCTTTTCTGATGGGATACCTGCGCTCAGTAGCGAGACGTTAATGGATTGCTCATGTTGGGTTTCAGCTTTAAACTTTTGTTCTTGTTTATAGCAATCATGGTGGCGACGAGGCGCACTGGTGCTACTGGCAGAAGCCCGGCAGCACCCAGGCGGCGCAGAGCCGTTGCGTGCTGGTGCCCACCGCCTGCTTCCCGCCCCAGGTGAACTACGCCGCATACGCCAGCTACAGGTGAGTGCTGCCATCCACTACATTCGCGATCAGGGCGGCGACGAGGTGCACTGGCAATACTGGCAGCTGCCCGGCAGTCAAATACTCTACATTCCAAATCAACAACTTGCTAGCGGATGCTTGCTACTTCATGCAGTTCATTTAACAGCTACTATAATTGCAGGTCATTTACTTCTAACTTTATTAGGTAATTCAGGAATAAATATAAAAAATTATCTATTTTAAACTTTTCTTGAAAATCTAAACTGTTGTTTTATGTTGCAGATCGACGGAGCCGACGGCCAGGGACGCGCTGCAAGCGACAGAGGGTGGGTGGGAGCATCCTCAGGAGATGTCGACTTTACAATACTCTGTAAAGTCGACATCATCCTTAGGATGCTCCGGTGTCGGTGAGTTGTGGTGCATGTGAGTGGTGGTGCATGTGAGTGGTGGTAGCATTGCTTGCTTGGGAACTTGGCTTTCTCGTTCTTTTCTTATAGGAGACCTGCGCTCAGTAGCGAGACGTTCATGGGTTGCTATTGTTGGGTTTCAGCTCTAAAACTTTTGTTATTGTTTGTAGCGATCATGGCGGTGACGAGGCGCAATGGTGCTACTGGCAGCAGCCCGGCAGCCCCCAGGGGGCGCAGAGCCCGTGCGCGCTGGTGCCCACCACCTGCTTCCTGCTCCAGGAGAACCCCGCCGCCTACGCCAGCTACAGGTGAGTGCAGACATCCTTTACATTTTTGGTCAGGGCGGTGACGAGGCGCACTGGCGCTACTGTTAGCAGCCCGGCAGTCGTACTCTACATTCCAAATTAACAACTTACTAGCGTATGACTTGCTACTTCATGCGCGTGGATTTAGTTGTCTTCGAGTACACCCCATGCAAAAAATCGCGTCGTTCCGCTGCTGCGTCGTTGAAGGAAAACTCGACAAAAGCTTTCGCATTTGTAATGACGATTGGTAATTTTCAACCATAAATTGTAGCATAATTGTATCTTGCTTGGGAACTTGGCTTCCTCGTTCTTTTCTGATGGGAGACCTGCGCTCAGTAGCGAGACGTTAATGGGTTGCTCATGTTGGGTTTCAGCTTTCAACTTTTGTTCTTGTTTGTAGCGATCATGGCGGTGACGAGGTGCCTGGTGCTACTGGCAGCAGCTCGGCAGCCCCCAGGCGGCGCAGAGCCCGTGCGCGCTGGTGCCCACCGCCTGCTTCCCGCCCCAGGTGAACCCCACCACCTACGCCAGCGACAGGTGAGTGCAGCCATCCAATACATTTTCGATCAGGGCGGCGACGAGGTGCACTGGCACTACTGGCAGCAGCCCGACAGTCAAATACTCTACATTCCAAATCAACAACTTGCTAGCGGATGCTTGTTAATTCATGCAGTTTGTTTAACAGCTACTATAATTGCAGGTCATTTACTTTTAACTTTATTAGGTAATTCAGGAAAAAATATAACAAATTATCTATTTTAAACTTTTCTTGAAAATCTAAACTGTTGTTTTATGTTGCAGATCGACAGGGCCGACGGCCAGGGATGCGCTGCAAGCGACAGAGGGTGGGTGGGAGCATCCTCAGGAGATGACGACTTTTCAATGAGTATTGTAAAGTCGACTTACAATACTCATTGGAAAGTCGACATCATCCTGAGGATGCTCCGGTGTCGGTGAGTTGTGGTGCATGTGAGTTGTGGTGCATGTGAGTGGTGGTGGCATTGCTTGCTTCAGAACTTGGCTTTCTCGTTCTTTTCTGATAGGGGACCTGCGCTCAGTAGCGAGACGTTCATGGGTTGCTAATGTTGGGTTTCAGCTCTAAACTTTTGTTATTGTTTGTAGCGATCATGGCGGTGACAAGGCGCGCTGGTGCTACTGGCAGCAGCCTGGCAGCCCCCAGGCGGCGCAGAGCCCGTGCGCGCTGGTGCCCTCCGCCTGCTTCCTGCTCCAGAAGAACCCCGCCGCCTACGCCAGCTACAGGTGACTGCAGACATTCTCTACATTCTTGGTCAGGGCGGTTACGAGGCGCACTGGCCATACTGGCAGCAGCCCGGCAGTCATACTCTACATTCCAAATCAACAACTTACTAGCGGACGCTTGCTTTTTCATGCGCGTGGGTTTAGTTAAGTATTCGACTACACCCATGCAAAAAATAGCATCGATCCGTTGATGCGTCGTTCCTTTGCTGCGTCGTTGAAGGAAAACTCGACAAAAACTTTCCCATTTTTAAGGACGGTTGGTAATTTTCAACCATAAATTGAAGCATAATTGTAGCTTGCTCAAGTTGGGTTTCAGCTCTAAACTTTTGTTATTGTTTGTAGCGATCATGGCGGTGACGAGGCGCACTGGTGCTACGAGCAGCTGCCCGGCAGCCTCCAGGCGGCGCAGAACCCGTGCGCGCTCAAACCAAATCAATCATGGATGCCGATTTTCCGGAAATGGGATATTTGTAAGACGATATTTTCGGCGAATGATATTCATTGTATTATGTAAATAAAATAAAATATAATGAAACTTACTACCCAAACTGCATTTTAATCAACAACCCCGTGCGCAATTAATATTAATAATATAAAATGTAGGTGTGGTGACAACCACATAAAGATATAATTTAGTTTTGATTAATTTAGTAGTAATATACTTAGTTTAAATTTTAGCTTCTTTTATAAATTATTTAGTTACTGTTTGGGTTTAAATTAGGTTATCTATTATTATTTTTAGTAAATGGTATGTCAAGAAATAAAGAACAAGGGGATCAATAAATATACTTATTATGATTTCAGTAAAGTAGTTAAGTATCAAAACTAATCTGTCGTACTATTCGGGCTACTTTGCTAGATACGACAGTGGTTAATAACTTTTTCTCAAACATGCATGGAAATATTGTCATTATTTTCGAAAAAAGAACACGCGAAGTATCGAATTTTCGGACAAATAAAATCAAATCCATTGCAGGAGTGTTTTTTGAATTTGGAACATTACAACGCTCCTGCAATGTTGTAGCACGCCGTTTCATACAACATTGCAGGAGCGTTGTAATGTTCCAGCCCCAATATGTCTAATGTAACTTTTAATATTAACTGAATTTAATGTATAATATAAAAAGTGTGTTTTATTTCCCTGCATTCTTTAGAGAAAAGCACTATATATGCCTCGGCCAGAAATGGCAATTGCCTGTCTCGTATTTAGTGAAGTCCTCGCCTACGGCTCGGCCTTCAAACTCATACTCGACCTGCAATTACCTATTTCCCGGCCTTTGCAATAATGTACTATATCTAGATTTCCATTCAAATATGCTCAGATTAACCATGTTGTTATAAAAATCAGAAACCTCCTAGTAATGAAAGTGTAGTAGTAGTAGTGTGTAGTAGTAGTGTAATGAAAGAGGCTATACAGTGGTGTTTTCCTGGATACCAGGTCACTCTGGCATTTCGGGAAACGAACGTGCTGATCAGCTTGCTAACGAGGCTATTTCATGTGGAGATATGGCAGATGCAGACTATTGTAACTCTGCCCATAATTTGTGTAGGTACATTACCAAAACATTCCCTTCAAGAATCTTGGAGAGTGGCTTGGGCGACCTCTAGCCAGTCAAAAGGTAGAACATATGCTAGGATCCAAAACTCTATTCCGTCAAAGCCATGGTTCTCACGTTTGAAGTTGAGCAGGAGGGTGACGTGTATCTTGACGCGAATGCGTTTGGGCCACGTTTGTTCACCTGTTCAACTGGCGAAATTTGGAATTGTGGATAGTGATTTGTGTGAATGTGGTGAGGTGGGTGACTTGAACCATATATTTTTATCATGCCCAGTTTAAAACAGGGATGCATTTTACCAGGGTCTTATTCAGTGTCATATCCCACTTCCGACTTCTGTTGACATCCTCTTGTCCTCTGATGAATCTTGTGTAGGTATATAAACTATTTTCCTCATTTATCCTACTTAATATTAAACTGTAAATATGTATAGTTAGTATGTATATTCCATTTTATATTATTTTCTACCCTTCTCTGATCCTTTCCAAAATTCCGTTTTTTAAATTTTAATTTTACTATTATAAAATAAGTTTCTCCATTTAAAAAAAGAACTTGACAATGGCTCGAGCGCTCGACGCGCGGAGCCACCTAAAAGAAGAAGAGAAGAAGTAGGTAATAATTTTTACCTTTTTGCCGCTTTAATGGAAATGTCAATGTCAAAAATAGAGATTGGCGCAGTGTTGCCAGTACGGGTATTTTTACGTTATTTCGGGTAATTTGGACTTAGGCTGGCCTCACACAGCCGGAATTCGTCTCTGAATTCATAATCTGAATTCATATTATTAATTAAGAAAGGCCGGAATCCCATACAAAGTCGTTATGATCCACATACATTCTGATTTTTTCAGATTATGAATTTCTCAGATCGATCTGTAAGAATGATTCTGATGTGCATCCGGAATTCGGTCTGAATATTTAAGATTATGACTTCATAACGCACGTAATCCCATACATTTGCATAGAGCAACACACACATAATATTGAATTCAGATTATGAATAATTGCTCAGTTCACCATAGTTCACACTGCTAGTGATTGCGGCTGCACGTGTCACGACGAGTTTTGATGCGTGATGTCTGAGACGGAAAATTTGATTTTGTGCATCGAAAAGCCATCCTTGCTTATGGGACACTTCTATTGAAGACTATGGCTGGCCTCACACAGCCGGAATGCTTGTCTGAATTCAGAATCTTAATTCAGAATCTGAATTCAGAAAGCACAGAAAGCATACAATTTCACTGTTCCACACACACACATTCAGATTTTTTCAGATTCTTAATTTTTCAGATCGATCTGACAAAATGTGCTGACGAGCGTTCTTAATTCCGGATCTGAAAATTTTAGATTCTGAATTCAGAACGCTCGTGTTTCCATACATTTCTATAGAGCAAACACACACACTCTGAATTCAGATTCTGAATGACTTCAGTCGTCACTGCAACCTGGTACCGCATAGACGTGTTGCGACTTGCGAATTGCGATCCGTCGTGATGTGTGACACGGAAAATTTAATTTTGTGTGTCCAAACACATCCGTGTATTTGGGGTACTTCAACAGAGGACTACCATAACAAAGAAATAAAAGATTTGGCATGGTTGGATGTATGTAACTAGTGGTTCGCCCCGAACTGAGACCTCGCGGTAACGGTATCCCATGATTATTCATTCAATCGATACATGATAACCAAAACTGACATTATTATTATGCCCGTTTTCACCAAACATACCTAAATCATCCCCTAAGTAGGAGTCTCTTAACGTAGGTAGCTCCTAAATACAATCCTAAGTCCTAACATCCGTCCCAATATCCTTTTAGGTGTCCCGTACAGGATCGTGATAAATAAGTTGACAGAAAACATCAATCACCTAACTTATAGGTAGCCCGTAAAGGTTAGGGAACGTTAGTGAAAACATTGAATTATTATGTAGGTACTAACGAGTGAAACCGGGTTACGGGCATCTGTACAAATCGTCATCTATCGACGCGAATAGAAAATATACAATATTTAACTAAAAAATAATTTTAATTGAATAATATGGTACAAAAAAAATTACAATACAATTATTGTGTTATAATAAGTAACTAAATAATAATGGTCGACGCAAAACTGTTTTTGGGATAGGTCGTTAGTCGTAACTCGTAGTTCCATGGGAATAGTTACTGACTGCGCCATCTATTAGCATTATTGTGAAGCTATGTTGATGCTATATGAATTACTGATGTACATTAAAAATTAAATAATCTCGTTTCTTTATAATATTCATATAATTTTAGTATTTGTTGTTCAAGTACAGGATATAAGTGACCTAAAAACATAAAATCAGTTTGAAAATCCATAGCGGATTTTCCTAGAGAGCGTCTTCAAGCGAGCGTATAAAATCGCCACTTTGAAAGCCTCCCATTTCGTCAATTTTAAGGGAAAAATTAAAAAAAATATATTTTTGTACTCAGTTCAAAATTATCTTTAAAATGATACGTAACAATTTTATGTAACGCGATATTTTTTTTTTACTTCGCATTCGCTTCTATGAGAGCCCCCCTGAAATAAAGATTTTTATAACTTTTTAAGCCATTTTCGGCTGGAGGCCATCGGTTTACATATTATATCTAAATTTGAAGTAATTACGTTCAGTAATTCAAAAGTTATAAGGCTCTGACAGACGGACGGACGGACGGACGGATAAGTGCAAATCGCTCTAGTTAACTCAGAGACCTTCGCTTCGCTCGGTCGAAAATGTATTCTCAGATTGGGAGACATTAAATGAAGAGGAAAAAATATAATTGGATGAATCCAATGTATTTGTTTTTATTTCTTTTTATTATAAAAATGAAAAAGAAGCGCGATGGGAAACAATTCCTCTTCCATATTCGAAGACGTTCGCCTGAGCCGAGAATAACGTTACTACTGATCGGTCGACAAATTCATAATCTGAATACCGGTACATTGCCTCACACAGTACCGGAATTCAAATGCTTAGTTAAGATTCTGAATTCAGACAGGCATTCCGGCTGTGTGAGGCCGGCCTTACACGATAGAGAAAAAAAAGACAGCAAGGTTGAAAATATTTAACGTTTTAATTCCAAATTATGACCAATTAAGCGTCGAAGAAAGAAAAATAAAAAGTAAGTACAAAAATTCTAGTACTCAGTCATCATTGCTAATAAATCGGTTATTGTATTGCCATGTTATTTCACCGCATGGCATCATGAGACATGAAGTACTGTGCAATGTTATCTCTAACGTGCCTTCCCGTATTAGATGCTCTGTAATGCGGTGTATCATATGGAAGATCATCGAAACAGTGTGTTAACATATGTACGCATCTCTTGAACGAACATAATTATGTAACACACATGCTGCTTTCGTTACTTTTACAGCAAAGTCAGGCGGTATTGTCATTATTTGTGTGAAAAACTCCATTTGTTGCTCAGAATACCAAAAGCGCATTCCACTACTCTGCGCGCTCGACTGAGTCTATAATAGGGTATTTGACTACTTTTAGAAAATCATCTTAAATTCTTAATAATGTTATGCTGAAGCTAACAAAACGTATATTTCGGCATAATTTTCAGTATTTTTCATAAAAATCGAGAAATAAATTCAAAAAAATAAATTGCCGCCGAAACGTTCCATTTGCTCTCATGACGTCACAGTTCACATTTCAAACAATGACAATTCTACATCCCATAGGTAGTGTGGTTTGTGACGTCATTCGAGATCACGGAACGTTTTCGATCACGTGACCATGGCCGGAATTATAGGAATTTGATTTAATGTTTTCTAATTAAATAAAACTTTATTTTTTAGTTTTGTCGTATGGAATAATGTTTTTAGATAATAATCTTTTAGGATGACACCAAATGAAACGATATTTTTAATATAGTCAAATACCCTATTAAAGACTCTGCGAGTGTTATTTAAGTAGTTTCTTGGATAAGGCCTTAGAAAGTCTGCATTTAGTGGAAAAGCTTCATCTCCAAGAAATACGTGAGGGGTCTTTATTGTGGAATTAGGTAAATCTTTTGGGGTTGGCAAATTAAGGCGATACTCGGACAGCTTTTCCAAAATTCCATTGCTTATATATACTGCTATCTCCTTCTCTGTCATATGAACCAATATCCACCGCTATAAAACGATAGTCTGCATCAACAACGGCCATCAATACAATTGAATTGAAATTCTTGTAATTGTAATAATTTGAGCCACTGTGATGTGGCGAAATCAGTCTTATGTGTTTTCCATCCACAGCTCCCAGGGGCCGTTATCATAAATTCATTGGAAACCAGGGGGAGGGGGGGTTGCTGAGTGTGACAAGATGTGACAAGGGGGGACGGGGGGTCTACGGCAACGTGACGTTCGCCGTTCATTATTTTTCGACATGAGCGCTAGCTCCAAGCTAGCTCTGTCGCGCGGCTCTATCAGCGTTGCGATCCGTCACTACAGGTTTCTTTGTTTGGAAAACCAATACTTGAGAGAGTAACGTTTCCACGTACCCTGCGCTCTCGATTCTTTAACAAATGAAAATACTGTTTCTCATGTATTTATTATTATATTATTCCTTCATTCGCCATTTAGCAGTGAACTAATACAGACGCTTTTTTTCGTTTTTTTGAAGATGAAGAAAAAGATGCTGCAATACCGATTATAGATATTTCGGCCCATTTACAAAATCCTTGGACTTCTGATTAATAGAAATATTATTTATTATTTATGTGTTCGTTATAAAAGATATTTATTGATTTATTTAAATTTTATTATAATAACTAAATAAATATTTTTCATTCTCAAAATTTATGTACTATCATTTGAAATTTATCATACTAAGGAGGGGGGTCTTAGTTTTTGTGACAGAATATTTCTAGGGGGGTCACAGAAAGTGTGACACAGCGTGACAATAGGGGGGGAGGGGGTCAAAGAAAGCTGATTTTAGCGTGACTTATTTTATGAACGGCCCCCCAGACAATTAGGAAAATTAGTTTTCTTATAGAAGTTTTCAGATATTTCAAGCCACCGCTCTTGTGATGGTGGTGGTTTCATTTCTAATGGTTGTAATACTTCCCATATAATAGAACAAGTTTCCGAAACAATACTGAAGATTGTGGTACTACCCATCAGAAAAGCATACTTCAAAACTTCGAAGTTATCACCAGTAGCGAGGTATCTGGAACAATAACAGTAAATTACTTATAACTTCTATTTTACTTACAGGTTTAGAACTTAAAAGGAAATGGAGTAACTGTCGAGATTATTACAAAAAAGATAAACAAAAATTTAAGAGTTGTCCTACAGGATCCGCTGCAAAGAGGGGAAAAAGATATGTTTACGCAGACATTTTAAGTTTCTTGGACAAAGTAGTTGCACGGAGAAACCCCGAGGGTAATTATGAAGCAGAAGAAAATGACGAGCTATCAGTAAGAGATACAGAAACACCTATAGAAGATGGAAATAAGGAACAAATAGATATTTAAACACGAAGAGCGCTAGAAAAGACAAAAACCGAAAATGCCAAAAAGAATACCAAT
Organism: Oeneis ivallda; assembly: GCA_029955525.1. Lineage (NCBI taxonomy): Eukaryota > Metazoa > Arthropoda > Insecta > Lepidoptera > Nymphalidae > Oeneis > Oeneis ivallda. The sequence goes on from JARPMR010000022.1 coordinate 10,173,349, forward strand.
GAAGAATCACAACCAAAAAAGAAAAAAACAGTAGATGTACCAGGAGAAATACTGAATATACTAAAAACTAAAAAAAATACTCCAACTGAAGACATTGATGATGACAAAAGATATCTTTTGAGTTTTCATGGTGATATGAAAAAAATGATGCATTTGCAAAAAATTGACTTTAAGTTAGGCATGATGCAGTTACTCAAAACAATATTTAATGGAAATGCGAACATCTCTTCGCCGTACTATATTAATTCAACCACCCCTAGCCCACCAACTATGTACACTCCGATCTATCAAAAAAAGTTTCCCGCAGCAGTTCAGCGCAATCAAGATATTCAGGGACATCCACTAGTGGCCTGCAAACTGTAATCACCATTCCTAGACCATCTGCTCGAACACGTAGAGTTCTATACGACACTGATTCTGCCCCGAACGTTATCATAAATTCATTGGAAACCTATAACCAACCTACTGCATCCACTTCTGCTCAGCAGGATATCGTTGAATCTATTTCAAGTGGTCAACAGTCCAATGCTCATGGCAATTATCACGATCAACCTACTGCGTCCACTTCAGAAACAGACGAAAACTTAATTTATGACGAATGTAAACAACAAATCAGTAGTTATTTGACTTTCAAATGAGTACTGTACTTTTTGAATAAAATTATCTGACTTAACTACTTTATTATGATTTTTAACTGACTTCCAAAAAGGAGGAGGTTCTCAATTCGGCCGGTATCTTTTTTTTTTCTATGTATGTCCACCGATTTCTCCGGGATTACTGGACCGATTCGCGTGATTTTTTTTTTAATCGACAGAAGATGTTTGCGAAATGGTCCCATAATAATGTTGACCTTCAACTCCTCAAGCCTGATGCTGCAGGGATATTACTCACCTAAAATAAAGAGATTTAGGAAATATCGATTACGAATTATTATTGTAGGTAACAAGTATCATGGAGCTCCAGGTCCTAGCTCCTCAATCATAGGATACTACACTTAAAAGCTTAAAATAAAAATTCTTTTCAAAAAAGCGACTTCTAACGCCATTACAAAGTATAAAAATAATTTTAGTTTGTCCACGTTTGTTGAAGTCGGGCGGGCCTAAAATACAAACTATGAAACAATATGAGTCTCTCATATTGTGTAGCGTCGCGCATCGGTTTCATAGTTTGAATTTAGGCCCGCCCGACTTCAACAAACGTGAACAAACTAAAATTATTTTTATACTTTTTAGTGGCGTTAGAAGTCGGTTTTTTGAAAAGAATTTTTATAACATATGTACCTACCTACATAAATAATCTTACCTAAAAGTTATTGTGAGTCTATCTTCAGCAGAAATGGCTTTTCTCATATGTGTGTCTTCTTTTTGGAGTTTATTCTATATTTTAAGATAATGTGAGTTGAAGGAGCCGGAATTAAGAGTCTGAATTAAGATTCATAATTCAGATAGGTTTTCCGGCTGTGTGAGGCCAGCCAATCAGGTTTGCTGCGGGTAACGATGACTGCCTTGTAATTTTGCGACCATCGCTTACAAAAAAGAGCATTTTCTAATTTATTTTTCCTTTAATGAACTGATATACTTACCTACAACACACACTACTATAGAACACGAATTTTAGGATAACGCCCCATAGACTTGGTATATCTATGATCTAAGTAACGCCCACTGATTAGTTAAGGTGGAAGACACGGGTCAGCCCGCAGGCGCTGTAGTCAGTCACGATCTTCATATCACAAGCCGAATGAAGATCGTCCAATTTAAAATCTATGGGTCATAATATTATGAAAAAAAAAAGTAGTTATAATTGATCGTATTTCTGGCCTGATGGCTGTTTCCTAAACACGATGACGCAAACTTTTCTCGATAGAAAAAAATTGCAAAGTTGACTCTGCAAATACATAAACTCCCATCGTTCTCTGTTATGCATACATTTATTTTGGTAAAATTATTTACAATTGTTTTTCATATTTTAATACAACAAGTGGCTGTTTTAGATTTTATTTATTGCAACTGTTATAATTTTAATATTATCCATTACAATTTGTCACTTGGCCCTTCTATTCCCAGAAGCGACTTCTTTGTCTCTCCTACTCAATTAGACAGTGATCGCCGAGGCGTGCTGCTAGGTGGACCTGCGTCGCGCTGCGCTCGCTCGGCTATCAAATATTATCGTAAATTGTAATAATTGAAAATTGTTTATGTTTATACTGAAAACTATTATTTTGTATATTTTAGACTTTAGAGAAGTCAAATAGAGTGTACCTAATTATAAGTTTGTATATATTAATATTGTAAATAATTTATCCATCAAAAAAGTTGTAAGTAAGTAGGGACTGAGTAGTAGAGTAGACTAATTTTGAAAATGGGTCCGAAAAAAAGCAAAATCTAAGAATGTACAGTATAAAAAAATCGGCCAAGTGCGAGTCAGGCTTCGCTCTTTTAGGGTTCCGTTAAAAAAATTTAATTAAAATTTAATTTAATTTTTTTAATTTAATTTAATTTTTATTATTTGTTGTTATAGCGGCAATAGAAATACATAATAATTATGTGAAAATTTCATTTGTCTATCTATTACGGTTTACGAGATACAGCCCGCTGACAGACGGACGGACGGACGGACAGCGTGGGCTTAGTAATAGGGTCCCGTTGGTAACCTTTGGGTACGGAACCCTAAAAATAACAAAAGCAGATGATGGAAGTTGTAAAGTAAGTAGGTACCTATTTCAATATTTTGTAAAGGATGATTTGTGTAACATGTAATGTAATGGATCATGAAATATCAATTTCATCATCAAGTAAGGTATCTAATAATGGTGGGATGCATCATGCAAAGTAAGTACATCATATAGGTACATCGTACAGTTTGGCTAATCAAATTGAGGTCAAATTGTCGACCTCCCTGGCTCAGTGGTGAGCGCTATTGTCTTATAACTGGGAGGTCTCGGGTTCGATTCCCGGCGGGGTCAATTTGGGAATTTATAATTTCTGAATTGTCTCTGGTCTGGTCTGGTGGGAGGCTTTTGCCGTAGCTAGTTATCACCCTACCGTCAAAGACGTGCCGCCAAGCGATTTAGCGTTCCGGCACGATGGCGTGTAGAAACCAATTAGGGGTATGGGTTGAATGTTCACTGCCATATCCCTTCCAAGTTAGCCCGCTACCATCTTAGACTGCATCGTCACTTACCATCAGGTGAGATCGCAGTCAAGGACTAGCTTGTCATCGAATAAAAAAAAAAAAAGGTAGGTAGGTGGTAGGGTAGGGGTAGGGGTAAGGGTAGGGGTAGGGGTCGGGGTAGAGGTAGGGGTCGGGGTCGGGGTAGGGGTAGGGGTAGGGGTAGGGGTCAGGGTAGGGGTCGGGGTAGCGGTAGGGGTAGGGGTAGGGGTAGGGGTCAGGGTAGGGGTCGGGGTAGCGGTAGGGGTAGGGGTAGGGGTAGGGGTTGGGGTAGGGGTAGGGGTCGGGGTAGAGGTAGGGGTAGAGGTAGGGGTAGGGGTAGGGGTCGGGGTCGGGGTAGAGGTAGGGGTCGGGGTCGGGGTCGGGGTAGGGGTAGGGGTAGGGTTAGGGTCGGGGTAGGGTAGGGGTAGGAGTAGGGGTAGGGGTCGGGGTAGAGGTAGGGGTAGGGGTATGGGTATGGGTAGGAGTAGGGGTCGAGGTAGAGGTAGGGGTAGAGGTAGGGGTAGGGGTAGGGGTAGGGGTCGGGGTAGGGGTAGGGGTCGGGGTAGGGGTAGGGGTAGGGGTAGGGGTCGGGGTAGAGGTAGGGCTCGGGGTCGGGGTAGGGGTAGGGGTAGGGGTCGGGGTAGGGGTAGGGGTAGGGGTCAGGGTAGGGGTAGGGGTCAGGGTAGGGGGTCGGGATAGCGGTAGGGTTTTTTTTTTTTTTTTTAAACTTGTCATTCTGACAAGTGGCGGCTCCCTCCGACATGATCGGAGACTTTTTATAGGCAAGTTATTTTTAAAATTTATTTTATTTGATTTATATAGTAACCGAACAGGGCAGGTATAATTTTTACACATGTTAATTAGTGTATTCTATAATACATAAGAAACACTGTGTCTACATCATCCCGCCCTGTTTCTTTTTATAACTGTTCCTGCAATTTTAGAGCAAAATTGCAGGAACAGGTCCCGAGATTTGTCATTATCTAAAATGGCGGGAATTGAGTCCCTACACAGTTCTATTAGGATCTGCTGGTGCAAGTCCTCCCGAATTCGGCTGTGCTGCGGACAGTCGATGAGCAGGTGCAAAATGGACTCATCGACACTTTCGTCACAGACACAGCCAGGACTATCTTTGCACTTAAATCTGTGTAGGTACCCAGAGAACCCGCCATGTCCAGTGAAAACTTGGGTCAAAAGGGGCGTCAGTGTAATTTTCTTTAAAATTTTGTGCGCCTTTTCTACTGAGGGCAGGAATGTCTTTGTCACGGAGGCTGTAGCACCCTCCCTGTATCGTTCAGACCACACCATGACACTCTCCTTCCTTATGCATCTTTTTATATAAGAGATCGGACAGCTATCATAGTGTGGTCTGGTTTTAAGTTTTGTGACAGCCTCCCTGGCCAAGAAGTCGGCCCTTTCGTTCCCAGCCACCCCTACGTGTGCTCTCACCCAGAAGAAGCTGATCATTTTATTCTTGGCCCTTAAAAGAATTAAATTTCTTCTAATGGCAAATGCTATTGGATGGAAGGTTTCGGCGCCACTCAACATCTCCAAAGAAGACCTGGAGTCGCTGAGAATATTCACGGAGTTGTCCTTGGTTTTTAGTGCAACTTCTGTCGCTTGGAGAATGGCGTACAGCTCTGCCTGGAACACGGTGCAGTAGGACTGGAGACGAAACTTCTTTGTCAAAGTTTCCTCTCCATCCCTCCAGCACGTAAGAGCTGCACCCACCCCGTTGTCCATCTTGCTGCCATCCGTGAATATCCTCAGACCAGCCATACTGTGGTCCGCTTCAGTTTCGGGCTCCATGTCTTCTAAGCACCGAAACCTCACAACCGCCTCCTCTGAGGGATGTGGGGCGTTTAAGAAGCTGACCTTTTCTTCGACCATTCTGCCGCTCAGTATATTCTGTGGTCGTCCCCTTTTGGCCTCATAGATTTGAGCCGCCTCCTGTATTCTCAAATCCAGCGGTATGAGGCCGGCTAGTAGCAGAGCAGCATTTAATGACACAGTGCGATATGATTTAGAGATTTTTTGCGCAAAACCGCGCTGCACTGTGTTGTGTAGGGGTAGGGGTTGGGGTAGGGGTAGGGGTTGGGGTAGGGGTAGGGGTATGGGTATGGGTAGGAGTAGGGGTCGAGGTAGAGGTAGGGGTAGAGGTAGGGGTAGGGGTCGGGGTAGGGGTAGGGGTCGGGGTAGGGGTAGGGGTAGGGGTAGGGGTAGGGGTAGGGGTCGGGGTCGGGGTAGGGGTCGGGGTAGGGGTAGGGGTCGGGGTCGGGGTAGGGGTAGGGGTAGGGGTCAGGGTAGGGTTCGGGGTAGCGGTAGGGGTAGGGGTCGGGGTAGGGGTAGGGGTAGGGGTAGTGGTAGTAGTAGTATTATTATATGTATACTTAGTGACATATTTAGTTCCTCTCACAATCTGTCCTTTTCTGCATATTACTTTTACAAAATAATGTCGATGTTTCACATCTGCCAGGCGTCCCACGACGGCTCACAATTTTTTTGTACCTAAAAGTGCCTAAAATTACAAGTGTAGATCACGATTCGCATGCGAAAGGATCCTTTCGCATCCTTGGTTCCGTAAGGATGCGCACGGATCCTTCCAGATCCTTACGCGTGCGAAAGCGTCTTTGGCAACTAGGGCAATGCATGAAGTGCCAAAAAGTATCGATATATCGAATCGATGAAATTAGTTTCTATCTCAAGTATGTGTGCAAACACAGGTGCACTTTTCCGCCATGTTGGAATTCTTTGATAATGGACGGATTACGTTCAAAATCGATATTTAGGCTTCCCTAGTCAAAAAGAAGAAATGGATGCCAAAATTAAAAAAATGTCACCGCCATATTGAAATTCTTTGTTATTCGACCGATTTCATTCAAAATCGATATTCAGGCTTCTCTGGGGTCACGAAAGAGGAAATGGATGCGCAAATTTAAAAAAGTCACCGCCATATTGAAATTCGTTTTTTATTGGACCGATTACGTTTCAAATCGATATTTAGGCTTCCCTGGGGTCAAGAAAGAGGAAATGGGTGCCAAAATTTAAAAATGTCCCCGCCATATTGAAATTCTTTGTTATTCGACCGATTTCGTTCTAAATCGAAATTTGGGCTTCCCTGGCGTCGAGAAAGAGGAAATGAGTGCCAAAATTTTAAAAAGTCACCGCCATATTGAAATTCTTTGTTACTGAACCGATTTCGTTCCAAATCGATATTTAGGCTTCCCTGGGGTCAAGAAAGAGGAATTGAATGCGAAAATTTTAAAAAGTCACCGCCCTATTGAAATTCTTTGTTATTCGAACAATTTTGTTCAAAATCGATGTTTAGGCTTCCCTGGGGTCAAGAAAGAGGAAATGGGTGCCAGAATTTTAAAGAGGGAATGGGTGCCAGACTTTTAAAAAGTCCCCGCCATATTGAAATTCTTTGTTATGGCGGGGACTTTTTAAAATTTTATCACCCATTCCCTCTTTCTTGACCTCAGGCAAGCCTAAATATATATTTTGAACGAAATCGGTCCAGTAACAAAGAATTTCAATATGGCGGTGTTTTTTTAAATTTTGCCACCGATTTCCTCTTTCTTGACCCCAGGGAAGAACAAATATCGATTTGGAACGAAATCGGTCTAGTAACAAAGAATTTCAATATGGCGGTGACTTTTGAAAATTTTGGCACCCATTTCCTCTTTCTGGACCCCAGGGAAGCCTAAATATATATTTTGAACGAAATCGGTCCAGTAAACAAGAAATTCAATATGGCGGTGACTTTTTAAAATTTTGGCACCCATTTACTCTTTCTTGACCCCAGGGAAGCCTAAATATCGATTTTGAACGAAATCGGTCCAGTAAACAAGAATTTCAATATGGCGGTGACTTTTTAAAATTTTGGCACCCATTTACTCTTTCTTGACCCCAGGGAAGCCTAAATATCGATTTTGAACGAAATCGGTCCAGTAACAAAGAATTTTAATATGGCGGTGACTTTTTAAAATTTTCGCATCTATTTCCTCTCTCTTGACCCCAGGGAAGCCCAAATTTCGATTTCGAACGAAATCGGTCGAATAACAAAGAATTTCAATATGGCGGGGACTTTTTAAAATTCTGGCACCCATTCCCTCTTTAAAATTCTGGCACCCATTCCCTCTTTCTTGACTCTAGGGAAGCCTAAATATATATTTTGAACGAAATCGGTCCAGTAACAAAGAATTTCAATATGGCGGTAACTTTTTTAAATTTTGGCACCCATTTCCTCTTTCTTGACCCCAGGGAAGCCTAAATATCGATTTGGAACGTAATCGGTCCAATAACAGCGAATTTCAATATGGCGGTGACTTTTTAAAATTTTGGCACCCATTTCCTCTTTCTTGACCCTAGGGAATCCTAAATATCGATTTTGAACGAAATCTGTCCAGTAATAAAGAATTTCAATATGGCGGTAACTTTTTTAAATTTTGGCACCCATTTCCTCTTTCTTCCCAGGGAAGCCTAAATATCGATTTGGAACGTAATCGGTCCAATAACAGCGAATTTCAATATGGCGGTGACTTTTTAAAATTTTGGCATCCATTCCCTCTTTCTTGACCCGAGAGAAGCCTAAATATCGAATTTGAACGAAATCGGTCCAATAACAAAGAATTTCAATATGGCGGTGACTTTTTAAAATTTTTGCACCCATTTCCTCTTTCTTGACCCCAGAGAAGCCTAAATATCGAATTTGAACGAAATCGGTCCAATAACAAAGAATTTCAATATGGCGGTGACTTTTTAAAATTTTGGCATCCATTTCCTCTTTCTTGACCCCAGGCAAGCCCAAATATCGATTTATAATGAAATCGGTCGAATAACAAAGAATTTCAATATGGCGGTGACTTTTTAAAATTTTGGCACCCATTTCCTCTTTCTTGACCCCAGGGAAGCCTAAATATCGATTTTGAACGTAATCGGCCCAATAACATAGAATTTCAATATGGCGGGGACTTTTTAAAATTATGGCAGGCATTCATTTTCTCTTTCTCGACCCCAGGGAAGCCCAAATATCGATTTTGAACGAAATCGGTAGACTAACCAAAAAAAAAAAAATTTAAAAAAAAAAATTAAAAAAAAATGGGCCCAGTGCGAGTCGGGCCTCGCTCTTTTAGGGTTCCGTTAAAAAAAATTTAATAAAAATATTTCCATGTACCCATGGAAATATTTTTATTTAATTTTTTTAATTTAATTTAATTTTTATTATTTGTTGTTATAGCGGCAATAGAAATACATAATATGTGAAAATTTCATCTGTCTATCTATTACGGTTTACGAGATACAGCCCGCTGACAGACAGACGGACGGACGGACGGACGGACGGACGGACAGCGTAGGCTTAGTAATAGGGTCCCGTTGGTACCCTTTGGGTACGGAACCCTAAAAAGCATGTTATTGTATTTGGTTAGGAATTGAACCTGTATAATTTTTTTTTTGATTATCTATGAACATGAACTGGAACCATGCTAACTGAGCCAAATAAAGTATAATAGGATTGACGAAAATAAGTTACAGTACCTATTAAGTTTAGATAAATAACCAGTTTTGTCAGTCGGGAGTTGTTTTGTTTCCCGCCAGAGTTGCTTCGCGCCATTTCTGCGCTTCGCACGGGGCGCCCCGCGGTGGGCGGGACTACGACTCCGCTCCTTCTCCTGCTTCACCCCCTCAAATACCTAAACTTTGTCTGCCTCCTCGCCTTAATTTGGTTTTTCGCAATTTGTAAACTAATACGTTCCTTGCTAATACGACAAAGTAGGCTTATGGCCTTCTAATAGGGTATTTTACTCCGTGAGAAATAATCTAAAAAAGCCGGCCAAGTGCGAGTCGGACTCGCGCACCGAGGGTTCCATACTCCAAAAGTAAAAGTAAAACGATAATATTATATTAATTTGCTTATTTATCGTTAAGTTTGTTTGTAGAGGTTTATTGTTAATATAAAAAAAACTATGCTAGTTAGAGCGTTGGTTTTATGTTTCCTGTAAAATATACCCATAATTATTCCAGATTTTTCGATTGGTAAACTTCGGAGATAAGGGGGGGGGGGGGGCGGTATTTTTTTCGACATTTTGGCCGATTACTCAAAAACTATTATATATACAAATAAATAAAAAACTGTTTTAGAATGCACAAGTAAAGGCCTTTCATATACCAGACTCGATATAGTTATTTTTCTTTGAAATTTCAACCCCCCGATTTTCCCCCTTTTTTTATTAAAACTAAAAATAATTTTCGATTTTTCTTTATTCCAATGATTTTGGGCCACTATTATACACAACTATGCCAAATTTCATATCGATAGCTTTAATAGTTACCTACTGAAATAATCGACTGTGACAGACGGACGGACAGACGGACGGAGAAAGTCTCACCATAAGGGTTCCATTTTTACCATTTTGGTATGGAACCCTAAAAATATAAAAATAAGATAGGTACCTAGTTTAGACTTTAGGCAATAAGGAATCGGGAAGTGGAAGTTTCAGCTCACAAAGTTATAAAATATTTTTTATATTTAATTTCAAAGTTTTCACTTTTTTGTCTATTTGCCTAGTCTTTTATAATTTAATGGACTCTGTGGACTGTGCTATTGGCCAAATGTATTGTTGCAATATGATACCATAAATTCAGCCACACATTGAGACTTGATGCAGCTTTTGGCGTCAGAAAACTGAAAAGTCAAAAGACAAAACTTCAAAAGTGAGGTTAGGTTAGGTAGAAATATCATGGCTTGATCAGAAAATTAAATTAAATAATTTGCCACACACAGTAAGCCGTAATGTTCAGAGACAAATTGTTTCGTATTTTTAGAAATGTCTGCCGCTTGAATAATAAGAAAGTTGTTGTAAAAATACGAAATATCACACCGGTTACATTGGGATTAATATCCACCGTTTCTTGCGAAGAAAAACAACACAATGTTGATGGAGTTTGGGATCCAGATAGTTTAGAACATGAGTTTTTGATCCGACAAGCTACAACAGTGAGTGTAAATGCGGCCACGCAGCTTCTTACTGTAACATTAGTGGCTGTGCAAGACACCAGTGAAAGGTAAACATTCAACAATAACAATGTGTCATGTGTGTAGGTACATAATAATTCATTATCTTTGGCCATCTTAGCACTTAGTAGTGATAGCCTAGTGGTTAGGACTGTGGTCTCCTATTCAGGGGGTCGCAGGTTCGATCCCGGGTACGCACCTCTGACTTTTCGAAGTCAAGAGCGTTTAAGCAATTAAATATCACTTGCTTCGCACTTGTCAGGAAAAACATCGTGAGGAAACCTGCACATCTGAGTTATTTTCATAATGTTCTTGAAGGTGTGTGAAGTCCACCAATTTGCATTGGGCCCGCGTGGTGGACTATGGCCTATTACCCTTCTCTGAGAGGAGACCTGCGCTCAGTAGTGAACCGTTGATGGGTTGCTAATGCTAATGATGATGATGATGATGATAAATCATTTTAACAGGTTACGGGAAGCCCTGTCTAAGGAAATATGCTTGGTAAGGCAAGCACTAGAGTGGGGAGAGGCAGGCACCCCTCCACATCACTGGGACCAGTTAGTAGCAGTCCGGGGATCTCTATGTGACCTTAATCACAATTTAAGAACACTTTTTAGTAAGTCTTTTCAAATCTCTACTCCACAACTGGGTTAAGGTCTCCAGAAAGTCTATATCAAGTTTTTCCAGAACTTACTTTTGGAGGATTCAGAGTAGTTGGGCCCCTGTCCTGAATCTATTGAAATCCTGTCTTTCTCACCTCGATTTGCCTTAATCCATTCCGGGGATACAAGCTAACTCTGTGCCTTTCATCAAGATCGGTTCAGCGGTTAAACCTTATATCAACAGTTTTTCATTTTTTTATGAAGAAGCCCTAAATATTTCTGGAATAAAATGTAGCATATTTCCAATTATCTATACTGTATAGAAACACAAATTTTATTAAAATTTACAAGCCTTTTTGTTTAAATAGCTTAAATATATAAATCAGCTTAAAATAGGCAGTAGGTAAGCAATAATAATTAATTAATATAAAAAATTCTTTTTAAGAAGCCCACATATTACCCACAGCTCAGAAGTCATCTGGCATAGGGCATGCATAACCTACCCAGTTGCATACCAGTTAACCTACTGCAAGATTAATATTAGCTACTTGCAACACACCACTGCACAAAAACGTGTGAAGGGTACACCAAAAGAAAGGGCTCCGGGATAATTAATAGAAAAAATGACCATTAAAAGGTTTAATACTTTATGGTCTTGTTTTTGATCAATGATTTTTTTTAATAAACCAATTGACATTAAATGGACCCCCTTCTGGTTATTTTGAATATGTTGTTGGAAGGCCCATTCAAATTTTATCAGATGTGATTCTTTGTTTGATTTTTTATAAAAAATGTCAATGAGCCCCTTCTTGATGTGTACCCTTTGTGTAATATTGACTGTTGACAGATGTTTGTGCATATACATGTGTTGTATAAAATGTATTATGTTAACTAAACAAAAATTTTGTCTTGTTGCATTGTTGAGTAACTTATGATGGCACAGCATTTGTTGCTTAAATAATACATGACTTGGATGAAAAAAAGACATAAATTACAGGTTATATGGATTATGCTGAAAAGTTAGCCACCACAGCAGCTGAAATATCATATCTGTCCGGAAATATTGCAGCCTCTGATGCGATATGTGAAAGAATTGACCATGCATGCAGGTAAACAAATAAAACAAACTTTCATATGAAAGGTTATGTTGTAATATATTTTTACATTTAGTTTTAAATCTTTTTCATGAATCTCTTATAAATGATAATTGATAACTAAGCAAATGAAGATAACAAGAATTTACCATAAAACTTAAATATAATTTTTTTAAAGTAAATCTAGAATCAGAGCACATTTTTTTAAATATTTTTAATCAGTCCTTAAGCAAGACCTTAAGCATTGCTTTTTAATTTCATAATTATATTTCATAATAATAATATAAAAGTGAAAGAGTTTGTCTGTTGATAACCTTTTAGTAGCTGTGCCAACTGCACTGATTTTGATGAATTTGGCACTAACATAGCTTGCATACAGGAGACTAAAGTTCTGATAATGGACGGAGGATTAGGATACTTTATATCCAACTCTATACAGGGTGGGCCAGACCAGGTGGATATAAAATTTTTTTTAGATTGTTGACATGAGGGTCTACCAGGGCCCGCAAGGAAAAAAATCGGTTCCCAACCGATTACGAGAAAAAAATTTTTATTTACAATTTTGGAATATTAACGCCATGACGAACTTTTAATTTTTTTTAAATTTTTCCAGTGACAATTTCCGGAATTTTTTTATGGAATATCTTTACCTAATAACTGTGCTCTCTTAGAAAAAAATTCCAGTCTGATTAGCTGGTTTTAACAGCATTAAATTTTAAATTATTCCAAGAAAATTAAGTTCATCCAAAATCTACAGAAAATTTTAAAATTCCGTTAAAAATTAAAGAAAAGGTTCATAGCACTGGTGATTTTTTAAAAACTGTAACAACTTATGTTCTTTCGATTTCCAAAAGAAAAATTGTATGTCATTGTGCTGGATAAAAAGTTATGATTTTTCAAGTCTTCGTTCCTCATTCGTGTAAATAACGACCTTATTGAAAAAAAATTTAATTGTTTGTGGAGACTGCATTATGTCCTTTAATTTTAACTGCCTCGTAGGTCTAGTGGTAAGCGTGTTCGATTGCGGCCGACGAGGTCCCGGGTTCGAGTCCCGGATCGGACCATACCAAGTATTGGGGTTTTCCGATAAGAAATTCTCAGTACTAGCCCGGAGTTAGGATGTTGGCGTTGTTTCACCCCGTGCCTTGGAGAGCACGTAAAGCCGTTGGTCCTGCGCCTAATCTCTCTCCGGTCGTCTCGAATTTTCCGTCCCATCGGGCTACGAGAATAAAGAAACAGAGAGTGCACCTGTGTTCGCGCACATACTTGTGCACTTTAATATCTCCCGCACAGATGGCTAATCTTTCTGGAGATAGGCTGCCGCCGTGGCCGAAATTCGGTAGGGAGGACATTAATCCTTTAATGATGAATGACTGTATCTACTTTTATAAGAGAAAGAAAAATAAAACAATGTTTTATTTTTCTGAATTTCGGCCACGGCGGCAACCTATTTCCAGAAAGATTAGCCTTGCATCACTCTCTGTTTCTTTACTCTCATAGCCCGATGGGACGGAAAATTCGACACGACCGGAGAGAGATTAGGCGCAGAACCAACGGCTTTACGTGCACTCCAAGGCACGGGGTGAAACATCGCCAACTTCCTAACTCCGGGCTAGTTCTGAGAATTTCTTATCGGAAAACCCCAATACTTGGTATGGCCCGACCCGGGACTCGAACCCGGGACCTCGTCGGCCGCAATCGAACACGCTTACCACTAGACCTACGAGGCAGTTAAAATTAAAGGACATACTGCAGTCTCCACAAACAATTAACATTTTTTTCAATAAGGTCGTTATTTTCACGAATGAGGAACGAAGACTTTTGAAAAATCATAACTTTTTATCCGGCACATTGACATACAATTTTTCTTTTGGAAATCGAAAGAACATAAGTTGTTACAGTTTTTAAAAAATCACCAGTGCTAGGAACCTCTTCTTTTATTTTTAATGGAATTTTAAAATTTTCTGTAGATTTTGGATGAACTTAATTTTCTTGGTATAATTTAAAATTTAATGCTCTTAAAACCAGCTAATCAGACTGGAATTTTTTTCTAAGATAGCACAGTTATTAGGTAAAGATATTCCATAAAAAATTTGCGGAAATTGTCACTGGAAAAATTAAAAAAAAATTAAAAGTTCGTCAAGGCGTTAATATACCAAAATGGTAAATAAAAATTTTTTTCTCGTAATCGGTTTAGAACCGATTTTTTTCCTTGCGGGTCCTGGTAGACCCCTATGTCAACAATCTAAAAAAAATTTTATATCCACCTGGTTTGGCCCACCCTGTATATCAACTCTAGTTGGCACAGGATTTAAAAACTAAATCCACATAAGGTAAAGTATAACAAAAGATCAAAAATATTATAAGCTTGATTTTCGTCTCTAAATTTTTAAAACAATTTTTGGTCATTTTGTCACATAATTTAAATTGTTACTAATTTTTTTCCTAAACAAACTTGGGCTACAAAAACTTTATATAAATAAAAGAATAATAATCAGTGCTTATCAGTGATATAACATTTATTCTTTTCATAAACAAAAAGCTAACCTTTATCTTTCCAAGATACAGTAAATAAAAGTGGACAATATGTGATATACTCGCCACTTCTAAAATAAACTGCGCCTTCTGAAGAGGGCTGTGCACTTGTCTGCCCTGAATATGAGATTTGTACTGAATTCGAATATCATAAATGAATAGTGTTTAGTTAGCTACACTAGCGGCACGCTATGATGGCCGGTTTGACGTTTGTCCGCTCATGAAGTTCCGTATTAATTGATAACGACTTTGAAGGAAATAATTGTATTACTTTATTGACGATAGTGATGTGCAGAGATTCATAAATTTTATCGAATGTAGTTTTAGGTTTAGGACTCAAAATTTATTTATTAAATTGATTTCTAAAATGTATACAAGTGTAGAAAAATCAGTTTGCACCATTTAAGGGGTGAATGTACTTGTGAATATGAACAATTTTCACTATGTGGACAAACCTCTGAAATCGCAAAAAAATTTCAGCTGTTTCATACAAAAGGTAAAATTTTTATTTTTATATGATATATACCACAACTCGGCATTTGGTTTTCTAAATTGAAAATTTTTAAAAATGGAATCTAATACGATCGTCACATAGGATCGCTGGCTAGCACAACTACTACCTCCGGCAAACTCGCGTCAATGCTCAATGCAAAACAAAGCAGTTTCGAATTGACGTTGCTTCGAAAAGTATAAACTGTCAGTGCAATGCGATTGTGATATAGTTTTGACCTGGCTTTGGATTTCAAATATTGATACTGCATTACTGTTGACCCTTGCTCGTTAATTTGGACTCTGTTCAAGCCCTTTGTTGTGGATTTCGTCGATATGACCGAACGTACGCAGAGAACTGTTCTAAATAGTCAGACACGTGAGTTCGTAATACGCCTTCGTAACTATTTCGATCGTGAAGCTCAAAATGGAGGGCCAATTTTACCTATAACGTCAGTGGTTGAACGCGTAGCTGATGCGCTTAATATTGGACAACGAACTGTTAGACGGATAACTAAAAAAAAATATGGCGAGACTGGCACAGAAGAAAATAAACTTCACACACCAAAAAAGAGAAAACGAGCAAAACCAGTCGTAGGCATCGATAGCTTTGATGCCGATGCTATCCGAAGACATGTTTACGGCTACTATTTACAGAAGGAGTATCCAACAAGAAAAAAGTTGGTGCATTCACTGAAGGAAGCTGGATTATTCTTCGGTGGGGAAAGTTCTTTAACGAAGATTTTGAAGACCATTGGATTTCGATACAAAAAATGTAACAAACGCAAAATATTGATGGAAAGATTTGATATAGCGATGGCAAGGTATACTTTTTTACGGCAAGTGAAAGAAATCAAAAATTGGCAAAATGTTGTGTTCTTGGATGAAACATGGCTTAATGCTAACCATACTGTAGGCCGTTCTTGGAACGATGACACAGCAGCATCTACTTCCAAAGTTCCTGTAGGAAAAGGATCGCGACTTATAATTTGTCACGCCGGAACCATCAACGGGTTTGTCGAAGGTTCTCTCATGGCTTTTGCGTCAAAAACCACTGGAGACTATCATGAAGACATGAATGGAGAAAAGTTTACTGAATGGTTTACCTCAATGTTGTGTAGCCTCCCTGAACCATCTATTATAATTATGGACAACGCCCCATACCACTCGATGCAAATTGACAAGCCACCTGCCCAATCCCAAAAGAAAGCTGATATCGTCGCATGGCTTCGTAAAAATGGCGTAGATGCAAACATGAATATGTTAAAAGCGGAATTAGTACGTCTTTTAAAAGAAAACAAACCAACCAAGATCCGATACGTCATTGACGAAATAGCATTAGAACATGGGCACAGAGTTATACGGTTACCGCCTTACCATTGTGAGTATAATGCGATTGAGTTGGTGTGGGCTCAAATTAAGGGATATGCTGCAAGACACAATACAGAACCCCCATTTACCACAAAAAAAATGCTAAAATTATTAGAAGAAGCTTGTGAACATGTGACTAAATGAGACTGGGAAAAGGTTGTGAATAGAACTGTTAAATTAATAAGGGAAGATTATGAAAGAGATGTGAAAATAGATAATATTATAGAAAACGAACATATAATTATTAATGTAGGTGATGATAGCAGTGACGACAGTGAAAATAGTAGTATGGACGAATCTGATTAATTATGGCCTTTTGTGGCACCTTTTTTGGTATCTTTTGTATTCATATGTTTCTTGTGTGCATATAAAGTATGTATATTCATTTTCATTCAAATATTCAGTTCGTTCAAATAAATTAAATAAACATATACATTTTTGTTTTATTAAACCTATTTAATCAGCTACAAAAACAAAACTTAATTGTTTTTTGTTCGAGAATAAATTGACATTCCACATCACTATTGTAATGTGTCAAACCGGCCTTCATAGCGTGCCGCTAGTTTAGTTAGTTTAGTGTGTTGCCTGCAAACGGTTCAGTGTTAAGTACTGTACTAAGAATAGATATAAGGTACAATGATTCACTTTGTTTTCACGCACTTACGCGATAGGTGTATTCATGGGCGAAAAATATTTTGGTCTTCCCTGCTGCTGAAATAAATTAAAAAAAATCACGAACACTGAAGTAAATTCATTACTTCAGTGTGCGTGATTTTTGAACAGAAGAGATGGATGAAATAAAGCCCAATTTCTCTCTCTCGTTAGCTGAAATAATGTTCCTTAAATAAACTTTGAATCTCCATCCTCCACAATTTAACAGCGCGAATTGAAAACAAAAAAAAATTATGTATACCCTTAATAGCAATAGGTATTTAGGTATCTGTATAAAATAAGATGTTTCAACTCTGTTGAATCCAGATTAGCATTAGTGCAAAGCTGTAAGGAATTATAACCATTTCCATTGCTGAAGGCAATTTCACTTCACTCTCTCTGTTAAGTATCAGCCATTAGTGACATCATTATCTAATCTTAACCCAGAAAATACGGTACTACCGACACTTTGTACGTTTTTTCAGATTCGTATCCGACTAGTGCACAAGAGCCCTAAATAATAACTTTCCCTCTGCATCTAGACTTACAACTAAACAACAAAACTGACTTTACCTTTAACTTTGAAGTGATAAATATAACAAATATAAAGACAATACATTTATTTATGTTACATTTAAGATTATGTACATAGGATCGCATATTAGACATACAATTTGATATAAGATATACAATTGATTTTATTGTATTTTCCATCAATATTAAAACAACTGTCGCATTTTTAAAATCTAACCAACAATTTGTAATGTTGTTCTTAGACATTAATTATAACATTTATTTAGTATGTACAGTTTGCGCGACAAGAGCTGACATTCATATAAACATTTACCATGTTAGGCTTCTGAAGTGAACTGGGATGGCTAGAGTGACAACACCGGAAGGTGTGGTGCATCACACACAACAGACCATCACAGTTTACATCACAGCTTTCTTCGGGCTGGGTTGGAAACCAACCCAGCCTGAAGAAAGAAAGAAAGAGAAACACTTGCCAAACATAAGTTCAAATACATTCATCATGGTTATAATAAAATAATATAATATTTAGATTTACCCTGATTGTACACACATTATGTGATCCAAAAGACAGTTTGATCAATGAGCATGAGATTTCCATGAATAGTTTTGGCGCATTAGCGTCAATATCACGAAACTTATACATCACTTATGCCCCAAGGTATCCATTTTAATTTATACCATTTTAATTTGATTGCAACCTCATTAACTAATAAATTATGTAAAATGATTCATATTCTGACCTTAGAATGGAAAGAGTAAGGTAGTATATCACAGAACCTGCATTATACAGGAATATAATAATAATAAATCATTTGCTAAATCATTAATAAATATTCGACCAATTAAATAAACAATTTATCATCTTAAAATGATTCATATTCTGACCTTAGAATGGAAAGAGTAAGGTAGTATATCACAGAATCTGCATTATACAGGAATATAATAATAACAAATCATTTGCTAAATCATTAATAAATATTCGACCAATTAAATAAACAATTTATTATCTTAAAATGATTCATATTCTGACCTTAGAATGGAAAGAGTAAGGTACCTGCATTATATGGTAATTTATTAATTCATTTGCCGTCCTAATATTCAACCAATTAAATAAACAATTTATTATCTTCAAGTCAATAAAGCAATCATTAGCAAATATTTGCTACCCCAATTTCACTCAATGCCATTTCCTATTCACTTTTAAAGTTTCCATCCTATTCTGAAAGCATTCAGATAACCAACTTGTCTACAGCGAAGCCGACAATCTTTTACTTAATAAAGAAATATATTTATTGATTGATTCTTGTTTTATGTCAGCTCTTATTGCGCGTCCTACATGGACTTCCACATAACATGTCTCAAAGGGCCGAACATACAAGTCCAACTTGCGTGTTTCAGGGCGTGTAACGCGCAAAAGCAGCTAACGCACGAGTTACAGCAAGAGAGCTTGGAGCTGCAACAGCAGGCGATCATCAACGCGCCACAACTCGGCGACAAACTGAAAGCAACGGACGACGTGAAGCAAGCAGTCATCAAATAGATATCGAATTGATTAGGATTTATTATACAAGTACATACTACGATAAATGTTTCAGTTGGAACTGTCGATATTTCGAGCCCCGTCGTGGTCACGGTCACGGTCGAAAATGTCGATGGTTCCAACTAAAATGTTATTGTGGTACATACCTAATCGTATAATTAATCATAATTATGTGAATAAACCACGAAATAAGTTAAATCTTTAGACACCGAATTCTGTTACCTAATTTAATTTTACCGAATTAGGCTCTCGGGCTAATAAATTGTAAATACCAGTCATGTAATTTAGAATAAAATTTTCATTACATAAACTAGTGAGTTTTTAATTCACCCATCTGTTATTTCAATATCCTGGCCTTTTAATCAGCTTATTAGGACAACATAAAAAATAGAAGTTTTAACGGCGGAATCGATTTTGATGGGAATTTTATTGCTTTTGAGACTTGTCCAGTGATAAGTAACTAGCACTTGTCGAGTATCAAAAGGATGGATACCAGTGCCTCGCTTATAGGCTTTCGAATGTGTGCAGAGCGAAAACGTCTGTCACTTGTTGTTGGTTCCGATTCCCATAATGAAAATGACTAATGAGTCGAGGCACTAGTACACGTACCCTATTTGAAGCAAGTGCATGCCTGTCCAGGCGACTGCAGACAGGAATAAAACCTGTGTATCCATAGACGGATAAAAATATAGACAAGAAATTCGGAATAAAAACTGTGTCACAGTTTTGATTGCGCGGGCTAAAGTAGAGAGGGGAGCCAGCATGGTGAATAAGGTTTCAAATCGTGCGCGACCGCCGCGGTCGCAGAGGCGTGCCGCACCCCGCACACCGTTGTCGGTGTGCGGGGTGCGGTCGTGCATAATAAAAAAGTATTTGAATAAATCAAGAAATAATTTTTATTTCGTATCTAGTGTTACGAATTACGATGTTTTTATCTTATTAGTCACTATAATAACTATACTTTTTACTACTTGAATATAGGCATTGTTGGCTTTTCAACTCACAATTAGAAAAGAAAGAAAAAGTCCCTAGAAAGTTTAATCCATGGTTTTATCACATAAATAGCGTCCGCGTTCGTACGTCGCGAATGCCATGCCATACTAACAACTAGTGCTCGGACATCAGTGGACATCAGTGGACCTCAGTTGAACATGGTAAGTATTCGTAACCGCGTATCTAGTAGATACTACATTTATATTGGTGGTACCTGTTCAGAAAGTAGCGTCTTTGTTGAGGTGCGTCTCGATGTCGACGCGGCAGATGGGGCAGTGCTTGTTGGTGCTGAGCCACTGGTCCACGCACTCCATGTGGAACAGGTGCATGCACGGCAGGCGACTGCAGACATCATACAAAAAGTTAATTCATGTAACTATATGATTGATTTTCTCAATTGCATATTTTGCCATGTATTTAGATGGCGCTGGAAAATTTTGCCTCGCGCTTGCTTTGCTGAATGATTTCGATTTGCTTTTTTACATTTCAAAATACGAGTAATATCCTAAGTATGTTAATAATACGCCTAGTTTTAATAGCAAGAACTTGCCGTACACTGCTGTGTCTCCAGTAGCATAACAAATGCTGTTTTTCCATGATTATTATAGAATTCCGCAAAGTGAGCAGCGCAGCGTTACAGCAATATTAATGCAAACTAAGTAAGTACAATTTACCATGAAATTTTTTCTTTTCTTACTACGGAACCCTTAAGAGTGTGCCTAAGTCATAACGCCGCTACGATATGGATTTCGTGCCCCTCTTCGAGCGGGATGGTTTAATTATTGTTTTCTCGTGAGTGAGAAATACAGAGCGATAGACGCGCAACGTATTTTTGACGACTTATAAACCAAAACTGCTTATTACCTAATTACAAGTTAATTAAACAACCAATTGAAAAATTAAAACATGTACCTAATTGAAAAATACTTCTAGGTTTCTTGACAAAACAATATCCCAAAAAAATTGTTTACTCCTCCTGAGATAAATAGCATAATGTGTGCAAAACATGTATTTTTTTTTTTAAATATACTATCGAGAAAATTTTCACCAAATCGTGTTTTTAAAACACGTATTCCAAGATAAAAAAAGTTCGAAGTATCATTTCCCCAAATATTAAGGTGGTAACGTTAACAAATTCTGAGATAAATAACAATGACAAAATACCAAATTGCAGATTATGGACTCTGTTTAACAGTCAGAGAGCCGCGCTTACCGGCAGTCGGAGTCCACCTCGAAGATGGAGAGGCAGATGGTGCACTTCTCGTCCTGATGGTGCGGCGCGGGGCGCGCGTACGCGTGGCGGTAGGTGTTGCGTTCGATGACGGCGCGCGACGCGCCGCGCGCGCTGCGGCGCTCCGCCTCCGCCACGCGCAAATCGCCAACAGTCAGAGAGCGCTTACCGGCAGTCGGAGTCCACCTCGAAGATGGAGAGGCAGATGGTGCACTTCTCGTCCTGATGGTGCGGCGCGGGGCGCGCGTACGCGTGGCGGTAGGTGTTGCGTTCGATGACGGCGCGCGACGCGCCGCGCGCGCTGCGGCGCTCCGCCTCCGCCACGCGCAAATCGCCAACAGTCAGAGAGCGCTTACCGGCAGTCGGAGTCCACCTCGAAGATGGAGAGGCAGATGGTGCACTTCTCGTCCTGGTGGTGCGGCGCGGGGCGCGCGTACGCGTGGCGGTAGGTGTTGCGCTCGATGACGGCGCGCGACGCGCCGCGCGCGCTGCGGCGCTCCGCCTCCGCCACGCGCACCAGCGCCGCCATCTGCGTGGCCAGCGCGCCCGACCCCTGCCGGGAGAACGAATGGGATGAGTATTCTGTGTGAACGCGCGTTGAGCGCCCTAACAAAGTTATTTATGCCCGTTTTCACCACCATACCTTAAACCTTACCTTAGGTAGGAGTCTCTTTACACAAGGTAGCCCCTAAATATATTCCCCTAGCCAAAGTAATTTCCACCCTTAGGTGTTCCCTAAAAGTTCGTGAAAAAGAAATTGACAGAAAGCGTCTCCTGCGTCCAATAATAATTGTAACAAGGCTGATACAGTGTCGAGCGCATCCGCACAAACGAATTACAGTTTTTTGAATGACGGATGATTATAGAATATGAATTTGCATAGGTCATAAAATGAATTAATCCAGAGTCCTTTGTGACGATTTTTTTAAATCCGAAAGACATCCCGAACTTGTACGCAAAATGTACGAACAAGCGATACGAAATGTATGAGTGCATGACAAAATAACGAAAGACGGAGTAATAGTTTGTTACAAGGATCCGATTTTCCGTACCTATCGAGTTAGATTATTCACTGAGAGAACGGGATTTCACTTTATCTACGATCTTTCAAACAGATTATGCTAGCCCGGACGAGTAGCCCCATCTAAGATTTTTCTGTTACATAGATAAACTTTAAAAATTCAAAATTATTAATTTAAGACCAACCAGTGTCTCTCACAAGTCAAATTTCTATCACCCATTAAGGGACGATAACGATAACTCGTTAAGGGACATAAATCATACTTACCAAAGTTAAACTTTGATTCATCTTCGGTTTAAAGTATTTACATACTTGGCAGCCCCAAAAGTTGCACGCGAACTCCGTCGAACTCATAAGTAAATTACTAGTTTTATTGAATCCTAGTTTATTCCTGCGACTTGGTTTCCGAAAAACTCTTTTTCCGGGGTGAAAAGTATTCACGAATAATAGTCTCGACACAAGCTATATCTGCATCGAGTTTTAGCTTAATCGGATGAACTATAAGCAAATGCATAAAACACGACAAAACAAACATTTATTTTTATTAATGTATAAATAAGGTTTATTTACGTTACTTTACATTTATTCAAAAAATTATTTTACGTGAAACTTATATATGCTCTGGTTCGTATTAGTTCACAAGTAATTCACAGCAATGGCAACCAACAAACTAACACATTTACAGTAAATACATCGTCAGGTAATCTCCAAATGACTGAAAAATGATGAATAGCTTGCAAAATGATAACTTATCAAGGGAATTTAAGGGTCTCAGATTAAAACTTAATGCTATTGTTAATTATCGTGCTTAGTAAGTCGTAAATATTTATAAGTAGATGGCGAGATTTTTTTCGATTTAATAGCTGTGTTTTAAGTCATAATAGTGTTTTTTGAACTCGAAAAATATACAGATTTTTAAATACGAATCAACTTATGCTTTACAATAATATGGTTGGTTTCATATCAGGCGGTTATGTTTAAATACCACCTAAAAAGCTACATATTTTGGGTTGAACAAGTCATGGTTTTTAAGATTTAAACAATACCAATTTTTATTTCTTTTTCGATGGGCAAGTTTAACCATAACGGTAGCTTAATAAACGCATTGCATGTAATACTAATACATAATCGAACTAAACATAGTTAAGTTTTCTAACTGAACTATGTTTATACTTACAGTACACACATACAATAGTTAAGTTATTTCAAAAAAAAATCAAAATTATTTATTTCACGTTGGCCAACCTGTGGCTCTTATGACAAGTCATGACTCTATCACCGGTTCGGAAAGCGGATTCTGCTGAGAAGAGCCGGCAAGAAACTCAGCAGTTGCTCTTTTCAAAATAATCATTTTACAATATTATTATGAAGCTATTACATTGTAATAAGTTTGTTATACTATCTTGTGGGCAGCTGGTTGCCAAGCCGATATAACCTATGCAACTTTGTTAGAATAAAATATAACATTTCCACAATGAGGGGAAATTCCAAAAAAAAAAACTACAATTCAATTCATGTTAAGACGGGCAGACACAAAGTAGCCCCATTCCCACCGGCGGCACCCGTTTAACTAAACTAAGTTTAAAATGTTATGTGCAAAAGCCCATAAAGCATTTTATCCACTTCCTAGGTCTAATTAAAATATATACTTTATTCAGTGTAAATCTGTTGAACACAGATAATTTAACCTACCACTTATTTTTATCGTAACTTATCGCTAAACAATGTATCAATCATTCATAATCCCCAGATTATTATAGATAAGTAGATCCCAAAGCCACCGTTTGTGACCTAATCGGGAAAAAACTATAATGCCAAAAGTAATTTCTACAAGCTACAAACTTACTCGATTACTGTCATTAGTCATTAGGGCTGAAAGACGATGCTTCGTTCATCGTTCATTTTTGCGATTTTTTTTGCGAAAAAGAACCCTAAGGACGAATTTAGACGGATGGCTCACCGATGACCTTCGAAAATGAAAGCAAAAATCTCGAAAAATAAACCGTTGAAAATTCACCCTTAGGGCGAAATAAGACGGTTCATTTTCGTAAAAAATTTTGCAGCGATAAACGAGGCTCCGTCTAATTTGGGCCTTAAAGTCCTTTAAATATAGCTTTATTAAATATTGGCATTGCAAACGTATGGCGTGTTATTATTTTTTTGTAGATCGGACCATTAGTTAATGCCCTTTTTTGATTTTGTAAAAATATATTAGCTAATAATACACGCGATTTAATCTGAGTGGAATCCATATCTTCTTTTATTAAGTTATTTTCCATCATTTTTATATGGCAAACGGGTTATAATCGGTTCAATAGGGTCTCAGCAGAATCCGCTTTCCGAACTCGTGGTAGAATCGTGACGTGTCATAAGAGCCACAGGTTGGCCTACGTGAAATAAATAAATTTGAATTTGTATCAGTTTCTTGAAAACGAAAAGATAACGACACTTCCGCATTTATAAGGCAGCCCGCACACAGTCAATAATATTGTCGAAAATATTGACAATATTTTCGTCAATATTTAGACCCCGCACACTACGCAATAATATTGTCAATATTTCTAACAAAAAGTGATTCAGTAAGGCGTAGAAGCTTGATTTGCGTGCACGTGTGCTAAAATGGATACAAAGAAAAAAACCATTGCATTGGTTATTGCATTAACTTTATTGAATAAAAAAAGAATGAAACGATGGCTTAAATACTGGATGACAAAAAAATTTTCGCATTGATTTTATTTTTCTTGTAAAATATACATAAATTGACCATATAAATTGACTATTGACCATAATTATTTCAGATTTTTCGATTGGTAAACTTCGGAGATAAGGGAGGGAACGGTATTTTTTTCGACATTTTGGCCGATTTATCAAAAACTATTATATATAGAAATAAATAAAAAACTGTTTTAGAATGCACAAGTAAAGGCCTTTCATATGATACCCCACTCGGTATAGTTATCTTACTTTGAAATTTCAAACCCCCGATTTTCCCCCTTTTTTAATCAAACTAAAATAATTTTCGCGTTGCTTTTATTTTTCCTGTAAAATATACATAAACCTCTATTGACCCCCGATTTTCCCCCTTTTTTAATTAAACTAAAAATTGGCCAAGTGCGAGTTGGGCCTCGCTCTTTTAGGGTTCCGTTAAAAAAAATTAAATTATTATATTTCCATGTACCCATGGAAATATTTTAATTTTTTTTTTAATTTAATTTAATTTTTATTATTTGTTGTTATAGCGGCAATAGAAATACATAATATTATGTGAAAATTTCATCTGTCTATCTATTACGGTTTACGAGATACAGCCCGCTGACAGACGGACGGACGGACGGACGGACAGCGTAGGCTTAGTAATAGGGTTCCGTTGGTACCCTTTGGGTATGGAACCCTAAAAATAATTTTCGATTTTTCTTTATTCCAATGATGTTGGGCCACTATTATACATTATTATATATTATATATTTATATACAATGCCCAATTTCATGTCGATAGCTTTTATAGTTACTGAAATAATCGACTGTGACAGACGGACGGACGGACGGACGGACGGAGAAAGTCTCACCATAAGGGTTCCATTTTTACCATTTTGGTACGGAACCCTAAAAAAGAAAGAAACGATGGCTTAAATTCTGGATGACAAAGTGGAAAAGTGGAATTAAATCATTTAAATCTAATAAAAGAACTTCGAAAAACAGAAAAAGATGATTTTAAAAATTACATGAGAATAAAAGGTTTCAAAAAATACTATCTTTAGTAACCCCTTACTTAAAAAAACTAGATATACTGATGCGAAAATCGTTACGTCTCCCACATTCTAATAAATTCTATTAAATATTCTTTTTCATTGCTTGTTGCACTGGGGATGTCCTCCATTTTTGGTTGCGAGCGCACGTCCTCCTGCCTTGAAATCTTTTTTCAACTAAAATATTGACGCGCGCCCGCACACTGTCAATATTATTGTCAATATCCCTGCCTCCCTCCGATATTGACGAAATTTCCGGACTTCGACAATAATATTGATCAAACCCCGCACACAGTCAATAATATTGTCAATATTCGTAAATATTGACAACTAGCTGATGCCCGCAACTTCGTCCGCGTGGATTTAGTTTTTAAAATCCCTCGTGAACACTGATTTTCCGGGATAAAAAGTAGCCTATGTCACTCTAGAGGTCCTCAACTATAGTACTCATGCAAAAAATCACGTCGATCCGTGGCTCTGTTGTGGCGTGATTGAAGGACAAACCAACAAACAAACACACTTTCGCATTTATAATATTAGTATGATTAGAATATTAAATTGCATATGAAAACACTGTAACATTACGTCCATACGATGTATTACATCCATACCTACTATGTAGTATGTAGGTATAATGATCGGGCAAAATCTGACGCCTTTGGAGTAGTTTGACTTTGATAAAATAGGGCTATCCACGAAAAGTACGCATGCCAGCTTAAGATGAGCCGTACATTCAAAGTATCCTGTAGATTCCGGGGTTCAATTAATTTGACCTCATAATGAAGATTGTGATGTCTATAATTTCTGAACTACTAAATTGACGACCTTGAAATAATTACAGGACAACCTCTAAAGTACCTGCTTTCTAACAAAAAAAGAATGAATGTAATCGGAATACACCTTAATGAATTACAGCTAAATGCACATTTTGACTTTCATCCCCTCTCCCAAGGGAACCGTGCTGAATTTCGGGATAAAAAGTATCCTATATTATACCTCGTAGTATGAACTTAAATCATGCCAAGTTTCATTTAAATCCGTTCAGTAGTTTCGGCGTGATGCGCGGCCAAGATACAGACAGACAGACAGACAGACAGACAGACAGACAGACAGACAGACAGACAGACAAAAAATTAAAAAAAAATTGTTTTGGCTTCAGTATCGATTATAGAGTGCCCTCAAACAAAAATTTTCAAAATATCTTCAATGTACAGAATTGGACCTGTTACAGTTTTATTATATTATAGATAATATTGACTGTGTGCGGGCTGCCTAACATAATAATTAATGGATTGTAAAAAAAGCCGCAAACAGATGTGCAGTTTTTGCAACAAAAGTACCACCAAGTATTGCCAAGCGAATTATCGTTCCTGCATGATGCCATATCAAATCCGATTAGGAGTAGGTATGGTCTGCTATACCCCTTCCAAGTTATCCCGCTACCATCTTAGACTGCATCGTCACTTACCATCAGGTGAGATCGCAGTCAAAGACTATCCTGTCATTGAATAAAAAAGCGCAAAACTATTTTGACGCTCGGTGCCTATAACAATTTAATGAGTGATTTGATTGACTTTGCTTCTTCCTTTGTTCACTTCATTTAATATTAGAATAGAATAGAATAGAAATGTTTTTTATTCAAATAAACTTTTACAAGTACTTTTGAATCATCAATGATCGAGTCTACCACTGGTTCGGAATGTCGTTCCTGCCGAGAAGAACCAGCAAGAAACTCGGCAGTTGCTCTTTTCAAAATACTTTAACAATATACTTAATCTATAATATAATAAAACTGTAACAGGTCCAATTCTGTACATTGAAGATATTTTGAAAATTTTTGTTTGAGGGCACTCTATAATCGATACTGAAGCCAAAACAATTTTTTTTTAATTTTTTGTCTGTCTGTCTGTCTGTCTGTCTGTCTGTCTGTCTGTCTGTATCTTGGCCGCGCATCACGCCGAAACTACTGAACGGATTTAAATGAAACTTGGCATGATTTAAGTTCATACTACGAGGTATAATATAGGATACTTTTTATCCCGAAATTCAGCACGGTTCCCTTGGGAGAGGGGATGAAAGTCAAAATGTGCATTTAGCTGTAATTCATTAAGGTGTATTCCGATTACATTCATTCTTTTTTTGTTAGAAAGCAGGTACTTTAGAGGTTGTCCTGTAATTATTTCAAGGTCGTCAATTTAGTAGTTCAGAAATTATAGACATCACAATCTTCATTATGAGGTCAAATTAATTGAACCCCGGAATCTACAGGATACTTTGAATGTACGGCTCATCTTAAGCTGGCATGCGTACTTTTCGTGGATAGCCCTATTTTATCAAAGTCAAACTACTCCAAAGGCGTCAGATTTTGCCCGATCATTATACCTACATACTACATAGTAGGTATGGATGTAATACATCGTATGGACGTAATGTTACAGTGTTTTCATATGCAATTTAATATTCTAATCATACTAATATTATAAATGCGAAAGTGTGTTTGTTTGTTGGTTTGTCCTTCAATCACGCCACAACAGAGCCACGGATCGACGTGATTTTTTGCATGAGTACTATAGTTGAGGACCTCTAGAGTGACATAGGCTACTTTTTATCCCGGAAAATCAGTGTTCACGAGGGATTTTAAAAACTAAATCCACGCGGACGAAGTTGCGGGCATCAGCTAGTAGATAATATTATTCTATGTATGCAGAGTTTCCACAATGAGGGGAAGTTCCACAAAAGCATACGTAATTATTTCTAACTAGCTGACACGGCGAACTTCGTACCGCCAACTTATCTATTATAAACTTTTTTTTGTTTTTTTTTTTTTATTAAGTATTAAAACCTTCCGTGAACCTTAAGGAACATACAAAAAATAAATTAACCAAATTGGTCCATCCATTCTTGAGTTATGCGCTTACCAACATTCATTTTTATTTATATAGATAGATATAAGATTATAATTCAACACATGTCAAGACGGGCAGCCAGAAAGTAGCCCCATTGCCGCTGGTGGCACCCGTTCACGAGCATGACGCATGACCCAGCCATTGCTTCGCTCAACCATATTTGAGGGAACGTAACAACCCGCATCACACGACACCACCGCAGAAATGTTAAAGAGAGTGTGACATACTTAGGATATTATGCCTAATACCGTTTTTTGTACAAAAACAACAAAAATAACAATAAATTACCTAAATAAAATTATTAAGTTAGGTCACGAGGGCTAAGTCAAAGGCATTAGCTTATTATTATCTAGTCTAAAACGAAAAACACGCTAATTCCCTAAAGATAAAATCGTTTATAATATCCTCTAATAAGGTTCAGATAAGAGGGGATTAAAAATCAAATCATGTTCCGCCAATTTCGTGAACGCATTTTCTTATCTCTTAATCGCGGAGAAAATCTAATAAACTGAGCTTCTAAATAAAGCAACCGATCTGCAGTCAGGGTTGCCAACATTTCTTTGGCGGATTTTATAGTATTTTCAGAATCCTTACTAAATATTGGAACGGCATTCCGAACCGTGGTATATTCACTTGACGATTCGAAAACACTTTGTAAAAGTTTATTTGAATTAAAAAAATTCTATTATAAATGCGAAAGTGTGTCCTTCAATCACGACACCATTATGGAGAATTCTCGGGTATGCAGCTTTCCTCACGATGTTTTCCCTCAAGAAGTATCGCATCTTACTAATATTCATCCGCGTGGATTTAGTTTTTAATATCCCTCGGGAACTCTAATTTTCCGGGATAAAAAGTAGCCTATGTCTCTCTCCTGGTCCTCAACTATACTTATGCAAAAAATCACGTCGATCCGTAGCTCTGTTGCAGCGTGATTCAAGGACAAACCAACAAACACACTTTCGCGTTTATAACATTAGTATGATTAGTATGATGCAAGTGTTTGTTTGTTGGTTTGTCCTTGAATCAGGCTGCAACAAAGCTGCTCATCGACGTGATTTTTTTTGGATAGGAATAGTTTAGGACCTGGAGAGTGACATAGGCTACTTTTCATCCCGGATTTCCCGCGGGATT
This sequence comes from Oeneis ivallda, assembly GCA_029955525.1. Classification (NCBI taxonomy): domain Eukaryota; kingdom Metazoa; phylum Arthropoda; class Insecta; order Lepidoptera; family Nymphalidae; genus Oeneis; species Oeneis ivallda. The sequence goes on from JARPMR010000022.1 coordinate 10,203,364, forward strand.
TTTAAATCTAAATCCACGCGCGTACGAAGTCGCGGGCACGCACATAACTCCGAAAAGCAGGGGTGCATGGCCGGCATCGAACCGGCGACCCACCAAATAGGAGACCGCGGTCTTAACCATTATGTTATCTACGGTTATGATTGAATAAAGGAACCGGGTTTTATTCTCTCTGTTCATCATCATCATCATCATCATCATTGAGGCAAAACATTTTTGGAACTACATCATAATCTACGCCATACTGTTATTACCCATGTTTATGCAAATAAATTTCATTTCATTTCATCATCATCATCATCAGCAACCCATCAACGGCTCACTATTGCAAGCAGGTAGGAGACCTGCTTAACTTAGAAAAGCCAATGGTGCGTGCCCAGGATCGAACCTGCGACCCCCCGAATAGGAGACCGCAGTACTAACCACTAGGCTATCACTGCTTCTCTCTGTTATTGGGATCGAACTCTTACCATGACCGACGGCTGTATGGAGATGTGGAGATGCGGCGGCTGCATCTGCAGGTAGTGGTGCATGTGGTGATGAATGTGTTGACCGTCCCTGCGAGACAAAGCAATCGTGTCAACAAGTGTCAATTCAAAAGGAGGTTGGCGAATTTTGACCCAGCATTTTTAAAAACCGTTCCGATTCATAAAACATTAAGTTTTAATTAATATATTTCAGAGTATTTTTCTGTGTAAACCCCATATTTTTAGAAGATGGGAATCAAAAATATAATTATGCACAAGTACACATTAATAACTGTTACATGGCAATACAAGTGAATATCGTTTTTCTACCAACTTTATTTGATAGACTTTGATTAATTTTTTGTTAGTCTCACAAGTATGAGAAGTTCGATTCGTGAACGTGGGCGTTCAGTGTTCACTTCAGTTCGTCTGGGTCAGAAACTCTATGGAATTCGCCAATCCCCTTTAAAACACCCCTGACATGTGGATCTATGACCGGACTGTGTATGATATACCTGACACCCTGTTGCCCAGTTTTACCCAGCTGATGATCTTCAAACGCCTGAGCAGATCTTGATAAATTTTATAGCTAAGATCCGTCTCGATCGCGTTAGCTTTCAAACAAAAAATATTTAAAACTTTTCGTAACGCATTCACCAGCTTACTCCCCAAGTCAAGCGTGCGTAAGGAAGTTGTAGGCCTGCACTGTGTCTTAGATATACGAAACGAAACTGGCTATGAAAGAGAGAAAAAAAATGTGTGCTCGAACCTCTCTTGCCCCTACAGTAATATACGAAACGTAACTCTCTCTCTTTCTATCTTCACTAACTTATATCTCCCTCTCAACTTCCGTTCGCCTCGCCCGATCACACTTTTCGTAACGCATTCACCAGCTTACTCCCCAAGTCAAGCGTGCGTAAAGAAGTTTTACTTCAAAAACAGTTACAATATAGGTTCATTCTTTAGGGAGCTAGCACACAGACGAACACAGATACACACGACAAACTTATGATACCCTTCTTTTTTTTGTCGAGGGTTAAAAAAACAACAAGATAATGTTGGCCTAAACAACCGATTGGCGTTGGGCGTTGGGTCTGGAACCCAGGGTGATGGAATGGAATGCAAGCTATCTCAACAAGCAAGTAATAAGTCTTAATATATTATTTTTCAAAAACTACACAGATTCTCGGAATGAAAATGTGTTTCACTTTTCTATTAACAAAACTATAAGGATAAATATACAAAATATTTTATTTATCCTACTGATACCATAAATGCGAAAGTTTGTGAGGATGGATGTTTGTTACTCCTTTACACCACAGAAATGGACTGATTTGTCTGAAATTTGGAATGGAGATAGCTAATTATACAATATCGGCTCACTTTTATGCAGTTCCCGCGAGAATTAGAAAACCTTAATCCACGCGGACGAAGTCGCGGGCATCATGTAGATGTAAATAAATCAAAACGTATTCAAACTAACAGCATTATCGGTGGCGGCAACAGGTCCCTATCCACGTGGTCATCAGGGAACTGAAACAACAAACAAACATTATTTCATTTGCAACAGTGATGGCCTATTTGTTAGAATAGGGTATTTGACTATATTAAAAATATCATTTCATCTGGTGTCATCCTAAAAGATTATTATCTAAAAACATTATTCTATACGACAAAACTAAAAAATAAAGCTTTATTTAATTAGAAAACATTAATTAAAAATGCTATAATTCTGGCCATGTTCACGTGATCGAAAACGTTCTTGAATCTCGAATGACGTCACAGTTCACACCACCTTTGGGCTTTGGAATTGTCATTGAACTGTGTGTGAACTGTGACGTCATGTAAACAAATGGAACGTTTCCGCGGCAATTTATTTTTTTGAATTTATTTCTCGATTTTTATGAAAAATACTGAAAATTATGCCGAAATATACGTTTTGCTAGCTTCAGCATAGCATTATTAACAATTTAATATGATTTTCTAAAAGTAGTCAAATACCCTATTGTATTGTGGTCTCCTATTTTAGATCCCGGGTTTGATTTTTTGAAATTCCACCCCCAAAAAGGTCAAATAAGGGTTAAAGTTTTCCGAGTTATGCACGTTTAAGCAATTAAGTATCACATGCTTCAACGGTGAAGGAAAACCGCGACGTGAAGGAACCTTAGAGATGTACATAATGTTCTTGAAGGTGTGTGAAGTCTGCCAGTTCGGATTGGGCCAGTGTGGTGGACTATGGCCTATAACCCTTCTCTGAAATCGACCTGATCATTAATGAGCCGTTGATGGGTTGCTGATGATGATGATGATGATGGTGATGATGATGATGAACACTCACCGCAAGCATGACAGGTGCGGGCCTTGTCGGTATGTGCGGAGGGAAGTGCGTGAGTGCCGGCGTCATGTCGCCCATCATGTTGCGACGCTGCACCTCCTGAACACAGAATAGAATAGAATAGAAATGTTTTTTATTCAAATAAACTTTTTTACAAGTGCTTTTGAATCGACGATGAGTCTACCACTGGTTCGGAATGCCGTTCCTGCCGAGAAGAACCAGCAAGAAACTCGGCAGTTGCTTTTCAAAACAAGTTTACAATACAATAGATACTGTGCTATGTATGCAGTGTTTCCACAATGAGGGGAAGTTCCACAAAAGCATACCTAATTATAATTCAACACGTCATGTTAATGAGGATCATCAATGATCATCATCATCAATCATCATACAATGAGGATCATCAGAACTCTACTCTACTAGACTGTATAAATACTGCTTTGTTTGATCTTGAAAATACAAGATCAACTGTGAGTTTGTGTTGTGTGTGTATGGTTTAATTCGATTGTGCTGAAATTTTGCTTGTATAGGTAAATTGGATGACAATGCAATATTAGTGATTATTGACATGAAAGTGACTTGATGATGGAGCTGGAAGATGGCTATGGGAATTTTGTTATAAAACAAGGTAACACCATCGAATTTGAGCTCGTTTGTTTCGTCTTCCTAAATGAATTGATCGTAATCGTATTCGAAGAAATTAGTCAGAATATCGACTAATTTGTGAGTAGCTCACGTCCAACTCGATATTCTGACTAATTTCTTAAACTGGACACTTTCAAGTAAAGATTTTTTTATATAAACCTGTGAAGATGATTCTGCCATTGTCGCAATTAGAATGCCATAAGTATGCCATACTGCCATAGTAGAATGACCCGTATAATCAACCATAATAGCAAATAAGTTATAAATGCCTGATCCTCACAAGTATGTGCTGCTGCCGCTGCCACAGCCGCTCGTGCACGAGGTAGGGCGGCGCGCGACTCAGCGGCTCTCCTACTGGCAAACAACATTCCTTGTAGTTACACAATATGGCGGTGAGTAAATAAAAGACGAGTTGTGACTTCCACATGTGGTTGTCGTAGCCCGCCCTTTATTTTACCGAAACAAAATTCAAAAAAATAATTGGTTGTCTGTAAAGTCGGTTTACGGACGATAGTTTTACGTGATAACGTATTAAAGAAACATTGACGATGACTGGGGGACGGCGTGGCGGCGCGGTCACCGCGGGTCGTGCCTCTCTATCGCTTGTTCCGCGCACTCGCTTGCACGCTCAGTCTCAGGCGGAACGTGACACTTTTTCGTGCGTGCAGCCGGTGTTCATCGATTTATAAGACGTTCTCACGTAAAAAAAAATTTAAATTATTTATTTCATGTAGGCCAACCTGTGGCTCTTATGACACGTCATGACTCTACCACCGGTTCGGAAAGCGGATTCTACTGAGAAGAGCCGGCAAGAAACTCAGCAGTTGCTCTTTTCAAAATAATGTAGCTATTACATTGTAATAAGTTTTTTATACTATCTTGTGGGCAGCTGGATGCCAAGCCGAGATTTAACCCATGCAACTTTGTTAGAATAGAATGTCATTTCAACAATGAGGGGAAGTTCCAAAATAAAACTGTAAACATCACTCTCCACCAGGTCCTTAATTGGGTATTTGACTGTTCTCAAAATATTGATATTCATCAATTATTATCAAATCAAATTGAACCCCAGTGCTTCTCAATCTGAATACGTGGAATGCCCACACTGCAGTGATGGCAGGCTGTTTAAGGGTCGCAAAGGCCTTAATATTCATATCGCACGCTGTCACGGACCGCCAACACGGCCACTTACTTGCCCAAATTTAATGTGCGATCAAACTCAATCAGGAAGCGACAATCAGGTTTCATTTGAAATTTTATTATCTAGATATAACAATGACGTTCCATTGGTAAAACGCATTCCGCGAGGAGCGAGGATATCATTAGCTAGAGCCCTATCACATACAATCCAAAGTGTCCTATCAAATTCCCTTTCAGCTTGGCAAAATTTATTTTTGTTTTCGTACAAGCATTTTCATGTAAATAAGTCTGAAAGCGGGTCGTTATGTTCAAAATTAAAAAAAAATAGTTTGGCTAATCGCGTTATTCAAATATCGGACTGCTCATTTCGGACGCAAAATTACAATTTAAAGAAAATTGTGGAAAATAAGGTTATGGATGGGGACCTTAAAAACGCTGCCCGCATTTTGTTTTCTAATGATACCCTGGCTCCATTTAATGATATAACGCTGGAAGCCTTACGTGAAAAGCATCCTTTCCCCAATACCGCCTCTTTGCTTCCGGACCCCCCTTCCAACACTTCTTTTTTACAGATAAAGGATGAGGAGACCTACGCTGCGATAATGTCATTCTCTAGTGGCTCTGCCGGTGGCATGGACGGCATAACGCCACAACATCTTAAGGATCTTGTGGGAGTTACTGCTGGGGACGCCGGCAGGGCGCTTCTGAGTGACATTACCAGACTGTGTAATCACATGTTATCTGGCGAGGTAAATTCATCCTTTTTACCATTCCTTTATGGTGCACGGCTTTGTGCTTTCAATAAAAAAGATGGTGGTATCCGCCCCATTGCTGTTGGCTCTACTTTTCGCCGTTTGGCGTCAAAATTAGCATGTAGACACATAGTTTCTACCCTAAAGGATAAATTCCAACCTATTCAAGTTGGATTCGGCAGTAAAGGAGGCTGTGAAGCAGCAGTACATTCGGCTCGTACTTTCTTAGCGAATGGCGAGGTTGAAGTACTGCTTAAAGTAGATGTAAAGAATGCTTTTAATTCTTTGGACAGGGCAACTCTGCTTAACGAAGTTGCAACACAACTTCCAGAAATTTATCCCTACGTTTGGCAATGTTACAGCTCTGCTTCAAAATTAATTTTTGGAGATAGCGATATTAAGTCTATTGTGGGTGTTCAGCAGGGGGATCCTTTAGGTCCAGCCTTGTTCAGTTTAGGGATCCATAAACACATTTCAAATTTAACATCTAAACTAAACATTTGGTATCTTGATGATGGAACTATTGGAGGCAACGTGAATGACGTCCTAAAAGATCTTAACCATGTTAAGCAACAGTTTAGCAAAATTGGTCTTGAACTAAATTTTTCCAAATGCGAACTCTTTTTCACAGAAAAATTGTCGCAAGATAAGATATTATCGGCCTCTGAATTATTTAATGAAATTACCCCTAATATTAAGATTGTTGATAAACATTCACTTTGTCTTCTTGGTGCTCCTTTATATGACGAAGCCATACAACCAATTTTGGACCAAAAAATCAAAATATTTTCGGCCAATACCGACAAATTGGGTGCTTTAAATTCTCACATTGCATTTTCGATTCTAAAATATTGTCTTTTTGTACCTAAATTAATGTACATTCTACGCGCGAGCCCAATTTGGAAATTTCCTGGATTACTCGATAACATGGATGCCATCCTAAAAAACGCGCTAGAACAAATTCTAAATTTATCTTTTGATGAGCACTCCTGGAACCAAGCTACTTTACCGGTCGTATACGGTGGCATCGGCGTGAGAAAAATTTCGAGTGTTGCTCTTCCAGCTTTTCTGTCCTCTGTGCATAGTATAAAAGAGCTTAGTTCTCAAATTATTAAATCGAATTCATTTCCAATAACCTATGCCACAGAGGCCCTAGATAGTTGGAAGATCAGGTGTCCCAATGTCGATATCCCGAAGGAACTTTCCACACAAAAACTTTGGGATGCGCCATTGGTTCAACTGACACATAGAAATGTGGTTCAAAATCTAACAAGTGACAGAGATCGGGCTAGGCTTCTAGCTTTATCTAAAAAAGAATCTGGCTTTTGGCTTCATGCTTTGCCATCCAAAAATCTCGGCACTCTTCTCGATAACGAAAGTTTTCGTGTGGCTCTAGGTCTCAGATTGGGAACACCGCTGTGCCACGAGCACAGATGTCCGTGTGGAAAGGAGGTTGATACATTTGGAATTCACGGACTCTCTTGCCAGAGGAGCGCTGGTAGGCTATTTCGGCATGGTTCTCTTAACGATACGTTAAAAAGGGCTCTTGCCACCATTGACATTCCTGCGCTCATCGAGCCAACAGGGATTAGTCGAGATGATGGCAAGTTAAAAAGGGCTCTTGCCACCATTGACATTCCTGCGCTCATCGAGCCAACAGGGATTAGTCGAGATGATGGCAAGAGACCTGATGGATTGACGCTGGTTCCCTGGGAACGGGGACGGGCTCTAATGTGGGACGCAACGTGCGTCGACACATTGGCCCCGTGTCATATCAGGGAGACAGCATCAAGACCGGGAGCCGCAGCTGAAATGGCTGAATCCTGTAAGCGGCGCAAGTATGCCTCTCTGATCGAGAGTTACATATTTGTTCCGTTTGCTGTGGAGACCCTCGGGCCATGGAGTCAAAGTGCAAAAAAATTTTTACGAGACATTTCACCGCGGTTAATTGCCTCATCTGGTGACAGAAGGGCTGGCTCATTTTTTGCACAAAGGATCAGCCTGGCTGTCCAGCGCGGAAATGCAGCCAGTATTCTTGGCACCATTCCACGCGGGCATGATTTGTATAGTAATTAGATTAGTTTAGCTGTAAGTTTTTTTTGTAACATTTAAAAAAAAAAAAAAAATCAAATTTATTTATTCTCCAATTTACATACTTCAAGATTAGATCTATTACATAGACATATAAGGTGACAATAGTAATACGACGTATTAGTACTGAGATCAACGGTAGCTGCCCTTTCTAGATTTTTTACGATCTGTGTTAAGGGCAGCTAGCCCTCTCCCTCGTTCACTGATTTCATAAATTATAATCGAAAATGTATCATGTAAGAATAACATTTGTAAAAACAGAAAATAAATCGGTCAAAAAACAAATAAGCTGTTTTACTGTTACATCTGTCTCTTTCTAAAACGAAATCTATGAAGATTGTATGGAACTACTGTTTTGTGATATCACACTTCAGTAGCGCTCTCTCTGTCTAAAAGGAAATTTTAAAGCTCTATGTTTCTTAGACTAGATATTAAATTTAAAAAAGAAAAATGGCATTGTGTTATAATATTTAAAAACTTTATTTTAAATAAATAAAAAAATATCAGTCAAATACCCAATTATACCCAAGCAAAAAATCGCGACAATCCGTTGCTGCGCGATTGAAGGACAAACACACTTTCGCTTTTATAATATAAGTAAGCATGCTGCTTATAATATAAGTAAGGTGCTGGAGTGGCGACCCCGCACCGGGAAGCGCAGTGCTGGCAGACCCCCCACCAGGTGGACCGACGGCAAAAACGAGTCGCAGAGAGCCGCTGGATCCAGGCGGCGCAAGACCGAGGCCTGTGGAAGTCCATGCAAGAGACCTTTGTCCAGCAGTGGACGTCTATCGGTTGATGAAGAAGAAGAAGAAGAAGGATGTAGGATAGGATGTTTTATGGAGTTCTTGTCTAAGATTTTTTAACAATTTAAAATATTATACTAGCTAGATAAGAAAATTAATTAGTAAACGGGCTTCGCCGACCCGACTTCTTGTTACAGATGTCGGCGGCTCACTTCGCTCTACACAAGAACACCAAGGATTTTATATTCACTATCTCAGTGACAATTATTTAATTGACAATTCAATTGTCAAACACAGAATTTGTATCAAGAAATACAGGTTTGACAGTTCTCAGTTGGGAACTTTATGGTGTTCTCAACTGGCCACTGGAAATGTCAAAAATAGATGTCCTCCCCCAAAAAATGAATGTCCCGATAAGGCTGGTGGAATGACATCTGCATCGATTCGCATTTTGTCCATACAAAACAGACATTTTTCACAGAGACGTGCACGCATCGCAGAGCCGAATTGATGCGTACACGACTCTATGACATATGACAGTTTTGTATGGACCAAATGCGAATCGATGCGCACAGATGTGATTCCAGCCTAGTGCGTGCGTGCGTGTACTCACGGTGCGCGGCGGGCGGCGGGTTGTGCGTGGTGTGCGGCGCGTGCGCGTAGGGCGCGCGCGGCGGCAGCGCGCCGTGGCTGTGCGGGTGCATGTGGCCGTGGCCGTGCGCGCCGTGCGACGGGCAGCAGCAGCCGCGGCACGTCACCATGCAGCGCACCCTGCCGGTCAAGATTTTTTTTTTTAATTTATTTATTAAGCTCTATTTTTTCCCCACACACATGTATCTTATTATGTAGATAGTTCACACTTTAGTCTTGCATGGAAGTCTTATCTAGTCCGTTGGTGTGTGGTCCCCTGTGGGTAAAAGCCTCCTCCATCTGTTGCCATCTCTATCTGTCTTGGGTAATACGACATTGTTACACTACACTAATTGTTCTTCCTCGGTCACTAAAAGGAGCGCTCCGTACTCTAGACTTCTAGTACTATTATTACAGTAGTTCGGAGCCAAGCGACAGAATCACAGACTATACAGGTCCACAAGGAACAGAGTACTAAATGAACAATGTACTATAATTGTCTATTGTTCCTTGTTTCCGCTCGTTCAAAGCCGAGCGAACAATATACTAAAAGTACGATGTACTATTTATACGGATTACGGACTAATTTGTTCTCATTCAGTGTCTGGAAATAATTCCTAATAGTAGGTACTTAGTTGTACTACAAAAGATTGTTGCCACAATTATGCGATATCCCGTTATATATACGTATCGTTACTCTTAGGCTGGAACCACATCTGTGCGCATCAATTCGCATTTTGTCCATACAAAACTGTCATTTTTCATAGTCATGTACACTTCGAAAAGCAGATTTAATCCGTACATGACTATGAAAAATGACAATTTTGTATGGACAAAATGTGAATTGATGCGCACAGATGTGGTTCCAGCCTTATCGTTACACAACACGAAACTTGTGATAACTATAGCAATGCAATTTGGCTATTTTATTTGGCACAATCACAAAGTTTTGAAGTCTAAGGACCTGTACAACAGATAAAATAGCTGTCAGATAAATCATTCTGAGGTTTTTTTAGAGTTTATCTGCCAAGTTGTCTTAACGGACACTTGTGTAACAGAAATTTGAACGCTATCTGTCAGACAAGTTGTAAATATATCAGTATAGATAGGCTATCACTTTATCAGCAAGTGGTGAAACCGGCCCTAAATATAGTATTTTCTCAAAATTAACTGCTTTTGGTGAGATACTAGATTGCTCAAAGGTTATCAATAGGGTATTTGACTGATATTTTTTATTTACTTAAAATAGCGTTTTTGAATATTATAACACAATGCCATTTTTCTTTTTTAAATATCTCAACTAATCTCGGAAATATAGAGCTTTAAAGTTACCTGTTAGACAAAGAGAGCGCTATTGAGGTGTGACGTCACAACTCAAAGCTCCATACTCTTCATAAAAAATTTCGTTTTAGAAAGAGACTATTACAGTCGTAGTAAAACAGCTTATAACTTATTTGTTTTTTTACCTATTTATTTTCTGTTTTTACAAATGTTATTCTTACATGTTACATTTTCGATTATAAATAATCAACATTTTGGCAACAGTCAAATACCCAATTATAAAGAGCATTCAACTTACCTTGTCCGATGCAGCAAGTGTGGGTGCGATGGTACGGGAGGCGTGTGATAGAGCGGCGGATCCCGATGGGGGACCGACTCGAAAAGGGGCCTCGGAGATCGCACGGCCCCCACAGAAGCCTGGGGGGCCCCGCCTTCGGGGGTCTGGTCCGTGCGCCCGGGAGAACTCGTGAGGTCTATTACTTCCCTCTGGAAAAATGGCAGAAAAATTTTGAGTTTTAAGTTTTGCTCAATCCAGGGTACAAGTAACAAAGTACATGTTCTAATTGATGATCAATGAGAATACTTTTTGTAGTATATAAACTATGTTGAAATCTTGGATGACACTTTTTGCAGGCAAAAGCACTTTTAATAGGAAAATGGAAATCAACTGGTCATATGGTCTGGTCAAATGAAACAAAACCTAAAATCTCAAATCTCTAATATTTAATGTACTTATGCTATTTATTATTCTTTGAAAATATCAACTGTACAATAATTAAACTAGCGGCACGCTATGATGGCCGGTTTGACGTTTGTCCGCTCATGAAGTTCCGTATTAATTGATAACGACTTTGAAGGAAATAATTGTATTACTTTATTGACGATAGTGATGTGCAGAGATTCATAAATTTTATCGAATGTAGTTTTAGGTTTAGGACTCAAAACTTATTTATTAAATTGATTTCTAAAATGTATACAAGTGTAGAAAAATCAGTTTGCACCATTTAAGGGGTGAATGTACTTGTGAATATGAACAATTTTCACTATGTGGACAAACCTCTGAAATCGCAAAAAAATATCAGCTGTTTCATACAAAAGGTAAAATTTTTATTTTTATATGATATATACCACAACTCGGCATTTGGTTTTCTAAATTGAAAATTTTTAAAAATGGAATCTAATACGATCGTCACATAGGATCGCTGGCTAGCACAACTACTACCTCCGGCAAACTCGCGTCAATGCTCAATGCAAAACAAAGCAGTTTCGAATTGACGTTGCTTCGAAAAGTATAAACTGTCAGTGCAATGCGATTGTGATATAGTTTTGACCTGGCTTTGGATTTCAAATATTGATACTGCATTACTGTTGACCCTTGCTCGTTAATTTGGACTCTGTTCAAGCCCTTTGTTGTGGATTTCGTCGATATGACCGAACGTACGCAGAGAACTGTTCTAAATAGTCAGACACGTGAGTTCGTAATACGCCTTCGTAACTATTTCGATCGTGAAGCTCAAAATGGAGGGCCAATTTTACCTATAACGTCAGTGGTTGAACGCGTAGCTGATGCGCTTAATATTGGACAACGAACTGTTAGACGGATAACTAAAAAAAAATATGGCGAGACTGGCACAGAAGAAAATAAACTTCACACACCAAAAAAGAGAAAACGAGCAAAACCAGTCGTAGGCATCGATAGCTTTGATGCCGATGCTATCCGAAGACATGTTTACGGCTACTATTTACAGAAGGAGTATCCAACAAGAAAAAAGTTGGTGCATTCACTGAAGGAAGCTGGATTATTCTTCGGTGGGGAAAGTTCTTTAACGAAGATTTTGAAGACCATTGGATTTCGATACAAAAAATGTAACAAACGCAAAATATTGATGGAAAGATTTGATATAGCGATGGCAAGGTATACTTTTTTACGGCAAGTGAAAGAAATCAAAAATTGGCAAAATGTTGTGTTCTTGGATGAAACATGGCTTAATGCTAACCATACTGTAGGCCGTTCTTGGAACGATGACACAGCAGCATCTACTTCCAAAGTTCCTGTAGGAAAAGGATCGCGACTTATAATTTGTCACGCCGGAACCATCAACGGGTTTGTCGAAGGTTCTCTCATGGCTTTTGCGTCAAAAACCACTGGAGACTATCATGAAGACATGAATGGAGAAAAGTTTACTGAATGGTTTACCTCAATGTTGTGTAGCCTCCCTGAACCATCTATTATAATTATGGACAACGCCCCATACCACTTGATGCAAATTGACAAGCCACCTGCCCAATCCCAAAAGAAAGCTGATATCGTCGCATGGCTTCGTAAAAATGGCGTAGATGCAAACATGAATATGTTAAAAGCGGAATTAGTACGTCTTTTAAAAGAAAACAAACCAACCAAGATCCGATACGTCATTGACGAAATAGCATTAGAACATGGGCACAGAGTTATACGGTTACCGCCTTACCATTGTGAGTATAATGCGATTGAGTTGGTGTGGGCTCAAATTAAGGGATATGCTGCAAGACACAATACAGAACCCCCATTTACCACAAAAAAAATGCTAAAATTATTAGAAGAAGCTTGTGAACATGTGACTAAAGGAGACTGGGAAAAGGTTGTGAATAGAACTGTTAAATTAATAAGGGAAGATTATGAAAGAGATGTGAAAATAGATAATATTATAGAAAACGAACATATAATTATTAATGTAGGTGATGATAGCAGTGACGACAGTGAAAATAGTAGTATGGACGAATCTGATTAATTATGGCCTTTTGTGGCACCTTTTTTGGTATCTTTTGTATTCATATGTTTCTTGTGTGCATATAAAGTATGTATATTCATTTTCATTCAAATATTCAGTTCGTTCAAATAAATTAAATAAACATATACATTTTTGTTTTATTAAACCTATTTAATCAGGTACAAAAACAAAACTTAATTGTTTTTTGTTCGAGAATAAATTGACATTCCACATCACTATTGTAATGTGTCAAACCGGCCATCATAGCGTGCCGCTAGTGTAATTAATAATAATAACCAATTTTTAACATAGGTAGTTTTGATGGATTTTATAATACTTTTATTTATACGAGTTAAGAAGAAGTAGAAGAAGTCTAAAATTGACTATAGAATTTTATTGTAGAACACTACACGAAAGGAAATGGAACATGCTTATCATCAAACATGTTAAAATTATTCTTTTAAAAATTGAGTTAAGAAGAAGTAGAAGAAGTCTAAAATTGACTATAGAATTTTATTGTAGAACACTACACGAAAGGAAATGGAACATGCTTATCATCAAACATGTTAAAATTATTCTTTTAAAAATTTTCAGTAAACATAATTGATGTAGACAGAGCTGAACTAGTCGCGAAACTGAAGTGGAAATGGGCGGGGCACATACTTCAAAAAGCTGATGGTTGTTGGGGTCCCAAGGCGCTGGAGTGGCCGGTAAGCGCAGTGTTAGCAGACCCCCCCCCCCCCCCCTCCTCCCCACTAGGTGGACTTGCGACATCAAACTAGTCGCAGGGGCCACTGGATTCAGGCAGCACAAGACCGAGGCCTGTGGAAGTCCATGCAAGAGACCTTTGCCCAGCAGTGGACGTCAATAGGTTGACAAAGAAGAGAAAAAGAATTGATGTAGTTATTAGAACAGTGAGGTAATATTAAAATCTTACGGAATTCGGCTCCTCAGTCAGAACTTGCACATCATCATCAGAGCTGGAATCTGACACCCAGTCCAGTTGTAGATCTGGTGCTGACAACACATGCCCACCACAGCCGGATGATTCTGCTCCATACCGCTTGATTTCCTGATATTTATAAACAACCGTATACATCATCATCATCAGCAACCCATCAATGGCTCACTACTGAGGGTAGGTCTCCTGTCAGAGAAGGGTTATAGGCCATAGTCCACCATGCTGACCCAATGCAAATTGGCAGACTTCACATACCTTTGAGAACATTATGAAGAACACTCAGGTGTGCAGGTTTCCTCACGATATTTTCCTTCACCTTGGACGCTTGTGATATTTAATTTCTAAAACACACTTAGAAACACCAGAGGTGCGTGCTAGGGATCGAACCTGCGACCCCCTGTACAGTATCTTATATTATGTTGCATTTATTATTTGCATTTTACTGCATACAATTGTTTCAATGATACCTAATAAAAGAATATAGCTGGCAGAGTTTGTTGTGTTTTGTCAGAGTCTATGTAGCCCTGTTCAGCTTTCTAACTTCAGTTTTAAGTTTTCGTAAATAATAATCACCAATACCTCACATGCATACAACTATGCACTGTCTTTTTGACAAAGTGTACCAACCCTATGAAGAATTTGGACATTGACATACATAACCACAGCATAGAAAATGTATCCTTAGTGAAGTTTATTCAAAACTAGATGATGCCCGCGACTTCATCTGCATGGATTAAGGTTTTTATGATTCCCGCGGGAACTCTCTAATTTTCCAGTATAAAATGTAGCCTGTATTAATCTTGGGTATGAGCTATCTTCATTCCAAATTTCAGCCAAATTGGTTCATTAGTTGTGGTGTGGAAGCAGTGATAACCTTGTGGTTAGGACTGTGGTCTCCTATTCGGGGGGTCGCAGGTTCGATCCTGGGTACGCACCTCTGACTTTTCGGAGTCAAGTGGGTTTAAGCAATTAAATATCACTTGCTTCAATGGTGAAGGAAAACATCGTGAGGAAACCTGCACGCCTGAGAGTTCTTCGTAATGTTCTTGAAGGTGTGTGAAGTCCGCCAATTCGCATTGGGCCAATTCCGTCAATTTGGGACATTTTCCTATTCTAGTATATTATTATAGTAATCGATCAAAAGCAAAGTTACCTGAATACTATTGGTTTGTGCTGTTGAAGGACTGTGCTGGGGTTGTGCATGGGGTTGCCTGGCTGAGCTGGTCCCCGGCTGGGGTGAAGGGTCTTTGATCCTTCTGTCTCCAGCGCCGTCACAACACCGACCCTCTGACTCCTCTAATTTTACAGTCACAGTACTATTGCTAGCACTGGCTCCTCTATTCCATGACCGTGGTGTTGATGCGTTGGACACTGGCTCAGATTTTATAGGAATCTGCACCGATGGTTCAACCTTTACAGTTCCTATACTAGAAGATTGCTGTGTATGATCTGAAAGCCTAGGAGAATTGGCCTCAACTTTTACAACAGGTTGAGAATTTGGTTCCACTTTGATATTTGAAGTACTAGGGTTTGGTAATCCAGATGTGTTACTACTATGAGCACACGGCATTCGATGATGATGGTAGTGATGATGATGGGCTCCGTTATGGTAGTTAAAGTAATTAGGGTTTGATCTATGACCCATGTCTGATGATGGATTGTGGAAGAAACATGTGTGTTTATTCTTTTTGCAAGCACAGCCTGGCCTAGGTTGGTAGTTCACAGGTTGACTTTGTTCTTTAATTGGAGGGGGATTTAGCACTTGGCAGTGTTGTCTATACGTTGAAACTGTCTCTTCTGGTTGGGTTTCAGTCCGTTCTGTGTTTTGAACGGCTTGTGTTGACACTTCTGACTGGTCTTGGGGCTCTGTTTTAACATCAACTCTTTCGCATACATCAGAAGTGTCATTCAATCCACATGAATTTTGACTATTGCCTGGTCTTGCAATTTCTCTGTTAGTTTCTGAAGGTCTACCTACGCTATTATCACACTGCTTTTTACTCTGTGTTGATGGACTGTCTTCCTCATCAGAACTTAGTTCTATTAAATTTGGACTAGCCCGAGTCTCTTTTGATTGTTTTCTTCGAGGTGATATATTTAATTTACGACTTGGTCTTTCTAAGCTGTGCGCCTGACTTTCAGTTTGATTTACATCATCAGAAAAGTTGCTAAAAGAACGGCTTGCACTCGGTTGTAATGCTGTATAGCCTGTATTCGGAAAATTAGTTTCTTGAAGAGGTGGTTGGTGAGCAGAAAGTGTATAGTTAATTGGCTGTTGTGATAAATAATTTCTTTCCTCACTAAGTACAATCATGTTCATGTTCATGTGACCATATGGGCCTACAATGTATTCTCTTGGATTGTTCCCGTTACGGTAACAGAAGGCGCCGAGTTGGTACGCTGGTTTAGGTTGATAGCGTATATTGACATCATTGAATGATCCATTAGGGTTTGTGCCATCAGGATTACTTCTGCCAATGGAGTATTCAATGGAACTTGAACTGTCAGGCAGGGGCTGATACTCCTCAGGGACAGGGGTGTGGGCAGACAGAGGTGTCACATTCACTTCAAATGGCTGTGTCGGTGTGGTGGAGTTTATGTAATTGGATGAAATGGCATTCTTCGGGGTAGGGGCATTTCTTTCTGTCATTTGCTCTGTAGGCACTGGCAGCACTTCTACATCATCATCGCTTTCAGCAAATAATGGATCACACTCCATCTCTTCTACAATAAAAAACATACTCAATTAAATAACTTTAAATAAGCTTTGCAAAATTAAAACACAACGCAGAAAAGAGGTTTTCTTATACATACATACATTTACATACTAAGTTTTTGAAAACAATGTTTGCCTTCATCAAAAGCACTTTAAATGTTTTTAAGAGAGATCAAGAGGACTGTGTTTTAATTTAAATCTGTAACTGTTAAGATACAACCCTAAAAACATTTACAACATTATAACAATATAAATAACTTACCATTTCTTGGTGGATTATCGGAGGAAGATGAATTATTGTATATTGAGCCAAGTATAGCAGCTATTGAGGACGGGCCGGGCATATCCCATGCAGATAATGATTGCTCACCGTCATACCCCTCTTCAGTCATTTCCATGTTATTATTTTTTTATCATTATGTTCATTATTATCCTTATTTATGTCAAGAAATACCTTACTGGACTTGTCAACACAATACATTGGCCATACAAAATTCACATTAAAGATGAGAATAACATGATAGTAATATTCCTTTACGTTAGTAATATTCCTTTTTTTTTTTAATTATAGTAATTTTACCTTACGTTAGAAACATTGAAATGAATATTGGACATTTACCAAATAAATAATATTCTGCGACGACATATTGTTAGAAAATCACAGAAAAAAAATCTCACTCGAAAGGGCCACCACAGATTAATTACACACAACACACGCACGTCGCACACAAAATGGTAACAGAGACTACATGACTACATAGACACGTCATCGTACCTACTCTATGGTAACTTGGAACATAGAAAAACCTATTCTCTGCCTACGACTTGGAATCATAGCATGAAAGTATTTTACCATGGAAGTAAAAAGTACCTAATTCATAAATACAACCGGCAAGTCCACTGTGGAGAAGAATGATTCCTGCCTTTGCCATTAATCAAAATACTGACTAATTTGTGAGAACTCACGTCCAACTCGGTATTTTGATTAATTTCTTAAACTGGTCAAGTAAAGATTTTTATGTAAACCTGTGAAGATGATAATTCTACTGGCTCAATTAGAATGCCATAAGCCTACTTTGTCGTATTAGTTTACAAAATGAGAAAAACCAAATTAAATTCGAATTTCGCGGGCAGAGTCGTAATCCACCTTTGACTTATACTTATGCACTTTCATAATTAAGTCCAAAAGAGCACAAAAATTCATGATTATGGGTCTAATCCGTTTCAAAAATGATTCATAAGAACAAAAGTTATGTTCAAATCCTCCTCCTGAAAAAATGCCTTTTGGCGGTTACATCACAACCGGCGGCCTTATTACGTAAAATGTAGCAGTAGCGACAGCGGTGCGACAGCAATAGCAATGCGACAGCAATCGGTCGCAAAATGTCACTATATTTCGTATTCCGTATGCCGATCGCACGTCTATTGCTCGCCTGTCGCAAAATGCACTTTTTCCCATCGATACTAGCGCCACTCGCGACAGGACAGCAATAGATGAAAACTTTTTATCGTCATCTTTGGTACGTTCTTGAGTATGTTTGTGTTCTGTGGTGTTCTACGGTGTTTGTTTACGTAGTAACTAGTACCTAATCTGTGGTGTTTGTCAAGAGGTTTGTGTGATCTATCCTAGTGTTCGTGGTCTATGGTGTGATCTTCTAGCAGTTCTAGCTTTTACTACAGTGTTGTTTTACAGTGGAATAAGCGTTGAATTTTAATTTTGAACAGTAAGTTATAATATAAATCAATTATACATAGTTTCAGAACAAACAAATCGTACTTTCGTTTCCTATAATTAACTAACTTAATTTTCTTGTTAAAATTTATAGTGGAACACCGAGTGTCTCAAGTGCAGTTGGAGGAGCTCCTGCAGTATCTGCTGGAGCATCCTAGCATTGTGAGGGGCGTTGGCTTGGGAGCGAGGTCGAAGGAGGCTCTCGAAAGGGAGTGGAACAACCTCGCTGCCAGGCTGAACGCCCACGGAAACGGCGCTACGAAAACTGGCCAGCGGTGGAAGCGAGTATGAATACTTTTTTTTTTGGTTATTTGGTTTTCTCTTATTTGGTTTGCTGCAGGTGCTTATCATACTTAATTATGTAATCTGTAGTACTGGGCCGACTTGAAATTCAAGACCAAAACAAAAGCTGCGGCCAGAAAAAAAGAAGCTTGTGGGACTGGTGGTGGGCCAGCTGCCCTCGACGATTTGTCGGAAACCGAAAAGAAAATTTTGATGATAATCGGCGAGGGCGCTGTGTCTGGGGACATACAACACAGGGTGCCTATTTTGGTAAGCTTTTAAATAATATTTATTTGTCTACTTGCACTATCAAAAAATTGAAAAATTACCCTGCGTATCTCTTTTCTATCACTTATACATATATGCATGTTCACAGTTTCATGGCTAATTTTTTACTGTATGTTGCTAAGCTAATCAATCAAGTAATATGTAATAAAACACTTGGTTCTCATCAAGATGAGAACATAGTGTTTTATTACACAAAAAATATTAGCTATTTAAGTATGGCATTGCAGTGTTTGAAAACTTTAATAACATTCACAGGTTTCTTCAACACATCACGGTACTGAAACACAGTCCTCAATACCCAATACTCAAAGCACAAGTACTCAGAGTACTTGTACTCTGAGTACAAGTGTTTTGAATACACAGGAGATTGAAGGCTACAACTATGAAGGGATAGTGAATGCAACAGGTAAAGCATATTTTCTTATATTATCTTCTGTTTCTCCTGATAAGTAACTGTGCCCATGTGTATTAGTTGTAGTAGTTTGGGCATTAGACATATTTTTATACAACTGCCCAATTGTCTTTTGCTAAGACAGTCAATTTTGAATAAAAAAAAATGAGACGAAATATGATGTACAAAACTATTCTTGAGTTCTTCTTCTTCTTGATCAACCTATAGACAGCCACTGCTGGACAAATGTCTCCTGCATGGACTTCCACAAGCTTTGGTCTTGCGCTGCCTGAATCCAGCGGCAAGCAAATATAAAATCAAAAATGATCAATTTTTCATAATGCACATACCAATCTAAGGTTTTTATTTTAGAATCACCTCCACCATCAGCACCAGCAAGCTTCCAGCCAATATCTCCATCTACCAGAGGGCATACCAGCACAGTTAGTAAGTTAATAATCTTCATAATTTGACCCAATAATGTGTCTGCACTCTGAGGCAGGTTTCTCAGAACATACAAATTCAAATAGTTTGATTATGCATAAATAGTATATTTGTAAATTTGTCTACATAGTATAATTTAGTAATATCAACGATTGAGGTTTGCCAGTATCCTGTTAGAATTTAATGTTACAAAAGCTCATGGTCCTAAAGATTTTTATATGAATTATCGATAGTATACTTTCAATGTGTGAATGTGTGTATTTTGTGAAGAAACTGCTGAACCACAATAATTAGACTATTAGTTAGTATTACTAGTTTGGTGAAAGTGTTTACTAAAATAAAATTAAGTACATATATTTAATTATCATCCAAATAAAATAGGAGCTAACTACATTTGTACGAAACTGACTGGTGATTAGCTGCAATGCACTCCTGTTAATAAATATATAATTTTCAGATACCATTGAGGCTAGTGCAGCAGCTTTAGACAGCCCACAACAACCTCCAGCAACATCTGGGCGAATCTATGGTGGGTATTGAAATATAATGTTACAACTTGTTCTTAAAGATTTTTAAATGAATGCTCTAATAGTATACCATAATCAGATGTGCGTGACAAAAACACCTTCCCAAGTAATGCATTATTTATATTAAGAAACATATTATGAACCATGAACAGATGATAGGTTGCTAGATGTTTAAACGAAAACATAATTAAGTTTATTTATCATTCATATTATGAGTTAACTACATTTGTATGAAACTTATTGGTACTCTGTTAATAAATAAATATAATTTTCAGATACCACTGAGGCTACCGCAGGCAGCCCAAGTCGACCTGCGACATCAAGGCGAATATTCGGTGGGTATTTGTTGGAGGTTGTATAATTATATTACTAATTCAATTTATTACAAAACTAGCTGTTGACTGCAACGTCGTCCATGTTTGTTTCGGTTTTAAAGTCAAGCAAGCAAGCGAAAGCATATCCTCCCATAGATAAAAAGTAGCCTATGTCGCTCTCCGTCCCATAAACTGTCTCTAATCAAAATATTAAGGCCAATCCATTGCTCTGTGGCTGTGATTGGAGGACAAACCAAAAAATACACTTTCGCCTTAATAATATTAGTAAGGATTAATTTCAACAGTCATATAATTTTGTTCTTTCCAGGAAGCCCAGTCTCTCGAAGACCGCTCCGACAGCCCAGACGCAGCAGCAGCTCTACTCTCACAAGAGAGGTTAGAACTGGTAAGTGGTTCATTCTGATTTATTAATACTTGCCCCAAACTAGAGACAGAACTTTTATAAATAAAATAATAATAGCTAACCTAAAATCACTTTTTTTATTGTATAATGTACCTACAATTGCTAGCTAGATATCATGTTGTGCAGGACATTTGTATCTCCGTAACTGGGGACCTGAAAAACCTTCAATGGCTGATAGCATACATAACCATAACAAAAACTAAGCATAGGAGCTAGCTCTCTAGCTCATCTATGATGGAATTTGTATTTAATAGGTATTTTTTTTATATTTCACAGGCCAAAGAGTTGAGCCCTCATGGCTTGTTGAATTAGAAAGACGACGGGTGGATTCTGAGAGCAGACTGGCTGATGCTGCTGCGGTAGTGGCGGAGGCAGCGCGAATTCAAGCGGAGGCCTCGCGTATGCAGACGGAGGTCCTACGTGACCATGCTGCTGCCTTAAAGCAATTAATAGAAATTTTAGGCAAAAAATAAAATTGTTTGTTTTGCATTTTTAATACGCTTTTAATTATTTCACATAGGAAAACCTGTGTTATACAACCTACAATACAATAGGAACAATATCCTATAAATAATCCTGTGTACAATAGGAAACCTACAACTTCGGAAAGTGGATTCTGCTGAAAAGAGTTGGCAACAAACTCAGCAGTTGCTCTTTGCAAAATAATAGAATAGAAATGTTTTTATTCAAATAAACTTTTTTAAAAGTGCTTTTGAATAGTCAATGACTCTACCACTGGTTCAGAATGCCATTCCTGCCGAGAAGAACCAGCAAGAAACTCGGCGGTTGCTCTTATCAAAATAAGTTAACAATACTATAGACACTATGCTATGTATGCATTGTTTCCACAATGAGGAGAACCTCCAAAATACGTACACCATTCAATACATGTCAATTTGCCTTGACAAGTACTCTGGTATTAGATAGTAGGTACCTAGGGTCTGATGATGTAGCTACTAAAAGCTAAGTTTTTATTTATACTTGTTATCCACTTAGCCACAGAACCGCCATCGACAGTGTAAAACATATTTCACTAACCAGCCTTTAGGGATAGAAATAAAACACCAGAGTCCAATGAACGACCGTTATTATATCATTTAATTTATTTAAACGTTAGACTTTATTAATTTATTTTCCTTTAGAATTATTATTCATTATTTAGCCCTATTCCTCTATGAATTTACCACCGTTTCGGAAAACCTAATCTATCAAGAAGAAACGGTAAGAAACTTGATAGAATTCCTCAACAACAATTATTATAAATGTATACTTATTTTGAACTTCAGATGAGACTAGCACCACGTTTTATTTAATATGTCGATAAACTCGAATAAAAACTGAAATTACTTTTTTAAACGTTAGACTTTATTAATTTATTTTCCTTTATTCATAATTATTATTAATTTATTTTCCTTTATTTATAATTATTATTAATTGTTTAGCCCTATTCCTCTATGAATTTACCACCGTTTCGGAAAACCTAATCTATCAAGAAGAAACGGTAAGAAACTTGATAGAATTCCTCAACAATTAAAAATTTAAGAAACGAATGGTTGCCTACGTGAAATTGAAATCTATATGAATACAGTAACAATAACTGGATTAAATGTATTGAAAAACCGAGGTAAGCATATAAGATTCTAAACAGCTGGAAACAATAACAATTTATACAACAATAAAAATTTGTAAAAAGTAAACTACATATTTAAACGACTGCTTGATCTTATATAGTTAAAATAAAAATAAAAGTTTAAAAGCTAAGAAAAACAAGACATACATGACCTAATCATCAAGACAAGCATACAATTAGTTGCATAATAAACTGGAGAGATTCATGTACCTACTTTGAAACATAAAATGAAATGTACACAGCTTGAAAAACTAAACTACACATTTAAACAACTGATTGATCAATATAACTAAAATTATACAAACAAAAAACAAGACATACAAATGACCTAATCATCAAGACAAGCATACAATTAGTTGCAGAATAAACTGGAGAGATTCATGTACTTTGAAACATAAAATGAAATGTACACAGCTTGAAAAACTAAACTACACATTTAAACAACTGATTGATCTAATATAACTAAAATTAAACAAAAAAAAACAAGACATACATGACCTAGTCATCAAGACAAGCATACAATTAGTTGCATAATAAACTGGAGAGATTCATGTACTTTGAAACTTAAAATTAAATGTACACAGCTTGAAAAACTAAACTACACATTTAAACAACTGATTGATCAATATAACTAAAATTATACAAACAAACACAAGACATACAAATGACCTAATCATCAAGACAAGCATACAATGAGTTGCAGAATAAACTGGAGAGATTCATGTACTTTGAAACATAAAATGAAATGTACACAGCTTGAAAAACTAAACTACACATTTAAACAACTGATTGATCTAACATAACTAAAATTATACAAACAAAAACAAGACATACAAATGACCTAATCATCAAGACAAGCATACAATTAGTTGCAGAATAAACTGGAGAGATTCATGTACTTTGAGACTTAAAATTAAATGTACACAGCTTGAAAAACGAAACTACACATTTAAACAACTGATCAATCAATATAACTAAAATTATACAAACAAAAAACAAGACATACATGACCTAATCATCAAGACAAGCATACAATTAGTTGCAGAATAAACTGGAGAGATTCATGTACTTTGAAACATAAAATGAAATGTACACAGCTTGAAAAACTAAACTACACATTTAAACAACTGATTGATGAATTGATCTAATATAACTAAAATAAAAGTTTAAAAAATAAAAAACAAGACATACATGACCTAATCATCAAGACTAGCATACAATTAGTTACATAATAAACTGGATTAATGTATTTTGCGACTTAAAAATAAATGTAGCTTGAAAAACTAACTACACATTGAAATAGAAATAGAAATATTTTTTATTCAAATAAACTTTATACAAGTACTTTTGAATCGTCTGAGTTTACCACTGGTTCGGAATGCCGTTCCTGCCGAGAAGAACCAGCAAGAAACTCGGCAGTTGCTCTTCACTTCAAATATGTTTACAATAAAATAGATATAATAAGCAGTGTTTCCACAATGAAGTTACGAAAACGCATATGTATTAACAAATCATCTTAAGATGGGTAGACATAAAGTAGCCCCATTCCCGACAGGATGTCTAGTCGTAATTCCTAGTTCCATGTACTTCCATGTACTACTCATGAAGTTATGAAATACCGTAAGGCCGAGCTCACTTTGGATAGGTACGTTTTCGTACGAATTCCATTCGTGCAGAAACGTACGAACACGCACGAACATTCCCGACCTTCTGAGTTCTATGAAAGCGCTCACACTGCGCGCGAGTTAGTCGTACGTATACGTACGTGCAAGTCCGACGTCCGAAACCAATCCGAACTTGTTGGGATTTTATTACGCGTTCGTGCGTTCATAATGGATGTAGAAAAATTAATTAACTATCCTACCTAAAGTCGGAATTATAATTCGATTCCACGTTTGACATTAGCTACTGTCATTTTGTAAAATAATGATACCACATATAATAGTGTAGTGATGAACACAAAAATCGATAAACAATCGCGATTTATGTTTATGTAATCATAATATTGGTGTGCCAATAAAAGACTAAATTATTGATTTTTATTTAAATAAATACATAATTACTCATAATAATTATTTATTAATTAGTAACCGCTGCTTTATTTTATGAAAAGTTAATATTTTTGTTTTTTATATTAAAAACAAAACTTATAATAAAAGAACCTAGATAGTTTTCTGTATTGGCAACCCGTGCGCGCTCGTGCAGCTATCGCCATTTTGTTTATCTTGTCATTCGGCTTCATTCTCTCTCCCAGTCTGACTGCACGAATATCTTGTTTCATTGCGAATCGATATTTTGTTGGGTTTTTGTTAAAGTTTTGTTACGTTGTGTTTGTTGTTACGTTTATAGTTTTTTTGTGAACTTTGAGTGAATCTATTTGTTTTGGTTTTCCATCAAAATGGATCCTCAGCCAAGTACATCACAAAAAGACGTGGATGTTTTCTTGTCCCCAAGAAAAAAACGTCCACGAAAAGCTTTCACTGTTACTGAAAAAGTAATGATCCGCAATGCTTACAAGTAAGTGAAAAATGAAACTTCTGCACAATTGGAGGCCTTTGAAGTAGTGG
Organism: Oeneis ivallda; assembly: GCA_029955525.1. Taxonomy (NCBI): domain Eukaryota; kingdom Metazoa; phylum Arthropoda; class Insecta; order Lepidoptera; family Nymphalidae; genus Oeneis; species Oeneis ivallda. The sequence goes on from JARPMR010000022.1 coordinate 10,228,471, forward strand.
AAGAAAATGAATGTATGAGCAAAGTTGCTGACATATTGGGAATAACCTCACGCTCTGTTTGTAACGTTTTGAAGGAAGTAAATAAAGGTGCGGCGCCAACTCCTCCTAAAAAACTGGACCAAAGCGAAGTTTCAAAGACAAAATTGATGAATTTACATTCTCCGCAATACGAAGACATGTTCATCAGTTCTTTTACCGAAATGAACCTCCAACGATTGCAAAGGTTAGTCAATCAGTCAGACAGTATTATTTTATACCTACATCTTTTATATATATAAGTAATGATTCCAAAGTATTATAAAATTTACTATTTTAGATTTTACAAGTGATGAACGATGATCCAGAAATGCCCAAGGTTTCCAAAGACACCCTCAGAAAATTTTTGAAGCATCTTAATTTTAAATTTGTTGCACGGTCACGCAAGAGCACACTTATTGATCGAAATGATATAATAACATGGCGCCAGCGTTACTTGCGATCTATATGTCAGTTTCGACGAGAAGGGAGACATATATATTATCAAGATGAAACTTGGGTTCACGCAGGTAAGGCTAACATTTTGAATTTATATACATTTTACATTAAATTTAATAGTAATATTGAATGTTAATGTACTATATTTATTTTTAGGTCATACTGTAAAAAAAACTTGGACAAACTCTTGGACAACTTGGAAAACTTGGGGTGGACAAGAAAGTCCCATCATCTCGGCAAGCGTTTTTGGAGGGACTGACCAGTGGATTAAGAAATCCATCTGGAAAAGGCAAACGTCTCATAATTAGCCATATAGGTAGTGAAGAAGGCTTCCTGGAAAAGGGGCTCATGATTTTTGAAGCAAAGAAAAATTGTGAAGATTACCATGATGAGATGAACGCAGTTTGTTTTGAGGAGTTCGCTGGAGTCTTACCAAAATTAAGACCAAACTCAATTGTGGTGATGGATAATGCACCTTACCACTCCCGAAAATTGGAAACGGCACCAAAAATGAGCTGGAAAAAAGCTACAATTCAAGACTGGCTTTTAAATATAAAATATTCATTACGAACCAGATATGGTTAAAGCTACGCTTTTAGAACTGATTCCACATAACGAGTCTTTTAATAAGTACGCTGTAGACGAAATGGCAGCACAACATGGGATCACGGTTTTAAGACTGCCCCCTTACCATTGCGAGCTGAACCCTATCGAATTGATATGGGCGCAGGTAAAGGGGCATGTAGCTCAAAATAATAAAACCTTCAAATTGACAGACGTGAGAAATTTATTTGAGGAAGGCATTCAAAAAATTACGGCTACCGAATGGTCTAAATGCGTATCCCATGTTGTCAAAGAAGAGGAAAAAATGAGTAGGCTAGATATTTTAACTGACAATATCACAGACACATTTATAATACATGTTACAGAAAGTGACAGCGATAGCGATAGCGAAGACGGCGACGATTTATAAAATAAAATATTACCATAATACATCTATTTGTTTTATTTCTCATGTTCCTTCATGATCACATTTTTTTATTTATTTCACACACAATTATTAAAGAAAACTCTCAGATCCTAAAAATTTAGTTATGATGATTAATAAAATTAATCATCATAACTAAATTATCCGTTCAGAAATATTTAATTTCCTGATATACTTAGTTTCTATTAAAGAAGTTGTTTAGATATACTACAATAAACGAGGGGAATCGATTCGGAAATATTCCATTTCCGTATCGAATAATTTCGTAACGTCACTATTTAGTACTTGTCATAACGTTGCAACACTGAAATTGTCAAATCTGGAATCGAATTAAAATTCCGACTTTACAAAAAAATTTATTAAATCCTACATAACTACACTAGCGGCACGCTATGATGGCCGGTTTGACACATTACAATAGTGATGTGGAATGTCAATTTATTCTCGAACAAAAAACAGTTAAGTTTTGTTTTTGTACCTGATTAAATAGGTTTACAGTTCTCTGCGTACGTTCGGTCATATCGACGAAATCCACAACAAAGGGCTTGAACAGAGTCCAAATTAACGAGCAAGGGTCAACAGTAATGCAGTATCAATATTTGAAATCCAAAGCCAGGTCAAAACTATATCACAATCGCATTGCACTGACAGTTTATACTTTTCGAAGCAACGTCAATTCGAAACTGCTTTGTTTTGCATTGAGCATTGACGCGAGTTTGCCGGAGGTAGTAGTTGTGCTAGCCAGCGATCCTATGTGACGATCGTATTAGATTCCATTTTTAAAAATTTTCAATTTAGAAAACCAAATGCCGAGTTGTGGTATATATCATATAAAAATAAAAATTTTACCTTTTGTATGAAACAGCTGATATTTTTTTGCGATTTCAGAGGTTTGTCCACATAGTGAAAATTGTTCATATTCACAAGTACATTCACCCCTTAAATGGTGCAAACTGATTTTTCTACACTTGTATACATTTTAGAAATCAATTTAATAAATAAATTTTGAGTCCTAAACCTAAAACTACATTCGATAAAATTTATGAATCTCTGCACATCACTATCGTCAATAAAGTAATACAATTATTTCCTTCAAAGTCGTTATCAATTAATACGGAACTTCATGAGCGGACAAACGTCAAACCGGCCATCATAGCGTGCCGCTAGTGTACCTACCATGGTAACTTAACACCACACTGTAAGACTGTCAAACGAACTGTCAAATTATGATTTTTGACAGTTCTCTATTGTTTCTTGTGCGGAAAGTTGTGCAGTCAGTTGCTATAAAATTATTTTTATTTTATTTAAATAATTCGCTGCCTTGCTTTTGTGAATACGTGTATTATTGTACTGTTTAATTTGTGTGTATCTAAATGAAACAAATATTATTCAGTCAAACAGGAGAGTTTTGTAATAAAAAGAAAAAATATTATTTAGATTAAAAAAATTATTACTAAAATTATGTCTCTAACGTATTTGCCTTTGTTTTTAAAAGGTGAAGTAGTAAAAGGCTTTGGTAGAGGATCAAAGGATTTAGGTTGTCCTACAGGTAAAATACTTTTTAATTCAATTTCTTGATTTCGTAACAAGTAGTTATGTACAAAGTACAATAACTTTTTAAAGTACTTCGTTTATTTTATTACCAAAATACTTTTATTTTTAACCAACTTCAAGAAATTAGGAGTTTATCAATTCGATGCATATTTTTTTTCCTTTGTTACTCTATTAATCAGTCAAATCTGAACTGATTTCAATAATTTTTTTTATCTGGGTTACTAATATTATAAATGCGAAAGTGTGTATGTTTGTTGGTTTGTCCTTCAATCCCGCCGCAACAGAGCTACGGGTCAATGAGATTTTTTGCATGGGTATAATTAAGGACCAGGAGAGTGACATAGGCTACTTTTTATCGCAGAAAATCAAAGAGTTGCAGAGCGATTTTAAAAACTAAATCCATGCAGACAAAGTCTGCATGGATTTAGTGGGCATCGGCTAGTCTAATATATAAAATTCTCGTGTCACAATGTTCGTTCCCGTACTCCTCTGAAACGGCTTGACCGATTCTCATGAAATTTTGTGAGCATATCGAGTAGGTCTGAGAATCGGCCAACATCTATTTTTCATAGCCCTAAATGATAAGGGTGACCAACCACTAAATATTTTTGCTGGCGATACGAAGTTCGCGGGGTCAGCTAGTAATATATAAAAATTCTTTTCAAAAACCAACTTCAAACTAGCGGATAGCTTTGTTGTATCATTATTTCTATTGAGGCCTGCCTGACTTCTACCTGTACAAACTGAAATTAACTTATACTTTGTAGTGTTTGAAGTCATTTTTTTAAAAAGAATTTTTATATAACTTATTATTAAGTAAAAAAAACGTATAGCTAGTCTATCTGTCTTAATTTTTCTATCTTAATACTGAATCTTAATCTATACATATAATAAAACTGTAACTGGAAGATTTCTGTACATTTAATATATTTTGAAAATTTTAATTGGGGGATGCTTTACTATCAATACTGAGCCCAAAACAGATTTTTATTTAATTTTTGTCTGTTTGTTTGTCCTTCTTTCACGTAAAAACTAACGCACAGATTTCTACAAAGTTTTATACCGTGGTAGCTTATTACTCGGGTCAACATCTAGGCTACATTTTATCCCGGAAAATCAAGGAGTTCCTGAGGGACTTTAAAAACTAAATCCACGCGGACAAAGTCGCGGGCATCAGCTAGTACTAAATATTTTCGGTTGAGGTGCACTCTCTCTCTTCTCTCTTTATCAACCTATAGACGTCCACTGCTGGACAAAGGTCTCCTGCATGGACTTCCACAGGCTTCGGTCTTGCGCCGCTTGAATCCAGCAGCTCCCTGCGACTCGTTTGATGTCGTCGGTCCACCTGGTGGGGGGCCTGCCAACACTGCGCTTCCTGGTGCGGGGTCCCCATTCCAACACCTTGGGACCCCAACGACCATCAGCTCTTCGAACTATGTGCCCCGCCCATTTCCACTTCAGTTTCGCGACACGCTGAGCTATGTCGGTGACTTTGGTTCTCCTACGAATCTCCTCATTTCTGATTTGATCTCGCAGGGATATACCGAGCATAGCTCATAGGTGCACTAAAACCCTTAAATTATCCATTCATAGGTACCTACTTGTTGCACAACATGAATTTAACATAAAAATAAAAACCTAAGAGATAAGAAGTCATGAACTAATTATTTAAAAGTACAAGTTGATTCATTTTATATTTTATCACAAAATTATTTAACATGTTAGTCACCAGTTATGTAAGCTTTGAATGGGAACCATTTGTTCCCAACGAGTCACACTGTAAAAAGAGGTCAGTTATAATAATTAACAAAGCTCTCATAAATTGAGAAAGACTGTCCTATTTATTGCAAACTCAATAATTGGATCTTTACAAACATTTAAACTTAAGTACGAACCAATGCCCTTTTGATTACAAAGACAAGCCCACAGAATGTAGACCATGTCAATGATCCTTGAACAAAATATATTATACCTTAATTAATTACTTGACTATAATTTTTTTTTCATTAATTTTTTTTGTGTATAAAAAATTTAATGTAGAAAAAAAGCAAATATGAAAAATTCTATTATTTTTAGGGTTCCGTACCAAAATCGTAAAAATGGAACCCTTATGGTGAGACTTTCTCCGTCTGTCTGTCACAGTCGATTATTTTAGTAACTATTAAAGCTATCGACATGAAATTTGGAGTATTTGTGTATAATAGAGGCCCAACGTCATTGGAATAAAAAAAACTCAAAAATTATTTTTAGTTTAACTAAAAAAGGCGGAAAATCGGGGGTTTGAAATATCAAAGTAAGATAACTATACCAAGTGGGGTATCATATGAAACGGCTTTACCTGTACATTCTAAAACATAATAGTTTTTGATTAATCGGGCAAAATGGCGAAAAAAATACCGTCCCTCCCCGATAAGGGAGGGCGCCTCCCTCCCTTATCCGAGAAGTTTACCAATCGAAAAATCAGAAATAATTATAGTCAATAGAGGTTTATGTATATTTCACAGGAAAAACAAAACCAACGCTCTAACTAGCATAGTTTTTTTTATATTAATAATAAACCTCTACAGACAAAGTTAACGATTAATACAAAAAAAAATATGTATGAATAAGCAAATTAATGTAATATTATCGTTTTATTTGAATACTTTTATACTTCTGGAGTACGGAAGCTTCGTTGGGCGAGTTCGACTCGCACTTGGCCGGTTTTTTGAGAAGATTTTTATTTTTTAACTGACAACTGACAAGTTGCTATAGTAAGTAATCTATTGCTATTATCTCACAAGTATATAGATTAAGGCCACATTTGCTCAAGAATTACAGTCGCATTTTATGATAACAACTAGTCCTAAATACTTGTATTAATGTTTGTATAGTTTTGATATAATACAAAATAAACAATTCGAGTTTGGTTAACATTTTTATATTTATATATATTACAAGTAGCCTACTTAAAAATCTTAGTAATTCATTCTACTAAAATTGCCATCTGTACAAACCTGTTAAATTCGTATTACTTACGAAGGTTGTCTTAATATTAATATTGACATTGTAATGTTAGTACAATATGTATGGCTCTGAGATACAGTACTTTACTTGAATAGGATAATTGAATGTTAAATCATCATCATCATCAGCCAGAATGCATCCACTGTTGGACATAGACCTATTAAGTAGCGCCAACCTCGGCCTTTCGCATCCAATCGATGCCAGCCACTTTCCGGATGTCATCGCTCTATCTAACCGGGGGCGCCCTACACTCCGTTTGTCGAGACGCGGTCTCCACTCGAGGACCTTACGACCTCAGCGGCCATCGGTCGGGTAAGATCCATAGATGGTATGGCACTCTCACTCAGCTCAGACTCAAAACTGAGTTAAAATGAGACAGATTTATGTTGGAATATATATGTGTCTCATTTTAAGTCTATCTTGAGTGTTGGGCAGAGCCAGAGTACGATCTATAGATCTCAGCCTAAGAGCTACGTCGTCGGTTACTTTAGTTCTTTGGCGAATTACTTCGTTTCGGATTTTTTCCCTCAAAGAAGTTCCGAGCATAGCTCTCTCCATAGCACGCTGAGCGACTTGAAGTTTGTGGACTAGGCTCACTGTCAGTGTCCGCTTTAAACTTGCTTTAATAAACCTTCAAAAGTGGATAATTGATGGTAAGCAAGTCAAACTCCTCTAGTGATAGCCTAGTGGTTAGGACTGTGGTCTCCTATTTGGGGGGGTCGCAGGTTCGATCCCGGGTACGCACCTCTGACTTTTCGAAATCAAGTGCGTTTAAGCAATTAACTATCACTTGCTTCAACGGTGAAGGAAAACATCGTGAGGAAACCTGCACATCTGAGAGCTCTTCATAATGTTCTCGAAGATGTGTGAAGTCCGCCAATTCGCATTGGGCCAGCGTGGTGGACTATGGCCTATAACCCTTCTCTGAGAGGAGACCTGCGCTCAGTAGTGAGCTGTTGATGGGTTGCTGATGATGAAGTCAAACTCCGGCAGTCATCACTGATGACTTAAGTATACCTACCTCATCTATTGCTGCTTTTTATTCTCAAAAGGAAAACATGAGGGAACTTCCACGAATTTGAAGATACTAGGTATTCTGAGATATAAATTATTATCCATTTGCATATCAGCATTCAGCATCTATGCTGTCTGTTTCAAAATTATTTATTGTTATAATTATAGGTTCCTAGACTGAAATCGCATCCGTCGCCATTATTTAAAGCTCCTCTCCGATACTCGTTGCCGCCAGGAACAGCAGCACTTTCTTGGCTGGGATGAGTGTAGCCTCCTCAGGGTGCACGATGTGTTTCCCTAGATGGCAAGTAGATGCTTCGTTTATGCATTAAAGCGGGGCAGTAACAGTAACGGCGATTCCACCGATTCCTGGCAAACCTTGCATATATCTGAGCCCTGGAGCACGGTAATATTATCTGTCTGGAGCTTGAGGTTAGGTTGTTCCATGTTTGAACGATAATCTAAACGCGAAATTCGTGTTAAAGGGCACTTAAAAAATCGGCCAAGTGCGAGTCGGGCCTCGCTCTTTTAGGGTTCCGTTAAAAAAAATTAAATAAAAATATTTCCATGTACCCATGGAAATATTTTAATTTAATTTTTTTAATTTAATTTAATTTTTATTATTTGTTGTTATAGCGGCAATAGAAATACATAATATGTGAAAATTTCATCTATCTATTACGGTTTACGAGATACAGCCCGCTGACAGACGGACGGACGGACGGACGGACGGACAGCGTAGGCTTAGTAATAGGGTCCCGTTGGTACCCTTTGGGTACGGAACCCTAAAAACGGCCACAATGCATTGTGGCAAATTCAAATTACTTGCTGTGGCTATTAGCGCAACGCGTCGTGATGATAAATAAATAATTTGGAAAGGCCATAATATCGTGTTCGGTACGCTGCCGTGCAATTAACACACGTTACACTGAAGTATTCATCACTACTTACTTATGTATAATTAATTAAAGTTTATCCTTATTTATTTTGTAGTTGTTAAGTTTTTTAAATAGATTAGGAACTCCTCAAGGCTCGCTTCGTCTTCTCTTCATTTAAATAATATTCAGTCGACCTTCGTTTTGCTGCCGAGGTCGGAGAAACTTTTTCTATGATAGAATCAAATACAAACAGAAACAGTAAGGAGTAGTAGGTAATAAGGCTAAGTATGTAGACAAAATTAACTTTCTGGTTTAACCTTTTCAATGGAAAAAGAATTGTATTTAACGGTTCAGATAAGTTCAGATATGACGAAGTTGATGGAGTAAAATCTAAATTTTTTCCCCCCTATTCTGGTGGAATTCAATTGTTCATCGGGATAAAAACTATCCCACATGTTAAATGCTGCTTTAACATGTGGGATAGGTGATATGTGCTTAATTGAATAGGTAGATAGTTTCGGCTTGAGGCACTTACACACAGACAGACTTATTGTCTGTCTAAAAAAAAATACTGTTTTAATTTTTTTTGTCTCAACGATATCGATAGGTAGGTAGTAAAATATATTTAATGTACAGAAATCTTCCAATTATAACTACCTAAGTTTTATTACGTAGACATATACCTAAGTACTAAGTACCTAGGTATTAGATTAGATTGATAAGATATAAGTACAGGCAATAAAACAAATTTTGATAATTGATATGGTAAAACCCTATTCACTCATTTAAAAATACAAAATGATAAATCACATTATTGATTTATACACTATACCTACCTACTAGGTAAGACAATTACTAAAGCAATTAGCTTAGCAATCAATTCAGGTTAATTTTGTGGGTAGGTACATCATCTGTTATATTGATTATTCGCAAATGATCAAAACAAAAATGCCCCTGCATGTTTCAATTGACATAATTTAGAGCATAAGTGCAACTCAACGAATGGTGCAACTGAATTAATGAGGCGATTGATTCCTTTCCTATTTACTTTCGTCGGCCTATTCTTCTCGGTCTTCTGTACCTATTAAGTTAAGATTATATTAGGTAGATAATATTATATAAGTCGTATTAAGCTGTCTCGCTTTAGTATTTGTTTCAAGCAATCATCACATCAGCTATGCATATCTAGGTATAATATTCAAAGACTTAACCTAGATATTTCTTTCACGAAACGATCGTTACAATTTTATACTTACTACATAATATAATTTGGTTATAATTAGAGAGTTTTTCAGATTTTACAATAATAATATAATGTACATTAGGAGTTATTTAGAAGGGCATCCAAAAACGTAGTGTTATACCAACTCAAGTAAAACTTTTCTACTTTGGCAATTTATTTAAAAAAAATTTTTTTAACTGTTATGGAAACCTCGATAATGATGTCCAAAATGGTTTGTGTACGTTTTTTTTACTTAACTACAGAGGCGTAAAAAACGTCATTTACGCCTCTTACTATTACTTAGCACTGTGCCATAATTTATCTTTGCAGCTTCTAAATAAAATGACTATACCAAGTGTAAATTGAAAATTTAAAACACCCCCGAAATTAGAATCTATGGCTGTCGAAGGTATCAATTAATTGTCATTTGACGATTATACTGGCACGCGTGAAGCACTTAATCGAGTAATCATATGCCAAAAATGACTTACATCATTTTGGAAAAGAGCTGATGGCTCAAAATCACCAAGGTTGCGAATTTCAAGATTGGTTTTATGACAAAAAAAAATGCAAACTATAATGATGAGTGATGACTCTTGATTTATACTGTTGCAAAATTTGTATATTAATAAATTTTAACAGGGCAGCGCACAGAATTCTATACTTTTTTTGTAATATTGCGTTTTGGCGAATATCTTGCAGAAAATCATCATTTCGGGAACGTTTTTCTAAATTTGATAAAATTAACAAAAACAAAACAAAGTACATAATTTAAGCTTTGTTGAATAACATGGGTATATTATATATTTATACTATATAAACAATAATGAAAACAAAACATACAAAATCTTCTACAAGTAAAATACGTCAAAAAATTAAAAAAGTTGCTATTATCGTGGATAAAATTTAAGAAATTTCAAAATATTCAAAACTCTAATAATCGAATTAACGTTACATGAACAGAATGAAAGTTTTTTAATGTAATAAAATATGTTTTTTCTAAAAAAATAGATCAAATTATGCGTATTTTATTGAAATTTAGTTCCAGGAAACGATCAACCGTTCCCGGAATGACAAAAATGTTACGGAAGTGATGGTATTGATATCATAAGGCATAAGTTAGGAAATATTATAATTATAAACAACGTTTTAAATAACAAAGTTATTTATTTATATTGCCATATTGTTTGCACTTAATAAAAATCACTTACTATTAATACATTCTTATTATAAATAAGTTATAACATTTTCATAAATCAGTCTAGAGGAACTTCTAATCATAGTTATATCTCTTAAAAGTTTTAATCAGTTCTTACAATTTGAGTATCATGTCCGGGAACGTTCCCGAAATGACCGTTCACGAAATGACGATTTCAAATAAGCACGCGCTTTGATTATACGGCGGCCATCTTAAATTCGATCTGACTTTGACAATAGTAAAATATTTGACGTTACTTTGATAATTCGTGTCGTAAAAAAGAATTTCATCAATAATTAAATGTAATAAACACGTTCACGAATTGACGGACTATTGATGTACGCTCTACGAATAATGAATTGAAAGGTACTTACCACTTACACTAGCGGCACGCTATGATGGCCGGTTTGACACATTACAATAGTGATGTGGAATGTCAATTTATTCTCGAACAAAAAACAATTAAGTTTTGTTTTTGTACCTGATTAAATAGGTTTAATAAAACAAAAATGTATATGTTTATTTAATTTATTTGAACGAACTGAATATTTGAATGAAAATGAATATACATACTTTATATGCACACAAGAAACATATGAATACAAAAGATACCAAAAAAGGTGCCACAAAAGGCCATAATTAATCAGATTCGTCCATACTACTATTTTCACTGTCGTCACTGCTATCATCACCTACATTAATAATTATATGTTCGTTTTCTATAATATTATCTATTTTCACATCTCTTTCATAATCTTCCCTTATTAATTTAACAGTTCTATTCACAACCTTTTCCCAGTCTCCTTTAGTCACATGTTCACAAGCTTCTTCTAATAATTTTAGCATTTTTTTTGTGGTAAATGGGGGTTCTGTATTGTGTCTTGCAGCATATCCCTTAATTTGAGCCCACACCAACTCAATCGCATTATACTCACAATGGTAAGGCGGTAACCGTATAACTCTGTGCCCATGTTCTAATGCTATTTCGTCAATGACGTATCGGATCTTGGTTGGTTTGTTTTCTTTTAAAAGACGTACTAATTCCGCTTTTAACATATTCATGTTTGCATCTACGCCATTTTTACGAAGCCATGCGACGATATCAGCTTTCTTTTGGGATTGGGCAGGTGGCTTGTCAATTTGCATCGAGTGGTATGGGGCGTTGTCCATAATTATAATAGATGGTTCAGGGAGGCTACACAACATTGAGGTAAACCATTCAGTAAACTTTTCTCCATTCATGTCTTCATGATAGTCTCCAGTGGTTTTTGACGCAAAAGCCATGAGAGAACCTTCGACAAACCCGTTGATGGTTCCGGCGTGACAAATTATAAGTCGCGATCCTTTTCCTACAGGAACTTTGGAAGTAGATGCTGCTGTGTCATCGTTCCAAGAACGATGAACCTACAGTATGGTTAGCATTAAGCCATGTTTCATCCAAGAACACAACATTTTGCCAATTTTTGATTTCTTTCACTTGCCGTAAAAAAGTATACCTTGCCATCGCTATATCAAATCTCTCCATCAATATTTTGCGTTTGTTACATTTTTTGTATCGAAATCCAATGGTCTTCAAAATCTTCGTTAAAGAACTTTCCCCACCGAAGAATAATCCAGCTTCCTTCAGTGAATGCACCAACTTTTTTCTTGTTGGATACTCCTTCTGTAAATAGTAGCCGTAAACATGTCTTCGGATAGCATCGGCATCAAAGTTATCGATGCCTACGACTGGTTTTGCTCGTTTTCTCTTTTTTGGTGTGTGAAGTTTATTTTCTTCTGTGCCAGTCTCGCCATATTTTTTTTTAGTTATCCGTCTAACAGTTCGTTGTCCAATATTAAGCGCATCAGCTACGCGTTCAACCACTGACGTTATAGGTAAAATTGGCCCTCCATTTTGAGCTTCACGATCGAAATAGTTACGAAGGCGTATTACGAACTCACGTGTCTGACTATTTAGAACAGTTCTCTGCGTACGTTCGGTCATATCGACGAAATCCACAACAAAGGGCTTGAACAGAGTCCAAATTAACGAGCAAGGGTCAACAGTAATGCAGTATCAATATTTGAAATCCAAAGCCAGGTCAAAACTATATCACAATCGCATTGCACTGACAGTTTATACTTTTCGAAGCAACGTCAATTCGAAACTGCTTTGTTTTGCATTGAGCATTGACGCGAGTTTGCCGGAGGTAGTAGTTGTGCTAGCCAGCGATCCTATGTGACGATCGTATTAGATTCCATTTTTAAAAATTTTCAATTTAGAAAACCAAATGCCGAGTTGTGGTATATATCATATAAAAATAAAAATTTTACCTTTTGTATGAAACAGCTGATATTTTTTTGCGATTTCAGAGGTTTGTCCACATAGTGAAAATTGTTCATATTCACAAGTACATTCACCCCTTAAATGGTGCAAACTGATTTTTCTACACTTGTATACATTTTAGAAATCAATTTAATAAATAAATTTTGAGTCCTAAACCTAAAACTACATTCGATAAAATTTATGAATCTCTGCACATCACTATCGTCAATAAAGTAATACAATTATTTCCTTCAAAGTCGTTATCAATTAATACGGAACTTCATGAGCGGACAAACGTCAAACCGGCCATCATAGCGTGCCGCTAGTGTAGTTAAAATTTATTTGACGATAAATACACTGACAGGCGGCTTTGTTATTGTTTTCTTTCCCTACTGACGTTTGAAACCGAATCGCTGCGTTCACTTTAAATTATTTTTGTTCGATTATCGATGCGTTCACTGACATGACGCGTGTGCTATCGGACAAACTATTTTTGTATTTTTAAAATTAAAAATAAATAATCTTTTAGTATCCTTTTTAAAACTAGATTTTTTATAAAACTTACGGTATATTAAGTAATGACAGGTGTTAAATATCTTAAATTTTCATTAATATTTTGGACTTGTTGTGGAAGATCGTACATTAGGACGCGTTCCCGAAATGACTTTCTATGCATGTATATTGATTTAATTTAAAATTTACTTCATTATTAAATTGCATTGTTTGATGTACACATAAAACAGGTTAGTTGTAGTATTTTATCAATTTTATTTTCTCAATAAAGTCAAGATTTGAGACATTAAATTGCTAGCAAAGCCAATTCTGCACCTTGGTGATTTTGAGCCTGATACTCTTACACTGCTGGACCGATATTAACCAAACATAGCTAAGAACCACCGCAAGGAAACTGGCTTTCAAATGAAAAAAACCGCATCGAAATCGGCCCATCAGTAAGAGAGCTACGATGCCACAGACAGACACACACACACACACATACAGACAGACAGCCATAGACGTCAAACTTATAACACCCCTCTTTTTGCGTCGGGGGTTAAAAAGCAGACCGGACTGAACAAAACCATAGGGAAGCCTTGTTTTACTACTGGATCTTAAAAATGACTGACTTATACATTTTTATATTGTTGCAGCGAATTATCCACGAGAGATAGCACAGTCGTTGCCGCAAGATTTGAAGCCCGGCGTTTACTATGGATGGGCCAAGGTAGACTCTGATTCTGTGCGCAAGATGGTTGCGAATATCGGCTGGTGTCCTTTCTATCAAAATAAGGAAATGACTGTGGTACGTAAATGCTACAAGCTTTTGGTCTAAGATTCAGGTTAAAGTTTAGGTAAGTACTTACTAATACCCTACATCAAGAAAATTAAACAAGAAAAATTTAAAAAGTGTAACCCGATTATTACGGAAAATTGGATATAATATCCGTCATTATTAACTTTGTCACGCGGATCATAGTAACGTATCGATTGACACCTCATTCATCAAAACCGGCTCAGTAGGTAATTTAGGAGTTACGTTGGAACATTCGTAAATAGTCACATACATAGGTAGGTACATAAGACTGCTAAAATCATAACCTTTCCTTTTGATTTTGCCGTAGTCTGATAAAAAAGGAAACGATTTCTACGCAGGGAGTCTTTCGGCCCAGAAGAGCTCGATCCTCCATAATTTATTTAGAGGTACCTATACTTTGGCGGGGTTCACATTATGATGTCATTCGTTAGAAAGAACAAAGTCTTGGAATAATGCATGATCAATTAAGAACCTCGGGCGATGGAGAGCTTAGTTTCTCTACGTAATTAATTCATGAAGAGATGCGTAGAACCAAATCAATCGACTGCCGACAGCTCAAGCAAAGCTGAGAATGCAATAGGTGCACAGTGCAAACAGTGATAGCCTAGTGGTTAAGACTATGGTCTCCTATTCGAGGGGTCACAGGTTCGATCCCGGGCTCTGACTTTTCCCCCGACTCGTAGATTGACAGACATGGAGACAAACTAGTCGCAGGGAGCCGCAAGAACGTGACGAGGAAGCCCCAACAGGAAACCTATATCTAGAAGTGGACGTCTAATGTCTATCGCTTACCTAACGGTGATGACCACCGGCTTTAAAGCCAGCTGATACAGCTTACAGCGGCGTGGAGCCTATTGGCTATCTTCCCCAGAATTCTTTTGGTAATATCGTAAAATCGATATCTTAAAATGATTTTACGATATCGCGTTTATCTTAAATTATAAAATGCACTAACCCTTATCGTACGTACGTATCGTAAATACGTATCCCTTCCTCAGTGACATCTAAATTAACGTCCTTATTGGATAAAGAATTTACTTTTTAGGGTTCCGTACTAGGGTTTACTTTTTAGGTTGCCATCCTAGAAGCTAGCGGAGTCTTAGTAATAGGGTCCCCTTATTACTAAGCCTCCGTTGTTCGTCTGTCTGTCTGTCTGTCTGTCTATCGGCGGGCTGCTAGCTCGTAAACCGTAATAGGTAGACAGTTGAAATTTTCACAAAGTGATTATGTATATATTGCCGCTATAACAACAAATAATAAAAATAAAATAAAAAATAAAGGGGGGCTCTCATACACTGAAAAGGAGTCGAAATAAAAATTTTTTTTACCCTGGCATGTGGATTGTGGGGTGTCATGCCATATTTTTTACTATTTTTAGCTACAAAAATGAAGGAATGGGGGGCCGTCAAAGTTGTCGACCATTTTTATTACGGTCTATCTCAAAAACTAAACTAGTTAGGAGTTTGATATTCCTGTATATTATGTACTATACATGTATTTAAACAACAAATATTGAAAACACATTATTATAATGCGTTTTGTAAGTTGTGACCAAATTTTTACCCATAAGCTAATTTAGTGCTATCTAAGAACTAAGATGATTTGGTCATATGTACGGAACCCTAAAAGATCGAGGCCCTTGACCGACTTTTTAGGTGGTGCTTGATATAAAGTACTATCAAAATTAGTTCTTTTAGTATTTGCTATTCGATTTCTGTTAGGAGTTTGAAAATCACTAAACTTATAACTTATCAATTATTGCTCAGTAAAAAGGGATTAATAACCATACACTAAAGGTTAAGAAATTAAATGTCACAAGCTTCAACGGTGAAGGAAAATGCGAGAAAACCTGCACACCTGAAAGTTCTTCACGATATTCTCAAAGGTGTGTGAAGTCTGCTAATAGGGAATATGCATAAAATTTAAATTTGTCTCAAATATTTTTTTCTAGATTCTTTATTGCCTTAACATTATACTTAAAAGGTATTTTTTTTATTTAGTTATTATTTAAACCCAGAAAATATTATATAGAAAGTGAAAAATAAAGGAGGGAAATTCAAACTTACAAAACGCGTCGCCATTGGTCGAAACGAAATGTGACGTCATTTGACTTACGGTTGATTTACGCCACGGCGTCGATATTCATACAGTGTTTGTGAGAAAAATTGTTTAAAACTGTATTCCTGTGTGATTACTTGTGAATTTATATTTGTAGTCAATCTAGGTCGATGACTGAAACTGGTTTTGTCAAAGCACAATCGGATAATCTACCGAAAATAGATGCATTTATGATGTCAGCATATTTTGTATCAAATCTCGATTTTACGAGCGCAGAGATCAAAGGAGTGAAAGCTGCAATGTAATTATTATGTTACATGGTATATTTTAGTCCTTAACATAGATTTTTATTCTTATATGTTTAAATAATGCTTAAAACAAAACATAACCTTTAAATAACCATCTGTGTACTGTGTGTGTGTGTACTCCTAATTTACGTCTATATCATGATAATTTATACGTAATATTATGTTATTGAAGCTCACTCAAGTTTGATATGTTTATATACTTTTTGGTTCCGTACTCTAGTTGGGTTCCGTACTCTAGAAGTAAAAGTGAAAGGATAATATCAAATTAATTTGTTTTCGCTAACTAAGGGCCTCATAAGTAGGCTCAGGACCGCTCAGCGGGCGATGGAGAGAGCTATGCTCGGAGTATCCCTGCGGGATCGAATCAGAAATGAGGAGATCCGTAGGAGAACCAGAGTCACCGACATAGCTCAGCGAGTCGCGATACTGAAGTGGAAATGGGCGGGGCATATAGTTCGAAGAGCTGATGGTCGTTGGGGTCCCAAGGTGTTGCGGTGGCGACCCCGCACCGGGAAGCGCAGTGTTGGCAGACCCCCCACCAGGTGGACCGACGACATCAAGCGAATCGCAGGAAGCCGCTGGATTCAGGCGGCGCAAGACCGAGGAGGCCTGTGGAAGTCCATGCAAGAGACCTTTGTCCAGCAGTGGATGTCTATCGCTTGATAAAGAAGAAGAAGAAGAAGATATACTTTTTGTAAATAAGTATTAGATAAATACGATATTCCGATTTACATGAACAATTTTCTTACACTTTTTTTTCGTACTTTCGCATCTCGTGGAATACGAAAAAACACTTTATCGGGTGTACCAATAATAGTGTTTTTGTACTTAGGTACCATACAATACTTGTAAGAAGGTTTTTTAACTTCTTCCATGGTTTGTGTAGCAATTCAAACTGAAAATAAGTATGAAGTAACTGAAACGCTATAGTAAACAAACACGGGACATGTCGAATGACGTCATCAAAAGCGCGCGCTAATGGTGGCGTTTGAAGGGCTCAAATTTATTCAATGTTTTAAATTTCACTTTGAAAAATTATTTGACTATTTTCAAACCTATTTATATTTTTTATATGTTATAAAGATGTAAATGATTAATTTAAGAAATTAAAAAAAAATCATGCATATTCCCTATTCACATTGGGCCAGTGTGGTGGACTATGGCTTATAACCCTTCTCTGAGAGGAGACCTGTGCTCAATAGTAAGCTGTTGATGGGTTGCTGATGATGATGATGATGAAAGTATGGTAGCCCTCCAAAGCAAATCAAAATTGAATATTGTCAAAATTACGAAAAAATTGCTGAACTTTAACTATACCATATAGTTCTATGTGAATTCAATCATAGAAATAACTACTTATCAAAACTTTTTTAGCAATCCTAACATATTATTTTGATTACATTTCAGGAAACTCATGTGATGCATGACTTTGGACGGGATTTCTATGGATCAAATCTGAAAATATGTATCGTTGGATACTTGAGACCTGAAATGAATTTTAGTTGTATCAATAGTTTGATAGAAACTATCAAAAAAGATATTCAAAATGCAGATGAATTGCTAGATGTTGCAGAGGCAATTAAATTGAAAACACATGACTTCTTTGCCAATCAATGATAAGATTGGGTAGATAATTTTATTATATAGGACAATAATGGTTTTGTTTATTTATTAAATTATTTTATTATTTGTTATGACCAGGATTTAAATCCAAGCTGTACAGTATGACATGCTGTTATATTATGATAAAAAAAAATTATATTAATGTTGTAACTTTTACTTTATGTAAATGAATAAGTGTACCTATGTAATAAATTGAAATACATATTTAATGAATTTGTTGTGCTTAATTCCATATTGTGATATTTTTATATTGTACCAAAAAATATTAGTAAATAAATTAAATATATAAATTTTACATCACTATTTTATTTTTATAGACTAATTAAAGTTTTAATTCTGAATTACGTAGGCATGGTAAAAAATATTTCTCAAACTATAACAATTCAGAGTTAGTCAAGACTAATATGCAGGATCGAATCCACATCCTTTTGATAAAACAGTGAAAGCCTAGTGGTTAAGGCTTTGGTGGCCTTTTTGGAGGTAAAGGGTCAATTTTTCAGAAATTAAATATCACTTGTTATATCAGTGAAGAAAAACTAAGAGAAACCTGTATGCCTGAGTTCTCTAGTCCTAAAAGCTGTGTGCAGTCTGTCAATCTGTGTTTGGCCAGCGTGGATTATGTACTATAACCTACTTCTCATTCTGAGAAGAGATCCATGTCCACCAGTGTGCCAGCAATGGTTTTTAATAATATTAAGTAGGTTTAAATAAAATGCCCAAAGTGTAGGTAAAGTTACCCTTTGAAAAAGCCTTTATTTGTAATGCTTTAACAAATCCAATGAATAATAAAATATCACTCATTCATATTGATACAATTGGAAATAAAATGCAAATCTTAAATTAGGGCTCTCTTCAGGTAACCTTAGTGTTGTTTTCTTCTAAATGAACATCCTGAAACAAAAATGATCCATTACTTATAAAAATTAATAATAGCTGAGACTTAGATGGAAAGTGGATTCCGAACAAATAGAAGGAATCGAATCCTTACTAATAGAATAGAATAGAAATATTTTTTATTCAAATAAACTTTTACAAGTGCTTTTGAATAGTCGATGAATCTACCACTGGTTCGGAATGCCCTTCCTGCCAAGAAGAACCAGCAAGAAACTCGGCGGTTGCTCTTTTCAAAACAAATTTACAATACAGTAAATACTATGCTATATATGCAGTGTTTCCACAATGAGGGAAGTTCCAAAAATGCATACCAATTAACTTCTATCTTAAGATGGGCAGACATAAAGTAGCCCCATTCCCGCCGGTGGCACCTGTTCACGAGCATGACGCATGACCCAGCCATTGCTTCACTCAACCATATTGAGGAAACGTGACTTATATAATTAGTAAATTAAATATAATGCTAGTGTGTTTGTCCTTCAAATTTGCAGCAATTGAGCAACAGATCAATAGGGTTTTTTCATGGATATAGTTGAGGAGAGTATGTCAACCTTCAGCTCAGGCTACTTTTCATCCCAGAAAATTGAAGGGTTTGCTGAGGAATTTTAGAAACCTAACTACACGATTTTTCAAATATCAATCCATAAAGGGGGCTAAAGAGGGTATAATTTTCACTGTGGTTGGACCTACATCCTACTTATATTATAAATGCGAAAGTTTGTGAGGATGGATGGATGTTTGTTAATCTTTCATGCCACAACGAATGGACCGATTAGGCTGAAATTTGCTAATAATGGTAGCTCATACCCAGGACTAACACATAGGATACATTTTATCCTGGAAAATTAAGGAGTTCATGCGGGAATTAAAAACCCTTAATCCACACAGAGGAAGTCACAGGCATCATCTAGTAAAAAATTAAATTAAGTATAGTAGTAGTACTATTTTATTTTAAAATGAGTATTTTTTTTCACAGCACTCCCTATCACAGTTTGTGATTCACAGATAATACATTCTTAATCTAAACAGCTGTTAATCAGCTTGTTTTGAGTGGACCACAAAAATGTGTTTCACAATATTTTTTGCATTGTTGCACAATCATGCATTTCAATAATTATTGTGCAATGCAAATTTTTGCCATCAAGTATAACATTATGAAATATTACTTTCATACACTGTTTTTTTTACGAATTCAGATTGATGAATTAATAAATTGTTACATCTAAGGCAAACTTACAAATCTGCAGAAGTTGCATTTTATAGGGAAGCCTTTACAAAGCATACAAAAACTATTTTGAATCCAGAATTCTCATCACTCATTCTAACTGGTGAATGAAAAGAGTGGTCTGAAATTTGGTATGTGAGATGTTACAAAATAGTATGCAATTCTGAGCATACTGATTTTAAAGTCTTAATTTTGGTTCTGAGAATTCAATGTGGATAGATTGTCATTCTGGACATGTATGGTGTACCTTAAGGTCCATGTTTACATTATAGTTACTCTAGCAGTCGTAACTAGTTTACATGCATTTGCTTACCTTCAGTTAACCTGGCGCGACCGCCAGTGGGCTGGCAAAGGATCGTCGAGCATCCTGCACATACGACTACCCTTTGAGCGTGACTGAATACAGTTGTGATTTTATAACAGCCTGGGCATTTGACGTCCATGAAATATGAGTTTGGATGTGGCACTAGCCTCTTGAGCTTGTGCTTCCTCCTCTCGGACGCGGGCGAGGGGTGCAATAAGTCAATTGCGAGCTGAAAGTTGAAACATACGTTTAGGTTAGTTACATGCCTTCACTTACCAATTTAATGTTTTGTCCCACGAATAATCCGCTTTCGATAAGAATTCGTTCTGGCTACATCAACAAACACAAATGTTTATTGAATTTATTTTCCAAATGCGTTTATTGCTATCTTTTGTGTCAAATAATAAACGTCAAATTGTGCCATGTGTTTATCTTGATTTGCACGCAATTAAGGTTTTCGGAGGTTATTCGCAGAATACCGAGTAACAGCTCATTTAATACTATACACATTTATCACTAAATTTTGTCACCAAAGGACTTTCTTAGGACCAATTTTTTAATAATACACACCGGCATGGTTTCAGCTACGATGCAGAACCGGAAAAGGAAATACGTTTAATGGACCAAAGATACGAGAAGTTCCCTCGGAGATGCCTCGGACCATAGACTTGGTAAACTGTGTTGGTAAAGTCTGGGACTTGGGAGCAATCAACGATTCATAGACGCGGAATGCGGATTGAGTGTGATTTTAAGACTACAGTGGAAGCGAGTAACTTTAAAAACGCGTTAAACATTGTAAGACAGTGGTACTCCCTAAGCTTAGATTTACCAAGTCTATGGGTACCTACATTATGGTATTGTAAGGCCAAAGACCTTACACTTGTTAGTAAGTGTAAGGCTGGTATACATAATCATAAATCTGTGGTGTAAGCAAAGACCTTACACTTACTAACTAGACTGTGCACTATGGCGAAAAAACCGGTCCGCGTGAGAGGGCTCCCGTTGGTAGTGTGTCCCTTTCTAATTACTAGTGACCATGATAAAACAGAACACAGGACAATTTGCTTGTATACTCCGACATTTAATTAGATTAAATAAAATGACATTACGTATTTTACTAAACTCCAATAAATCTCCTAATTTTCACCTAAATAACTTAAAATATTATAACTTGAGAGAAGCGACTTTCTAAGTAAAATAATATTTATGTGATTTACTTTGATTAAATATTTTTTTAGTTTATTTAATTTACTATACGTTACGTATCTACATAGCTACTTCTACGAAAAGACTAGAAAAATCTTTGATCCACATAATGCATGGTTACCCTAAAGAATAATACGTAATGTGCATTTAGTATTACCAGTGCCAAACATTTAAGTACTACTTTTACTCAGTATTCATGATTTATTTTTAAATACAACGCAATAATAATTATTTATATAAACTGTAGAAATATTAAAATAAGTTTCAAAGTTTATGGATTGTTCCTTTTGGTAAATCATCTTCTTCTTCTTCGCGTGCCTCTCCGACTAGCGAAGGTTGGCAATCAGCTTCTTAAATTCACTTTTGTTCTTCGCGAGGCGAAATAGTTCTGCCGCACTGCTGTTCTCTAGTTTGGTAAATCATAAAAGAGCAAAATATAAAATTTTCTACCATTTCTACCAAACCCAATAATTACATGAGCTAGCAAGACGTCAGACAAGGACACACTACCACCGGAGGCCCTCTCGCCAGGACCGCTTTTGGCTAGCTACCGCTTACAAAGAACTAGCTACCCTATGTAAAACGCCATAGATCTCATTTTAGCTTAACAAAAATGTTTGGTGCACAGTCTAGTTAGTATGTGTAAGGTCTTTGGGTGTAAGGTCTTTGGGTAAGGCCGGTTTAAAACCTATAATACAATCCGTTTAAAACGAAAAATACCTTTTAAAACCGAAACTAACCATTTTTTCGGCTTAAAACGGTTGGTGTTGAGGACTATGTTTTTCTTAATTAATTTAACCGAGGTAGGTATTTATCGGAGTACCTATAAACTGTGTAAAGATTTTTTAATGTGTGAATTGCTTTGAGTATTAAACCAACACAGGAGTGGAATTGGCCCCTAATTTATTTGCAAAAGTCTGTCAATTACGGTGGGGGGCGAGGTAGCACACATGAAAACTTGCTTACTACAGGTGCATTTTTCCATCACGTCGCTATGCACGCACACAATATAATTATCAAACCCTACCTTAAAGTATATGGACATAATCACATTCACACACAGGGACGCTCTATCATTACATGAAACAATCGCATCATATGTGTAAGCATTTTAGGGATTTGACACTATCGATTATCGACTTTCGATAAGTTCTTCTAATAATTATTTACAACAGAGTTACTTTATTCGAGAGTAAATTTTTTTGTTCGAGATCTTTAACATGGTAGGTACCTATATAGAAGCGCTAGGAAACGAGGCTCTTGCCGTTATTTTAGTCATAATATGCCTTTGCTATTAGATTGACTCTTTGTAGGCTTTTAGTACTTGCGTAAAGATACAGCTAGAAACTTTGGACTATATTGACTTGAAAATGACTTTTTTATATATTTGGAAGAAAAAGATACTGCGTCGGATTGTCGGATTTTCGTTTTCCTATGACATTATTTTTCTAAGATACTATGTTGACCTTCTCTGCATGTTTATATTATATATTTTTTGTTATTCATATTTTTAAACGTACTCAAAAATAATCTCGTAATCTATTTTTCAATATTATACAGATACTTCAAAAAAGTTATCAATACTTTTTAGCAGTGCAGTGCACTTAGGTGTACTGTAAAGACTTAGGATTATCTGATTATTAACAGATTTTGTAGATACCAAGGTATTTACTCCGTCACTATACTCTCAATCTCATGCTGAAAGCATGCTGTAGCTACCGCAGTATATCACCTTAGAGCAGCTGTTTAGTTATGATTTAAGGTTATAAGTCACCAGGTTTTTATAATTTATCATAGGTTTTTATAATTTTTAATAATATTGTTTATTAAGTTGAGAGACATTTAATTTTTATTTGAATACGTAGTGGGTATTAATATTGAACATATTGATTTTTTAAGTAATCTTGTTTAAATAAACATACAGCATTTTTAATGAAACATCATTTGTTTTATTTATGTTTAAAGCGTACATCGTTAAAAATACTAACCGCTAAGTACCTATATCAATATCAGTATAAATATCACAATTCACCTTTGAGTATTAAACCAACACAGGAGAAGAATTGACGCGCGTACCCCTCTGTAAGTTGGGTATGACCAGTGGTCATACCCGTTATATAAAACTGTTTGACTCGAGTTACGCGCCTGTCAACTACGTATGGTTAGCGGGGAATGAGCTCCGCTATAAATGCCGAATATGAGAGTATTTTCTTCTAAAAAAAATATTCAAAAAATCCAGTTTACTAAAGGATAAAATTTATTTACTTCTGATGTATTATTTTATCCAAATAATGCAATACTTATGCAGAAAACTTAAGAAAACTGTCGATCTGAAAATGTTGCTACTTAATCGTACATAAAATAATTTGGAGAAAATATTGAAAATTAATCTTCCTACTTACTATTCGTTTAGAGACCTTTTTCATGAACTGCATTATAAATTGATCCCATAGAATTAAAATCACGATAGAATAGGAAGGGGTGCACGACTAATTTATAAGCTTTAAGTTAAATATGACTAGATATATAAATACGAATTTTGATCGTCTGTGGGATTATCAAATAATGATAAAAAATTCTTTCTATAAAACCGACTTTAAACGCCACTACAAAGTATAAAACAATTTTAATTTGTACATGTACGTTGAAGTCGGGCGGGCCTAAATATAAATGATGAAACCAATGCGCGACGCTAGCCCAACTTTGCCCGATCGGCGTATGAAGTCGGTTTTTTAAAGATATTTTTTTTACATCATTATTTTAAGCTTTTTAGTGCATATCTCTGATCGCGAGCAATTTGCTCTTAATCATTGAGTTCCTTCCTCCATCACCGAAGATATGAATCACCTTCTCTTCACCTTTTAAATAGGCCCAACCTTATTATGCGTTCTTTAAAAAAAATTGAAATCGGTTCAGATTTGACGTAGTTATGGAGTAACATCTAACATTATACCAACAAAAATTTATATGGGAACCACCTCTGAAGTATGCCCTACTAAACAAAAAAAAAAAAATATCAAAATCCATTCATTATTTGGCGGAATAATTGTGTAACAAATATACAAAAAAATTCGAATTGAGAACCTCCTCCTTTTTTGAAGTCGGTTAAAATGATTGCATTATTATAACGATCGCAATGGTGTCTGATTGGCTGGTACTCTCCCACTATTGTTTAAAATGAATTGATGCAGCTAGAGCTCCATAAACTCAGCGAATTCATAAAATTAGTTTTTTTACTCAATTATTTCAAAAGTTATAGGTATATATTTCCCTATAGCCAGTGTGATATAATTTTCTAAATATATAAAATGAAAAGGTGACTGACTGACTGATCTATCAACGCACATCTACTATGACGTAGGCATCCGCTAAGAATAGTAGATTATTAACCAAGGGGATAAAGCAGTGTCTTCTGTCGCGGGTGACGATTTAAATCGCGAGCGTAACGAAGGACTCGAGGTTTACTCCCGAGCGTAGCGAGGGCGTTAAAAACTTAAATCACGAGCGAAGCGAGGGATTTTAGACGAGTCCTGAGTGTAGCGAGGGATTTAAGTTCACCCAAGACTAAGACAGCTTTATCACCGAGGAAAATACTCTACTTTTCGTACCATTTGCGAAAAAATTAACACAATAATAATATGAGATAAGCATTTATTAAAAATAATGACAATTAAAAGTAAAAGTTAACATTCGAAACATTGGTCCAATTATTATTGATAGAGAGAGTTAGGTACATTTTGGTTGGTACATTTATTGTTGATGAGTTGATTTGAGTATTTCTCTGTTCATGCGTCTGAGCATTTGCACTGATGGAATCCGACAATTCACTGTCACTGTCGCTTTGATTTAACATCGTAAGGTATTTTTAGAACATTTACTTATTTATAAAAATAAATTAAAATAAACTTAACGTTTATGTATTTGAAGAAAACAAAAACGCGGCAAATTCCTAGACTAATATTTTTTTGTCGGAAAAGCAAAGGCATCAAGCTCATACGGCCTCGTCGGTTTTCGTAATTTTATTTAATAATCATAACTGCATAATAAATGCGTATTCCTTTTTCAAAAAGATGTATAATGCTTTATATACAAACTCAATGGTGTAAACACAGATTTAGTTCAGTATAAATTTCGGTAAGTATTCCAAATTTAAATCACATTCTCCCCCTAGAGGATGAATGAAATTCAGTACAATTTTCTTTCCCTGTTTTTAACAGATTAAAAATGACTATTGTTATGTTCGCTTTTTGTGGCACAGAATGTCACTTTTTTGAGCAAGTGGTACGAAAAGGATTTTTACAAATATAATACAAAAAATAATGAAAACGAGACTAAAAAATTGTTAAATAATAATGATAAGTTCTACGTAAGTCTTTCTTACTCGAAAATTAGGACTTTAATTTTATGAAGTCCGCCGACCGCCACACCGCAATAAAATTAGGGCTGGACAGCAAGATTTCATATGTCGATATTGGTGGGCGGATTATATAAATTATTTATACCGAGATATTTTTATCATCTTACTAATGGTTCATTGACGAAAAAAAAATTTAAATTCTATACATATTTGGTTCATTAAAACTTGGCAATTGAATTAAATTACCCATACTTCTTATTCATCCCGCTAGGTTTACCGGAAATCTAAATAGCTTGGCGGTGTTTTATTACAGACTAGCTGATGCCCGCGACTTCGTCCGCGTGGATTTAGTTTTTAAAATCCCTCGTAAACACTTTGATTTTCCGGGATAAAAAGAAGCCTATGTTACTCTACAGGTCCTCAACAATAGTACCCATGCAAAAAATCGGGTCGATCCGTGGCTCTGTTGTGTCGTGATTGAAGGACAAACCAACAAACAAACACACTTTCGCATTTATAATATTAGTATGATTAGAATATTAAATTGCATAGGAAAATACTGTAACATTAGGTCCATACGATGTATTACATCCATACCTACTATGTAGTATGTAGGTATAATGATCGTTTGGCAAAATCTGGCCTTTGGGGTAGATTGACTTTGACAAAATAGGGCTTATCCACGATGGCTATATACGATAAAGTACGCTTGCCAGCTTAAGATGAGCCGTACATACAAAGTATCCTGTAGATTCCGGGGTTCAAGTTATTTGGAACCTATACTGAAGATTGTGATGTCTATAATTTCTGAACTACTAAATTGACGACTTTGACATAATTACAGGACAATCTCTAAAAGTACCCGCTTTCGAAAAAAAAATGAATGAAATCGGAATCGCCTTAATGAATAACAGCGAAACACACATTTTGACTTTCATCCCTTCTCCCAAGGGAACCGTGCTGAATTTCGGGATAAAAAGTATCCTATATTATACCTCGTAGTATGAACTTCGTGATGCGCGGCCAAGATATAGACAGACAGACAGACAAAATATTTAAAAAAAAATATTTTGGCTTCAGTATCGATTATAGAGTGCCCTCAAACAAAAATTTTCAAAATATCTTCGGTGTACAAAATTGGACCTGTTACAGTTTTATTATATTATAGATGGGGTGGCCACTATAGCCATGGCGGCAGCCTAGCATTACAAACAAATATACACTTCGTTCAGTAGTTCGTGAAGTAGATGAAAAAAATAAGCCTTCCAAGTAAAGTATGTCGGTACAAGTTTTAACTTACCAATCATAACTTTAAATAAAATTTTTTTTTAGGGTTCAGTCTGACTGAGAGAATATTATTCAACGCTGGAAAACGATCTTGTAAATCGAAAAAGTGAACTTTAAACCAGAGCCAATAACGTTTTAAAAAATCATAACAGCTCATAATAAGCTATCAGGAGCAGATTTTTTTCAAAAAGCATATTTTTTAATGTAACACATCAGATGATACTAATTATATAATTCTAAAGTAGAATTACTTTAGTTTTATACATTAGTCTTATATCAATTTCGACTAATAGTTTTTCAATTTCAAGAAGCAATGTTGCTGTAACTTGGTATTTGAAACATATGAAACCACGAAATAACTCTAAACTCTGAAATGCTGATTAAGTTGTATCTAATTTTAAGGAAACATGATGTAGTCCTAACAGTTTGTACTTAATATACTTTTTAGAAATAGATACATCGTTATCGTTATTATTTATTTATTTATTGCAATTGTTGTAGAAAAAAAATTAAGTGTTACATTGACGATGACTGGCGCAGTGTTGCCAACTGCTAGCTTTACACAGTTGCTAGACATTTTTCAAAATGTTGCTAGATTGCCAGTTTTACCCCAAAAAGTTGCTAGACCAACAAAATGTTACATTTAGATAGGTTACAATAAAATGTCAATTTCTGACAATCGTTTGTACATTCATATAGCAAGAGAGTTAAAAATGTCTTGTGTACCGGTGTACATCATTGAATAAAAAAATAAATTAAAAATTAGTCAATTAAAGATTTTCCTCTTTGGATTAAAATTGATTAATTTTTAATTAAGGGTTTTATTCAATGTCCATGGCTGGGGTTTAGTATCTTGTGCTGATTTCGAATATTATAGTAGTGTATTATACTGTATTCTTTGGTTGTAGCAGAGCAGGAAACGAGGAATTCCAAAAGCAAGAGCTTGCACACTCAGGCGCAGGCGAAACGTGACACTTTTTTGTGGCTGCAGCCGGTGTTCAACGATTTATAAGACGTTATCACGTCAAAAAGAATGTGTTAGTCATTTTATTTGAGCGTAACTCCTAGTTCCATTGGTTCTGTGAGTATCACAGAGAAATTGTCAAAATTAAATTCAATATGTATGCCATAGACTCTGTGGCGTCCGTGGCCGGTACTCTGGGTAATAATCCTCTACTAATCTCCTTCGTCCGAGCTCCTAATACATTAGTAGTCTGTGAAAATGGAATGTAGTGATTGGTCTATGGTATAGTGATTTTCTCTTTGGTCAGTTCATTTGTGAGTTGAAAAATCTATGATTTGAAATTGAGGTTTGAGAAGTAAAAAAAGGATTTTTTTAATTTTTTAATATTGGCGTGTCTAGGTAAACACAAACGTGTTTATATACTTGTTTAGTTGTCTATATAATTCCTAAAATCAATTATTTTAAAGAATCCCAGTCTCTTTTATCTAATTAATGGCCGACGAAGAATACGACGGAGAGGACGGCGGAGGGGAATACGATGACATTGTCGAGGAAGACAACAATATCGAGGAGGCGGAAGAACAGGACGAGGAACCAGGATACAACGTGCAGTGCCTGGCACCGGGGCAGGCTGGCGGCGGAGTGGAGAAGTCCAAGCGGATTACCACACGATACATGACCAAATATGAACGGGCAAGAGTCTTAGGTTAGCCAATTTACTGCATTGTTGTGTCCATAGATTCAGTATGCTAATACCCGAAAGCCAGCGTTTATTCTATCTACGATTTTCACAGCTTCAAATACTACAATTTGCCACTGTAACTTAATTTCCACACACTAAGTAGCTATAGACCTTCCAAAGTGCCTGCAATGCATATAATAGCCAAGAAATAATCAGAGATTAACTTTTGAGTTATATTTCTGCTATGGAAAAGTATATTGTAGACTTGTTCTAGCTCTGTCACTAAAAAGAGCGCTCTGTACTAGTACATTCCAAAGAATGTACTAGTTTGAACTTGTAGTACTATTAGTACAGTAGTTCGGAGATAAGCAACAGAATCACAGACTAAATAGGTCCATAAAGAACAAAGTACTAAATGAATGATGTACTATAATTGTCTTATGATTCCTTGTTTCTTCTCGTTCAGAGCCCAGCGAATGGTGTACTTAAAGAACAATGTACTATTTAGCATACAGACTAGTTCATTCTTGTTCAGCATCAGGAATTCATTCCTAATAGTACTTAGTTCATGTACTACAAAATACTAGAATATTGGAGCAATAACTTAGAACTAAAATCGGAATCATCATAGAGATAACATACCAATTTATAAATTACAAAATTAGCATGTTGCGGATGTTCAAAATAAATTATTTCTTACTGATTATTTATTACTAAATAGAGTCGTCCAAAATAAGTTATACACACATCCACTGCTAGTTTTAAGTTTGATAACCATTTTAAATTATTGATTATACTACTAAAAGTGTGTTAAATGTTTATGATGTCACATCAGTTCATTATTTCAGCAAGCCATACTATGCACACGTTTTTGACAGTTGATAAACACTTGCTGGTTTGATTAGTTTGGAAGATTCCCATTGTTTCTCAATTATAAGGTGTTGAAACCGCTGCACTAGGAACTTCCCTAGTGCACTTGAAGACTACTTCAAGTGTTGTATGTGTGCAATAATGCATAGTTACATAGTTGTACCTGGGTGACCGAGCTTTGCTCGTTTTGTTTTGGTAAATCATGTTTTTTGGAAATTATATATTTAGCAAAAAAAAATAATGATAATAAAATTCATAGGGGAAAAAACAATCGTCTGGACTTGAACCGGGGTCTTCTGGTTTCAGGACCACCCGATTTCCTAACTGAGTTATTGGAACTTTACAGATGATGGCGAAATATACCTTTGTATTCTAATGATATTCTAGGGGTTTTTCATTGCCTGAAAACATGGATAATAAAACAACATTTTCTAAAAATGAAACCTAGCTAGATCAATATATAGCCCCCAAAACCCCCTGCATACTAAATTTCATGAAAATCATTGGAACCGTTTCTGAGATTTAGATTAAATATATATACAAGAAGTGCTCGTTTAAAGGTATTAGATGTGTTGTTTCAGGTACAAGAGCATTACAAATAGCAATGTGTGCACCGGTGATGGTGGAGTTAGAAGGGGAGACTGACCCACTGCAAATAGCTATGAAGGAACTGAAACAAAGGAAGATCCCCATCATCATACGAAGATACCTCCCAGACCACTCTTATGAGGACTGGAGCATAGATGAATTAATTATAATTGACCATTAGACATAAGATCCTTTTTTAGTGTTAAGAATTATATTTTAAGATAAAATTAATCTAAAACAAAATTACCTGCGTAAGAATAAAGATGAACATATAATTTTTTTTAAAATATTGATTGCTTTTTTGATTGGGAGCATATTAATAAAATATCTCCTATCAATCAGTGATGATTGCAGTATATCCCTAATTGAATACTTCTCATAAACATAATATAATTATCATTTTATCTAAATAATCATCAAATTCCAATGCAAATATCTCTTTCTCTTCGATAATATAATCATTTTGGCAATATTACAGTTGCGGTGCACCGCATCGCAAAATGATTACGCTCTATCTGTTCTATTGACCCTCACGAGCGCAATCGCGAATGTGGCAAATCATATTTACGG
This sequence comes from Oeneis ivallda, assembly GCA_029955525.1. Classification (NCBI taxonomy): domain Eukaryota; kingdom Metazoa; phylum Arthropoda; class Insecta; order Lepidoptera; family Nymphalidae; genus Oeneis; species Oeneis ivallda. The sequence goes on from JARPMR010000022.1 coordinate 10,259,358, forward strand.
TCATTTCTATATTCAATCTGTCTGTGATCTCTCGTTTAGGTTCCTAGCAATGTTATTAATTTTTATGGATTTTTTGACACAGAGAAAGCTAGGTTATCTTCAGATTACAGAATACAGATAGATTGAATATAGGAACCGGCCATAGGTTTGTACAAATGGTTGATAATCATATTTTGCTATGAAATTCGTTGCAGTGCGCGAGGCTTTATGATCCTGAACTGAAAAGATCACGATTCACGAGATAGGTAGCATAATATGAAAAATTCTGCTGCTGCATTATCTAATTTAAGCGCTGCCGATGCTGTCCACTCGTGCTTCTAACGTGATTCGCATTTTAAGTAGGTTGTCCACCCAATAGTTTTGTAAATCGCCCGTGGCGCAGGCTATTTTTTAAGCTATTGCATAGCTTTTATCGCGGGCTTTGAACTAGGACAAACAGTTTGAGCGCGGCGACCGAATAAGAAATTCCGTAACGAAAATAAACCTAACACCGTCGTTCAGTAAGCGTTCAATATTTTAGAGGTTCAGAAGTAGCTCTGTTTGGCGCAGTGGGCGAGCGACCGCTTTCTTTACCGTATGGTGTATGGTGTCGCAGGTTCGAATCTCACTCGCGAAGTAGTGACAGTGCGCTTTTCTTGTTTGTTTGTTTCTTAATTATTGTTTTGCATAATTTGTATTATGCAAAAAAAAAATATTGCTTAAATATTATAATTGCATAATTTGATAAAAAATGCTATGCAATAGCTTTACCGCGGCAGTCCTCGAGTGCCACTTAATTTTTTCGTTCCAACCGCTCACTGTGCGATTCTGTAACAATGATTGCTACAGTGTGACGAATCAATCGCCTTTGATTGACCCATATTAACTCGCTATTTGCTATGATGCATTGTTTTATTTTATTTTATTTATTGTTGCAAAAAGAACACGATAAATTCAGCCAATCGCTACAATTGACTAGCAATGATTGCGGCAGCTTTTGCAGAATTGGCCTGTTGTGGACAATAGTCTTCATCGTCGTAAAGGGACAGACGTCCACTGCTGGACATAGAGGTTTCCACACGCCATGGTCTCTTGTGCCGCTTGTATCTAACTGTAAGGCGTATGCTACTCTTACGGCAAGAGGTATTATGCAATTAGCTTTATTGCCACCTTAGAAATAATATCGTAGCTTTAACTAGAGCGGAAATGACATTACGTTTAGGTGTAATTTATGGCGCCTTTATAAGATAAGTACCTATCAGAGAGCGGGTTGACTGAAAAGTGCGAGTCAATGAGTCAGGGGAACGAATATAACTATTATGCTAACAATAATTACTTACGTAATAATATTATTATTTTGAGTTGCTCGGTAACCAGATAGGTTACTATGCACGTAGTTACTCTTTGGGTTACTATCTAAATTATTGCTGAATAGATTTTGATAACATTTTTTAGAAGCTTTCTATTGAACCAAAAATGAAACCTACGCCATATGGTATCATTAAACAGTTCATAGTTTAAACTACCTAGTTTTATGGAAAAGAGTTCCATAAAATGGCATATGTATATACATTTTAAAGGTGTGACTTCGGACCATTAGTCGTAATTGCTAGTTCCATGCTTCGGACGTGCTGTTTAGGCAAAAGGAAAATAAAACGATGACGGAAATGATAGAAGGTACACGTGGGTTCATTAGGGTTGCCAGAATAAAATTTCCAGATCTTTTAAAAAGTCGGGATTTGGAGTTGTTGCTACAGTAACGGACAACCATTTGGTCTTTGAGTATATAACCAACACATTAAACTAGCGGCACGCTATGATGGCCGGTTTGACGTTTGTCCGCTCATGAAGTTCCGTATTAATTGATAACGACTTTGAAGGAAATAATTGTATTACTTTATTGACGATAGTGATGTGCAGAGATTCATAAATTTTATCGAATGTAGTTTTAGGTTTAGGACTCAAAATTTATTTATTAAATTGATTTCTAAAATGTATACAAGTGTAGAAAAATCAGTTTGCACCATTTAAGGGGTGAATGTACTTGTGAATATGAACAATTTTCACTATGTGGACAAACCTCTGAAATCGCAAAAAAATATCAGCTGTTTCATACAAAAGGTAAAATTTTTATTTTTATATGATATATACCACAACTCGGCATTTGGTTTTCTAAATTGAAAATTTTTAAAAATGGAATCTAATACGATCGTCACATAGGATCGCTGGCTAGCACAACTACTACCTCCGGCAAACTCGCGTCAATGCTCAATGCAAAACAAAGCAGTTTCGAATTGACGTTGCTTCGAAAAGTATAAACTGTCAGTGCAATGCGATTGTGATATAGTTTTGACCTGGCTTTGGATTTCAAATATTGATACTGCATTACTGTTGACCCTTGCTCGTTAATTTGGACTCTGTTCAAGCCCTTTGTTGTGGATTTCGTCGATATGACCGAACGTACGCAGAGAACTGTTCTAAATAGTCAGACACGTGAGTTCGTAATACGCCTTCGTAACTATTTCGATCGTGAAGCTCAAAATGGAGGGCCAATTTTACCTATAACGTCAGTGGTTGAACGCGTAGCTGATGCGCTTAATATTGGACAACGAACTGTTAGACGGATAACTAAAAAAAAATATGGCGAGACTGGCACAGAAGAAAATAAACTTCACACACCAAAAAAGAGAACGAGCAAAACCAGTCGTAGGCATCGATAGCTTTGATGCCGATGCTATCCGAAGACATGTTTACGGCTACTATTTACAGAAGGAGTATCCAACAAGAAAAAAGTTGGTGCATTCACTGAAGGAAGCTGGATTATTCTTCGGTGGGGAAAGTTCTTTAACGAAGATTTTGAAGACCATTGGATTTCGATACAAAAAATGTAACAAACGCAAAATATTGATGGAAAGATTTGATATAGCGATGGCAAGGTATACTTTTTTACGGCAAGTGAAAGAAATCAAAAGTTCAAATAAATTAAATAAACATATACATTTTTGTTTTATTAAACCTATTTAATCAGGTACAAAAACAAAACTTAATTGTTTTTTGTTCGAGAATAAATTGACATTCCACATCACTATTGTAATGTGTCAAACCGGCCATCATAGCGTGCCGCTAGTTTAGGTACACCTAATGGATAATGGATATTACCAAGTATAATAAAAATTTAAAAACCTTACAAACGACTTAAATTTAATATAAGCATCTTTAATTAATTTGCCTGTACTTGTCTTGTTTTTACATTGTCACATGTATGCAAGTACCGACATCATAGTCTATAATATAATAAAACTGTAACAGGTCCAATTCTGTACATTGAAGATATTTTGAAAATTTTTGTTTGAGGGCACTCTATAATCGATACTGAAGCCAAAACAATTTTTTTTTAATTTTTTCTCTGTCTGTCTGTCTGTCTGTATCTTGGCCGCGCATCACGCCGAAACTACTGGACGGATTTAAATGAACCTTGGCACGATTTAAGTTAATACTACGAGGTATAATATAGGATACTTTTTATCCCGAAATTCAGCACGGTTCCCTTGGGAGAGGGGATGAAAGTCCAAATGTGCATATCGCTGTAATTCATTAAGGCGTATTCCGATTTAATCCATTCTTTTTTTGTTAGAAAGCAGGTTCTTTAGAGATTTTCCTGTAATTATTTCAAGGTCGTCAATTTCGTAGTTCAGAAATTATAGACATCACGATCTTCAGTATAAGGTCCAAATAACTTGAACCCCGGAATCTACAAGATACTTTGAATGAACGGCTCATCTTAAGCTGGCAAGCGTACTTTATCGTATATAGCCATCGTGGAGAGCCCTATTTTGTCAAAGTCAAACTACTCCAAAGGCGTCAGATTTTGCCAAACGATCATTATATACCTACATACTATATAGTAGGTATGGAGGTAATACATCGTATAGACTTAATGCTACAGTGTTTTCCTATGCAATTTAATATTCTAATCATACTAATATTATAAATAGTCCGCCAATTCGCATTGGGCCAACGTGGTGGACTATGGCCTATAACCCTTCTCTGAAAGGAGACCTGCGCTCAGTAGTGAGCCGTTGATGGGTTGTTAATGATGATGAATGATGAATATTATAAATGCGAAAGTGTGTTTGTTTGTTGGTTTGTCCTTCAATCACGCCACAACAGAGCCACGGATCGACGTGATTTTTTGCGTGGGTACTATAGTTGAGGACAAGGGCTACTTTTTATCCCGGAAAATCAAAGTGTTCACGAGGGATTTTAAAAACTAAATCCACGCGGACGAAGTCGCGGGCATCAGCTAGTAATATTATAAATGCGAAAGTGTGTTTGTTGGTTTGTCCTTCAATTACGCCGCAACAGAGCCACGGATCGAAGTGATTTTTTGTATGGGTTGAGGACCTGCAGAGTGATATAGGCTACTTTTTATCCTGGAAAATCAAAGAGTTCCCGAGGGATTTTAAAAACTAAATCTACGCGGATGAAGTCGTGGGCATTAGCTAGTAATATAATAATTGGATTTAATTTTACGACCACAAATCTGAATCCTTTGGATTAGTATAGTATCATCATGAGCAACCCATTAACGTCTCACTACTAAGCGTAAGTCTCCTCTCAGAGAAGGGTTATAGGCCATAGTTTACCACGCTGACCCAATGCGAATTGGTGAACTTCACACACCTTCGAGAACATTATAGAGAACTCTCACGCGTGCAGGTTTCCTCACGATGTTTTCTTCACCGTTGAAGCATGTGATATTTAATTGCTTTAACGCACAGTTTAACTCCGAAAAGTCAGAGGTGCGCGCCCGAGATCGAACTTGCGACCCCCCGAATAGGAGACCGCAGTCCTAACCACTGGGCTATCACTGCTTATACTAATGCTAGCATAGTATACCTAGTTGTAATCAAAGTTCCGTTTAGTAATAATAATTAAGTAAGTAATAGTCAAGTAAAGACGAGACGAATCATAAACCTACCTACATCGATTTGTCTCTTGTCTACTCGATTTTGTTGGGAGAGTAGACATCATAATGAACCGTTAGAAGAATCCAATCTGGCAACGCTAGAGGGTGCATACGAGAGGGAACGCAATTTTAAGAATGGCAGGTTGAAATATTCGAACGGGTGGTCGATACGTTCACCGTGCCAACTGATATTGTAATCTGATGGCCGGTATTAATCTTTGGGTATTCTGGCTTCTAACTTAATCTTCTTAATTAATTTTGCTAACGAGCTATTTTTCTGGTCTGAGTAGATAGGGGTCAGTATTTATTGAAGCAGAAAAACGAACTAATATTGTTTTAATTTATGGGATCTAGTCAGAAATAAGACTGATATCGAGCTGAAGTTGCGACTTCTAAGGTGCTCGAATGACGACCTGCACCGCGAAACGCAAACGATCTCAAGCGAGACTTGGGAATCACTGGGCACAGAACAATGAAAATGAAATGAAAAATATTTATTTGCCAAAAAAACAACTTTACAAAGATTAGTACATCCGTTGAGACCCACACTAGGTAATCCTGTATCGTGTGGCCCAATTCACCACTATTAACAATTTATGTTTACAGTTGACGCTCGGGTGGAATGACAAATAAATTAAGACATAGCTATAGGTACATATTATATTTCAGCTAAAGCTAGTACAAATTCAGATTCTGATGCCCTTATTTCAAAGATGTGAGGAGTTTTTCAGAGCGAGCCAGGGGACAACTTTCGTTTTCGCATCCTTTACAGAGAAACGTTTTATATCACAATCACTGGAAACAAGCGGCACAAAGATCGTATGCTGTGGCGATCTTTGCAAGAACCTACGTTTACGTGGAGTGGAGTGTCGATTAAAGACAACGATGGCGTATAGGTAAGTATATAGTTATTTATCCTAATTATACCGAGCTAGGCGCATAGGTGGTTCTGTCGTGAAATAGTGAATAGTACCTTATGAGTTCACGAACTTTTTGTTAGACTGACATGTCAGTAGGAAGTGTTATTTAGTTTTAAGAGCGTGAACGTGAAATCGCTGCCACAAGCGCGGCGCGGCGGCACAAATGTTAGGTAGGCCCTCGGTAGGACATTTAGAAGGCACTGTTATCCTACTTTACCACCTTCTAGCTATAATAAAGAATTAGGTAGGTACGCGCTTATAATTGCCTCGTTCAATCTGTGGTTCAACGGCGTTTTAGTATTAGTTGTAGCGTAAGTGCGAGGGCGCGTAATGCTACGCGCGCCGCCCGCCCTGTGTTGGCACGCTCCGCACTGAACTGAGCGCTGGGCGCGCGGGGAGTGCGCGGCACGCTCGCCGCTCGCGCCAGTACCCCTCCGACCAGCGATGCTGTGCTGTCTCCGGAAATAGAGTACGGCCGACGTCCCTCCCCGCGGATACCTCACGTCACGTCAGTGACATCGCGACCATTTAAATTGCGGTTAATTTTAACGAGCGCTACGAATAAGCAGTTTATTTCGTGGATACGGCGTTAACTTCGATCGAACCGCAGTTTAAAGGCGGCGCGTGCGAGCTGCATTCCTGCGGGAATGCATTTCGCCTTGAGTGAAGTCTGTTTCAGTGTGGTTTGTGATTCGCGTCCATAGATCGGCCGATCGGGTGCGCGAGTGTGAGTGCAAATGACTGGCAGCCCGGTGTAGCGGGCCGGAACCTTACAAAATGTGGACCAAGAGATTAAAGCTATGGAGGTTTATGTTGTGCATGTTGTGTGCCGTGGCGGCGCTCGCGCTCGCGGCGAGAGGTGAGTGGAGTCGCGCGGCGCGGCGAGGGCGGCTGCGCACGCTCTGCGTCACTCCAACGTTGCTATTTTCGGTGTAACTTGCGCTGAAATTATGTAAAAAGAGCGTTTGTGCGCTATTTTTGGCTATAACCTTAGGAGAATATTTAAACTACAAGGTTATTATGATTTAATTATCACTCATCGTGTTTAATCAGAGGTCGGCGCGGGCGGGGCGGCGCTAGACGTGGCGCAGGCCACGGCGAGAGCTACGCAAATAGAAATACAGGGATTTGTCGTTATGCGTCGCCATCTTGTGAAAAACGATAGGATCATGACGACATTATAAAAGTGAGACACGGAAATAGGTCACATCATAACTTTTACATAACTCCTGACCTACATTTAATTAGTAGTTACAAAGTAACGCCAAAAGTTTCTTCACCCTATGTTGTTACGCTTTGAAAGATGCATCATGTAAACTAGGTAAAACCCTAGTAAAACCTATTAAAATTGTTATAAAAATAATCTAAAATCTGTAACGTTTTTCCCATTGCAGCATTGGACGAAAAGTAGACGAAAAAAAACAGAGGTTACGGAGGTAACGTAGGTTCATGAATACTTCTAGTAAGTAGTACTGAATAGGAACTTGAATTTGGAAAAATAGGCCAAAAGGTTGCTTATTGCATACTATGCTACCTACTGAAAGAAAATGTATATTTTCTAACACCTATAAATGACAAGCCGGGGCGAGGAAAAACTAGTTCATTCATAAACCGGAAATTTCCTTCCGAATGTAGAGCAATAAATTTAGTGCTGACTCAATGACGAATCATCTGTAGCTGGAAAGATTACACAGAGGAATGTGTGAAGGCCAATCATTTAGGTCAAACTGTTTGCGAGGAGAGAAAGCTGCCTAGAATAATCGTAAATCTAAAATAGTACGCGCGACCTAGGCATTGTAGAATAAAGCATTATCTACACATACTTAAACTAAATGTTATTGTCGATGATAATAATCGGATCACAGATAGGCTTCTTGTAAGTTAATCTTACTAATATTATAAATGCGAAAGTGTGTTTGTTTGTTAGTTTGTCCTTTAATCACGCCGCAACAAAGCTACAGATCGACGTCACAGATTTCCCACGGGGTTTTAAAAACTAAATCCACGTGGATGAAGTCAGGACATCAGCTAGTATTTGAAACTAGCTTTTCTCTGCGCCTTCTTCGGCGTCGAGTTAGGCTATTAAAAATTCCCGGTAAAATTCTCTTTTTCCGGGATAAAAGGTAGCCTATGTCATTCGGCGAGTTCTTAACTATATGTATAAATATAGCAAAAATCACGGCAATCCGTTACTCCGTTACAACGTGATTGTGATACCAACAAACAAACACACTTTCGCGATTACAATATTAGTAATGCTTAGTACCTACTTACTAGTGAAGCTGTATAGCTTCACTAGTAAGTAGGTTTAAGTACCTACCCCCCCACATAGGCAATGAATCTATACAAATGTTTTTGAGCTTCATTCTATAGATACCATAGCTTTTGCCTGCAGCTTCGTCTACGTGGAGGTGTTTCAAAAATCCTGCGGGAATCCTATTAGTAAGTTAGTTATAGGTCCTTAACAACAATACAATTCCATACAATTTGGAAAAGTTAGAGATGCATACCTAGGATCGAACCGCGTGCATGCCAAAATGGAGTCGTAAGTCTTCACCACTAAGCTATCAGTATTTGCATATCATTCATTAGTCTTGCATATCAATCTTCTTCTTCTTTATCAACCGATAGACGTCCACTGCTGGACAAAGGTCTCTTGCATGGACTTCCACAGGCCTCGGTCTTGCGCCGCCTGAATCCAGCGGCTCCATGCGACTCGCTTGATGTCGTCGGTCCACCTGGTGGGGGGTCGCCACTCCAGCACCTTGGGACCCCAACGACCATCAGCTCTTCGAACTATGTGCCCCGCCCATTTCCACTTCAGTATCGCGACTCGCTGAGCTATGTCGGTGACTCTGGTTCTCCTACGGATCTCCTCATTTCTGATTCGATCCCGCAGGGACACTCCGAGCATAGCTCTCTCCATCGCCCGCTGAGCGGTCCTGAGCCTACTTATGAGGCCCTTAGTTAGCGACCATGTCTCGGATCCGTAAGTATATTATCCTAATATATAATGTCATCACTGGCAACACGCACTGTTCGAAGACTTTAGTCTTCAGGCACTGAGGAATTTTGGACGAGAAGACATCTCGGAGCTTCCCGAACGCTGCCCAGCCGAGTTGGATTCGGCGGTTAATCTCTTTCTCGAAATTGGACCTACCTAGCTGGACTGTGTGTCTCAGGGGTCACAAACTTCAAATACAAATTAACGTTTTTAGGGTTCCGTAGTAAACAAGGAACCCTAAAAACGTTAAATGGAACTCAAAATATATTCAACATTTATAAATAAAATAAAAGCACTATCCTAGGCTTCCTAGGTCAGCAATAATATTTGTGACTTGCAACTAGGAACCCTAGGTACACTGCGCGTGGCCCGACACGCACTTGGCCGGTTTTTTCAGACTAACCCAACTCTCCGTTATCTCGTTATCTAACAACAATCAGTTTAAAGCAACTAGAAATATCTACCTACCTAACTAATAATTGAAGTCTGAGTCTTGAGTTTTTAGAAGTCAGGCAAAAATCTGTCGCAGGACTTGAAACAAAAGACAAACGTGCTTTTCTGTACCTAACTTATGTTTGTTTAGGATGACAAGATCTTAGTAAGAGCGAGCTACCTACTAGTGATAGATTATTAATTAAAAGCTAGGGATTTAATTTAAAATACTGGCCTTGAAGAGAGATGATGTTATAAGAAATAAGTCGGTGCCCACTGACCGACACTAACAGAGTGACATAATATTATGTAGATACCTAAGTTCTAGACCTCGAGAATGAAACCTCAAATAATTGTTATTTAACCTGTCGTCCATAAGCTTCGCTATTATTTAATTTGCGATTTTCAGATCTAATGTTCAAAACTAAATCAACATCTGCATTCTAAGAATATTTACTTACTGAGTAGGTAATTAATCTAAGTCTGCATTATTTTTATAAAAATAAATGCGAAATTGTGTTTGTTTGTTGGTTTTTCCATCAATCTTGCAGCAGCGGATCGACTGATTATTATTATTTGCATGGGTATAGGTATGGGTAAATATGGTTGAGCGTCATGCTCGTGAACTGGTGCCGCCGGCGGGAATGGGGCTACTTTCTGTCTGCCCATCTCAATATTATGTATTGAATAATTGTAAGTAGTATGCATTTTTGGAACTTCCATTCATCTTCTCATTTTGGAAACTTGATACATAGCATAGTATCTATTGTATTGTAAACTTGTTTGAAAAAGAGCGACCGCCGAGTTTCTTGCTGGTTCTTCTTGCAGGAGAGCATTCCAAACCAGTGGTAGACTCATCGACGATTCAAAAGCACTTGTAAAAAAGTTTCTTTGAATAAAAAATATTTCTATTCTATTCTATGCCCGAGTACCTACTTTAAAAGTGACATGGGCTACCTTTTATCCCCAAGAAACAGGGCACCAGCGGGATTTTTAAAAACCTTACTCCAAGCGGCGAAGTCGCGGGCAGAAGCTAGTAAAATAATAAAAAAAAAGACGTAATAGAGCTCATTGCATTAATTTTTTTTTCAGCCGACGACGAAATCCCTTCTGAGTCACAATGCCGTCCATATATCGAAAAAGCACTAAAAGAACTCGAATCGGGAGATATAGAACCAGGTACAAAATGTTTGTATATATATTATATAATATACATATTTAATACAACCGTTGTCTTATCGGTTGATTAAGTAAACGTCGACGTTATTTGTTCAATTCGAAGCCACAGCGATTAAGGGCGTAATGGGCCTAATGCCACTTTTATTAAATACTAAAGTAGATTATATTATGCTAATATAGTAGAATCGACCAATGTCGCATCTAATCATCATATTTTTAACGTAGGTATACTTGAAGGAGAAAACGTTAAACGGGAAAAGTTAAGTTATGTTAGACATGGTTTTTTACGAAAACCAGCTATTCCATTGGGATACTGACGCGAATAAATATTATAATAACTAGAAAATTAAAATATAATAATTATATATGTTACGGTAAATGTGATAAATACCTCACCATTTGGTAAATTTGATAATTTATACTATGAATTTCATCACTTTTATCGGTTATTATTAATAATTCACTGTTGTCTTTGGTAAAAGTGATAAAACAAACGAGAAACAGTCTGACAACCCCTCTAAACCCCTCCCGACTCCTTTCTCCAGCCACCTTTAAACTCACCAACAGTAAGGATTTTTGGGTGCAAGTACTCCTACGTTGTCATAAAAAAAATAACAACGAACGCTGTGATGAACCTAACTAACAGTAAGGATTTCCGGGTAAAAGCATTTCTGGGTGGTTATAAAAGTGGCCAACTGAGCCAACACTAAGGATTTCCAGATGCAAGTATATACGGGTGGTCCTAATGGTGCCACCCAAAGGCAATATTTTGATTCCTCGTTCCTAGACCTATTAGAAAATACCAGCGATATTTCGTATAGGGGCCGAGTCACTAAGCATAAACTACATCATGGTGCTCTAGGTTATAACTCCTCAATCCTGATGCTGCAGGGTACTGCCCACCCAAACTGCGGGGATTTAGGAATTGTCGATTACGAATTGATATTGCAGCCACTAAGCATAGACTACATCGTGGAGTTCTAGGTTATCACAAATCCACAAGTTTTATTCACGGAAACAACACCACTTTGTACACGTGCTTTCAAAACAAATGAATGGTAACAAATGACGCGTTATTGCCTTGCCCCCGCAAGTTGTCACAACCCTTTCCCGCCTCTGTTTATCGAAACAAAATAATGCTAAGTATAAGTAAACCACTGTAAACTTGGCTTTCCTGATGATCTGTGGGACGCGGGGTGAGAGCGCGCTCAACCAATCAGGTATTCTGCTGCTGTCCGCTAGCAGTGACTGACTTGTGATATTTTCCTAGCGACAGCTGAACATGGTATTTTAATATTGAACAATCGCATGATACATCATAGGAATGTTCGAATAAAGAATATTCTGAAAATACAGAAAGTTCAGATTAATGTTAATGTGTGTTTTTGTATTGCCTGCTTTCAATTATGTATGCGAATAATAAATATAAAATAATAAAGACCCTTATTTAAATTTATTTTAGTTTGTTCTTTAGATCACTGCATTAGAATATAATATTCAGTTAAGTTTTAATACATATATTTAGTTTAAATAGAATAAAGTATTGCATTTGTTTAAAAAATATCATCTATGTATTCGATCTTAAGTCGGTAATTCCGTCGCATCGTGTATACCCGAACACATCACCCGCCCCAAGCCCTATTAGACCATCGCGATGGCCAAGTTTACGACGGTTTACCTACGAATGTTATTTTTATAAATTTATTAAATTTACCAAGAGTAAGGTGTATTTATTAATAATCACCGAAAAAAGTGAATAATTTATTACTTTTACCATCAATCTTGGTAATTATTAATAATGATCGATAATTATTAATAATTTTCAATTAATTACATTTACCGTAACATATACAAACATTATTACGTTTATAAAATATTATAATAGTTAAATATTAGTTTTGTGTTTCAGGATCTACAGAAAAAAACGAATCAAGTGAAGCGAGTGTAGAAGACGATACGAAAGAAGAAACTTCAGCAGAAGAAGGAGGGGCGAAGGCAGAGGGCGATAGCACCGAAGATGCAGACAGCCAAGAAGATGCACCATCAATAGAAGTTGCGGATGAACCATATTTGTCTCAAGTATCATATGAAGACGAAGGAAGCCCTGCCGACGCCGAGTCTAAGGAAAATGCAGAAGATACCGACGAAAGTACCGAGAAAGAAAAAGATAACATCAAAGAAGACGATGGAGACAGCAAGGAAGAAGCATCTGCTGAAGAACAAGAAACCGAACAAGGTTATTTTAAAACCATTTACCGACATTCACTGCGATTTTTTATTCCACGATAAAAATCCATCGTACTTCTTTAGGACGCAGCTACCTTCTAGCCTAATTTTTTTGTTAGTTAAAAAAAATATAATATAAGCCGAGCTGGACTCAACTAATATTCTCTATTCCCCTCCATATAAGGGGAAAGCTTGTATTAGGAGTGGGTTAGCTGATAAAAATGCAACAGGTGGGGATCGATCCTTTCAGTATTCAATCCGCATCTTTAACCATTGAACTATTGATGCTTTGCTTTGCTTTGTTCAGCCGCGAAAAGGTAATACACAGACAAGCAGAGCTACTTTCGAATTTGTAATTTTAAGTGTGTAATTATATTTGTAAGGTAATTATTTTTGTCTAAAAAGATAGTATATTACTGAATATTTTCTAGAAAGTGGTGAGGTAGGTGACCAGGCTGATAGTAAGGAAGATTCTGAAGATAGCAAAGAAGATGGACAAGATAGCCAAGAAGAAGCTCAAGGAAGTCAAGAGGATGGACAAACTATAGAGGACTCTAGCGAAGATGGAGCTGAGAGTAAAGAAGAAAAGGAATCAGAAGAACAAGAGCGTGATTCTATGGAATCTGAAACCCTAACCGATGCAGACAAATCTGAGGAATCTACCGACGCGTCACAAGAAATTGATGAAGCCAAAGCTGAAGGCGAAAGTGACGAAGACACTAAAACAGATGAAGACGACGATGGATCTCAAGAAAAGGCTGAATCTGATGAAGTAGAGGGAGCTCTGGAAGACACGAGTGACTCCCAAGAAGAAAAAGACAGTGAAAAATCTGAGGAATCCTCAAAAGAAGGAGAGGAGAAATCCGTTGAGGAAAAAGAAGAGTCAGCAGAAAAAGACGAATCTGTTGAAAGTGACACTGCTCATGACAAATCACAGGAAAAAGAAGAAGATGCTGATGGAACTAGTTCGGAAAATGAAGTAAAGGAAGAAGGTGAGGATAAAGAAGCTAGCGAAGAAGATTCTGAAAAATCTGGAGAAGCTGGTTCTGAAGAAGGCGATGATAGTGAAGAAGAGGGCGCCCCAGAAGAAGATTTACTCTTAGTAAGTTATTTTAATAAAACTCTTATTAATAATTCTCTGGAAAACTTAAATAACAATATTAGGCTTTCGTTATTTCGGAATGAAAAATCATAGACTGCTGATTTTAAATAAGATAAGTAGTATTTGAAATAATTTATTTCAGGCTGGGGAGATCCCTGAAAATCTGAGATCCCGTGACCACATTATTCAAATCTTGAGATTAGATGAAGACGCAAGCGAGGCAGAATTAATTATTGAAAAATCTGCTGATATTGTTCTCAGAGATTTGAAAAGACTTTACGAGAATTCTATAAAGCCCTTAGAAGCTCTTTATAAGTACAGAGACCTGAGTAATAGACATTTTGGTGATCCTGAAATATTTTCGAAGCCCTTAGTACTATTTATGGGCCCATGGAGTGGTGGAAAATCTTCCATTTTAAATTATTTGACTGGGTTAGAATTTACAGAATGGGCCTTAAGAACAGGTAAGGAATCTTTGAAAATGAAATATTACTTTATTTTTGATACTATGATAAAATAGAAACTAATGAACAAAAATTTACAGGTGCTGAGCCGTCTCCTGCTTACTTCAATATTTTAATGCACGGCAAAGATCCACAAGTATTAGACGGTACGCAATTAGCTGCAGATTGGACCTTCTCGGGCCTACAGAAATTTGGACAAGGACTCGAAGAGCGCCTAAGGGGACTTCGGTATCCCAGTAAATTACTAGAAAAGGTAATCGCTTACAGTTTACACTATTGATTTATATAAAAATTTATTATTGATGAGCAAAATTACAATTTCTCAATTAACTTTCAGGTGAACATTGTTGAAATCCCAGGAATACTTGAAGTAAGGAAACAAGTATCCCGAGTGTTCCCATTCAACGACGCTTGCCAGTGGTTCATAGATCGTGCTGACATCATATTCCTTGTTTACGATCCTTCAAAACTTGACGTTGGACCTGAAACAGAGGCTATCCTCGACCAGCTTAAAGGCAGAGAATCTCAGGTTAGTTAAAAAAAAAAAACAATTAAAATAAAATTCCTTTTCCAACGTGCTTAAGAGTTATCAAGAGAATCTACCACTCTGGTTTGGAAAGCCGTTTCAACGAACAATAATTATGTAATACTAGCTTTTGCCCGCAGCTTCGCTCACGTTAAGTTCGGTTTTTCAAATCCCTATTTTACCCCCATAGAGGTTGAATTTCCAAAAATCCTTTCTTAGGGGATGCCTACGTCATTAGCTATATGTATGCCAAACAGCCCGATCCGTCAAGTGGTCTGAGCTGTGCGTTGATGGATCATTCAGTCAGTCAGTCAGTCGGTCACCTTTTCATTTTATATATTTAGAAGATTACAGAGATGTTAACTATTATCGACCGAGCGAAGCGAAGGTCTTTGAGTTAACTAGGGCGATTTGCACTTGTCCGTCCGTCCGTCCGTCCGTCCGTCCGTCTGTCAGAGCCTTATAACTTTTGAATTACTGAACGTAATTACTTCAAATTTAGATATAATATGTAAACCGATGGCCTCCAGCCGAAAATGGCTTAAAAAGTTATAAAAATCTTTATTTCAGGGGGGCTCTCATAGAAGCGAATGCGAAGTAAAAAAAAAAAATCGCGTTACATAAAATTGTTACGTATCATTTTAAAGATAATTTTGAACTGAGTACAAAAATATTTTTTTTTTAATTTTTCCCTTAAAATTGACGAAATGGGGGGCTTTCAAAGTGGCGATTTTATACGCTCGCTTGAAGACGCTCTCTAGAAAAATCCGCTATGGATTTTCAAACTGATTTTATGTTTTTAGGTCACTTATATCCTGTACTTGAACAACAAATACTAAAATTATATGAATATTATAAAGAAACGAGATTATTTAATTTTTAATGGGCGTCAGTAATTCATATAGCATCAACATAGCTTCACAATAATGCTAATAGATGGCGCAGTCAGTAACTATTCCCATGGAACTACGAGTTAAATTCAATGTTTGATAAATAATTCAATGTTTTCACTAACGTTCCCTAACCTTTACGGGCTACCTATAAGTTAGGTGATTGATGTTTTCTGTCAACTTATTTATCACGATCCTGTACGGGACACCTAAAAGGATATTGGGACGGATGTTAGGACTTAGGATTGTATTTAGGAGCTACCTACGTTAAGAGACTCCTACTTAGGGGATGATTTAGGTATGTTTGGTGAAAACGGGCATAATAATAATGTCAGTTTTGGTTATCATGTATCGATTGAATGAATAATCATGGGATACCGTTACCGCGAGGTCTCAGTTCGGGGCGAACCACTAGTTTAAATTAAGTTTTAAGTTATGTGAAGTAAGTTTTTTGAAGAAAACAAGATATTCGTTAATATTAAACCAGGTATTATCAGTATCCTGGTATTATGTGGTATACACCAGACTTAGTAAATTCTGAGCTCATAGAATTTAAGACAGACTTAACATGTTTCTAGCTTGCCACCTAAAGTTCAGAGGTTAAATCCTAATTTTACTGTATTCCATTCGTGAAACAGACGCGCATCGTGCTGAACAAAGCGGACACGGTGAAGCCCGAGGAGTTAATGCGCGTCCAGAGCGCGCTGATCTGGAACATATCGCCGCTGATGAGCTCGCCGCAGCCGCCGGTGATGTACACGGTGTCGCTGTGGTCGCTGCCCTACGAGCCGGGCGCGCCCGTGCGCCTGCTGCAGGCCCAGGAGCGCGAGCTGCTGCGCGACCTGAGGCAGGCCATCGACCGGCGCATAGAGAACAAGATCGCCAGCGCCAGGAGATTCGCGGTAAGAACTATACGACTGATTAAACATCCACAAAGTACTAAACTACTTTTCCTTCTTCTTTAATAATAATAATAATTCATTTATTTTCTTCAAACATGGGTTACAGATAGATAGATTAAAATTATTTTGATGATCCAAACATGTTTTGCCATAATTATGATGGCGTGCAAATGTTATCTACTTATTATATAATATCTAGTTTTATTACATTTTAATATTTTTACACAACACCGAGACACTTCGCTTACATACTCGTAGTAGAAATTTTACATTATAACCTTTATGTAGGTATGCCAGAAAATAATTAATCGAAAGAGCGAGCTTTGCGAGACTTTTATTTCATCTATCGTTGCACAGAGGCCTCCTAATATGCACCCATTTGCTTTCGGTGTTGTGCCAGTCTCATCCAAGTTTTGCCCAAAAGTTTGATGATGTGGTCAGTCCAGCGCAGCGCAGCGGGATGGTTGGCTCTATTTGACCTTAGCGGTCATAAACCGTAAAGAGGTGTTTTCTCGCAGAGATGCGTAAGTGACGGGCTTAGTACGTCGTTAAGCGTCTTGTTTCTCTGAAAACTTTTCTATTTGTTTACCGTTTATGACAGAAAAGTAGACTATATATATATATTCCTTTTTAATAAAATTATTACTACTAAAAATCAATGGGATATGTTACCGAATAATTGTTGCCATAACCATCAGGCGAAGGTGCATTGCCTGATGAATTTTTAAAAAAGCATTGAGATATTAAAAATTTCAATGAATGAATGAAAAAATTTACGATATGACGCATAGTAGTACATTACCTATGCGTCATATTGTAAATTATATCGTTAATTTTTCTGCTCGTTTATAATCCTTCGCCAGTTTACAATCTCGTTAGCTTTATTATAAACTAACAATCCTAACAAATATACTCTTTAGTTTTTAGACTTCGTTGTAGAGCAAATGCTGTTCACAATTTATTTGGCAGTGACATAACAATGTATTCTAAGGGCCGATTTCACCAACGTAAAATAAGTCTTATACGAGCGTAATTTCGATATTTTGACAGTATTTTCAATACAAAAACTGTCGGAGCGCCCAATTTCCTCCTCGGTAAAACGTCACTCGAAATTGGTGAAATCGGCCATAAGTATGGAAAAAGTACTACTTCAAGATTCTACGCCTCTATTCCCAAATTGATTTATACCTATTTCAAATGGATTCAGAAATATGCTATGGTTTTTTAGTCGAGGATTAGATACTTTAGAGTTTAGAGTTTAGCCCAACTAGTATGTTTGTTCTGCCGAAAACTTACGCAAGCAACTACATTTATGTGTTTTTAATTCGTTCTTATTTCTAGGTCCGAGTAAGAAACCATGCTAAGATGGTCGACTGTTACTTGACCACATACTACAACCACAAAACCATCTTCGGCAATAGAAAGGTTATTGCCGACGCTATAATTGAGAACCCTCAGAACTATCATATCTACGAGGGTCTCAGCACACTCACTAACATTTCCAGGTGAGTATTTCAAAATCAATTATCTGTTACAGTTTTTTTTCTTTTCGACTATTGTACTTACTCATTTCCAGCTTTACCAACCAATACATATTTTTGTCCAAAAAATGTAACCAGTTCTTCGATTACAGAAAAAAAGACCCATTCCTATGAAAACTTGTTTTTTATTTAATAAAATCACGTAAACACACTGTGCCTCAAATCTCAATGCACACTCGTATTTTTGCTTTTTTATTTGATGACAAGGTAGCCCTTGACTTAGTTCTCACCCAGTGGTTAGTGACGATGCAGTCTAAGATGGTAGCGGGATAACTTTGAAGGGGTATGGTAAGTGACCTGTACCCATAGCTCTAATAGATTTCTATACCACGCCATACTGGGACGCTCAATCGCTTGATGGCACGTCTGCGACAGTAAGGTGGTAACTAGCCACGGCCCAAACCTCGCACCAGACAAATTTTCAATCATTTACTATAACATTTAACATTATAAGCAGTGATAGCCTAGTGGTTAGGACTGTGGTCTCCTATTCGGGGGGTCGCAGGTCCGATCCCGGGTACGCACCTCTGACTTTTCGGAGTCAAGTGCGTTTAAGCAATTAAATATCACATGCTTCAACGGTGAAGGAAAACATCGTGAGGAAACCTGCACACCTGAGAGTTCTTCATAATGTTCTTGAAGGTGTGTGAAGTCCGGCAATTCGCATTGGGCCAGCGTGGTGAACTATGGCCTATAACCCCTCTCTGAGAGGAGACCTGCGCTCAGTAGTGAGCCGTTGATGGGTTGCTAATGATGACTATAACATTTATTTTAGGTATGATCTTCCTGATCCCGAAACGTATCGGGATTTCTTCCGGTTGAACCCGCTGTACGAATTCCAGCAGCTGTCGGCGACCTGCACCTACTTCCGCGGCTGCCCAATCACGCGGCTCGACGTAGCTATCGCCTACGACTTCCCCGAGCTCGTCGGGAAGTACAAGAAGATGGTAGAAACTGCCACCCCTCAGGGGATGCCCAAAAGTTGAGACGCAGCCCTCGCCACGATCAAAAAATAACACCTGCTTTTTATTTTAGCGAATTGGATTAGACGAATATTTTGGGCACATTTTGCATTTCTTTTTCTAATTGGGCGTCATTGTAACTCGTAACATTTTTATTTAAAAAAAAAAACCCCGCATTTTCTATTCATTCGTTTAATCGTTTAGTAGATTTAATTACTTTGCTTTAAAAACACTCGCTTGTTCCTGTTTTTGACGTGAATGTTATCGTGTCTGGTGATAACTAGCTGTTTTGAGACGATTTTCTTTTCGAGTTTTAGTGGGCATAGAAAATGCAAAACACTTCCATTCTCCTAATATTAACCATTTTTATACGAAAAAAAATTAATCAATCTAGTCATTACGTTTAAAGTTTGTTAGTAAAACGTTGTTACTATTATTTATTTATTTATTGAGGTGCGTTCCTAGTGTTCTAGGATCTAAGTAAATAATTTATTGCGGTCTCAACCCTGATTAATTCTATGTTAGAATGAGACACTGTGAATACTTAAATTATAAAATAAAATATTGTTAACGTTGTTTTATTTACATAATGAAAAACCTTAGTATAAGTAAATGGACATAATATATTATAATGATTAAGAACTTATTTACCTACCTACTCAATCTTTGCAAATAAATGAATTGAATTTAATTTAATTACATTATTAGTAATAAAGGACGATTTAGAATGCCAAAATTAATAAGATTGCCCTACGATTTTAATAGAAGGAATGAATTGGAATAAATAGATTTCCTTTCGTCCTTCCCGTAAATAGTTATTTTGGGCGTACTTGACGTCATTTATAAATTCAGCATGGCGGATGATTATTACCATGGAGCTAGGAATTACGACTAAGGCTGGAACCACATCTGTGCCCATCGATACGCATTTTGTCAATACTATCATTTTTTCATTAGAGTCGTGTACGCGTGGAAGGACAAAATGCGAATCGATCCGCACAGATTCCAGCCTTAGCAGACTACTATTCGCTGTTTCAGTGGCTTTGGAAAACACCTGGAACTAGGAATTACGACTACGTCTGGAAAACACTAATGAATAGCTGAGAACTGTCAAACTCACATTTCGTTAGATTCAAGTTAGGTTTCGCCATAGTCGTAATTGCTAGTTCCATGGATTTCGCAAATATTCCGTACAACACAGTGCTCAAGTACTCCGTAAAAACTAGATATAAATGTTCTTACTACTGGCAACACTACTTTGTTCTATAATCTACAAAAATTGACAAACATGAAACAAGCGCTTTCCGGTCATGAAGGAAATATTAATCATAGCTACCATGTTTCCGGTCCGTTACGTAGTAACTAGTCTAGTACCTAATCTGTGGTCCGTGCGCAAAATGCAAAATACAATGAATTATTACAAATGAATCTGTCAAAACTGGTCAAAACTCAAAACTCAAAAGTAGGGTTGTTTAGTTTTCATTTGTTGTGATACTAATAAGTAATACTTGATAAAAGTTATGCACACGGACTTAGCACCTCATTTACATACGGATGAATGCAATGTTTTAATAAAAATATTACAGAACTGTCACGTCGAGGTAATAAAACTTTTCAAATAGTTTTCATGCAATTACACAACATTAAACTCACATACAATAATATATATGATCAATCGAACTTGTGAGGTTCGATCGTTATTATATGAGTTGCATTATTCGAAGATACAATAATCGGTTGTCTTTTTTCAGCACCCATTTCGGAAATTTATGGGTTACTGCAACGACTATGATCGAGATATGCGGATATGTTTAAAGGCTGAACGAATTCGACGCCAAAGAGCCAATAATGAAGAGTCAATAAGAAAGCACGCAGAAATACGCGCAAGGATATATGCACAAGAAAGAGCGAAACAGCAGAATTAGATTTTACACCTACCTCATATACATATTAAAAAAACTACAATGGAGTATAACATCTTAGACTCAATAGACCTAAAGGATCCAGCTATTTATAAATCCTTCACCGATAGATATTTTAGTAAAAGATACATAATTAATGTGAAGGGTATTGAAAACAATGATATTATGTTAATGTTTCACTCAAACAGAATCACCTTACTGTGTCTAGCACCAAGCCACTTCTTTTTCAAGAAAAAAGACAAATATACTCTGAACTTTAATGTAGGGAAAGTTGATCGTCTAAGTAACCAAGTGAAGGGCAAAGGAAAAAAAGGTGGGCAAGCACTGTTTCCTGATTCAGTTATTTGCAAAGTTGAATGGAGTGATAACACTGCCTTTTCAGTACCTTGTGGGATGAGAGGTACTCTCATAGAGATCAATGAAAACTTAGTGAAAAATCCTGAGCTTTTAAGAGAATCACCCGACTCTGATGGCTTTATTGCCATCATGTTATCCAGTATTGCAATTACCGATGCTACAAAGAATGAATTATTAACTCATGAAGAGTACTTGAAAATAGTTAATGGTTAAATTAATTTGCTTGTTAGATTAGAAAATAAAATAAATGACTTAATTTTTAAGTTTGTATTTTATTTATCACATTTTGTATAATGCCTAATCTTAATTTTAAAATAATTTTGTATATCCTCTGAATTTACATTAGCTGGCAGTGAATTAAAAATATTTGGTAGAAATTTTTAAAGTAATAAATACTCAAATATTTAGAATAGAATACGAGTAGAAATATTTTTTATTCAAATAAACTTATTTACAAATGTTTTTGAATCGTCTATGAGTACCACTGGTTCGGAATGCGAGAAGAACCAGCATGAAACTCGGCAGTTGCTCTTTCAAGAGTAACTTGCTGCTCTATGCTATGTATCCAGTGTTTCCGCAATGAGGGGAAGTTCCAAAAATGCATACTACTTACAATTATTAAATATATATTAAGATGGGCAGACAGAAAGTAGCCCCATTACCGCCGGCGGTACCAGTTCACGAGCATGACGCATGACCTATTTTTGGAAATCCTAATATATATATTTCTTGTGTGGGTGTGTATGTCACTGAACTCCTCCTAGACGGCTGGACCGATTTTGATGAAAATTTTTGTGTGAGTTCAAGGGGATTCGAGGATGGTTTAGAGATTCACAATTTGGTCCACTGGAAAATGTTTATTTAACTAATTTTTCATTTATATGTAGTGGCGGTACGAAGTTCGCTGGGTCAGCTAGTAATTATGAATATTCCAATATACAATTCCAAGGGGATCCAAAGATTCATTTATATTTCAGTTGACCTAAACATGATTCAAACCTGTATTAGTTTGTGAAACAGCCGTTTGTAGCACTACTAGACGATGTTAAAAAGAAGCCCAGAAAAAACAAGAAGCTGATAAGTTGTTATTTTTGTTTTTCTTATTGCTGTTATCTGTTACAGTTTAAACACCATCCGACCTTTGATCTATTGGCATCTTGATAATTTGTAGTCATTCAGTTCAGTCAATTTCACCCAAATAATATTCATTTGTATTGTAAAATGTGTTCAAGAAGTATCGTCCTTTCTAAAAATAGACTATTAGGGTGCAGATTTAGTATCACAAGCGTTCAGACTCGCAGTTTAAGTGATAGTGATGCAAAAACTAAGAAAACTCCGCTGTACAAGTTGCATGAGAAATATGGTGGCAAATTAGTAGACTTTGCCGGCTTTCTCTTACCAGTTCAGTACTCAGATTTGAGTGTCTCAGCATCCCACCTCTTCACTAGAAGCGATGCCTCAATTTTCGATGTATCCCACATGCTGCAAACCAATGTTCGCGGGAAGGACTGTATCTCGTGGTTCGAGTCGATATGCCCGGTAGATTTGAAAGGAATGCCACCTGGAACTGGGTCTTTAACGGTGTTCTTGAACGAAAAAGGTGGAATCATCGATGATCTTATCGTCAATAAAGTAAAGGAAGACCAACTATATATAGTCTCGAACGCTGGACGCTTAGAAGTTGACAAGCAGCATATGAAAGAGACTTCAGAAAAGTTTCGTAAAAACGGCAAAGATGTGACTGTCGATTTTTGGGATGTGACTGAAAGGGTTTTAATAGCTCTCCAAGGACCGAAAGCGGCGAAAAATTTACAAACTCTAACAGATATTCCACTGTCAGATTTAACATTTATGACCTCGCGTGTAAGTTCGGTGGCAGGAGTAGAATGTCGTGTAACAAGATGTGGTTATACAGGGGAGGATGGTTTCGAGATATCCATACCTGCCGACGACGCAGAGAAAGTAACAGAAGCATTAATGCAATTCCGAGATATAAAGCTAGCTGGGCTCGGTGCGAGGGATTCATTACGCTTGGAAGCGGGGTTGTGCTTGTATGGAAATGATATCGATGAAAGTGTTACTCCAGTCGAGGCCGCTCTAACGTGGTTGATCGCCAAGAGACGCCGTGCTGAGGCTAATTTCCCAGGAGCCGATATTATATTGCGTCAAATCAAAGAAGGCGTCAAGAAAAGGAGGGTAGGGATAAGGATGGATTCGGGGGCACCTGCTAGAAAGGATGCAGTTCTTAAAAGTGTGAAAGGAGAAAACATTGGGAAGGTAACGAGTGGTTGTCCCAGTCCTTCTCTTGGAGGTAATGTTGCAATGGGCTATGTCGTTGAAGAGTTAAAGAAAGTCGGCACCGAATTACTTGTTAACATCCGTGGCAAGGACGTGCCTTGCAAAATCGCAAAAATGCCTTTCGTACCATCTAAATATTATGTTAAGAAATAAAAACGCCTTTGTTTAGTACAAAATAGTAGTTTTATTTACAACTAAAATTACAATATACCTACCTAATTATGATAAAGTTAAAACGTACAGCTACCTAATAGACGATTAAGTAACGGTTCTAATAATTTTAATATTAACACAAATAAAAGACCTTTGAAATATAAAAAAGTGCGCTCAAATACGATTAACTAATTGTCTAATAACATAAATAGAATTAACAATTGAGCAATAATAAATAAATTCGATATTAATCATGGGGCAATAATGCCTGTAAGTAATATACCTACTTTTTTGTAAATATTATTGTGGAATTATCAGGAATGTTGAGGCTAAGGTTTATATTTAATATTAATACTGTTCATTGTTTATAAATATACAAATTTTATCACAGGACAAAATCGAAAATGGAAATTGCTATCAAAAATATATTTTTCCAGAGTTGTAGAAGTCTGAAAGTAGAATAGAAAACATTTTATTGTTCCGTGTTCGGACAGTTTCGGCCCTTAGATTTATATTAGGAAAGAAAATAGGAACGTTACGATACATAAACAGTATACTGTAATGCCAAAAGGCTATAATTATCATAATTTCAGTCCGGATGCAGCCTTGATAGCAGGGTATGGAAACCGAAAAAACTTTCCACCAGTTCTGTCATTAACCGAAGTATCGGAATATTTTAGTTAAGGTTTCGGTTTTGTTCGCTTTACCGGAAAAAGAGTGAACGATTTGTATTACGGTTCATTCATTCAATTTAAACACAAAAAATAACATCATCATCAGCGGCGATACAGCTCCTGTATATCATAAACCGATTATTTAGACTGAAGGAACACTAGGAAATATTATCTCTTTTTAATATACCGATAGCTGATATGGTAATTAACCGGTAAATTGAAACCGGTTTCAAGCCCTGCTTAGTGGTATTTAAATGCAAATATTTTGTACCTAACTTTAAAATATACCCCAGGAAATTGAGCTTTTTTAGGGCTGAAAACCAGCATGCTCTGACTTCAGACGTGGGAGTTAAAACGAGAGACAAATCTGTCTCATTTAAACTCTGTCTTGAATCTGAGCAGAGTGTGATTGCCAAAGACCTCAGCCTTAGTCATCATCATCAAATACGTTAAATACTTAACTGTTGAAATATTCTTAAATTAATAATGTTTTAAAAACGCTTAGGTATTCTACCGCCATACGATTAAATAAAAAATTAATAATGTTTTACAATAAACAATTTATATTACTGAAGTGAAACGTCTTAAACCCACGTTAGGAAGAGCACAATAATAATTATTGTGTATACTCGTCCGGATTAATATGATTTTGAAAATAGCTATTAGAAGAAACTCTTATTTAACTGAAGTAATATTGTGAAGGGAGAAGTGGAAAGATCGGAGGGAGGCCTTTGCCCAGTCGTGGAACAGTTCAGGCTTATTTAGATTAGAATATTGTGAAGGATAAGAGTAATCTTGCCTGAAAAAGTGCACTTAAGATGCACTCTAAAGTTTTGAAAGTCTTTAAAGTAGTCTTTAGCGAGTCAAATATTGCGTGAAATATTCCCGCCATTGCAAAATTACGTCCATTTTCAAAATCAAAATGGACGGCATAAGATTTTAAATAAACCACATTAACGAGCGTGTTATTTTTAAGAAGTTTCATTTCTTTTGCTTGTACTTTTTTAACTTGTTATTATTAAGTAATTACAATTTTTCGAACGTAATATTCTAAACTTATACAATATTAACTGAAATTATTACAAAGTTTACTGAAATAAAATAACGTCAAGCCCTTTGCTCCTTGTAAATTTAAATAAAAAAAAAACGAAAACAAAAATCTGACAACATTACACACAAGTGTTACCCATTATGAGCATTTTTATTTTTTTAATCATTCAAAATACAAACCTGATTTATGGTACTTTATAACTATCTACATTTATTTTAGAAATTAATCCAATTTATTATGGATATAATTAAGTACGGTATAAAACTGATACCTACAGCTTTGTACAACAAATATTTGAACTTGGACGGAGATCAATAGTCAATACTAAGGGCTACTGTGCACTGGACCAATCTGATCTGAGAAACCACGGATGTTGAGTGCACCAATAGCACAAAAAGAGGTAACTCTATCACGCTGGCCAAGAACGGATTAGCAGATTTCGTTCACCTTTGAGAACATTATGAAGAACTTTCAAGCATGCAGGTTTGCTCCCGATGTTTTTCTTCACCGTGAAAGCGAGTGATATTTAATTCAACGCACTTAGCTCCGAAAAGTCGGGAGTGCCTGCAGTCGAACCCTGGATCCCTGGAGGAGATCTGAAAACTTAACCACTAGGCTATCAGTGGTTTTTAATGCCGCCCACTTCTGGTTGCGCTATACAATTGTATTTTTTTTAGGTTTCGAATTCTCGGATTGGGATCGCACCAGTGCACAACCACCCCTTAACCACATTATTATATTTTATTAATTGGTCCTTTAAACTATTATTTATTATTATTATTAACTTAAGAAAAATTGCTTAGGTATTCCTAACTAAGAGAAATTTGGATCGACATACAATTTTAACCTTTATATATTATTACAGTGGAATAGGTATAAACAATTATTTTTTCAAGTCTTGAATGAGAGCAGGTTTTAGTTGAGATATCTCTTTATTTAATTAATATATTAATGCTAACTTTGTACTACAAAATATTTATAAATATGTTATACATATATTTTTGGAATTATATATTATGTAGGTAATCAAAGCTGGCAGTGCTTTTTAGGTATATGGAATGCATACTGGTGGTAAGTATGTAAGAAAAATACTTTCATATTTATAAAAATCCTGTTTGATGACCACAACTACGTCTGAGGTGCGATTGTCTAAAAGTTCCCGATCAAAATCGTATTCATTTGGTGGCATTGGCGTCAAACTAAAATAAACTATAACAGCATTGAATTAGAGCTCAATTTCGGGTATACATTCTTAAACTTTAGGTATGTATGATACGCTCCATACCGCTCCATGCTAAAATCGGTTGTACTGAATTTGTGACTTCAAAATCAATACAGCCAATGAATATTTTTCTTTGACGCTAATGCCATCAAATGAATACGATTTTGATCGGCAACTTTTAGACAATCGCACCTCTGGTAGTCTTCGCGGTCGAAATCTTTGTCTCTGAAACCCATACTATAGTGAGTTCAGTCCGTGAAGCACAAGCTCAGCATTTGTGCGAGTACATCCCTGGCACGTTTTAAATAGATTTGTACTATTATTGGCGATCACTCGCATAAAATATGCAAATCTGAGCTTACGCCTCGAGGACTGAAAGACTGAAGATAGAGATATTTGAATTCATCGCACAATTCGTTACGTTTCTTACGTGCCTTTTCGATTGTTTTATGATCAATTGAAAGTAGCACCGAAATCAATACATAATCGTACATTGATACTGCAACTAACACAATAATTATTGTTGGCATCCAGGTCGACCATTTATAAAAGTAACACCGATATATCTGCGCAAATGTAATTTTGGCGGTATCTCCCGCTTTTGGTTGCTTCGTACGCGTCGAAGTGGCGTCGGCTGTAACGAGCGAAATAGCGTGAATCTGAATTAACTTGCGAGATAGGCGCTCTGTATTCTCTATTTGAAGCACCTGTTGTCAGTGGACACTGTCAGGGGTATCCTGGAAGTTGGCTTGAGCGAGTCGGGCGAAATCTGCTGTCAATTCATTCATTCTTGCTGTGTACTGAAATTCGAGATATTATTTTTAAATCTATCTTATATATATAAAAATCAATTGCTGTTCGTTAGTCTGATTAAACCTCAAAAAACAGTTTAACCGATTTGAATATTTTTTTTTGTTTTGTTAGAGGGGTAGTTTGAAAAAACAAATTAGGAAAAGCCAAAAGAACAGCTGAAAAATCAACAAAATCGAAATTGGTAAGTTATGAATGGAATATACTGTGAATGGAAGATAATTACTTCTTTGGATTACTTTTAATAGATGTAGCCATTATGATGCTAGTAATAAAATATAAATCGATGTTTTTTTATTGCGATAGAGGCTTGACAATTTATTATACTGGAAAGCACTGATGATGTCTAGGTGGGAGCGCGCTTGCCTAGAAGATATTCAAATTACAAGGACGCCGGAAAGCCCTTCCATACACGCGTTTTGTTTCAGAAAAGTTGAACCAAATAGAGCTTCGTGCAAGTAGGTTGGATTTCAACTACATAAGGATGCCAAAAAGCTAACGACTTCTGTGGTAGAACGCTGAAGGAGAAACAAGGTTGTGAAATTCCCGAGCGCATTCTCCGATGTATATCCGACAAGCTATAATTGGGTATATGACTGATATTTTTTTATTTACGTTTTCAAATATCATAACACAATCACATTTCTCTTTTTTAAATATCTTTACTAGTCTCGGAATTATAAGCTGTTTTACTGTTAATGTACTTTAATGTAATGTGAAAAAGGAAAAGTGTCCATACCCTGAGAACTACTGAACCGATTTTGATGCAACCTTTACTGTTCCCTAAGTTGAAGTAAATCGAATCAAATAAAAAAAAGATCACAATCCGAAACAGTTTCGGAGAAACACGTGGACCAAAATACATACATAGTCCTACAAAGTTTTGTATATTTGTTTGGAAGCCCTAATAGCTTAATTATCATATGTGAATATTTTGCAGTTCCAATAATGAAAATGAAAATATTCTTTATTGTACACCAATTAACATAAAACAAAAGAACATAAAACATACATAATATAAGGATATAAGCTGTACAATAGGCGGCCTTATCGCTAAGAAGCGATCTCTTCCAGGCAACCTAAGACGAAATAGTAATAAGAAATACTGGATGAGGGTGTACACTTAAAATAAATAAATGATGAAAATAAAAATTAGGTGAAATATATATATTATTGTAATATATTATATACACATATTATTATTTATATATACATATATAAATAAAAAAAATATATAATAAACATACCTACATATACATAAATGTTACATACATACATAAATACATACATACAATATATACTTAAATATCATATTATATGAATATAAGCCATAATAATAATTAAGGAATTAAGTAGGTAAATATCTACCTATACAAAATTACGGGGGCATAAAATGTTTTTAAGGAGCTGCTTAAAAATAGGCAAAGATTGTGCCTGCCGTAAATTGAGAGGGAGAGAGTTCCAAAGACGAACAGCTGTAATGGAGAAGGACTTGGAGTAGAAAGAGGTGCTATGGGAAGGAATTCTAAGAGTTAAGTTCTCCCCAGAGCGGAGAGATCGACCCGGATGAGAATCCCCGAGAAACTCGAACCTCTCTTTCAAATACGGAGGAGTAGTTGGATTGAAAAGGACACTGACTTAATATTACATACATACATGTCGAATTGATAGCCTCCTTTTTTAAGTCGGTTAATAAAAGACCGAAAGACAGACGATATTGCGTCGGTGCTGTAGACTGAGCATTTTCGCCTGAGTTAGTGATTGAGTATCTATCAGTCTAGTTTGTCTAAAGTTGATGTCTTAAAATAGTGCCCTCCTTTTCACAACGTTTTCTACAGATAAGGACGGAATGATTCATTCACAACTTACATCGACTTGCGCAAATTGTTGGGACTGCGACGGCGTCCGCTTGTCCTGATGTTTCCTCTCTTCCTGCATCCGACAGTTCACGTGGTAGTTGATCTGATTCTGCAGCTTCACGAATATTTTTCTGTATTCATCTTGTATCCTGTTCATTTCGTTGTTTATGTGGTTGTCTTTTTTTGCCATATAATCCTGGAAAATTGGTTACAAGTTACAACTTAAAATTGATTTTTTTATATTTATTTTATTTATGAATTAATTGTTGTTGTTACTTCTACACTAATATTATATAAATATAAAGAGAAAAGATTTGTTTGTTTGTTTGAATTGAATAGGCTCCGAAACTACTGGACGGATTTAAATGAAACTTGGTATGATTTAAGTTCATACTACGAGGTAGGACATAGGATACTTTTTATCCCAAAATTCAGCACGGTTCCCTTGGAAGAGGGGATGAAAATCAAAATGTATACTTAGTTATAATTCATGAACGCGTAATCCGATTTAATTCTTTCTTTTTTTGTTAGTAAGGACGTACTTTAAAGATTGGTCCCGTAAATATTTCAAGGTTTAAACCCTGATGATTCATGATACGGCACTCCTAAACCATAGGGATTCAGAAACTGCTGTTTGTGAAATTATATTGTGAGTGTCAAGCAACGACTCCATGATTGAATACCAGGTTTCAACCCTCAACCCTGATGATGCAGGTTAAAGCTGTGAGGATCTAAGAATTTTTAATGGTGATTTGATATTGTAGGTACAATGACAATGACTTCATCATTGTACTTCAAGTCTCAACCCTCAACCCTGAGGATGCAGGGTACTGCACTCCTAAGCCGTTGGGATTTAAGTACTGTTGACGGTGAATTGCGGGATTCTTAAAAACTAAATCCACGCGGACGAAGTCGCGTGAGTCAGCTAGTATATTATAAATGCCAAATTTGGTGACCACGGATGGAATGGATGGATGATTGTTACTATTGCACGCAAAAAATAACAGGTCAGATTTTAATGAAACTTCCAGTACCTTATACATCAGAAATACATACATATTTTAGCCTGGAATATTAAAGAATTCCCGCGGGAATCAAAAACCTAATAATCCACGCGGACGAAGTCTCGTACATCAGCTATGTTAAGTACTTATATATCTTTTCGCATTATCAATCTATCTATTGGTGTAAGCAGAATGAAAATCCCTTCCCCTCATTGTGGAAACACTGCATACATAGCATAGTATCTATTGTATTGTAAACTTGTTTTAAGAGCAACCGCCGAGTTTCTTGCTGGTTCTTCTCGGCAGGAAAGGCATTCCGAACCGGTGCAGTGGTAGACTCAACGACGATTCAAAAGCGCTTGTAAAAGTTTATTTGAATAAAAAATATTTCTATTCTATTCTATTCCCCAAATACAATAAATAATGAAGTTTTTGAAGGGAGTTGGTAGTGATACCTTATAAGTTAAAACAGTCCTCTTCGCGTTCTTGTATTTTTCCTGCAACGTTTGGTGGTCGGACTGCAGTTTGGCGTACTTTTCTTCAATATGCGTCAAACTGGCTTGCAAGTCCAACATTTTGGTTTTCAATGACTGGCACTCTTTCGCACTCGAACTGGTCTTTTGCTTCCAATCTTCTTTTTCTTTCTTCAATATATCTTCTAAGGAACCCAGACGGGACAGTCGCTCCTTAAATAGAAATGAATAATGTTAAAATTGTTGTACGTTAGAGTGATAACAAACCTCTTTTTAACAAAAAACTCCCTGTAACCTAAATATTACGTAATTGAAACGAGTCAGTTATGTAAAAGTTCGTATTGTTTACGACGACGAGCGCAATCACTTTAACCTCTTATGCTGAGACCTATTAGAGCTTGCTCTGTTTTGGCTTGAACATGAGACATTTTCTTAAAATCTTATTATTTCCAAGGGATTTTTATAGGTGACCTATGACAGCCCCATCGCAAAATGCGCAAAGCTTAAAATAAAGCGAGTTTCACTAATATAATTAGTCTGTGCACAATGAGAGTGTAATCTATAGATTTCATTTTTATTGCAGAATAATCTGAATTAATTATTTGCCCCTAGTTTAGACCAAGTTTTGATAAAAATGTTGAAATATACGTTATATACACGCCATTCTCAATTATCAAAATATTAAGGGAATGGAATCATACTAATATTATAAACTAGCTGATGCCCGCGACTTCGTCCGCGTGGATTTAGTTTTTAAAATCCCTCGGGAACACTTTGATTTTCCGGGATAAAAGTAGCCTATGTCACTCTCCAGGTCCTCAATTATACCCATGCAAAAAATCACGTAGATCCGTGGCTCTGGTGCGGCGTGATTGAAGGACAAACCAAAAAACAAACACACTTTCGCACTTATAATATTAGTAAGTATGATTAGAATATTAAATTACTTAGGAAAACACTGTAATATTACGTCCATACGATGTATTACATCCATACCTACTATGTAGTATGTAGGTATAATGATCGTTTGGCAAAATCTGACGCCTTTGGAGTAGTTTGACTTTAACAAAATAGTATCCACGATGGCTATATACGATAAATTACGCATGCCAGCTTAAGATGAGCCGTTCATTCAAAGTATCCTGTAGATTCCGGGGTTCAAGTTATTTGGACCTATACTGAAGATTGTGATGTCTATAATTTCTGAACTACGAAATTGATGACCTTGAAATAATTACAGGACAATCTCTAAAGAACCTGCTTTCTAACAAAAAAAGAATGGATTAAATCGGAATACGCCTTAATGAATTACAGCGAAATACTCATTTTGACTTTCATCCCCTCTCCCAAGGGAACCGTGCTGAATTTCGGGATAAAAAGTATCCTATATTATACCTCGTAGTATTAACTTAAATCGTGCCAAGTTTCATTTAAATCCGTCCAGTAGTTTCGGCGTGATGCGCGGCCAAGATACAGACAGACAGACAGACAGACAAAAAATTAAAAAAAAAATATTTTGGCTTCAGTACCGATTATAGAGTGCCCTCAAACAAAAATTTTCAAAATATCTTCAATGTACAGAATTGGACCTGTTACAGTTTTATTATATTATAGAAGATAGATGCGAAAGTGTGTTTGTTTGTTGGTTTGTCCTTCAATCACGCCGCAACAGAGCTACGGATCGATTGCATGGGTATAGTTCAGGACCTGGAGAGTGACATAGGCTACTTTTTATCTCGAAAAATCAAAGAGTTCCCGAGGGGTTTTAAAAACTAAATCCACACAGACGAAGTCGCGGGCATCAGCTAGTAGAATATAAAAAAATACGTGTGGCACTCGGGGACTGCCGCGGTAAAGCTATTGCATAGCATTTTCTAGTCGCACGCACACAAATACCGTGCCGAACTGAAACGACGTTAGACGATGCACGGCTTTCAACGCCGCCCCGCTGTGCCGGTCGGAGTCGGGGGTATTAGGTTTATTTTCGTTACGGAATTTCTTGATTCGGTCGCCGCGCTCAAAGCCCGCGATAAAGCTATGCAATAGCTTAAAAGAAAAAATAACTGTAGCTATTTACCTTATATTTTTCCGCTTTGTGCCTCCATTCTCCGACTTCGTCCTTCGCTCTTTGGCATTCCTTTTGAAATTCATTATGTTCCTTAATCAGCACTGATATCTCGTTTTCCTTAGATTCCAGTATTTGCGTGACCTTCGCTCTCTCCGATAGGATGAATTCCTTTAACGTATCGATTTCCTTGGCCTTTCGTTCCAATAAATCCTTTAGTTTAGTGACAGTTGCTAGTTGGTCTGTTTCCATCTCTTTCAGTCGTCTCGCGCAGTTCATTTCGATCGTTTTGATTTCTAGTGTGAATTTCTCGGCTATTTGATCGCGTATCGCTTTCTCTTTCATCATTAGCGCTGTCTAGTAGAAATAACATTTGGCTAATAAGTATTGCATAGCATGGGCAAATAAAAAATAAGATAAGTCTTAATAAAAAGTAATAAGGTTCAATTTTATCAGTTTTTTTATCTATCTCTGAAAGTCAAAGATATTAGGATATTTTATTCAATAGTGTTATTTTTTAAACTGCTGCATTCTGTTGGCTGCATAATCACTTCGCTTAAGTTGAGATTTTTTTTAATAAGTTTTTTTTTATTTGATGGCAAATTATTATCTCATCTAGACATAGAGATGATGAAATCTTAGATGGAAGCAGGCATGGTAGAGTCATGACGTGTCATAACAGCCATGACAGGTTGGCCTACGTGAAATAAATAATTTTGAATTTGAATTTTAAAACGATGACATGAAATGAAATGTATTTATGTGCAATGTTCATGCCCACCTTGGCGGCTAGAGGATCATCACAATCGGGCGTTGTCTCCACCTTAGGCGCGCTCTGCGGCAACGCGTCTTCAGTGTTGGTACCGACAGAGCGGAGATCGCTGAGTTTCTTGTAACGCTCCATTATGTACTTCTGAAAGAATTCCGCTTTGCCCTTCAACTCTTTCATTAAAGTTTCGTTACTTTCTTGGGATGCTGGAAAGAAACATATTTTTTGATATGGCGTCGACCTTAGGGTTCTGCGTTTTGCTGTGGTAAATGACCAACCAATGACAAATCCTTCCTAATATTATAAATTCGAAAGTGTTTGTTGTTTTTATTGATTTGTCCTTCAATTGTTATCAAAATGTTGATATTCATTAATTATAATCGAAAAAATTAATTATTTATAATCGAAATTGTAACATGTCAGAATAACATTTGTAAAAACAGACAATAAATCGGTCAAAAACAAATAAGTTATAAGATGTTTTACTGTGACTGTATCTGTCTCTTTCTAAAACTAAATCTATGGAGCGTGTATAGAGCTCCATACTTGTGATACCACACTTAAGTAGCGCTCTCTCTGTCTAACAGGAAACTTTAAAGCTCGATATTTCCGAAATTAGTCAAGATATTTAAAAAAGAAAAATGGCATCTGTTATAATATTTAAAAAGTTATTTTAAATAAAAAAAATATCAATCTAATACCCAATTACGCCGCAACAGAGCTATGTACAGATCGACGTGATTTTTTCCATGAGTATAGCGGAAGGTGCGGGTGATTTTAACTGTGTGAATTTGAACCTTATTATTACAACAATACCGTACAAAATAAGTAGTGTACTATTGACATGTAACCTGCACCATGCTACAACGAAAAATCCTATAAAGTAAGAAGGTAGTGGAAAGGTTATTTACTTGTCATTCTTACCCAATTTCACATTATACTTGTTCAGTTGATCTTCTAATGTCCTAATATGCTTCAACTGTTTTTCACATTGAGCACAAGCCTCCACTTCTTTTCGCATTGCAACTTTTTCGTCTGCAAAATATTCATTATTGAATAAAAATTACTCGATAAAGACAAACAAATCTGTATAGCGTGCCAACTATGTATATTTTGAATAAAGGGATTTCATTTTATATCTAAGTTTTTTAGCCAAATAACGTCAACTTTTGTAGAGAGCTTCCTTTCTTGAAATTGGTTAAAATATAATATAATGTTTTTAGTTCATAAAACTAAAAAGGAAACAATTTCAAAATCCGAACAAATTAAATAATGCAGCTTGATTGCAACAGTCATGAGAAAAAAAAATAAAGATGCATTATTTAATTTGTCAAGGCATACCTTGACTCCAATCTCAACTAAGGTATCTAGGTGACGATGCAGTCTAAGATGGTAGCAGGCTAATTTGGAAGGGGTATTACATACAATTTCTATCATATATACCTATATAGTAATAGTAATATGTTATAGTAGTGTAGTAGTAGTATATTATATCTAATAGAAATACCTTTAAGAAACTTGTTAAGCTTATCAGTAAACTCCTTCTGCTTGTCCGTAAACTCTTTTTGCAGCTCAGATATTCTTCTATTTGCTCTTTCCAACTCTTCTTTAGTGTTTGCGAGTTCCGTTGTTAACTTCTCAACCGTTCTTTTCTCTTTCTCTATTCGCTCTATGTAATCTCTCTCTTTAGATTTGTATTGTTCGATTTCTCTTTGACTTTTTATTTGTACGTCCTTCAGTTCCCTTGTAACCGCGTCACGAGCGCTGCATACCTATGAAATAAGAATAAAAAAAATTAAGTGGCACTCGGGGACTGCCGCGGTTAAGCTATTGCATAGCATTTTTTATTAACTTATGTAATTATAATATTTATGCAATATTTTTTTTGCATAATAAAAATTATGCAAAAAAATAATTAAAAAACAAACAAACAAGAAAAGCGCACTGTCACTACTTCGCGAGTGAGATTCGAACCTGCGACATCATACACCATACGGTAAAGAAAGCGGCCGCTCGCCCACTGCGCCGAACAGAGCTACTTGTGAACCTCTAAAATGTTGAACGCTTACTGAACGACGGTGTTAGGTTTATTTTCGTTACGGAATTTCTTGATTCGGTCGCCGCGCTCAAAGCCCGCGATAAAAGCTATGCAATAGCTTAAAAATAGTTCAGAGACATTGACCAATTTAAAAAATTGGTAACCGGCCGGCTAGAACGCTTTGAGAGTTGAAACTGCATAGAAGTATAAATTATTTGTCTTCATTTACTCTTCTCATCGAAGGTTGCCTGGTAGGTAGGTAGGTAGATAGGTAGGTACAGTTTTTGCAATTCACGAAGGCGAGTGAGCTTTACTCGTGGTTACTTCGTGTACATGCACATTGCATAAGTGTGCGTGCCTGTCAAAGCCTAGGTGGGAGCGGGCAGGCGCGAGCATTGCGCTCGCTCACACTTGACATACAGATACGACACACACACAACCATAAGTCAGTCGCAATCGTGAATTGCAAGAACTATATCTCTCTGTTCTTATATAACAGTAGTGGCAGAGTAATATTCTTAACAGGCTTTTTCATGGTTGATAATTGTTGTTGTTGCCTCAAAAATTTTTCATAATGGACATATTGAATTTGTAATGACGTCATATAGCCCACAACACTTTGACAAAACAAACACAACAAATCGTATGATTTGATGATAAATGAATCGACAAACAAAAAACATACACACGCATAAATGATAAACAATATAACTTCGCGTACTTAAAAAGTCTCCTTACCTGTAAGTATAACGTTTTCAACTCTCCGTTTTCCTTCAACGTGTCCTTCAGACGACCGTTATATGTCTCCAACTCTCTCAGGAGGTCGGCGTTGGCCTCCTGAACTAGAGAAGCGCGACTGCCTTTCTCGGCTTTAAGCTTATCGTACTCCATTTCCAATTCCGCATATTTTAATTCTAACTGTAAAACATGGAGAAGAAAATCAGAAGAATTAATTGACGATTAAACCTGACATTTAACAGTTTTTTTATTTGTAATCTGTCAAAACTTTTAAGCCGAAAAATAAAAACGCATGTTTAATTTTTAGTGTTAAGACTAGGGCTTACTAGGCTAGGTTGTTTAAGTATTCTGTGTGTTAAAAATATTTACACTAGCGGCACGCTATGATGGCCGGTTTGACGTTTGTCCGCTCATGAAGTTCCGTATTAATTGATAACGACTTTGAAGGAAATAATTGTATTACTTTATTGACGATAGTGATGTGCAGAGATTCATAAATTTTATCGAATGTAGTTTTAGGTTTAGGACTCAAAATTTATTTATTAAATTGATTTCTAAAATGTATACAAGTGTAGAAAAATCAGTTTGCACCATTTAAGGGGTGAATGTACTTGTGAATATGAACAATTTTCACTATGTGGACAAACCTCTGAAATCGCAAAAAAATATCAGCTGTTTCATACAAAAGGTAAAATTTTTATTTTTATATGATATATACCACAACTCGGCATTTGGTTTTCTAAATTGAAAATTTTTAAAAATGGAATCTAATACGATCGTCACATAGGATCGCTGGCTAGCACAACTACTACCACCGGCAAACTCGCGTCAATGCTCAATGCAAAACAAAGCAGTTTCGAATTGACGTTGCTTCGAAAAGTATAAACTGTCAGTGCAATGCGATTGTGATATAGTTTTGACCTGGCTTTGGATTTCAAATATTGATACTGCATTACTGTTGACCCTTGCTCGTTAATTTGGACTCTGTTAAAGCCCTTTGTTGTGGATTTCGTCGATATGACCGAACGTACGCAGAGAACTGTTCTAAATAGTCAGACACGTGAGTTCGTAATACACCTTCGTAACTATTTCGATCGTGAAGCTCAAAATGGAGGGCCAATTTTACCTATAACGTCAGTGGTTGAACGCGTAGCTGATGCGCTTAATATTGGACAACGAACTGTTAGACGGATAACTAAAAAAAAATATGGCGAGACTGGCACAGAAGAAAATAAACTTCACACACCAAAAAAGAGAAAACGAGCAAAACCAGTCGTAGGCATCGATAGCTTTGATGCCGATGCTATCCGAAGACATGTTTACGGCTACTATTTACAGAAGGAGTATCCAACAAGAAAAAAGTTGGTGCATTCACTGAAGGAAGCTGGATTATTCTTCGGTGGGGAAAGTTCTTTAACGAAGATTTTGAAGACCATTGGATTTCGATACAAAAAATGTAACAAACGCAAAATATTGATGGAAAGATTTGATATAGCGATGGCAAGGTATACTTTTTTACGGCAAGTGAAAGAAATCAAAAATTGGCAAAATGTTGTGTTCTTGGATGAAACATGGCTTAATGCTAACCATACTGTAGGCCGTTCTTGGAACGATGACACAGCAGCATCTACTTCCAAAGTTCCTGTAGGAAAAGGATCGCGACTTATAATTTGTCACGCCGGAACCATCAACGGGTTTGTCGAAGGTTCTCTCATGGCTTTTGCGTCAAAAACCACTGGAGACTATCATGAAGACATGAATGGAGAAAAGTTTACTGAATGGTTTACCTCAATGTTGTGTAGCCTCCCTGAACCATCTATTATAATTATGGACAACGCCCCATACCACTCGATGCAAATTGACAAGCCACCTGCCCAATCCCAAAAGAAAGCTGATATCGTCGCATGGCTTCGTAAAAATGGCGTAGATGCAAACATGAATATGTTAAAAGCGGAATTAGTACGTCTTTTAAAAGAAAACAAACCAACCAAGATCCGATACGTCATTGACGAAATAGCATTAGAACATGGGCACAGAGTTATACGGTTACCGCCTTACCATTGTGAGTATAATGCGATTGAGTTGGTGTGGGCTCAAATTAAGGGATATGCTGCAAGACACAATACAGAACCCCCATTTACCACAAAAAAAATGCTAAAATTATTAGAAGAAGCTTGTGAACATGTGACTAAAGGAGACTGGGAAAAGGTTGTGAATAGAACTGTTAAATTAATAAGGGAAGATTATGAAAGAGATGTGAAAATAGATAATATTATAGAAAACGAACATATAATTATTAATGTAGGTGATGATAGCAGTGACGACAGTGAAAATAGTAGTATGGACGAATCTGATTAATTATGGCCTTTTGTGGCACCTTTTTTGGTATCTTTTGTATTCATATGTTTCTTGTGTGCATATAAAGTATGTATATTCATTTTCATTCAAATATTCAGTTCGTTCAAATAAATTAAATAAACATATACATTTTTGTTTTATTAAACCTATTTAATCAGGTACAAAAACAAAACTTAATTGTTTTTTGTTCGAGAATAAATTGACATTCCACATCACTATTGTAATGTGTCAAACCGGCCATCATAGCGTGCCGCTAGTGTAGGGCCTGTTTTAGCACTTGCTGATAAAGTGCCTGATAGCCTATCCACAACTAATATGACAGATAGCGTTTTTTCTGTTTCACAAGTGTCCGTTAAGACAGTCTAGCAGATAACCTCTCTGATAATCAAATCTTATCAGATTTATCTGACAGATATTTTATCTGTGAGATATATAAGTGGTGAAACAAGCCCTTAGTCTTATTAAAATAAATACTATTGTTATTTTATTTACTCGTATTTATTTAATTTTTGAAGGACCTATAGCGATTATTATTATTATTATTATTTAATTTTTATTCAAATTAAATAAACCTAAATTATGAAGCACAGTTTGAAACAAGTTTTTTGTTGAGAAAGTTGTTTCCTATCATTTTTCTATGCCAAAAACGAATTAAATACCAAAAATCCATATGTTTAGGTAAATATGAAAGTCATTGTCTTAAGTTATAGCATATCAAAGAACCGGTGAAAATTTCAAAGTATCTACGTATTACGGTTTATGAGGTGCTGCCAGCTGACATACAGACAGGCGGACGGAAAGACGGATAGACGTCCTGTTGGCATCCTTTGATTCCCTAAAAATCACACAAATCCTCAATATGTCCTGTAAATAACTTACATTTTTGACTTCAGCCCTTAGTTCTTCAGCATCCTTTCTCATCTGTTCATTCTGTGCCTTATAGCTCTCCACCAGATCGCTGTCTGTGTTTGTACCGAGCAGCTCCACTTTGTTCTGGAGAACTGCCAAGCGCGAGTTGAGCTGCATCTCTATGCCTTTTTGTTCTTCTAGTTTCGCTCTTAGTTCGGACTCTTGTTTTCTATGTTGCTCTAATCGTTTTTCGCTGTTGAATGAATGAAGTTTTAAAGATGATGGTACTGATTTAATCTGGTAGTAAAGTATGTCATGTCACGAGAAATCTGCCAGTCTCAGCTTTGTCGTATCAACTCAGATATGAAATTATTAGCACAGGGCCGCGTGGGTTGAGACTAAGATGAATTGATGAATGAAAAAAATTCAGTTGCCCAGTAAATTTTTCATAAAATTTCAGGTTGATGAGGCAATTGATTCCTATTTATCTTCGTCGACCTATTTACCCGGTCTTCTGTACCTATTTAAATAAGTTAAGATTATATTCAACATCATCATCATCATGAGCAACTCATTAACGGCTCACTACTGTGCACAGGTCTCCTTTCAGAGAAGGATTATAGGCCACGGTCCACCACCCTGGCCCAATGCAAATTGACAGACTTCGCACACCTTCGAGAACATTATGGAGAACTCTCTGGTGTACAGGTTTCTTCACGATGTGATGTTTTCCTTCACTGTTAAAGCATGTGATAATTAATTTCTTAAACGCACATAACTTCGAAAAGTCAGAGGTGCGTACCCGGGATCGAACCTGCAACTCCCCGAATAGGAGACTACACTCCAACCACTAGGCTATCACTACTTGCACTATGCGGGGGTTTAAAATAGTAATAATATGTAAATCTATTTATTGAAAATTCATACCGTTTTGCTATCTCTTCTTGCATGGTATTCAATTTTTGTATTTGTTGTTTGTGACGACTCAACACTTCTTTTAACGTTGCCAACTTGCCAGGAGACGGCGGATCGCCTGTGAAATTATTTTTTTAAAGATGGTGATTATTATTCATCATTTAAAGAAAGGATTGCGATGCCACTACACAAACAAACTTGAATGCGTCACGAAAATTGTAACAGTACCACAGTGGATGTGCTTCCAAGAGTTAAGAGTAACATTTTGCAAGTAACCTCGTGATAGACAACAAAGTCCATATAAGTCATCATCAGCAGCAGCGCTACAGCCTCTTGTGGGACCGGGCCTGCTCCAAAAGCTTCCTCCCATCCATCTCTGTCGTGTGGTGGTGTCGTGTGATGCCGGTTCTTACGTTCCCTCAAATATGGTTGAGCGAAGCAACGGCTCGGGTCATGCTTCATGCTCGTGAACGGGTTCCACCGGCGGGAATAGGGCTACTTTCTGTCTGCCCGTCACAATATGTATTGAATTGTAATTAGTTATGCTTTTGTGGAACTTCCCCTCATTTGGAATGCATACATAGCATAGTATCTATTGTATTGTAAACTTGTTTTGAAAAGAGCAATCGCCGAGTTTCTTGCTGGTTCTTCTCGGCAGGAAGGGCATTCCGAACGAGTGCAGTGGTAGACTCAACGACGATTCAAAAGCACTTGTAAAAAAGTTCATTTGAATAAAAAATATTTCTATTCTATTCTGTCATTCGCGCTCATCCTCCAACGTCTCAAACCAAGACTATTTGCGTCTTGATTAACTCCCTCCAGCCAACGAAGTTTTGGCCGACCAATATTTCTGCGCGAAGTTTTGGCCGACTAATATCTCTGCGAAGACACCGCAGTGGTGCTGCATAAACAACGCAAACGCCGCAACGCGTCGCGGTGCCGCAGACGTCACATAGCAGAGACGTCAAATGTAATAGAGATGTGTGCTGAAGTGATATTACACAAACGTACCTACTTTATAAAAAGTTAGCCCACAATTTGATTATTATAAGATTTTTATCGGACCTCTCCCTCGCACTCACAGACCTTAGGGAACTGCCCTGGTGTTGTGTTTGACAATAATCAAAGATTTATCGATAGTCGTCGCTACCGGGGTCCGAGCGGGATCGCCTTTATCGATAACGACTTGTGCAGCATTCATACATTACAACTCAGTTCGCACGTTTGTAATGGCTCAAGTATAGTGAAATTGTGAAGCGAACTATATTAAAGTACATTACCTAAACTGTAACAGTTATCTGGCAGTGCCTCCATCAATATCTGATTGAGCGTAGTTCTCCAGTTCTCGTACTCTCTCTGAGTGGCCGCCATTTTGTTACGACACATCACCAGTTCCTGTGCTGTCGCTTTTAATTTAGACTGAAAAGAAAATCAATTTTCAAAATCATGAGTTAATTATGATTATACTGTAAAATGAAAATCACATCTAATTCAAATATGGTCGAGCGAAGCAACGGCTGGATTATGCGTCATGCTCGTGAACGGGTGCTGCTGGCGGGAATACTTATTCTTGGGGCCCGTCTTAACATGAATTGAATTGTATTACGTTTTTTTTGGAACTTCCCCTCATTCTGGAAATATTATATTCTATTCTAACAAAGTTGCATGGGTTAAATCGGCTTGGCATCCAGCTGCCCACAAGATAGTACAAAAACCTTATTACAATGTAATAGCAACATAATAATATTGTAAAATGATTATTTTGAAAAGAGCAACTGCTGAGTTTCTTTCCGGCACTTCTCAGCAAAATCCGCTTTCCGAACCGGTGGTTGAGTCATGACGTGTCATAAGAGCCACAGGTTGACCTACGTGAAATATATAATTATGAATTTGAATTTATTCCGTTGCACCCACTAATCGTTCTACATATTGTAGAAGAGTATAATCTTGGAATAAAAACTTCTAGAAACGCAATAGTCGACGCTTTGATAAGCCATTTTTAGGGAGCCGAAAGCATATTCCTACGCAGTATCGCCGCGTCAGTACGACGAGCTCCCAAAAAATTATTAAAAATAACGTACTGTGATGTGAAAGGATGTCTTAATTAATCACAGTAACTATAAAAACATAAGTAACAGTACCAGTACAGAAAATAATTACACGGCACTTACATTCATTGCTTGTTTTGCGCCTACGTTTAGAGCGGAACTTTGTTAGAAACTTCCGATGTATGAGTATTTAATCTAAGAGTGTAATATATATTATATGGGTTACACAGTCCAGCAAAGTAGGTCTAACAATTCCGAGAATGGAACAGAGAAACTTCATTTTTCGCATGAATATTATAATTAAACCTAGGTCTTTAATAATATCCATGCGAAAAGTCAAGTTGATCGATGAAAGCGACATTAAATACTACTCATCCAAGGAAAATCAAACAGAACGCGGGATTTTCAGAACCTGACGCGTGCGAAGTCGTGGGCAAAAGGTAGTTCTTTACTAAAATCACGGCTCAACGTCATGATAAGGCGCATTCGCTTACCCCAAGTTCCTTAACTTGTTCTCTTGCAGTGTTCCTTTCGTTGGTCAACTGTAGCACTTTTTCTTTGAGTTGACCCGTTTCTCCACTGACAAGTCTACTTTGCGCCACTTCCAATTCACTCGCAAGTCTATTTATTGTTGTGCCTTTCTCTATTAGAATCGCTTCTTTCTCTCTCTCGCGTTCTGTACATCGTTTTTCTAACATTTTTATTTCGTTATCCTAAATTAAAAAAAAGTTTTAAACTGTGTCAAAAAACTGCATGTAAGTAAAATCAAATTTGCAAAATTAAATAATTATTGAAAATAAAATATGA
The DNA here is from genome assembly GCA_029955525.1 of Oeneis ivallda. NCBI lineage: Eukaryota > Metazoa > Arthropoda > Insecta > Lepidoptera > Nymphalidae > Oeneis > Oeneis ivallda. Next base: position 10,302,864 of record JARPMR010000022.1, read on the forward strand.
AGAATAATTACCTTTTCGTCCAACCTACTTTTAGCTTTCATTAAATCGTTTTGTAATCTGTCCATTTCTTCACGATGTCTGTAAATAAAGAAAATCAATTTAGAATGTGTTAAAAATTACAATAATGTGTAATCCTACTTAATATTATAAAGGCGAAAGTTTGTGTGTATGTTTGTTCCTCTTTCACGCAAAAACTACTGGATGGATTTGGCTGAAATTTGGAATGAAGATAGATTATACCCTGGAATAACACATAGGCTACAAATTATCCCGGAAAAATTCAAGGTTCCCGCGGGATTTTGAAAAACCACCGATAGATGGCGCTGATTGTACTTAAATCACGCTTACATTATCCGCAGCATCGAGAATAAGTAAAAAATTCCAATTCAACAATCAAGTAGGATAAACACAGTTATTGAAATTTTTCATTAGCATTAGAAAATTTCTAAGGGATTAGGGATAGATTACGAAATAAATTATACAAATAGTACAAGGTATCGATTTGTCCATTCATAGTGAGTACATTGCTAAATATTATAATGACTGGGCATGTGTAGAAGTAGATCCTATTATATTATTTCCTATTATATTATAACTAGCTGACCCCGCGAACTTCGTACCGCTAGCAAAAATATTTAGTGGTTGGTCACCCTTATCATTTAGGGGTATGAAAAATAGATGTTGGCCGATTCTCATATCTACCTGATATGCACACAAAATTTCATAATAATCGGTCCAGCCGTTTCGGAGGAGTACGAGAACGAACATTGTGACACGAGAATTTTATATATTGGATATTATAAATGCGAAAGTTTTGAGGATAGATGTTTGGATGGATGGATGGATGGATGGATGGATGGATGGATGGATGGATGGATGTTTGTTACTCTTTAACACGACAACGAATGAACCGATTTTGCTGAAATTGGGCACAGACATAGAATATAGTCTGGAATAGCACATAGGCTACTTTTATCCCGGAAAAGCAAAAAGTTCCTGCGGGATAGCATCGCTATTTTTTACGCATTTGTCCTTCAAAATACGCGCAACGGAGTTTTAGATTAACGTGATTTTTTTGCACAGGTAAAGTTAAGAGCCTGAAAAATGAAAAAGGCTACTTTTTATCTCGGGAAAACAAACGGTTTACTTTTCACACATTTATCTTTCAATTATGCGCCAACGGAGTTACAGATTGACGTGGTTTTTTGGATTGGCATAGTTGATGACTTGAAAAGTGACAAAGGCTACTTTTTATCCTGGGAAAGCAAACAGTTCCCGCGGGATATTAGTGTTCTAGTTTTCACATATTTATCCTTAAATTAGGCGCCAACGGAGTTACAGATTGACGTGGTTTATTGGATAGGCATAGTTGAGGACTTATGCATGCATTTATACAACATTTACATACATACATACATGCATGTATGTATGTAGGTATGTATGTATGTGTGTATGTATGCTTTCATGCATGCATGCATGCATGTATGTATATATGTATGTGTGTATGCATGTATTTATGTATGTTTGTATCCTCCTCCTACTAACAATAAATACATTAACTATATCCTATCCTACTAATTATACGCTTTTTATTATTACTCATCCCACTAATATTATTAATGTGAAAGTTTGTGAGGATGGATGTATACGGATGTATGTTTGTATAGATGTCGTATACGGATGGATGGATGTATGTTCTCTGAGATAGGGGTTGAACTATTTTGACTGTTATACTCAATAACTTCGTTAAATTTGAACTAATTTTTATTATTACTTTAACCGACTTCAAAAAAGGAGGAGGATCTCAATTCAACGGAATCTTTTTTTATGTATGTTCACCGATTACTCGAAGACGCCTGAACCGATTTGGAAAATTCTTTTTTGTTTCAAAGGGTATACTTCCCAGGTGGTCCCATTTAAATTTTATAGAAATCAGTCGAGCATTTTTTTAAAAATCTACATTAAATTATATACTTTGTAGTGGCGCGGGCGTTTAAATGTATGCTCCCGGGACAAAAAGTAGCCTGTGTTATTTTCCAGGTCCTCAACTTTACCTGTTAAAAAAAATCGGCCAAGTGCGAGTCGGTCCTCGCTCTTTTAGGGTTCCGCTAAAAAAAATTAAATTAAAATATTTCCATGGGTACATGGAAATATTTTAATTTAATTTAATTTTTTTAATTTAATTTAATTTTTATTATTTGTTGTTATAGCAGCAATAGAAATACAAAATATGTGAAAATTTCAACTGTCTATCTATTACGGTTTACGAGATACAGGCCGCTGACAGACGGACGGACGGACAGCGGAGGCTTAGTAATAGGGTCCCGTTGGCACCCTTTGGGTACGGAACCCTAAAAACTAGGTTGACTAGATGCACTTACACTTTTTATGGTGAAATATTATAACTGCGAAAGTGCGTTGGTTTGTCCTTCAATCACGCTCCAACAGAGCTACGGATAGACGTGATTTTTTGCAGTGTACCTATAGTTGAGGACCTGAAGAGTGACAGGCTACTTTTTATCCCGCAAAGTCAGAGTTTCTAAGGCATTTTAAAGCCTAAGTTCACGCAGACGAAGTCGCGGGCATCAGCTAGTAACGAATAAAATAAAATAGATACCTATCTTGTTGTTCTCTGAACAACGCATCAGTGTCATGGGTATGTGCCACCTGCAATGAAGAATTGTGATTAAACAAAAATAGCTTACATTAAAAAATATATATATATTAAACAAAGAAGTTGAAGAAGAATGAAGATGAATGAATTATGTGAGATGTAGAAGTAATTGATATGGGCGTATCAGCGACAGCTGCGTAGCTTATTATAAATGAAATAATATTATATTTTATTTATAATAAGCTATATATTATAATATAATAATAACGAACTTGATCAATATTCTCCTCTGCCCTCCAGATAAGCGGAGATATTATACTCCATTATCCATTGATCCACATCAGATAGATATCAAACTTTATTTCTCACATCAAAAACCAATTACAAATATCAATAATTGTGGTTCTTATGCAATAGCAAAACTATGTTAGTATGGAACCTCAAGTTAACGAGGAACACTTAAGTTCACACAGCAATGCACGGCCCTTTTTTTTTTGCAGGATAAACTTTAGCAAAAACATATAGCAACTTAAACATGAGCCATACAACTGTTCACACTTCTTTAAAAAAATTTTGAGTGTTGTGGAACACTCAGCTGGAACGCAGTTCAGAATCAATGCCACCTCTCGCCATGTGTTCTTAGAACCATCTCGTATAAAATACAGACATTAAAGCAAGTTCACGGTACCCACAATAGATGGCGTTAGTAAATTTTGCCGCAAATATTTTATTCGGAAGTTCTTTTATAAATCTTTGATCCAAAAATTAAAAAAAAAAGAGCAGACGTGATCTGAAGTCAGGATTCGAAGCCCCGAACCGATAGTTTCACTCCGTCGTTTTATCGGTGCGCCACCAAAGCTTTGATAGAACTTGTATAATAAACGAAGGCAACAAGGGTCATGACGGAAAATTCTTACGCCTAGCAACAACGGTCGTAACGGAAATTTTTTTCGCCTAGCCCCCATCCGCCAAACCGTCCAAAAAGGAACTTTGTTCCAAAAAACGTGCAATGTTGTGTGAATGAAGCCTTAGATAGTCATACCTGCATGGTGTGCAGTCGCTGTTGAGCTTCCTGCACCGCCATATTGGCGGCGCGGAGCTCCAGCTTGAGCTGCTCCTTGTCTTGCTCACTGCCCACCAGCTTCTCCGTCAGTGACGTCATCTGCTGCTCAAGCTCTATCGACTTGTGCTTGCTTGACGCTACAATAGAAATATTTATTATTTTACAAGCTTTTATTTAGCTTGACCAGTTTATTTATTTATTTGTTTGTTTGGGTCAAATCTTGCAAGATGAATTATTAGACCCACTTTCCGGTTTCTGATGGAGCTGAAATTTTGCATTTATGTGTAAATCGGATGACAATGCAATATTATTGTGACATGGAGCTGATCTGATGATGGAGACAGAAGATGGCTATCGGAACTCTGTAATAAAACGACGTAACCCCATCGAGTTTGGGCTCGTTTGATTCGTCATAACAAGTACTCTGATCCTAGATGATTATGCAGAGTCTAATGATGTAGCTACTAAAAGCTTGCATTTAAAAATAAAATTTTTAATTTACACTTGTTTAGCTTAGAAGTTTCTAAAGCCTTAGTGTAGTCACTCTCGAAAACTTTCATGAGATTAGTTTTTAAAAATCCTGTGGGAAAGCTTTGATTTTCAGTAATAAAAGTTAGCCTATGCCACTCTCCAAGTCTTCAACCATACCCATGCAACAACATCAGGTAAATTTTTTACTCTGTTGCTGTGTGATTGAATGACAAACAAATAAACACTCTTTAAATTTCTAATAATAATTTTAATTTCTAATAATAGTAATGATTTTTAACCCAGTACTTGTTTAAGAATTCAGTTAGTTGATCTTTGTTATCAAATTTTTGATCCAACTTATAAAAAGTTTGTCATTAAAATTAATTTTTTTAAATCAGTAACCACTGACAACTTCTACAATTTTTTGCAGAAGTCATAGCCAGACTACCTAAGAATAGGTCTAAAGAAAGTAGACAGTGAAGTTAAGATATAAAAAAGTCGTAAACAAAAAAAAAAACAACCAAAACCTTGCAAAAATCGACTGGCTGAGTGATGGTGCAAGTGACATAGTAACAAGCTTCTGCAATTTTATACTAGTGGTTCGCCCCGAACTGAGACCTCGCGGTAACGGTATCCCATGATTATTCATTCAATCGATACATGATAACCAAAACTGACATTATTATTATGCCCGTTTTCACCAAACATACCTAAATCATCCCCTAAGTAGGAGTCTCTTAACGTAGGTAGCTCCTAAATACAATCCTAAGTCCTAACATCCGTCCCAATATCCTTTTAGGTGTCCCGTACAGGATCGTGATAAATAAGTTGACAGAAAACATCAATCACCTAATTTATAGGTAGCCCGTAAAGGTTAGGGAACGTCAGTGAAAACATTGAATTATTATGTAGGTACTAACGAGTGAAACCGGGTTACGGGCATCTGTACAAATCGTCATCTATCGACGCGAATAGAAAATATACAATATTTAACTAAAATTTAACTAAAAAATAATTTTAATTGAATAATATGGTACAAAAAAAATTACAATACAATTATTGTATTATAATAAGTAACTAAATAATAATGGTCGACGCAAAACTGTTTTTGGGATAGGTCGTTAGTCGTAACTCGTAGTTCCATGGGAATAGTTACTGACTGCGCCATCTGTTAGCATTATTGTGAAGCTATGTTGATGCTATATGAATTACTGATGTACATTAAAAATTAAATAATCTCGCTTCTTTATAATATTCATATAATTTTAGTATTTGTTGTTCAAGTACAGGATATAAGTGACCTAAAAACATAAAATCAGTTTGAAAATCCATAGCGGATTTTCCTAGAGAGCGTCTTCAAGCGAGCGTATAAAATCGCCACTTTGAAAGCCCCCCATTTCGTCAATTTTAAGGGAAAAATTAAAAAAAAAATATTTTTGTACTCAGTTCAAAATTATCTTTAAAATGATACGTAACAATTTTATGTAACGCGATATTTTTTTTTTTACTTCACATTCGCTTCTATGAGAGCCCCCCTGAAATAAAGATTTTTATAACTTTTTAAGCCATTTTCGGCTGGAGGCCATCGGTTTACATATTATATCTAAATTTGAAGTAATTACGTTCAGTAATTCAAAAGTTATAAGGCTCTGACAGACGGACGGACGGACGGACGGACAAGTGCAAATCGCTCTAGTTAACTCAGAGACCTCGCTTCGCTCGGTCAATTAAAACTCAGACAAAATACTATACCAAGTAAGCAATGAGCTTCCTGCAGAGATAACTCTGCCTTATCTTTGTCTTGCAAAGCAGCTGAAAGTCTTGCACGGAGACTGTCCACTTCTAAGTCAAGTTTTTGTCTCTGGTCAACTAGTTGTTGACATTCTTTGACACGCATCTAAAAAAAATACCATACAATTGATAATAGTTCTGACAAATAACCATGCAATAATCTAGTAAGTGGGAGATCCTGTTGAGTCTATTTGGAGGTTAATCTATGTAAAAAGAAAGTCTCAATTCATTCACTGACTGACATACTATCAAGGTCTTATATATAGGTTGTATCTTAGCAAGGCTTATCAAATCAGACTTAGAAAATGGAATTTTTGCACAGACGTCAACATACATAATAAAGTAGACAAGGACTAAGGCCAGATTTTTCCAAATTCTCATGGCATAGGGAAAAGAGGATTTATTGCTTGAAAGTTGTATTATTTCCATAACTATAATTTTTAGATAATTATACTTCACTTGATGCATCAGTTATAGTAATAACTAGCGTTTGCTCGGTGCGCGAGCTGCTAAAGCAGCTCGCGGAAAGTGAACTCTTTTTTTGTAGCTCGCGGGAAGTGTACTAAAAGTAGGGCGCGTGGGTGCGCGGCCCGCTAAAGCGGTCCGCGAGTTTTTTACTCATCAAGTAGACCTTCGGATTCTGGTCATCTTTTGCCAAAAAATTTGTTCGAGCAACCCCACCTATCTGCAATAACCTGGCCGTGCTCCTCATTCACAAAAGAAAAAGTAAAAGAAAGAAAAAGAAAAACAAAGAAAAAGAAAAAAAAGAAAAAGAAAAAAGAGAAGAAAGAAAAAAGAAAGACAAAAGAGAAAAAAAGAAAAGAAAAAAGAAGAATCAATATTCGCCATATATTTTGTATAGAAAAAAAAATCCGCCATCTTGATTTTTTTTCCTGTTCATCAAGTAGAACTTTGGGTCTTGATCATCTTTTGACCAGAAACTACTCTTCTATCTTGTATACTCTCCGAGATAGACACCAGAGAAAGTTTCTATGGCCGCCATCTTGAATCCGCCATTTTGGAGTTTTTTTTTCAACTTCCTGCTAATTGGATGTGGTTTCGAGTAATTTTTGTTGGAGCACACCCCACCTAGTTGGTCGCGTGGATAGTTGGCAAAAAAGCCACTCTTTCACCTTTTTTAACCCATTTCCAAAAAGGAGGAGGTTCTCAATTCGGCCAGTATATTTTTCTTTTTTAATTCTCCGAGATCTAAGACACCTATGAACCTATCAAAATCAATGTCTTGCATTGTTCCCAACTTCTAGTCCCTTCAATATTCCCCATACATTTTGTATGGGAAAAAAAAAATCCGCCATCTTGAATTTTTTTCCTACTCACCAGGTAGACCTCCGGGTTTTGATCATCTTTTGTCGAGAAACCGCTCCTCCATCTTTTATAGTCTCCGAGAGAGAGACGGACAAAATTTCCCGCCATTTTTTTTCCGCCATTTTGGAATTTTTTTTCAACTCACTGGCAACTGCTCGAGGTTTCGAATGACATTTGGTCGAGCACCCTCCACCTATCTTCTATACCCTGGCCGTGCCCCTCGCCCGTCTCCGAACTCCTCACTCATCAGCTCTCTCCACCTTTCTCCGAGTCACATTCTTTGAGCTCTATACGACACCATGGGTGAAAAAAATTTTTTTCATACAAAATTTTACAGGAGAGGGGTGGAAATTTGAGACGTCACAGCTCGGCCGCCATCTTGTTTTTTTAATTTTTTTCACTTTTTCTGTTAATCGTTTACTAATTTCTACAATAATCCAAAATTTCAATAAAATCGGTTGGAAAACAAAAGAGTTGCAAGATTCACGTCGGCCGCCATCTTGTTTTTCCGAAATGTCATAATTTTTCCCCACTCGAATCCCCCACCCGAACATATTTCCCGAACATCATTATATCGATTTCCGTCTCCTTCTAGGAGAACAATTATGTCAATGAGTCAGTGAGTGAGTGGTAATCGAGCTATATATATTACTAGCGTTTGCTCGGTGCGCGAGCTGCTAAAGCAGCTCGCGGGAAGTGTTATTACTAAAAGTAAGGCGCGTGGGTGCGCGGCCCGCTAAAGCGGACCGCGATTTTTTTACTCATCAAGTAGACCTTCGGATTCTGGTCATCTTTTGCCAAAAAATTTGTTCGAGCACACCCCACCTATCTGCAATAACCTGGCCGTGCTCCTCATTCACAAAAGAAAAAGAAAAAAAATGAAAAAAAAATGAAAAAAAAAGAAAAAAAAAAACAAATGTAAAATGAAAAAAAAGAAAAAGAAAAAAAGCCCTATGAACCTATCAAAATCAATGTCTTGCATAGTTCCCAACTTCTAGTCCCTTCAATATTCCCCATACATTTTGTATGGGGGGAAAAAAAAATCCGCCATCTTGAATTTTTTTCCTACTCACCAGGTAGACCTCCGGGTTGTGATCATCTTTTGTCGAGAAACCGCTCCTCCATCTTTTATAGTCTCCGAGAGAGAGACGGACAAATTTGGCCGCCATTTTTTTTCCGCCATTTTGGATTTTTTTTTCAACTCACTGGCAACTGCTCGAGGTTTCGAATGACATTTGGTCGAGCACCCTCCACCTATCTTCTATACCCTGGCCGTGCCCCTCGCCCGTCTCCGAACTCCTCACTCATCAGCTCTCTCCACCTTTCTCCGAGTCACATTCTTTGAGCTCTATACGACACCATGGGTGAAAAAAATTTTTTTCATACAAAATTTTACAGGAGAGGGGTCGGAAATTTGAGACGTCACAGCTCGGCCGCCATCTTGTTTTTTTAATTTTTTTCACTTTTTCTGTTAATCGTTTACTAATTTCTACAATAATCCAAAATTTCAAAGAAATCGGTTGGAAAACAAAAGAGTTGCAAGATTCACGTCGGCCGCCATCTTGTTTTTCCGAAATGTCATAATTTTCCCCAACTCGAATCCCCCACCTGGACATATCTCCCCTACATCATTATATCGATATCCGTCTCCTTCTAGGAGAACAACCCTGTCAATGAGTGAATCAGTCAGTGAGTGAATCAGTGGTAATCGAGCTATATATATTATAACTAGTAGGGCGCGTGGGTGCGCGGCCCGCAAGCGGACCGCGGTTTTTCTATCGTCAAGTGGACTTTCAGGTCCTGATCATTTTCTATCAAATAACCACTCTTCCATCTTTTATACTCGCCGAGATAGATGCCGATGAAATTGGTATGGCCACCATCTTGAATCCGCCATTTTGAAATTTTTTTCAGCTCACTGCCAATTGGATGAGGTTTCGAGTATTTTTTGTTTGAGCACCTCCCACCTATCTTCAATACCCTGGCCGTGCTCCTCACCCACCTTCCAAACCCTCGATCATCATATCTCATCATTTGTCAGTATAAGGATTCTTCTATAAAAACAAATTTCGAAATGAAACCGTATCAATAGTTCCCAACTTCTAGTCTCTTCAATATTCGCCATATATTTTGTAAGGTGAAAAAAATCATCCGCCATCTTGATTTTTTTTCTATTCATCAAGTAGACCTTCGGGTCCTGATCATCTTTTGCCAAGAAACCACTCTTCCATCTTGTATATCCTCCGAGATAGACACCGACGAAATTTGTATGGCGGCCATATTTTTTCCGCCATTTTGAATTTTTTTTCAGCTCACTGCGAATTGGATGAGGTTTCGAGTGACATTTGTTCGAGCACCCCCCACCTATCTTCGATACTCTGGCCGTGCTCTTCACCCGTCTCCGAAATCCTCAATCATCAGCTCTCTCCATATTTTTCCTCCGAATGAATTTTTGTCCTCTATATGAAACAATCGGTGAAAAAAAAATTTTTCATACAAAATTTGACAGGAGAGGTGATCAATGAGTGAGTCAGTGAATCAGCCCCAGCAGCTATATATATATAACTAGCATTTGCTCGGTGCGCGAGCTGCTAAAGCAGCTCGCGGGAAGTGTTATTGCTCCAAGTAGGGCGCGTGGGTGCGCGGCCCGCTAAAGCGGACCGCGATTGTTCGGCTTTATTTATTTCGCTCGGTGCGCGAGCTGCTAAAGCAGCTCGCGGGAAGTGTTATTACTACAAGTAGGGCGCGTGGGTGCGCGGCCCGCTAAAGCGGACCGCGATTTTTTTACTCATCAAGTAGCCCTTCGGATTCTGGTCATCTTTTGCCAAAAAATTTGTTCGAGCACACCCCACCTATCTGCAATAACCTGGCCGTGCTCCTCATTCACAAAAGAAAAAGAAAAAAAAATGAAAAAAAAGAAAAAAAAAAAAATGTAAAATGAAAAAAAAGAAAAAGAAAAAAAGCCCTATGAACCTATCAAAATCAATGTCTTGCATAGTTCCCAACTTCTAGTCCCTTCAATATTCCTCATACATTTTGTATGTAAAAAAAAAAATCCGCCATCTTGAATTTTTTTCCTACTCACCAGGTAGACCTCCGGGTTGTGATCACCTTTTGTCGAGAAACCGCTCCTCCATCTTTTATAGTCTCCGAGAGAGAGACGGACAAAATTTGCCGCCATTTTTTTTCCGCCATTTTGGAATTTTTTTTCAACTCACTGGCAACTGCTCGAGGTTTCGAATGACATTTGGTCGAGCACCCTCCACCTATCTTCTATACCCTGGCCGTGCCCCTCGCCCGTCTCCGAACTCCTCACTCATCAGCTCTCTCCACCTTTCTCCGAGTCACATTCTTTGAGCTCTATACGACACCATGGGTGAAAAAAATTTTTTTCATACAAAATTTTACAGGAGAGGGGTGGAAATTTGAGACGTCACAGCTCGGCCGCCATCTTGTTTTTTTAATTTTTTTCACTTTTTCTGTTAATCGTTTACTAATTTCTACAATAATCCAAAATTTCAAAGAAATCGGTTGGAAAACAAAAGAGTTGCAAGATTCACGTCGGCCGCCATCTTGTTTTTCCGAAATGTCATAATTTTTCCCCACTCGAATCCCCCACCCGGACATATCTCCCCTACATCATTGTATCGTTTTCCGTCTCTTTCTAGGAGAACAATCGTGTCAATCAGTCAGTGAGTGAGTGAATCAGTCAGTGGTAATCGAGCTATATATATTATAATAACTAGTATTTCGCTCGGTGCGCGAGCTGCTAAAGCAGCTCGCGGGAAGTGTTTTACTAATAGTAAGGCGCGTGGGTGCGCGGCCCGCTAAAGCGGACCGCGATTGTTCGGCTTTATTTATTTCGCTGCTGCTAAAGCAGCTCGCGGGAAGTGTTATTACTACAAGTGGGGCGCGTGGGTGCGCGGCCCGCTAAAGCGGACCGCGATTTTTTTACTCATCAAGTAGCCCTTCGGATTCTGGTCATCTTTTGCCAAAAAATTTGTTCGAGCACACCCCACCTATCTGCAATAACCTGGCCGTGCTCCTCATTCACAAAAGAAAAAGAAAAAAAAAGAAAAAAAAATGAAAAAAACAAAAAAAAACAAATGTAAAATGAAAAAAAAAGAAAAAGAAAAAAAGTCCTATGAACCTATCAAAATCAATGTCTTGCATAGTTCCCAACTTCTAGTCCCTTCAATATTCCCCACACATTTAGTATGGAAAAAAAAATCCGCCATCTTGAATTTTTTTCCTACTCACCAGGTAGACCTCCGGGTTTTGATCATCTTTTGTCGAGAAACCGCTCCTCCATCTTTTATAGTCTCCGAGAGAGAGACGGACAAAATTTGCCGCCATTTTTTTTCCGCCATTTTGGAATTTTTTTTCAACTCACTGGCAACTGCTCGAGGTTTCGAATGACATTTGGTCGAGCACCCTCCACCTATCTTCTATACCCTTCTATACTATATCTTCTATACTACTTCCCGCGAGCTGCTAAAGCAGCTCGCGGGAAGTGTTATTACTACAAGTAGGGCGCGTGGGTGCGCGGCCCGCTAAAGCGGACCGCGATTTTTTTACTCATCAAGTAGCCCTTCGGATTCTGGTCATCTTTTGCCAAAAAATTTGTTCGAGCACACCCCACCTATCTGCAATAACCTGGCCGTGCTCCTCATTCACAAAAGAAAAAGAAAAAAAAAGAAAAAAAAATGAAAAAAAGAAAAAAAAACAAATGTAAAATGAAAAAAAAGAAAAAGAAAAAAAGCCCTATGAACCTATCAAAATCAATGTCTTGCATAGTTCCCAACTTCTAGTCCCTTCAATATTCCCCATACATTTTGTATGGGAAAAAAAAACCGCCATCTTGAATTTTTTTCCTACTCACCAGGTAGACCTCCGGGGTTTGATCATCTTTTGTCGAGAAACCGCTCCTCCATCTCTTATAGTCTCCGAGAGAGAGACGGACAAAATTTGCCGCCATTTTTTTTCCGCCATTTTGGAATTTTTTTTCAACTCACTGGCAACTGCTCGAGCTTTCGAATGACATTTGGTCGAACACCCTCCACCTATCTTCTATACCCTGGCCGTGCCCCTCACCCGTCTCCGAACTCCTCACTCATCAGCTCTCTCCACCTTTCTCCGAGTCACATTCTTTGAGCTCTATACGACACCATGGGTGAAAAAAAATTTTTCATACAAAATTTTACAGGAGAGGGGTCGGAAATTTGAGACGTCACAGCTCAGCCGCCATCTTGTTTTTTTAATTTTTTTCACTTTTTCTGTTAATCGTTTACTAATTTCTACAATAATCCAAAATTTCAAAGAAATCGGTTGGAAAACAAAAGAGTTGCAAGAATCACGTCGGCCGCCATCTTGTTTTTCCGAAATGTCATAATTTTTCCCCACTCGAATCCCCCACCCGGACATATCTCCCGTACATCATTGTATCGTTTTTTGTCTCTTTCTAGGAGAACAATTATGTCAATGAGTCAGTGAATCAGTGAGTGGTAATCGAGCTATATATATTACTAGCATTTGCTCGGTGCGCGAGCTGCTAAAGCAGCTCGCGGGAAGTGTTTTACTAAAAGTAAGGCGCGTGGGTGCGCGGCCCGCTAAAGCGGACCGCGATTGTTCGGCTTTATTTATTTCGCTCGGTGCGCGAGCTGCTAAAGCAGCTCGCGGGAAGTGTTATTGCTACAAGTAGGGCGCGTGGGTGCGCGGCCCGCTAAAGCGGACCGCGATTGTTCGGCTTTATTTATTTCGCTCGGTGCGCGAGCTGCTAAAGCAGCTCGCGGGAAGTGTTTTACTAAAAGTAAGGCGCGTGGGTGCGCGGCCCGCTAAAGCGGACCGCGATTGTTCGGCTTTATTTATTTCGCTCGGTGCGCGAGCTGCTAAAGCAGCTCGCGGGAAGTGTTATTGCTACAAGTAGGGCGCGTGGGTGCGCGGCCCGCTAAAGCGGACCGCGATTGTTCGGCTTTATTTATTTCGCTCGGTGCGCGAGCTGCTAAAGCAGCTCGCGGGAAGTGTAATTACTAAAAGTAAGGCGCGTGGGTGCGCGGCCCGCTAAAGCGGACCGCGATTTTTTTACTCATCAAGTAGACCTTCGGATTCTGGTCATCTTTTGCCAAAAAATTTGTTCGAGCACACCCCACCTATCTGCAATAACCTGGCCGTGCTCCTCATTCACAAAAGAAAAAGAAAAAAAAAGAAAAAAAAAAAGAAAAAAAAAAGAAAAAAAGCAAATGTAAAATGAAAAAAAAGAAAAAGAAAAAAAGCCCTATGAACCTATCAAAATCAATGTCTTGCATAGTTCCCAACTTCTAGTCCCTTCAATATTCCCCATACATTTTGTATGGGGAAAAAAAATCCGCCATCTTGAATTTTTTTCCTACTCACCAGGTAGACCTCCGGGTTTTGATCATCTTTTGTCGAGAAACCGCTCCTCCATCTTTTATAGTCTCCGAGAGAGAGACGGACAAAATTTGCCGCCATTTTTTTTCCGCCATTTTGGAATTTTTTTTCAACTCACTGGCAACTGCTCGAGGTTTCGAATGACATTTGGTCGAGCACCCTCCACCTATCTTCTATACCCTGACCGTGCCCCTCGCCCGTCTCCGAACTCCTCACTCATCAGCTCTCTCCACCTTTTTCCGAGTCACATTCTTTGAGCTCTATACGACACCATGGGTGAAAAAAAATTTTTTCATACAAAATTTTACAGGAGAGGGGTCGGAAATTTGAGACGTCACAGCTCGGCCGCCATCTTGTTTTTTTAATTTTTTTCACTTTTTCTGTTAATCGTTTACTAATTTCTACAATAATCCAAAATTTCCAAGAAATCGGTTGGAAAACAAAAGAGTTGCAAGATTCACGTCGGCCGCCATCTTGTTTTTCCGAAATGTCATAATTTTCCCCAACTCGAATCCCCCCCCCAAACACATCTCCCGAACATCATTATATCGATTTCCGTCTCCTTCTAGGAGAACAACCCTGTCAATGAGTGAGTGAGTGAATCAGTCAGTGGTAATCGAGCTATATATATTATAATAATAATAGGATCCAAAAAGCACTTACCTCATACATAACTTTAAGTCTTTCTTCATTCATATAGTCTTGTCTGGCCTCAAAATTATTAATGCCATTGATATGTCCTAGAAAACAAATTTTAAACATAGTTGTTACACCTAGAATCTCTCTCTACACTGTCATTGCTGAGGGTTATGATATGTTCCATTAATCACATAATGGTTGGGGTTTTCTTGGGATGATAAAAGTAATATCACTTTGTCAATCAATCATCAAATAATTTTGTATGACATAAGTCCATGGGTATTTTTTATTTTTCAAATCAATAAGTTTTGGCAAGTATATCTCATAAGATGATGCCCGCAACTTTCGTCTGTGTGGCTTAAGGTTTTTAATTCCCACAGGAACTCCTTAATTTTTCGGGATAAAAGGTAGCCTATGTTGTAATACTGGCTATGAGCTATCACTATTCCAAATTTCAGCCAAATTGGTTCATTCGTTGTGGTGTGAAAGAGTAACAAACATCCATCCATCCTCACAAACTTTCACATTTATAATATTAGTAGGATTATACTTTCCAAAGTTACATGGTATTATACAATTTTTAATCATACCTGCTGGTATACCTCTGTATTCCTGATTATAAAAATGGTTTGGACCATCGCCAGCCCCATAAGGGCTGTACGGCAACTTTATTGGGTCCTCCATAGCTCTCAATTGCTGAAAATGATTCTTAGGCGTTTCACAGAAGGGCTTCGAGGGTTCTGAGGCATGTTGATTTTCCTTCAAGTGATTTAGAGATTCTACATAAGTAGGCGGTAGTCCTGTTCTCATTGGATGCTGAGCTGGAATTAATGATAAACTATGTTAGATTCATCGACTATTCAAAAGCACCTGTAAAAGTTTTTTTGAATAAAAAAATATTTCTATTCTATTCTGTGATGATTTGCAGAAACTAAGTCAAAAACCTAGAAAACAAGACCAACTTGCAATACATAGAGGAGGGCTTGCAGAAACATCAAGTTATCCTTTTAACCCAGAGTTAATAGCTAACTCTGGGTTAAAAAGACAGATTTGACAGATATAAAAGTATAAAGCTTCTGTCAAAATTACAAATTTAATCCTGTGTTAACTAAACCGGCATCTCTACAAGCGGGCCTGCTGCAGTGATTAAATAACCTTCAATGAAAGAAACTCATAGATAGAGCCTCAGTAGCGTAAAGGTTAAAGGTGCAGATTTAACCAAAAGGTAGACTGTTCAATCCTCCATCACACTATTGTTGGTCAGACCCACTCCTAATACAAGCTTCACCCTTACTTGAAGGGGAAAGGGGGATATTATACTTGTCAGCATGTTTAGTATTGATTTTCAAAAAAATATTAGTTATTGTAGATAAGTTGTATGTTTTTGACCTCATTATTATCCAATTCCAATACAATTTAGCACTAGGCACTACTTAGAACATACAACAACTTTTAATCCCAGGAACGGCGCCCACGAGAATTAAGGGGTTACAATATTAAAACAATCCTTAATTCATACGGACCAAATCGCGGGCAAATTACAGTAATGTATAATAACTAAACTCAATTAAAACTTACCTCCATTAGGACAAGTCGCATCTAACGTGTAATTTCCACTACTATTCACAGAACTATTATCATCGTCGTGAAGATCGTCGAAGGCATTCGCTAGAGTGTGTTTCAGCTAAAAACAAAAAACAACAACAAATATGGTGAAGTGTAAACAAACTTTTCCACGAGGTTATGTTATGATATCGCCTAGGATACCTCTTCATTGAGACGCTTGCGATCTTCAAGCTCCTCCTGCTCTTCTAGCCTGTCTTGCGCGCTATTATTTATATGGATGCTCCCTGCACCTTGAAACAAGCTCATACCAGGGCCTTCCATGGTATGACTTGAGATTAACAAAACTTTTTTAACTCCCGTAACCTTGATATATCACGCAATTAGAGATGCCAAAATATTGTTACTCTCGCTAAATACGAGTAACTGTGATAAGTAATAGAAATGTAAGTTAATAATTGCTATTTTATCAACTTTTTGGTCGTTTTCCCACTTTTCTTTTGGAAGTGTCAAATGACGTTTCATCAAACAAACGAAAACAAAGAATATGTTGCCAGTCTCCAGTGATGTTTTTATTATTAGACGAATTATGTACGATGCGTAAAACTAAAAAGATCCTACGCGTGGATCCATAGGACTACAAGTTATTTTAGAACACCGAAAGAGAGCCTATGAAGAAGCAGAAAATTTTTGGTGAAATCAAGATTGACCACCATCATCTTATTTCTTAAATTGAATCTGTGATAAACAGTTCTTGAATATTAATACTAATCGCACTCGTAAATAAAGTACCATAACCCAAAAAAAATTTGTTGTCTGTAAAGTCGGTTTACGAACGAGACTCGACAGTTTTACGTGCTATTGATGAGCGGCGGCGGGTGCTCTCGCCAAGGCCGATCGTGCCTCTCTATCGCTTGTGCCGCGCTCTTGCTTGCACGTTCAGGCGCAGGCGGAACGTGACACTGTTTCGTGCGTGCAGCCGGTGATCATCGATTTATAAGACGTTATCACGTCAAAAATGCACTGGCTGATATTCGCCTTTTATTCGGGGCATCCACTCTAGCTGATAAGTAGCTGATAAGCTATGAAATTGTATCTCAATGTTAACGACTGGTTAACAACAATATTATGACGCTCTGTTACGTAAACGTTACGTTAATTCAAGGCAAAATATACCTACTTAACGTCTAAAAGTAGGTAGGTATAATGATACACGATTTCAGAACATTTCTTATGTTTTATCACATGGAGAAGGTCGTTTGTTGCTGCGAATCTTTTATAATTTGAAGAGTTTCCTTCGGGGATCAGGAACAATGTCATTTAAGCCAGTTAGTCATGTATTATTCGATATGGATGGGTTGTTATTGAGTAAGTCAATATTTAATTTGTAATTATTTTTACAAATGATTAAGTCGAGTTAGATCGATGAAGTCGAGTTTTCTGTATCTAGATAATAATTTCAGACACTGAAGATCTTTATACAGTGGGATTCGAAAAAATCGCTTCGAAATATGGCAAAAAGTTTACATTTGAACTCAAGTGCAAAATAATGGGACAGCATAGCAGAGAATTCGCTGGTAACATCGTTAAGGAATTGGATCTCCCGCTCACCGTCGACGAGTTCCTTATGGAGTCGAGAAAGATTTTTACTGAATTATTTCCACAGTCTAAAGTTATGCCCGGTAAGTATTTATAAGGTCAGAGGTCAACGACTATTGAAAACGATGGAATGTTGCAAACTATTTACAACTATTGTACTAGATGGCGTTGAACAAATAGAAAGTTAGAAGTTGGTTATTTTGGGTTTATTACTATAGGTATTATATCTTTGCAGTCTTATTTACCTACCTATTATTCAGTGTTTGCAATAATAGCTGCTACCCCAAATGAATACTGAATAACATAATATAAGACTTACATAAATGAATTTAATATAATTATATTTATACTTAAGTATTTATTTAGGAAAAACCAACAAAAAACAGACTTGCATTTATAATAATTATCATCAGTAGGGTTTAGATATATTGTTACATTGCAAGGAAAGAAGATGGAGAGAAGCAGTGATTGCCTAGTGGTTAGGACTACGGTTCTCGACCTATTCGGGCTGTCGCAGGTTCGAAACCTCCGACTTTTCGAAGTTATGTGCGTTTAAGAAATTAAATACCACATGCTTTACGGGTGAAGGAAAACATCTTGTGAGGAAACCTGCACTCCTGAGAGTTGTCCATAATGTTCTCAAAGGTGTGTGAAGTCCGCCAATTCGCATTGGACTGGCGTGGTGGACTATGGCCTATAACTCTTCTGAGAGGAGACCTGCGCTCATTAGTGAGCCTTTGGTGGGTTGATGATGACGATGATGTATTTAAATGCAAATATTTTAACGGACTTACTTGTTAATTATGGTTTTTGGTTTTGTATAGGCATTATTATTATAAGATTTTTTCTACTTCCAAAAATATTTATTCCGGTTATATATATATTCCGGTTTCTCTTTATCTCTCCACCCGTTGATATTGCTAACTTGGGCTTTTTTCAGGAGTCAAAAGACTTATTCTTCATCTAAACAAACATAAAGTCCCTGTGGGATTAGCAACGAGTAGTAGTCAAGAGACCTATGACATGAAGGTGTCTCGACACCAAGAGCTGTTCAGCCTGTTGCCGTATAAAACCTATGGATCCGATTCTGACGTGAAGAGGGGAAAACCTTTTCCCGACATATTTTTGGTTGCTGCTGCTAAATTCCCTGAGAAACCAGCCCCTGAGAAAGTAAGGTTATTATACTGTCTTTTTAGTTTTTACACACGGCTGTGGAATTGTCTAAAGATGATTGCTACAGTGTGACGATCGCTTTATACCTCTTGATTGGGGCTGGGAGTTGGGACTTGGGACTCTCGCTAGGCATCGGCACAGAATACTATTGCATAGATGCAATAGTATTTAGATAGTAGTAGCCTTAATTCAGCCAATCAAAGGTGATTATGATAGTCACACTGTACTTATCTAACAATCATTTTTAGACAATCCCACAGTGGGTTTGCGCTTGATATATTTTAAACAATCATATATAATAACTAGCTGATGCCCGCGACTTCGTTCATCCGCGTGGGTTTAGTTTTTACATTTTAATATTTTGCAATAAAAAATATTGGTGTCAATAATTATGATAAAAACTATCCTATCTTTTAAGTTGGACCAAATTACAGATAGTTACGAAGTTTGATCAAAATCGGTTCAGTAGTTTATCCCGAACATACATCGTGACACGAGATTTATATATATAAAATAGATGTAAGCAAAGAATGTACCTACCTTCCTCGCTTCTTCGTTCGCAGGGATATAGGTTTTATAAAAATAGCATGGGAACTCCGCGCTACCCCGGGATAAATAGGTATCTAGACTAGGTAGGTATGTCCGTCTTCGGGATGCTTAGAACACGTGAAAACGGTTCAGCGGTTAGCGTTGCGATCATTTTGGACCCTTGACACTAACGGCTTGGACCATAAACAGTATTTTTTAATACCTACACTACCAACAAATAGTGCTGTGCTGTTAGAATAGTATTGGCTTATTATAAACTTCCACACCCTTCCATCCATTACTACTATCTTAGATACATATCTATTAGTATCTATCGTCACTTATCACCAACAGACAGGCGTATAGCTCACTGAGTGACCCTAAGCCTGTCAAAGGCCATTCAATAAATAAATTCCGCCTGCAAGACCAGGGCACGCATTTTGCGGGCATGCGTCACCAAAAAGCCTCTCGATATCTTACCCCTTCTAACACTATTTTCTACAAATATTCTTTTTCCTCTGAAGCTACTCGCCTACTTCCTGAGCATATTAGAGACAGTCAGTCAATACACACATAGAGTAAAGGAGCACTCCCTCTTTATGTATTATTTTTTAAGGTATATTGTTATATGTATTTATGTATTATTTATATATTATTTGTGTGTATTTGTAGCTATATTATTTATTTAGGTATAGTAAGTATATAATATCTATGTAATTTTATAGTATACTAGCTGACCCGGCGAACTTCGTACCGCCAACTTATCTATATAAATAAAACAAATAAACTATCCTAATCCAAAAAAACTATCATCTCTTTCAAGTTGGACCAATTTACAGATAGTTACGAAGTTTGATCAAAATCGGTTAAGTAGTTTAGGAGTCCATCGCGGACAAACAACGTGACACGTAATTTATATATATTAAGATTGTAGGGATGTACCTACATTTCAGACCTATACCACTTTAAAATTTCACCTTACTCACTTTCGAGGGAAGCTGGAAGAAAACTCTACTTAGAGATAAGCTTTTCCTTTGTCCACTAATTCTATTATTATATTTATTAAGTTTAATATGTACAGAATAATAAATAAAAATAAAATAAATAATTGATTGATTTCAATTCCAGTGTCTAGTGTTCGAAGACTCTTTAAACGGCGTGAGAGCTTCAGTATCAGCGGGGATGCAAGTCGTAATGGTGCCCGATCCACGCTTCGATCGAAGTCTGGCGCCTGAAGCGACGCTCATACTCAACTCTATGGAAGATTTCCGTCCGGAAATGTTTGGTTTGCCACCGTTTGATAAATTATAATTAAACACTAGCTGGTGCCCGCGACTTCGTCCGCGTGGATTTAGTTTTTAAAATCCTTCGGGAACTCTGATTTTCCGGGATAAAAAGTAGCCTATATGTCACTTTCCAGGTCAACAACTCAACTACACCCATGCAAAAAATCACGTCGACCCGTAGCTCTGTTGCAGCGTGATTGAAGGACAAACCAACAAACAAACACACTTTCGCATTTATGATATTAGTATCATTATGTATTAGTAAGGAAGAATTAATACTCGTACTACACTACGATAATAAAGGCGATCTAATTAATTTTTAGAACACAAAAGCTACTATTGTGACTTAAATATGATAGTTAGATAAATTCCCTCGGGGACTTTTTTGTAGAGAATAATGAGTACTTTAATCATGTAGTACATAATTTTTATGCATCATCAATAGCTTTCTCAGCACACGCCAAATAATGCATTTTATACGCAAAATTTTGCTACTTTGGGTTACATTATTGCAATTTTCTAAAGGATCTCTATTTTTTTTTGAAAATAAATTATAGCCTATGTTACTTCCTGATAACTTAGCTTTCTATTGGTGAAAAAATAGTTAAAATCGGTCCAATAGTTACAGAGCCTATTCGGTACAAACAAACAAAAAATCTTTCCTCTTTATAATATTAGTATAGATATAGATTTTCCATCAGTGTAACGTTCGCAATACAAACCTCTAATAGGCTGGTACTCTCATGCTATTGTTAATGCATAGATGCAGTAGGTAAAATCGCCATAAAATCCGCCCATCACCACAATTGAGACTAGAAAATTTTGATGTAGCTTTTACAGAATCGACATACTGATGATCGTTGGGTCCCATGGTGCTGGAGTTGCGACCTTGCATCGGAAAGCGCAGTGTTAGCAGACCCCGACATCAGTAGAGTCGCAGGACTCGTAGGGAGCCGCTTGATATAGGCGGCGCAAGACCTAGGCCTGTGTGGAAGCCCATACAAGTGACCTTTGTTTAGATGTGGACATCTTTGGTATTTGGTTTGTGAATCTCGATAATTAGCTATCTAATACCTAAGCAGGGTTTTAATCCTCCGCACTTCCGTTTTCTCGCAATAGTTTATCGTTTAAGTATAGATTTTTATTTTTATTGAAGGTGCTTGTACTTATATAAATCCGAAAAAATGTATCGAGAATTGTTCAGAATTCGGAAGTGATGATGTGAAGTAAATCTATCCAACTCCGACTAGATGCAATGTTTTGTGCTATGGCCATTTTGGATCGTATTCTCTCGAATTAGTACACAAGAGCCATGTAAGTATTATACTTAGACCCGATTTCATCAGACTTTCTTATTCTACAGAATAACTAAGAATTATACCAAAAACTTTTCATATTTACTCCTGGACAAGATTAGTGAATAATAGAATAGGATTAAACTTAATAAACTCCAAGCTTACAACTGACTAGTTTTTTACATCATAATATACCTACTACCAAACTTCATTTTAAGAACTATTTTATTATGTACTTACTAGCTGATGCCCGCGACTTTGTCCGCGTGGATTTAGTTTTTAAAGTCCCTCGGGAACTCCTTGATTTTCCGGGATAAAAAGTAGCCTAGATGTTGACCCGAGTAATAAGCTACCACGGTATAAAATTTTGTAGAAATCTGTGCGGTAGTTTTTACGTGAAAGAAGGACAAACAAATAGACAGACAAAAAAAATTTAGCTTCTGTTTTGTTATGTACTTATAAGTTTAGTAATATTATGTAAAGAAATACTATAATACTGTACCTAATTTATTCAGATGTTTTTGGTGTTAAATAAGATATTTTAACTTTTATTTGGCTTTTATTATACATTTGATATTCACTTGACTAGAGCATTTGAGGTGATCTATGATCCGTACAATTAATAACATTAACAAACAATAAATAATTAATAAGCTCAGGTCAAAGACTACATTTATATCGGTGGGCGTTGCTCAGGTACTGTTCTACTGCAAAATGTAGGTACCTACTGGTACAGTAAGGGACAAGGTTCTCCATAATCTTCAATACAATAATTAGTTAACAATACAACATAAAACGACATAAAAATATTGTTATACATATCTTAATGATAATCATCAATACAATATGTAGTACTTCATATAAAATAAATGTTTGTAAAAATATTTAACAAAAGCATTACTTTAATTGCATACTAAATTGTTTTGTAATACTTCAATGTATACTTATACCTATTAACACTAAATTGCTTCATTAAAATGATTAATAAAATACAACATCAGACTTTATGAAAATAATAGTTAAAGTCTTACTAGGTACAGCTACATAATAATAGATGTTAGGTTTATACAAAGGGTTATTTACAATAATCATTAAAAAAATATTCACATTCATTATGTCAACATTAATATTCAATCTGTCATTATTTTCATTTATATTTATTATATATATTTCATTATTTTCATTATCAACAGTATTTTTAAGCATTTTGTTTTAAGTAAAGTTTATTAAGTACACACAATATACATTTACAAGCTTTTTGAGAGTAAGATCATGTAAACTCATATTTAGCAAAAATGTGAATAGCAACATAGTGGAGATTAAGTTGAAAATAGAGCTACTATAGATAAACTTCTTATATAACAAGTTGTGGCTTCATTTTGATTTAGCAGCTGACATGAAAAATTATTAGAGAATCATGCCTCAGGGCTGGTTTTATTTACAAGTGAACAAAGTGTCTTTAATCATAAGCTGGAAGGCCAAACATCTCTGGTTGGAATTCCTCTAATGAATTCAGTACTAATGTGGCATTTTTCAGCAGTTCTTTGTCAATCCTAGGATCAGGGACTGCTACCACTTGCATGTTTGCTGCACAAGCAGCTTTCACTCCGTTTACTGCATCTTCAAATACAAGGCACTGAAAATTGAATTCACACAATACATTCATGGTGCAAGAAGTTGATTACGGGCCTGCGCCTACTCATGGATGACGGAAAGGCACTGCAGGGGATTTTCATGTGACTAACAGAAATATATTTGTATAATATAATCCGTCTTGACATGTGTTGAATTATAATTAGAAATAATTACGTATGCTTTTGTGGAACTTCCCCTCATTCTGGAAACTCTGCATACATAGAATAATATCTATTTAGTATATTGTAAAAGTATTTTGAAAAGAGCAACTGTCGAGTTTCTTGCTGGTTCTTCTCGGCAGGAACGGCATTCCGAACCAGTGGTAGACTCATTGATGATTCAAAAGTACTTGTAAAAGTTTATTTGAATAAAAAACATTTCTATTCTATTCTATTCTATATAACTGTAAAACTATAAAATTGAATTTTCAATAATGGTCATCGTAGGTACAAAAACACCTGTCTACGATAATCATATGCAGCACTTGTAAAATGTTTATTTTGAATAAAAAATATTTCTATTCTATTCTATTGATTTCAGTTTTCTTGCTGTACTAATTAAACTCTATCCATACCAATATTATAAATGCGATTTTTTGCAAGGATATAGTTGAAGACCTGAAGGGTGACACAGGCTACTAGGCTTCTTCTAGGGACAAAGTCACAGCAATCAGCTAGTTTTCAAATAAATAACTATACTTACAACTTCTGGTTTTGGTTTATCAGGAAACCTAGATGCACAGACAAGAAATATAGCTGGGTCAGGTTTACCCCTAGTCACTTCTGGGTCAGAGGAGCCCATAGTGAGATGGTGGAAGTATTTCAGAAAGGCCTGATGGTGTTGCATTTTCATGTTCACACTTTCTTGACTAGAACTTGTTGCCATTGCTATAGGCACTCTTTTGTTGTATAGATGCTCCACTAATCTATGTGCTCCTAGTAAAAACATGTTTTTAACATTAATCTATTAAATATTTTGTACTTAGACTATAGATAACTAACTGCCAGAAGTTAGAGTACTGAAGGTCCACGGAAATAATGTGAATGGTTATAAATTTGCAATAGGTATTTGGTAGGTTACATACCTGGCATTAAATTGACATATTTAAACACAACCTCATACACTTTCTGGCATTCTCCCATAAACTCCTCCGTAGTAAGAGGCAAGTCTAGCATATTTATTATTTTGGTTGCACACTCATGACTCTGGAAACCCAGTATTGAAGATTTGATCTTCCACGTGAAAGCTTTCCCGTATTTTGCACACACTCTTTCAAAAGCTTCAGTGTATAACCTTTCCGAATCTGTAATGATAACGAAAATTCATATAATTATCATATTAAAATTCATATTACAATATGTATTACAATATGTAGGTATATTTTTTGGAATTATGTAAGGTAATTCTATGAATTCATAACATAAAGTAAACTCAAAATACCGATTAGGAGGCCGTCTAAGTCAAAAAGTACATGCGTAACTTTTTTGTAAGTCATTTTATTGAAAAGTTGTTGTATGTATGATTGCTTAAAATAAATTTATATAATGTTCGCTGTTTTGAAATTCATTCAATCAAGGACGTGTGATTTATATTACTTCATTTGATTTTTAACTAAAAATCTGCAGCTGCACACTTTCTTTGTAAAAAAATTTAAGACTTATTTTTCAGATTAAAATCCCTTTGTTTTTCACATAGACTTAGAATTTTTTCGCTACATTCTAAGCCTAAGCCTATGGTTTTTCAGTCTAAACGGAAGTGGGAACTTGTGAAAGTCTGCGAAGGAAATGACACTGACACTTGACAGTGACAACTGACAGACAGGGTGACCAACTTCCACAACGGAGGTCAAGGTCAGTGCCCTTTGACATAGTAAATATCATTCGTCTATGTCAGTGCCACAGACCAGGAACAACAGTGTCATTTTCTCAAAAATAAAAAACTTGAGAGGTGTCAAGGGAAACCCGGATTGAACGCAGTTCCTTTCGATTAATTAATTTGGCATTGTGTTCAACATTTTCACACTACAATATTAGATCTCCGTAGCCTTGTGGTTTCGACAATCGCCTAACAGCCAAAGGTCGATGGTTCGAATCCCAGCTCGACAGACCGAATTTTCCATTTTCAATTTTATTTTAAAAAATTTCTACATGTGGAACCTTTCCCTAATTTTTTATAACTTATAAGTTATAAAAAATTAGGGAAAAATTCCACATGTAGAAATTATTTAAGATAAAATAGAAAATAGAAAATTCAGTCTGTCGAGCTGGGATTCGAACCATCAACTTTTAACTGTTAAGCGACTGCCGAAACCACAAGGCTACGGAGACCCAATATTGTACCACGAAAATACCGAACACAATGCCAAATTCACATTCAAAAAAGTGTCGGTTTCAAAAAAGTGTCGATCCGTCTAGCCCCCTTCCGCACCGCGCGATAAAGAACTACGTTCCAAAAATATTGCTATGCTGCCACACGAGCGGATTCTGTACGGTCGGACCGGTGGATTTCGTCCGCACTTCGCAACGCAGTCTGCACTCTGCCCAGAATCTGTTCGTGAGGACGCGACGCGACGGTGACACGGGCGGTCGGCGGACAGTGGACACATTGGATTGGTTTCTGTTGTGTACTATTGATACGGTTCGCAGCCGATTTGATCCGAGTTTATTACAGTTGTTTGTTTATTAAGATCCCTTGGCGTGGGCGGTCAATTAGGACAATCCCACAACCTCGTTTTTATGTGGGAGGACCCTTACATGGAAGTTGAAAATGAGAAACAGGGAGGTATAATGGAATATTTAAGAATTACGAGCATATTGTACTTTGTATTTTCTTGTACTTTGAGTATTAAAATATTGTATAATTGTATGTACCTAATATCTATATTATTACTTGGAGTTAATTGATATTATAGGTGTCTCCTCTTTGTCGGTAGTTTCTAATAATTTTTAAATGTCATGCGAAAAAAAAATAAAGCTGATATTTTAATAGGAACTTAGATCGGTTTGCTTTTTGTACATTTAAGTCTGACCTTAAATATCTACATTGATTCAACTTCTTAGGACCACCCAAAAAGTATAGGTACAACTTCTTTGGGTACAACTTATACTACAGTGGGTTTACTTAGGTAAAACTGGCGGTTCAGCTAGGTAGGTATGCCTTTCGAGAAAGAGGCTAACCGCCACCGTATCCAACTTGGCATGGCAGCGTCATCTTATCTCCCCTTCCTCGAATCCTTAATGCCTGAAGAGTGAAGACCAAGGTCTTCGATCAGTAATGCGTGATTCCAGTACAATGATGATACCTACCTTCAGCTCCGAATTATTATGAAGTGATAAAAAATTATGTACCTACCTAACTAAATGAAGGGTAGTAGGTAATAAACAGAGCAGTGATAGCCTAGGGGTTAGGAATGCGGCCTCCTATTCGGGAGGTCGCCAGTTCGATCTCGAGCATGTCCTCTCTACGCCCTCTTACTTTTGGAGTTATGTGCGTAGGTACCTAAATATCACATATTTTAACGGTGAAGGAAAATATCGTGAAACCTGCGCGCTTGAGAGTTCTCCATAATATTCTCAAAGGTGTGTGAAGTCTGCCAATGCACTGGACCAGGGTGGTGGACTGAGGCCTATAACCCTTCTCTGCGCTCAGTTGTAAGCTGTTGATAGGTTGCTGATGCTGATGAATAATAATCCAGGTAAGTACCTATTTAACCGAAATCAAGTTTCAGGAATTGGTGCTTTATGCAGAAAATGACAAAGCTTTGAGATTCAGTGATCCCCTGCCCAGCAACAAGATTTACATCTGGTGTATTTAATTGTATGTTAAATACCGTATAAACTGAAGTAAGTATAATCATTAATAATCGCTACTTTCATAGGATGTATACTTATTATATATGCATCGACATCAAAGAGTTGTCATATTGCTAGAGCAACAATATCTCGAAAAACGGCGACTCAGCTGACTGATGGGTGCCAGGGCACCAGTCGTGTCTTTTATCCACCTTTTATCAATCATTAAGTTGGAGTTGTCTATTCGTTTACACATTTTTAAGCTATTGCATAGCTTTTACCGCGGGCTTTGAACTAGAACAAACAGCTGTTTGAGCGCGGCGACCGAATCAAGAAATTCCGTAACGAAAAAAACCTAACACCGTCGTTCAGTAAGCGTTCAACATTTCAGAGGTTCTCAAGTAGCTCTATTTGGCGCAGTGGGCGAGCGGCCGCTTTCTTTACCGTATGGTGTATGATGTCGCAGGTTCGAATCTCACTCGCGAAGTAGTGATAGTTCGCTTTTCTTGTTTGTTTGTTTTTTAATTTTTTTTGCATAATTTTTATTAAGTATGCAAAAAATGGAAGTGGAAGTCCATGCAAGAGACCTTTGTCCAGCAGTGGACGTCTATCGGTTGATAAAGAAGAAGAAGAAGAAGATGCAAAAAAAAATATTGCATAAATATTATAATTGCGTAAGTTGATAAAAAAATG
Source organism: Oeneis ivallda (assembly GCA_029955525.1). Taxonomy (NCBI): domain Eukaryota; kingdom Metazoa; phylum Arthropoda; class Insecta; order Lepidoptera; family Nymphalidae; genus Oeneis; species Oeneis ivallda. The sequence continues at coordinate 10,330,739 of JARPMR010000022.1, forward strand.
CTATGCAATAGCTTTACCGCGGCAATCCCCAAGTGCCACTTAATTTTTTTTTCATCTTTGTTATATTTTACCTATCCATAATTGGGGTAGCTCATAGGTATTATGGCGTGTAATGTATGAAACCAGCTTCTCTATCTCTAGTGAATAGTAATGTGATATCTCCGTGGTGCAGTAGGCATGTACTATATCGACGCGAGTTCCATGCTCCATCGGGTTAGTAGGTTTTATTGCATGTGCAGTTGAGCAAGAAATGCATGCGCAAGAGTCTACAGTCTACACTTGTATCGCTCGCTATATCAATTGTTAAGAACAACCTATTTCGAAAGCTTAATCCAGGGCCCTGATTCTGTAACTTAGTTGCTATCAAAAAATGATACAGTTTTTGTAATTCACGAAGGCGAGTGAGCTTTACTTGTGGTTACTTCGTGTACATGCACATTGCATAAGTGTGCGTGTAAGGTTCCACATGTAGAAATTGTTTAAAATAAAATTGAAAATGGAAAATTCGGTCTGTCGAGCTGGGATTCGAACCATCGACTTCGAACTGATAGGCGACTGCCGGAGCCACTAGGCTACGGAGACTCAATGTTGTACCGCGAAAATACCGAACACAATGTGATCGAAAGGAACTACGTTCCATCCGGGTGTCCCTTGACACCTCTCAAGTTTTTAATGTGAAGTTGTCATTATATGACATCACAAAACAAAATTAAAATAATAAAGCTTTATGCGTTGGTAATCTACACTAATATTATAAAGAGGGAAGATTTGTTTGTTTGTTTGAATTGAATAGGCTCTGAAACTACTGGACCGATTTGAAAAATTCTTTCACCATTAGAATCGCGGCTACATAATCGTGCTAGTTCACCCGAACTCATTCGCGACACAACGAACTACCCGGAGGCTACACGTCTTGTCAAGATTCGCCGAATCCCGCTAATGTAGCCGCAGGGTAAGAGCACCTGTCTACGTAGTAGGTGGTCTACAAACGCTGTAGCCAATCCAACACCTTGGGACCCCAAAGTCAACACATTTTCGCCGCCGAAGGGTTCATCTTAATCTAAACGAGAGGATCTTGAACAGTTAAAGGATTGACAAGATCTCACTCATCGATGTCTATGATCTCTTTATAATTTTTCCCTTTATACATTAGAGCTATTCTTTGTCGTACTTACTAGATATACCTTTATATTACATACTAGTTGATGCCCGCGACTTCGTCCACGTGGATTTAGTTTTTAAAATTCCGCGGGAACTCTTTGATTTTCCGGGATGCCTATGTCACCCTCCAGGTTCTCAAATATACATATCCAAAAAATCACGTCAATTCGTAGCTTTGTTGCAGCGTGATTGACAAACCAACAAACTAAAAAACAAACACACTTTCGCATTTATAATATGTACTAGCTGATGCCCGCGACTTCGTCCGCATGGATTTAGTTTTTAAAAATCCCGCGGGAACTCTTTCATTATCCGAGATAATAAGTAGCTCTCCCGGTCTGAGGAACCACTACTACATCCATTACTATACCCATGCAAAAAATCGCATCAATCCGCTGTTCTGTTGCGACGTGATTGAAGGACAAACCGACAAACAAACACACTTTCGCATTTATAATATCAGTAATGCTTTATTATAACACTTTTTATAATTATCAAATTTTTTACCATACTTAACCAAAGACAAAATTACGTTTAGCTGTCATTTACGTTTTGTTATTCCATGTCAGATGCGTTTTTCTTATATCACGTTTTATAGTGACATGACGGAAACGTGGTCGAACGGGATAAAAAGTATCCTATGTCCGTCTCCTGGTTCTAAGCTACCTCTCCACCAATTTTCAGCCAAATCGGTTCATCCGTTCTTGAGTTATAAATAGTGTAACTAACACCACTTTCTTTTATATATATAGATAGGTTTTTTGTTACCCCCCCCCCCCCCCCCCATTATCTCCGAAGTTTACCAATCAAAAAATCAGAAATAATTATGGTCAATAGAGGTTTATGTATATTTTACAGGAAAAATAAAACCAACGCGAAAATTATTTTAGTTTGTTTAAAAAAGGGGGAAAATCGGGGGTTTGAAATTTCATAGTAAAATTACTATACCAAGTGGGGTATTATATGAAAGGCCTTTACCTGTACATTCTAAAACATTTTTTTATTTTTTTTATATATAATAGTTTTTATTTAATCGGCCAAAATGTCGAAAAACATACCACTTGAAAAATCAAAAATAATTATGGTCAATAGAGGTTTATGTATATTTTACAGGAAAAATAAAACCAATGCTCTAACTAGCATAGTTTTTTTTACATTAACAATAAACCTCTACAAACAAAGTTAACGATAAAATATAAGCAAATTAATATAATATTATCGTTTTACTTTTACTTTTGGAGTTCCGCACTCCAAAAGTCCCTCGGTGCGCGAGTCCGACTCGCACTTGGCCGTTTTTTTTAATGTGTCATCAATAGTTTTCTCAGCACACGTCAAATAATGCATTTTTAAAATTTTGCTACTTTGGGTTACATTATTGCAATTTTCTGAAGGAGCTCTAATTTTTTGAAAATAAATAGCTTAAGTTACTTCCTAATTTCTTAGCATTCTATTGGTGAAAAAATGGTTAAAATCGGCCCAGTAGTTTCAGAGCCTATTCGGTACAAACAAACAAACAAAAAACCTTAGTATATAAGTAAAGATGTAAGAGTCCACATTAAGTTCATAAGAGTTTTTGGACACGAAGTCAAAAAATGTAAATATTTGTACCAGTACAAAAACCGGCCAAGTGCGTGCCATGCACAATTGCACAATATAGGGTTCCGTAGCTTTGTACTTAGAAGGGAGTCTATTATGTAGTTTTCATTATTAAATGTTTATTTTTAACTTTCATTTACTTAAGTAATTTTCTATAGAATTTAAGAAAAATTGTACATTACCAAATAAGTACATTTTATAAGTTAGTCAAGTTTTATTGTTTAATTTGAAAAGCCTGTCTAGCTGTAATAGTTTTTAGCTTCGGTATCTATTCGGTGTATATAAAATACTTTTGCCAAATCCAGAAACAACAGTGTAGCTCGTAGGGGCTTAATACTTCGCAAACGGATCCCTGAATCTAAAAATGTTTACAACATACCCCCAACATTTTTGAAAGACCAACGACACCCCCTGACCCATAGACTTATTATTTAGGTACTATTGAATAGTCAAAGTCCTGAGCCCACTCAACGGAATATACGAGTAAAAAACATTTCCGATGTACGTAAGGGATTAGGGAGTTAGCATATATGTATGTCTTCCACGTTTACAAAAAAATAAAATTCTCAAGATTTTATTTCCAAACTTTGTAGTCGTACTTAATAATTATGTAAATGATGTCAAATTACGTATTTATAGTACCAAGAGTCTCTTAATGAAACCACGGACAGACGGACAGACGTAGACGGACGGACTTGGCGAAACTATGAGGGTTACTTGTTGTATTGCTACGGAACCCAAAAAAAGTCTATGTACGACACTTGCGAGTTACTTTCTTTGTAGATTCTGCTTGTCGAGCCGGTGTGGTAGAGTCACTATGAAGAAAAATGTCGTGTGGTGTCGTGGCACACCAGATAGGAACGGAGTACTTTATTATAAAAATATTAATTTCAAGTTCTATTCGAGGTATAAAGAAAATAATTATTCATACATTTTTTATCATGATTTTTTTATCGATACAAATCAAAAAACTACTTTACAAAATTATCTTAACACCTTTATTTTGTTTAAAATCTATACTAATATTATAAAGAGGAAAGACGTTTTTGTTTATGTGTTTGTTTGTTTGTTTGTTTGTTTGTTTGTTTGTTTGTTTGTACCTAATAGGCTCTGTAATTACTGGACCGATTTTAACCATTTTTTCACCAATAGAAAGCTAAGTTATCAGGAAGTAACATAGGCTATAATTTATTTTCAAAAAAATTAGAGATCCTTAAGAAAATTGCAATAATGTAACCCAAAGTAGCAAAATTTTGCCTGTAAAATGCATTGGCGTGAGCTGAGAAAACTATTGATGATACATAAAAAAAGCCGGCCAAGTGCGAGTCGGACTCGCGCACCGAGGGTTCCATACTCCAAAAATAAAAGTAAAACGATAACATTATATTAATTTGCTTATTTATCGTTAACTTTGTTTGTAGAGGTTTATTGTTAATATAAAAAAAACTATGCCAGTTAGAGCGTTGGTTTTATTTTTCCTGTAAAATATACATAAACTTCTATTGACCATAATTATTTCAGATTTTTCGATTGGTAAACTTCGGAGATAAGGGGGGGGAACGGTATTACTTTCGACATTTTGGCCGATTAATCAGAAACTATTATATCTAGAAATAAATAAAAAACTGTTTTAGAATGCACAAGTAAAGGCCTTTCATATGGTACCCCACTCGGTATAATTATCTTACTTTGAAATTTCAAACCCCTGATTTTCCACCTTTTTTAATTAAAATAAAATAATTATCGCGTTGATTTTATTTTTCCTGTAAAATATACATAAACCTCTATTGACCATAATTATTTCAGATTTTTAGATTGGTGAACTTCGGAGATAGGGGGGGGGGGGAATGGTATTTTTTTCGACATTTTGGCCGATTACTCAAAAACTATTATATATAGAAATAAATAAAAAACTGTTTTAGAATGCACAAGTAAAGGCCTTTCATATGATACCCCACTCGGTATAGTTATCTTACTTTGAAATTTCAAACCCCCGATTTTCCCTCTTTTTTAATCAAACTAAAATAATTTTCGCATTGCTTTTATTTTTCCTGTAAAATATACATAAACATCTATTGACCATAATTATTTCAGATTTTTCGATTGGTAAACTTCGGAGATAAGGGGGGGGGGGGGGGGAACGGTATTTTTTTCGACATTTTGGCCGATTAATCAAAAACTATTATATATAGAAATAAATAAAAAACTGTTTTAGAATGCACAAGTAAAGGCCTTTCATATGATACCCCACTCGATATAGTTATTTTACTTTGAAATTTCAAACCCCCGATTTTCCCCCTTTTTTTATTAAAACTAAAAATAATTTTCGATTTTTCTTTATTCCAATGATTTTGGGCCACTATTATACACAACTATGCCAAATTTCATGTCGATAGCTTTAATAGTTACTGAAATAATCGACTGTGACAGACGGACGGACAGACGGACGGAGAAAGTCTCACCATAAGGGTTCCATTTTTACCATTTTGGTATGGAACCCAAATTATGTACTACATGATTAAAGTACTCATTATTTTCTACAAAAAAGTACGCGAAGGAATATATCTAACTATCATATTTAAGTCACAATAGTAGCTTTTGTGTTCTAAAATTTAATTAGATCGCCTTTATCATCGTATATTATTAATTCTTCCTTACTAATACATAATTATAAATGCGAAAGTGTGTTTGTTTGTTGGGTTGTCCGTCAATCACGCTGCAACAAAGCTTCGGATTGATGGATACGGATTTTTTGGATGGGTATAGTTCAGAACCTGGAGGGTGACTATCCCGGACGAAGTCGCGGGCATCAGCTAGTGTGGTATAAAAAAATATAATAACAAGTGTAATTTGTTTTTAATTTTTTACCAAATATCTATATATATATTATATATTATATATATATATATATATATAAAAGAAAGTGGTGTTAGTTACACTATTTATAACTCAAGAACGGATGAACCGATTTGGCTGAAAATTGGTGGAGAGGTAGCTTAGAACCAGGAGACGGACATAGGATACTTTTTATCCCGTTCGACCGCGTTTCCGTCAAGTCATTATAAAACGTGGTATAACCAAAACGCATCTGACATGGAATAACAAAACGCAAATGACAGTGCAGGCATAACAAAACGTAAATGACAGCTAAACGTAATTTTGTCTTTGGTTAAGTATGGTAAAAAATTTTACAATTATAAAATGTGTTATAATAAATCATTACTGATATTATAAATGCGAAAGTGTTGTTGTGAAATGTTTGTTTGTTGGTTTGTCCTTCAATCACGTCGCAACAGAACAGCGGATTGATGCGATTTTTTGCATGGGTATAGTAATGGATGTAGTAGTGGTTCCTCAGACCGGTAGAGCTACTTTTTATCTCGGATAATGAAAGAGATCCCGCGGGATTTTTAAAAACTAAATCCATGCGGACGAAGTCGCGGGCATCAGCTAGTAAATTATAAAATTATAAATAATAATAAATTAATAATAATAATAAAAAAAATATCTGAAGTCAGGACTCGAACCTCTGAACCGATAGGATCACTCCTTCTTTTTACCGCTGCGCCATCGAAGCATTGATGGAATGTGTAAAATAAACGAATACAACAAGGACAGTGACGAAAAAATCTTACGCTTTTATTTCTTAACGTTACGGACGTTTTTTGCCGGCTAGGGTACCCCTCCGCAACGCCCCATAAGGAACTTCGTTCCAAAAAGTACCAATTGTTGAATTTGAGTTGTGCACCGTAGATCGTAAAAGCGAATCGCCCTTTATAATAATTTATTTTAGCATGCTTTCGAGGAACCCGTTCTTCCTAATAATGCGAAATAAATAAGAGACCGTATCGTTATAGGTACGTAATTAATTAGAAAAATAAAACCATAAGCAGTAATTTATACAGAATAACGAGCATTATGACACAATACTAGCAGTTTTATCGTATACTTCTTTTTTATTATTGCTTTTAAAAACGTTATAAATATTTTTTTCTTGATACGAACAGATAACTCCCGGCTAAGTTTAATGACTTATTCAATATCAGCTACTAATTTTATTCTTTACGCTAGAGCCGATTTCACCAACGTAAAATAAGTCTTATCCGAGCGAAAATTTGATATTTTGACTGTAATTTCAATACATTAACTGTCAGAACGTCCAATTTATTCCTCGGTTAAACGTCAGTCGACGTTGGTGGAATCGGCACATAAATTATTTTTAAATATTATAAAAACGAAGACACATTCTTCTTATCACAAAAATAACAAAAGATCGTAATAGACTTTTCCTGTATATAATAATATTATTATGTTGGTATAGTTTTACCCCATTCTGACCCAATTTATTCTGTAAAATAAAATACTAAATGGAGGTAGAGTTATGTATGTAGGGAGGGTTATTGAAATGATGATAGGCTTACTATTTTGTAAATAACCCTATCCGGCCGCTCAACAACCTTAAAGGTTATGTCAACCTTAAAGGTTATGTTTGTATGTACAATTGTAGGTACAATTTTTTTTATTATACCTACTCTACTACCTACATTATGGAATTTTTAATTAATCATTCAAAATGTGTAAATATATGCATAAATATATATGCATCTTGAAATCTTTCAAATCCAATACCTTATAAAATATTTATGTAAAACATAAAATAAATTCGAATTCAAAATAATTTATTTCATGTCGGCCAACTTGTGGCTCTTATGACACGTCAAGAGTCAAGACTCTACCACTGCACCGGTTCGCAAAGCAGATTCTGCTGGGAAGAGTCGGCGAGAAACTCAGCAGTTAAAATGCCTAATCAATAATCATACCTAATGGTATTTCTTCAGTCCCAATCTAATTCTGCTGACTGCTCTAGTTACCATACATACCTGTACCTGGGTATGTATGGTAACTATGAAATCACTGATTTGAATATTTATTTATTCCGTGTATGAAATGAATGAAAACGCAGTTAAGTAGTAAAACTCTAATTTATGTAGTAGTACAGTGATATATTTTTGTGTCAATAAGATGAATACAATGTCACATATTATAAAGGGACCAAGTACTTAACAAGCAATTGATCTTATAAAGGCATGCGTACGGCCTTGATCTACAATTTTAATTTTTTCACGAGGGCCCTTAATATTAATTTTATTGGTCGTCAAAGGAAGTCGTTGCGCTGGCGTCCTGGTTGGTGGTCGAGTGGTGCCCAAGATCCACAGTTATTAGTTTGTGGATGTAGAGCGTGAAATCAAGCGTTCAGCAAGAAGTAGTAAGGTAGGTATATAGGGGCGGACGAGTCTCAGACTACTCAGTCGGTATTCGCTAGCTCACGGACCCTGAGCGTCCGCGTCGGTCTGTACAAGCTACGACACAACTATCGGCATAAGGAATTTCTATGTACTGTGATGTTAGTAAACAACAAGTGTATAAATAAAAAGCGCGACGTGATACCTCTATCAGTCTTGGTGTGATTTTAAATGAACAATCATGTCGCTTCCGGGAGTTTTCCATTTTTCACATTACGTGGAAAGCTTTTGGGTAAGTTTGAAATAAAGATAAGTTGAGGCAAACGAAATCCGGCGAATATTACATACTTTTCCATTCTACAATAAAAAAATGATGCAGCAAAATGCAATTTGGATGAAAGTTGGTCTAAATACAATAAATAAAACAAAATATCTAAATTATTATCAATTTTGTTACATTTAAACGAATATTTATATGGTAAGTTATAACTATCCTAGTAACGTAAATGTTCATTATGATATGCTATACCTACTATGCGATAAACCTAATTAGTTTTCGTGTGTGCAAAAACGTAATATTAAAAAATTGCAGCACATTAGTGGTTCCATGTAGGTACATAAAGCATACAACATTAAACTTTTTCTGTCGGTGGAAGCTATACATTATTCACGCATATTTTTCTTGTATATCTTCCGTTGATTAGACGTTACAGCATTGTTGCGTGCTCTGGAAACGATGTTACAGCGCTCATGGCTAGTCAGCGGCTTTAAATTTACTTTTTACGTAGAATTAATTGAGAATAAAACGAAAGCTCTGTTTTAATTTGCACGGTGAACTAGATTAACAATTTTCAGTGTTGTGGAACGGAATGCTCATAGAATACTTACTTTGTATCCGTCTAGCAGTCTATTCGCTCGTTTCTCAAAAAATTCAGATTTTTCAAAAAATGTGTGTTTACTCGATATCCTTACTAACTTCGATCATATACATTAATAATAAGTATTATAAATGCGAAAGTGTGTTTGTTGGTTAGTCCTTCAATCACGCTGCAACGGATCGACGTGATGTTCTGCATGGGTACTAATATATAGTTGAAGACCTGAAGTTGACATAGGCTACTTTTTATCCCGGAAAAACAAAGAGCTCCCGAGGGATTTTAAAAACCAAACTCCACTCGAACGAAGTGGCGGGCATTAGCTAGTTATTTTACAACAGGAATTATTTTTAAACAAGTGAGTTTAAGAAAAGAAAATACTTATATTTTGCGAATATTGCTTGCTGCATCCTCTTTGAAAGTTCGCGTTTCAGGCACGCGTCTGAATTTTCGTAGTTATATCGACTTCGACATATAGGAGGAGGTTCTCAATTCATCGGAATCTTTTTTTTAATGTATGTTCACCGATTACTCGAAGACGCCTGAACCGATTTGGAAAATTCTTTTTTGTTTGAAAGGGTTTGAATTGAAATTTTATCGGAATCGGTCGGTTTTTAAAATATATATTATAACATTATATTATAACAATAAATTATATACTTTGTAGTGGCGCGGGCGTTTGATAATGTTTTTAAAAGTGTGTGAAGTGTTGCAACCCCCACTTGGCTAGCGTGGTGGACTATGGAAGAACTTCAGAAGAATACTATGGAGGAAACGTACCCAGTATAGTGATCCGGCAATGGGTAAAGATTTGAGATGAATGAATGATAATGACAATTATATCATTGGTATTAATAAGGTATTGTAGGTACAATTCAGTGTTCTTTTTCCAATAGGAACGAGTATTTTCCATTTCCAATAAGATTTTCAGGAAATTTTGAAAACCAAACTAATAATTTCAAGTAAAAGTTTGTGGTAATCTGATTATAATATGCATTAAGATGGTAAAGATTGCGTTTTTTACTAGTACTAGATTTTTAATTTTTTAGGGTTCCGTACCAAAATGGTAAAAATGGAACCCTTATGGTGAGACTTTCTCCGTCCGTCCGTCCGTCCGTCCGTCCGTCTGTCACAGTCGATTATTTCAGTAACTATTAAAGCTATCGACATGAAATTTGGCATAGTTGTGTATAATGCTGGCCCAACATCATTGGAATAAAGAAAAATCGAAAATTATTTTTAGTTTTATTGAAAAAGGGGGAAAATCGGGGGTTTGAAATTTCAAAGTAAAATAACTATACCGAGTGGGGTATCATATGAAAGGCCTTTACTTGTGAATTCTAAAACAGTTTTTTATTTATTTCTATGTATAATAGTTTTTGAGTAATCGGCCAAAATGTCGAAAAAATACCGTTCCACCCCCCCTTATCTCCGAAGTTTACCAATCGAAAAATCTGAAATAATTATGGTCAATAGAGGTTTATGTATATTTTACAGGAAAAATAAAAGCAACGCGAAAATTATTTTAGTTTGATTAAAAAAGGGGGAAAATCGGGGGTTTGAAATTTCAAAGTAAGATAACTATACCGAGTGGGGTATCATATGAAAGGCCTTTACTTGTGCATTCTAAAACAGTTTTTTATTTATTTCTATATATAATAGTTTTTGAGTAATCGGCCAAAATGTTGAAAAAAATACCGTTATCCCCCCCTTATCTCCGAAGTTTACCAATCGAAATATCTGAAATAATTATGGTCAATAGAAGTTTATGTATATTTTACAGGAAAAATAAAATCAACGCGAAAATTATTTTAGTTTAATTAAAAAAGGGGGAAAATCAGGGGTTTGAAATTTCAAAGTAAGATAATTATACCGAGTGGGGTATCATATAAAAGGCCTTTACTTGTGCATTCTAAAACAGTTTTTTATTTATTTCTATATATAATAGTTTTTGAGTAATCGGCCAAAATGTCGACAAAATGTCGAAAAAAATACCGGTCCCCCCCCCCCCCCCCCTTATCTCCGAAGTTTACCAATCGAAAAATCTGAAATAATTATGGTCAATAGAGGTTTATGTATATTTTACAGGAAAAATAAAACCAACGCTCTAACTAGCATAGTTTTTTTTTATATTAACAATAAACCTCTACAAACAAAGTTAACGATAAATGAGCAAATTAATATAATATTATCGTTTTACTTTTACTTTTGGAGTACGGAACCCTCGGTGCGCGAGTCCGACTCACACTTGGCCGGCTTTTTTTTTAAAAGCTTTTAGAGCTTTTAATTCACGAAGAAGTACGAAATTCTAAAAAGGGGTGCCAAGAGAGAGTATTACAGCTGTTAATGTTATTTATGAGCAAAGTAAGAGTTGGTACCAATCATGCTATCGAATTTCCATCATATTATTATAGGGATATATTGCTTAGACTAGACTTTTGGCCCGGGGCAGACTTCCGGCGCTACATACAATAGAGCTCCAATTAAAATATTTTTCTACATTACTTGTACTTTTTGTTGGTAGATTCACATTTGTGAACTATAATACCGCCGCGTTTGGATCCTCGGTCCTCGACAGAATTTAATGAGAAATGAGAATAACCATTAAAAAAACCGGCCAAGTGCGAGTCGGACTCGCGCACCGAGGGTTCCGTACTCCAGAAGTAAAAGTAAAACGATAATAATATTATATTAATTTGCTTATTCAGCTGACCTATTTTGAGTTGAGTTTGTGATACGTAACTAGTTTTTAAAATTAACCGATCTACGTCACCGATTAGGAATGGTATGGGTTTAATTAAAACCGCCTTTTATTTTATTTATGAAAATCTAATAAAAAGAAAACTGCGTCTGAAATTTAGTATGTATGTGAAAGAACTAGTGCTATTAACGGTTACTAATGAAGAGTGATATTAAAAAAGCGCGATCTAATGGTCTACAGACATAAATTTTATGCGATCACAAATTCAACTGCTCGTCCGTACACGTTACGGTTGAAAGGCTTTCTTTAAAGTTCATAACTTCCTTTACAAGGTTAATCGTTTCAGTTCTTGACTTTTTAACACTATTAAGAAAGACCACAGTCTAGTTGACGCGGCACACAGTCATTATACCTACCTATATTCAGAGACCTCAGATTATTTGCATCGCAGAATGATTGTATTATATAGGTATATGACTAGCTTTTGCCCACGTCTTGGTCTGCGTATAGTTAGGTTTTTAAAATCCCGTCGAAAAGCTCTGTTTTTTTTTGTCGGGATAAAATGCAACATATGTCACTCTCCAAGTCCTCAACTACTCGTATTCTACCCATGGAAAAATCGCGTTGGTCTGTTACTCTTCCTACGTAAAAGGACAAAAAGTTGAAGTTAAAACCGTTTACCCCAATGAAGTTACCATTGGTGTAATCGACGCGAAAATGTGAAAACCCGATATGCGTAAAAATATATAATAAAATCCCAGATCACATTAAAGAAATGAAGTGTGAACAACGTTTATCAATTCCTTATTAAAAAAAAATATATATAAAAACATTTCTAATAGACAAACACATTATAAAATAAATGAATTTTTTGAAGAAAAATAATGGCGTCCGTCTCTCTACATAACTAATAAATAATAGTAGTTTATGCAACTGTCATATAATGAAGGGTATTAAAACACGAGTGTGAGTTTATGAAACGAGCGCAGCGAGTTTCATAATAGTAACGAGTGTTTTAATACCCGTGTTATATGCAGTTGCATACACTACTTTATCTTCACTAATGCAATTTATCAAACAACAAGAGTAAAAGCTGACAATAGTTTATTTATAATAATTGTTCAAATTTTGGATGGTACAATTTTGAAAGTTAATGTTAATTATTGATCCAGCAGCTGTAGCGGCCGCGGGGCAAGCAGTAGAGCTCGTAGACGGAGTCGGAATATTTTTAACTTTTAATTTGTATTTTAAAAACAAAACACATTGCGAAACATTAAATTCACGCGTACGTGTATTGTCACAGTGAACTTGCCGCCATTAAAATCTAACCAATGAGAGCGCAGCTGCGCGCGCAGGGCCAATCAGGAGCAAGCGCGCGCTGTTCGTTTTTTATTTAATAGGCACAAGATCTTACCAAAGAGTTTTGTGTATGTAAGTTTAGTAGTTTCGACGAAGTTTTCACGTATAACCCAACTGTTTTCAAAAGCCAGCCTAATATCAAAATTTTATACAACTTGTATGAGGATTTTGACATAAGGCTCGCCAGGTTAATTGGTCGCGTTTTATTGATGTTTTATTGAGATTTTACGATATCGATGTGGATATTATACCATCATGTGAAATTGCTTAAATTGAGTGTTTTGTTATCTGCGCTATAACAGTAGTAATTATAAGTCAAGTATTGGAAACATAAGTAGAATGTTATAACATTAGTGTAGATAAATGATTTATATATGAAAAATTCGGTTACGAATAAGTTTTTCTAAAGCTCGCATCTATGTGCCATTGCAATTACTATGCTGAAAACTAATTTTTAAACCGAGTTGGATATTTTTCTAATATTATAAACGCGAAAGTTTGTGAGGCTGGATGGATGGATAATTGTTACTGTTTCACGCAAAAACTACTAGAGTAATGTTGATGAAACTGCACAATGTATTAGCTTATACGTCAAAATAGCACATTAGCAATATTATTTTATCCCGGAAAATGAAATAATTCCCGCGAGAATTATAAAGCCGGACAAAGTCGTGGCATCAGCTAGTTTACAATTGGGTGTTTGACTGTTGTCAAAATGTTAATATTCATTATTTGTGATCGAAAATGTAACGTGTAAGAATAACATTTTGTAAAAACAGAAAATAAATCGGTCAAAAAACAAATAAGTTAAGCTGTTTTACTGTCCCTTAAGTCCCTTTCTAAAGGAAATCTATTGCTGACTTGTGACATGAAAATGCATTGTGTTATATTTAAAAACGTTATTTTAATTAAATAAAAATATATCAGTCTTATACCCAATTCTAGCCTTTCAGTCGCCGGTAAACTCTAGAGTCGGGATAATACTCGTAGAGATAGATAAGAATTTAGTGTCCTCGCTCCGTGAGCCCACAGTTTCTACGCCAAAAAGCACAAAACATAAAAAATGTCTTGCGCTGCTTCAGTAATTTTGTATTCATAATAAAATCCATTTAACCAAGCTAATAAACTTGTTTGAATTCAGAAAAGACTTTGTAATGCTACTGTAACAACATGCTTGATATTTGTACCTACACCAGAAGCGATTCGTGCGCCTAGTTAACCGGATCGTTCAATATTCAGTAGGCACTTGTTCATCATGGCTTTATATTCAAACGATCGATCGCTTTATCTGATTCAAGGTTAATTTTTCTTTAGGTACTTAATTCTTTCCATCAGTCTGACCGACGACGTCAACAGGCTTCAACTAAGTATATCGGCGGGAACCTTTTGTTTTTCCTACATCACTCTGCCTATACCTACTACCAAGCAGCGCTTAAAGCAGTAAATATTTCAATTTTGAGATTTTATACATATAATGTAAACCTTAATGTAATTACTTTAAGGTTGTCATTGTATGACATCTCAAAATAAAATTGAACTAATAGGTACAGCTTTAAGCGATAGAACTTGGTAGTATAGGCTCAGATTCCCAACTGCAAAAATAAATTTTGATAGACATGATCGTCAATACGTTGAGCCGTTTCTGCATACCTACTATAATTGAAAGACAAAGCCAAAAACCAACAAACAAACATTTTCGTTATAACTAGTGGTTCGCCCCGAACTGAGACCTCGCGGTAACGGTATCCCATGATAATTCATTCAATCGATACATGACGACCAAAATTGACATTATTATTATTATGCCCGTTTTCACCAAACATACCTAAATCATCCCCTATGTAGGAGTCTCTTTACGTAGGTAGCTCCAAAACACAATCCTAAGTCCTAACATCCGTCCCAATGTCCTTTTAGGTGTCCCGTACAGGATCGTGATAAAGAAGTTGACAGTAATCATCACATAACTTATCATAGGTAGCCCGTAAAGGTTAGGGAACGTCAGTGAAAACATTGAATTATTATGTAGGTACTAACGAGTGAAAACGGGTTAGGGGCATCTGTACAAATCGTCATCTATCGACGCGAATAGAATATATACAAAATGATATTCAACTAAAGAATAATTTTAATTGAATATGTTATTATATTATGTACCTAAATAATAATGGTCGACGCAAAACTGTTTTTGGGATAAATCGTAGTCGTAACTGCTAGTTCAATGGAATAGTTAATGACTGCGCCATCTATTAGCATTATTGTGAAGCTATGTGAAATTTACTGATGCTCATTAAAAATTAAATAATCTCGTTTCTTTATAATATTCATATAATTTTAGTATTTGTTGTTCAAGTACAGGATACAAGTGAAGTAAGAAAATAAGTACAACTTGAAAATATATAGAAAATTTTCCCAGAGAGCGTCTTCAAGCGAACGTATTAAATCGCCACTTTGGAAGCCCCCCATTTCGTCAATTTTAGGAAAAAAATTATAAAAAAAATACGGTTGTACTCTGTTCCAAATTGTCTTTAAAATGATACACAGAAAACCTATGAATCGCAAATAAAAAAAAATTTCTTCGCATTCGCTTCTATGAGAGCCCCCCTGAAATAAAGATTTTTATAACTTTTTAAGCCATTTTCAGCTGGAGGCCATCGGTTTACATATTATATCTAAATTTGAAGTAATTACGTTCAGTAATTCAAAAGTTATAAGGCTCTGACAGACGGACGGACGGACGGACGGACGGACGGACGGACAAGTGCAAATCGCTCTAGTTAACTCAGAGACCTCGCTTCGCTCGGTCAATAATATTAATAGGAATTTTATAAGCCTAGTGCAATTGAATTTTGAACGTTTCCAACGTTTTCTTGTAATAAGCTAAAAATAATAAATCGCACCAAATAATATTGTTCCTGAAGCCGATTCAGCAATTTTCATCGTTTCATATTACATATATTTATTAAGCAGTGTAAATGCAATATCAGTACGTCTTTACACTTATAACCGTTGTAATAAGAATGTAACAATATTTAATAATATGTAATGGTAGCTACAGCTAACTACTTCACATTCATTTAGAAAAGAAATAGCATTGACCTGAGTGACTTCTTACTTTATTGGTTGTATAAATGTATACTTTGTTGTCACCTATTATGCTATTAGGGTAGCCTTTAAAAATGTTTACTGTTTCTCATTATTGGTATTGTAAGTTATGAATTCATTAAGGGATAATTAAAATTGTATTTAAAGGTATTTATTCGCTTGATGATGTAAACTTATTAAAAACATTTAATTCATCCAGAATGAACGATGAATGTTAAAATGTAGAGACAAGTACCGTTTTCAAAGTAATAGCGTAAAATCAGTTCGAATATTTTTTTTACTTTTAAATAACAATTTAGTTGCTGCGCTTTACTTTTACGCCAATGTGCATTGAGCCTCAGGAATATTATTTATCACTTTGTGCGGAGTTTTCTGTCATAAAGTGTCTTTAAAATTTAAGTGGCAATAAACTTCGTTAAATCCTTATCAATTTATAGATCGTAAAAGTCTTAAAAAGGATGTCTGTTTCAGTCGGTCAGATGCATAGAGTCATAATATTATTTCGAACTTCGTTATTTAGGATGAATTCAGAAAATGTGCATAAATCCTCTGGATTCATCCTAAATAATGTCATCATTAAATTTTTTTAATAAAAACTTGTCCATTCAAATTTATTGATGAATGACACGACTTAAATATTATGTAATGGTAACCTATGTACTTTAAGTTGCTGACAAATTCAGATTGATTTATTTTCTTTTGTAGGTACATACATTTTTACACTTTTTTGTGGCAATAAGTTTTAAGTTCTTGGAAGTTAAACAACAAACACAGCCGGGTATTTTTCTGATTATCACCATTATTGTCACAATCACGTAAATAGTGATTAATATAATCTATGTACCTACTTAATTGGTGATCTTAAAACTTCTTTCAATTACCGGCAGTCATGATTTTCCATAGGTATCATAAAAAATGATGTTGCTTTAAGAGCCCTGGAATGGGTTAAGAATACGTTTTTATGATGTAGGTACCTATTTTAAAAGGATGGGGGCTGTATTAAGTGATTTTAATATAGTACATGCTTATTATTCAAATTAATGAGGTACTTGTAGGTATGTGATGACATAATTTCAAGGCACCACGATGTGATCGCCCACTTCATTATCGATTAGTTAAAGACGTAATTTCCGATTAATTTAGACTAGCTGATGCCCGCGACTTCGTACTCCCGCAGCATCAGAATTAAGAAGTTGGGTCTTGTAATTTAACTATGTAGTCTATGCTTTGCTTAGGAAGTTAGGTATAGTTCTTGCAATTCACGAGGGCGACTGACTTATGGTTGTGTGGGTGTCGTATCTGTATAAGTATGAGCGAGCGCA
This sequence comes from Oeneis ivallda, assembly GCA_029955525.1. NCBI lineage: Eukaryota > Metazoa > Arthropoda > Insecta > Lepidoptera > Nymphalidae > Oeneis > Oeneis ivallda. The sequence continues at coordinate 10,348,098 of JARPMR010000022.1, forward strand.
ATGCTTGCGCCTGTTCGCTCCCACCTAGGCACGCACACTTACGCAATGTGCATGTACACGAAATAACCACAAGTAAAGCTCACTCGCCTTCGTAAATTGCAAAAACAAAACAACTATTCATAATCGAAAGTTATTAAATCACCATAGTTTAGGTGGGAAGTACCCCTGCAGCATCAGGATTGAGAAGATAGAACCCGAAGTTTTTACAGAGCCATTAACGTCATAAAGAAACATTGATAACCTTATATTTATATACACAAACTAACATTGAAAGTTAAAAACTAGATCGCGCCCGATGAACAGCGTGCTGCTAGAACTAGCTCACGACACATCCGCTAACCACAGCGCGCAGTCACACGCCAGTCGCCAACTCTTGGGCCGACCGTGCCTCTCTATCGCTTGTTCCGCGCTCTCGCTTGCACGCTCAGGCTCAGGCGGAATGTGACACTTTTCGTGCGTGCAGCCGGTGTTCATCGATTTATAAGACGTTATCGCGTCAAAAGCTGTTATTTTGACATTACAAATAGGCACTTTTATTGGTATAGTTTGGATTATATCCTGTTTAGTAATGGGTTACTCGTTTATTTAATGCTGAGATGAGTGAGTAGGTACTTTGTTCTACCTTCTGAGTTACTCACGAGGTGCCCCTCATGAGGTGAGGTTATTATAGCTTGATGACGAATTTACCTCATAAAATGAGCCGAGGGAGTGAGGCAGACGCGCTTCTACGGAACATTCCTCTGCGAACAAATAATCTGAGATATCACATCAGGACCTCACTGATTTTCACCGTTGTTACAAAATGATAATTTTTTTTAGTAGTCGTTTATTCTCTTACTACACAAATCGCGACGTGAGCGATTGAGGACAGTAGTAGCTGAATATTGAAATTCAAGTAACTCGTTCAATTTCTCCTCACAAGGATCCCAAATTAGGTAACTTACGAGTGAAGGATAGATCACTAGTTGTAATTTTGTGATGGGTTAAATGAGTAGGTTTGGATAACAGCTTCCTCATACACATTTTAGGCAAAGCGTATCGTCATGCATCAAAAGATGAAAATATATACCCACAAGCGAGCTTATAGTTCAAGGTTCTAGCGCGATGTATCATGTCCACGACGTAAGCGCAAACGTAGGTAATAATAAAGCCTTTTATTACTGAAAACAGAACACAAATCACAAGATGTTTGAAATTCTTATATGCATAAAGCATTATTTACTTACTTACTAAATTGTATGATTAAATAATCATTTACAATTTCTTTCAACTTAATTTTAATGCAATTGACCTAATTTTTACTTTGTTTTTTTTTTTTTTTAAAAACGTAGGTAATTAATAAAAATTAATTATAATTATAGTCAGCTCGCTGTAGGTTCAAGTAGGCACCTATATAAATAGTTGTATGAGATAGAGTTAAATAAACTATTTATTATTATGGTTTCAAATTTAAGGATGATTATACGGGTCTGCCCGCGAAATTCAAATTTAATTTGGTTTTTCGCAATTTGTAAACTAATACGAAAAACTATTCTAATTGCGCCAGTAGAATATCATCTTCATAGGTTTACATAAATCTTTACTTGAAAGTGACTAGTTTAAGAAATTAATCAAAATACTGACTAATTTGTGAGTAACTCACGTCCAACTCGGTATTTTGATTAATTTCTTAAACTGATCACTTTCAAGTAAAGATTTTTATGTAAACCTGTGAAGATGATAATTCTACTGGCGCAATTAGAATGCCATAAGCCTACTTTGTCGTATTAGTTAACAAAATGGGAAAAACCAAATTAAATTTAAATTTCGCGGGCAGACTCGTATAATCCACTTTAATTATTTTACGAAATGGTTTCTTTTTCACTCGACTGGTGAAAATGCCTTTCCGACATTCACTACGAAGCTGAAGTACGAACCATCATCGCTACGAACAGTTGCGTAATATAAAAGTAATAAAAAATCGTTACTCACTTGAAGTGGTTTATTTTGGTTGCGTGCCTATATACCTATCCTTAGGCTGCCCTAAATGGTTTATAAAGTTATAATGTTACAAGTGTAAACAGTGAACACTGCCATTCGATGACCACCCACTTGGTCGAAAATTGAAAAGGCCAGGTGAGGTGTTACGTGTCGCAAAGTCAAGCGGAACCTTTCGTATCTTCTTGGAACAGCAAAAGTTTAATCAAATGAAAAGCGTAACAAATTCTTGTTAGAATTTTTATAACAACAAAGTTGATACATGGAATAGCATATTGTATTACACCAGACTCGGGTCGATGCACACTCACGGGGATCCACACACGAATTAGGTAAGTAGACAATGTTTACAAAAGACGCGTAGCTACCCTTCTATTCTGCCGCAATGTGCCTTGAGCCTCGTTTCGTTTAGCCTTATATTTTCTTTGAAAAGTTCCTCTGATTTTATTTGTGAAATAAATAAATTATAATACTTTGTATCGATTAACATCTACAATAATAAAAACAGGATATTATTTCTGCCATTGAAATAAATCGTTGCTTTCGCACAGTTCTATATTTAATACTAGGTACCTACTACCTACTAGGTAGGTAGGTTTTTATCATAAAAAAATACGATCAAAACTTGTTCTTTCTAGCTTATAAAACCTCAACTCAATGCTATGCCATTAGAAAATCATTGAAGACGAGAGATTAAAAGTTAAAACAACCGCATAAAATGCAAGTTCACTAGAGCTTAAACTCAACCATATTTTACGTGAAATAAAAGTGAACATTACGAACATTACCTATCGTATGTTAGGCGAGGACTTTTTTTAAAAACCTTTACGGAGGTACAATCATCATAGATTAGATTCAAGTTACTGCTCTGTGTAATGATGGAGGCAATTCTTTTTTAGGGTTCCGTACCAAAATGTTAATAAAACCGGCCAAGTGCGTGTCGGGCCACGCGCAGTGTAGGGTTCCGTAGTTGAAAGTCTCAAATATTATTGCTGACCTAGGATAGTTCTTTTATTTTATTGACCGAGCGAAGCGAGGTCTCTGAGTTAACTAGAGCGATTTGCACTTGTCCGTCCGTCCGTCCGTCCGTCTGTCAGAGCCTTATAACTTTTGAATTACTGAACGTAATTACTTCAAATTTAGATATAACATGTAAACCGATGGCCTCCAGCCGAAAATGGCTTAAAAAGTTATAAAAATCTTTATTTCAGGGGGGCTCTCATAGAAGCGAATGCGAAGTAAAAAAAAAATATCGCGTTACATAAAATTGTTACGTATCATTTTAAAGATAATTTTGAACTGAGTACAAAAATATTTTTTTTTTAATTTTTCCCTTAAAATTGACGAAATGGGGGGCTTTCAAAGTGGCGATTTTATACGCTCGCTTGAAGACGCTCTCTAGGAAAATCCGCTATGGATTTTCAAACTGATTTTATGTTTTTAGGTCACTTATATCCTGTACTTGAACAACAAATACTAAAATTATATGAATATTATAAAGAAACGAGATTATTTAATTTTTAATGTACATCAGTAATTCATATAGCATCAACATAGCTTCACAATAATGCTAATAGATGGCGCAGTCAGTAACTATTCCCATGGAACTACGAGTTACGACTAACGACCTATCCCAAAAACAGTTTTGCGTCGACCATTATTATTTAGTTACTTATTATAATACAATAATTGTATTGTAATTTTTTTTGTACCATATTATTCAATTAAAATTATTTTTTAGTTAAATTTTAGTTAAATATTGTATATTTTCTATTCGCGTCGATAGATGACGATTTGTACAGATGCCCGTAACCCGGTTTCACTCGTTAGTACCTACATAATAATTCAATGTTTTCACTAACGTTCCCTAACCTTTACGGGCTACCTATAAGTTAGGTGATTGATGTTTTCTGTCAACTTATTTATCACGATCCTGTACGGGACACCTAAAAGGATATTGGGACGGATGTTAGGACTTAGGATTGTATTTAGGAGCTACCTACGTTAAGAGACTCCTACTTAGGGGATGATTTAGGTATGTTTGGTGAAAACGGGCATAATAATAATGTCAGTTTTGGTTATCATGTATCGATTGAATGAATAATCATGGGATACCGTTACCGCGAGGTCTCAGTTCGGGGCGAACCACTAGTTTATGAATATTGAATAAATTTTGAGTTCCATGGTTTAAATACTATAATATTCTACAAAATATGCAACTTACACTACGTGTAATACCTAACTTAGAAAAAACAGATATAACTCCTTAACTAATGAACCCTACTTAGCCGTGATAGTTTTCCTTTAAAATTCATTATATATACTACTGCTGTGAATTTTTTCTTGTATCCTATATACAACCATTTAGCTGGCAGAGGGGGGGGGGACACTTGACTCTAATAAAAAGCACTTTAAAATATCATATTTCACAAACGGATCCCTGAATTGAAAAATGGCGTTCCCACACCCACAATATTTTTGAAAGACCTATTCAACGACACCCCACACTATGGGATAGACGAGAAAAAAAATTCATCCCCACTTTACATGTAGGGGAGGTACCCTAAAAAAATATTTTTCACAATTTTATTTCACGACTTTGTCGGCGTGATTGATATTTATAGATACCCTTGACAAATGACAGATTTCTAGTACCAATAGTCTCTGAGCTAAGCCGCGGACAGACAGACAGACAGACGGACGGACATGGCGAAACTATAAGGGTTCCTTGTTTACTACGGAACCCTAAAAATGGAACCCTTATGGTGAGACATTCTCCGTCCGTCCGTCCGTCCGTCTGTCACAGTCGATTATTTTAGTAACTATTAAAGCTATCGACATGCTTGGATTAGTTGTGTATAATAGTGGCCTAACATCATTGGAATAAAAAAAATGACAATTATTTTTAATTTTACTAAAAAGGGGGAAAATTGGGGGTTTGAAATTTCAAAGTAAGATAACTATACCGAGTGGGGTGTCATATGAAAGGGCTATCTGGATATTCTAAAACAGATTTTTATTTACTTTTGTGCATAATAGTTTTTGATTAATCGTGCAGAATGTCGAAAAATATAGCGTCCGTTAATTAAATACTGATCAAAACGAATCCAAACACTACATGACTGCTAGTATTCTTTCAAGAGTGTACTAGTGTGCTAGATATCCTGGCTGCAGCATCAGCTCATCGGCTCAATGGTGGCACTATTGCATTCTACGTAGAATCAAATACCGATCAAAACGAATCCAAACACGACATAATCTACTATTATTTTTTCAAGAGTTTACTAGTGTGCTGAATATCATGGCTGCAGTTTCAGCTCCATCATCAGAGCCATTCCATGGATATCATTTTAGACTATTTATCAATACGAATGAAACGAGCCCAAACTAAATATGGTTACGTAGTTTCATTACAGAGTGCTCATAACCACCGTTCAGCTTCATCATCAGACCCTGGATATTATCTAGGACCAGAGTACTTCTCAAGGCAAATCAAGCGAGCTTGAACTCCGTGGTGTTAGTTACATCGCTTTACTACAGAATTCCCATAGCCATCTTCCGCCTCCATCATCAGATCAGATCCATGTTGCAATAATATTGCATTGTAATCCGATTTAAATGTACATGCACATTTTCAGCTCAATTGGAAACCGGGAATGGTTCTAATACATCTTGCAAGACTTGAGCTAAACATACATTGCAAGATAAATAAAAGCTTGTAAAATTAAGATGATAAATAGAAATTTAGTTTATTTATGTATGTATGTTATCTACTTATATACTAGACATGGTTAAAAGTCTACACATACTCCACATGGGACATATCTGCAGATACGCCCTTTCAAATAAAAAAAATATTGAAATCAGTTAAGATTTGATGGACAAGAGCCCGACTCGCACTTGGCCGGTTTTTATTCGTATTTTTTAAATACTTACCTATATTTTAAACTTTTTCTGAAGTTTTAATTCAAATTCATATTTTACTAGCTGATGCCCGCGTGGGTTCAGTTTTTAAAATCCCCCGGGAACTCTTCAATTTTCCGGGATAAAAAGTATGTCACTCTCCAGGTTCTCAACTATGCCCATGCAAAAAATCACATCGATCCGTAGCTCTGTTGCGGCGAGGACAAACCAACAAACCGACGAGCAAACACACTTTCACATTTATAATATCAGTATGATTTGCAGGATTGGTTAGGTAGGTATTAGCTCTTGTACAATGTTCTGTACTGCAACCTGCCACAAAGTAGCATGCAAACATTTTTAAGCGTTAATAAGTACCTAACTATACTATAAAACTATACAATCGACACATTAAAAGTAAACATACTATGAGTTAAACAAAACGCGAAACATTTGTACAATTTTAAACTATTCACAGTCACACAGACGAAAATAATACATATAAAGAAAAGATAAGATCGTCACACGTTTCCTCTTGTATATTGAGGCTACAAAACCCTCGCCTTGACTCGCAGACAATTTTTTTTGTACAATCCATTGTGATGTTTCTAGACATAATAAATAGGTACCTATATTAGGCGATATAAATAATTTTAATGAATGCGTTATGAAAGAGGGTTGGATGGAGGGTCGCTCCCCATCGCTGAAGGCGTGAGGTTTGTTACGTCAGGGTTTCCTAGAAATCAGAGTTGCGATTGTCTAAAGTTATTCTATTGATCGTAATCGTATTCGATGGCATTAGCGTAGATGTTCAACATTTTGCACGATTACTCAAAAACTGTTATGTATTAAAATAAATAAATTTCGTTTTTAGAATGTCCAGGTAAAGCCCTTTCGTAAGTTAGATACCCCACTCGCTATAGTTATCTTACTTTGAAATTTCAAACGCCCGATTTTCCCCCTTTTTTTAATAAAACTAAAAATAATTCTCGATTTATTTTTATTCCAATGATCTTGGGCCATTAATATACACAGCTATTCCTAAATATTGTAATACAAATTACGAGCTTTGTAACTTTTGACGTGATAACGTCTATAAATCGATGAATACCGGCTGCACGCATGATAAAGTGTCACGTTCCGCCTGAGCCTGTGCGTGCAAGCGAGAGCGTGGAACAAGCGATAGAGATGCACGATCGGCCCAAGCGTTGGCTTGTGACGAGAAAATTGTAATTTTCAATTAACTCCTTCTTTGTATTATACAAAATAATGATAATTGATAATAATTCAATTCATAACATTATGCAATTTTTCATCAATGTTTCTTTATGTCGTTATCACGTAAAACTATCGTCCGTAAACCGACTTTACAGACAACCAATTTTTTCTTAAAACTTAATCTCTAACTTCTTACCTAGGTTTATTTTTTAAGCAAAATTCTTACTTAACGATAACAAAGCAGAGGTTAACTAAACCAACTTAAACTGCCGCACTCAGAGTCGCTAATCTTACTTAATCTTGGATTTTAAAAAGTTTCATTCTCAGAAGTTAACGCTTCGTTTGTACATTAATGACAATTCAGTAATAGATTTAATGATAATTAATTAATGAATCATTAAATAATATAAGTTAATACATGCGGCTGAGTACGGCAGTTAATTACAAGTAAATCTTAATTCAATGACTGTGTGCGGCAGTAAGTCTTAAATTCTATTGACACAACTTTAGCTCTATTTTTTACCGACTTCAAAAAAAGGAGGAAGTTATCAATTCGTCGCAATCTTTTTTTATGTATGTCCACCGATTACTCGAAGACGCCTGAACCGATTTGGAAAATTCCTTTTTTTGTTTGATAGGGTATACTTCCCAAATCCCAGGTGGTCCCATATAAATTTCATCGAAATCAGTCGAGCGGTTTTTAAAATATCAACAATAAATTATATATTTTGTATAGTGGCGCGGAAGTTTGAAGGCGTAGTTTTGTAGTACAATCAAAGATAATTACGTGTGATAGGTACGGCTTGAAAACAATGGCGATATATATGTATATAGATTGGTTTATTATATTAAAAAGCCTCTAAGAAACCTATAAAACTAATAAAAGTTCTCTTTAATGGAGAAGACCTAGAAGCTTATTTAATTCTCTTTGATCGCGAAATTCAAATTTAATTTGGTTTTCGCAATTTGTAAACTAATACGACAAAGTAGGCTTATGGCATTCTAATTGTGACGATGGCAGTATTATCTTCACAGGTTTATATTAAAATCTTTACTTGAAAGTGTCCAGTTTAAGAAATTAGTCAGAATATCGACTAATTTGTGAGTAACTCACGTCCAACTCGATATTCTGACTAATTTCTTAAACTTGACACTTTCAAGTAAAGATTTTAATATAAACCTGTGAAGATGATACTGCCATCATCGCAATTAGAATGCCGTAAGCCTACTTTGTCATATGTGTTTACAAATTGCGAAAAACCAAATTAAATTTGAATTTCGCGCGCAGACCCGTTTAATCAATCTTAATAGTGATCCCAACGCTGACTGTCTTTGGAACTAGGAGCAGCAGGTGAGGTAGTAGGTATCTAAATCTAAATATTTAAAAGGAAAAGGTGACTGACTGGCTGACTGATCTATCAACGCACAGCTCAAACCACAGGATGGATAGGGCTGAAATTTGGCATAAAGATAGCTTTTATGACGTAGGCATCTGCTAAGAAAGAGTTTTTGAAAATTCAACCCATAAGGGGGTAAAATAGGGTTCGAAAAATGGTTAACTTAACGTGAGCGAAGCCGTGGGCAAAGGCTAGTTGTAAGCATAAAATGTTAAAAATTAGACAGTAAAAAATATTTAAAAAGAGTAAAAAACCCGACTGCTTTAAAGAATATCAATGAAAATATCAACTATCAAATTTATGAGACAAAAAATGAAAAATATAATAATAGTAATCAACTTTTCAAACCCTTTAATTTGATACCCCATACAATAGGATTTTTTTAACCCCACAATATTATGGCGTCCAAAATTCGCCATTTTGAATTTTTCAAATTTTTACGTTCTCGTTGACACTCGCGCTAGCATGGCGAATCAAACGACGTGCCACTTTGACAAAATCGGCCCACGCGTTTGGTCTCTAGGTGGTCTCTAGAGTGCCACAAAGGAACAAACATACATAGACTGTTAAACACATTACCACTCATTTACGTCGCCCAGTCGGGTGAAAAAGACGTCCTTAGGCATTTCTAAAAATTCGCTCGTAAGAGTTATAACGTTGCATGAAAGTTATTTATCTACTGTTAGTTCGTAGAACAGTTCGTTCTATCTGCGAAACCCTGAGTATGTAAACAGGATTGCTGGGAAACGGGATTCAAATGGGAACAACGAGGTAGGTGGAGAATCTGATACCTATTCTTACCAGTGCTTCCGCGTGCGTTTTAAATACTTAGCGCTTATGAAATGCATAACGCCGTTCTTTGTTCATACAATATTATCCTTATTAACCTTCTGTGACATCTATGTACGTATTTAGGTCTTTATTTAGGTTGTTCCGAAAATTGATAGCTACAGAATAAATACAATATCTTTTTTCTAGAAACTATTTTGAATTGACGGCCAATATAAATTCTCTTTGCTGAAAATCAGTGGCTAGGTGGCTTTGAGTATAAAAGCTAGGTGGCCAATGTGTAGTTATTTTTTTTTAATATTTTTTAAAAAGTGAATCTGTCATTCTTTTGTTTGCAACAATGGACGCCTCGCGGGAAGCTTTTCGTGCTATGATTTTTTATGATTATAAACGAAGGTTAACATTCAAGGAATGCATTTGATTTGGGGAGTCTGCTCCTGCGTTAGCAACTGTCACTTATTGGTTTCGTGAATTACTTAAAACGTGGTCGAGAGAACCTAAACGATGACCCCAGACCCGGCCGACCTACAACTGCAGTAACTCATGAGAATGTCTTCAGGGTAGAGTGGCTATTGCGGGAGAATAGACACATTACAAATCAAGAGATTCAGGCTGAACTGTAGATGGCATCACAGGCAGTTTCCACCATCCTGTATGAACACCTGCACTCTCTCACCGAAGAGCACAAATCCCGTCGTGTTGATTTGTGCTTAAGCTAGAAAAGTTCGAAGGAAGAACTTCGCAAAACGTATCCTGCATCCTTACAACTGACGAAACTTGGATCTACAGCTACGATCCTCTCACGGAGCAACAATCTATTCAATGGGTGTTTGAAGAAGACGAGTTGCCCACAAAAGTTGTTCGCGGTCGGAGCTTCGTAGAACAGGCACTAGTGAACGGTATTGCGAACTTTATTTGCCTCAAGCTTTCCGGGGAGTTGAATAGCGAGTGACCAAGGAGCGGTGTCCGTATTATTCTCTTTCACCAAGATAACGCGCCCGCTCACTCAGCTGCTAGAACCATGGACTATTTGAAAACTTCGGGGTACAAATACTACCCCATCCTCCGTACAGCCCAGATTTAGCTCCATGCGATTTTTTTTATTTCCCACGGTTAAAAAAATGCTTCGTGGGCGAAAATTTAACACTGCAGAAGAGGCCGTCGAGAAGAATTTCGGCGGTTATTTTTCGACCTCCCGCAAGATACCAAAGCTGGATCACCCGAATATATAAGTGCATTGGGGTTGGAGGGGAATATTTTGGAAAACTATTAATGAACTTTTTTCACATTCCATTCTAACTATTTTTCATTTCACTTACAACTTTTGGAACAGCCCTCGTACATACATGAAAGTACCTTACATTGAAATAATAATTATTTATGATATTAGATATAAATGCGAAAGTTTGTGAGCATGGATGGATATTTGCTACTCCTTCAAGCCACAAAGAATGAATCGATTTGGCTGTTTGGGATGGATATAGCTCATACCAAGGATTAACATTTTACATTCTATCTCAGAAAATCAAAGAGGCGAGCATCATGTAGGAAGTAAATTCGTATAAGCTAAAAGCAAAAGAAGCCTCGTCACGTGATCCATACGAAAACAGTTATTTTAGCGGCGAGGTATTTTGGCGCTCGGCAATCATACCAATTTCATGAAATCAACCCACCTGTTTTGTTTGCACCGAACGCTTATCGATGCGCCGGTTAACTGGCTAAAACCACTGCTAAAACCATCTTATTAGTATGATAATGGATTGCCAAACCGGTCGCAAACCTTCGTGATACGAAATTTCGTGGCGGCTACGCACCCACGGATTGCCTTGAACCACGATCAAGGACTTGAGGTTTGATGCCTGTTCGAGCGTCTGACCTCGGACTTGATCACGAAAATATTTACTACAAAGTGCATACCTACAATCGACAATACTATCGTCGTATCTCTCATTGAGCGTTACACCAACTTCGTACGACCGTTTGATATCAGCATTCAGCATGTTCATAACAGGCTTCCACAAAAGGCGTTTCCGATTTCACTTTTTATTCTCTTTTTTTTTTGTGTGTAACGTTTAAGTCCGAGATATCTGATTGTGAACCGATTTTAATGATGATTCTTTTTCATTAAATACCTAGGTACCTAGTCTATATCTCCAGGGTTAATCTGAATCTCCATAATTTAAATGTGAGGAATATATTCCCCCACTAAGGGTGAAAACTGAGGGGATGAATCCCGTTTATTAAACACGCGACACGCGTTTAAAGTTTGCTTTTGCAAAATATTTTTTAATTGAATTATTAAATGCACCATTTGTTCATTTGTCAAATTACATCAGGCTCATGAGGCGTTTACTTGATGAATACAATTAGAGCGTTGTTTTATTTGAATACCGCGTCCCCGTCTCGTCTGAAGGTTATACGAAGGCACACGAAGGGAAGCAGACGTATGCGTAGTGTTATAGTGACACATATCCGATGTGGCGAGACGATCGGACTGGGCGGCCTTCGGGGAGCAAAACGAATAGCGTGGAGTCGACGCCATCGTGCCGCGTCGGTCGCGGGGAAGCTGTACTTATGCGAGCTTTGTGGAGGGTTACCATACGGGAGACTCGATAGTCCTAATACAACAACTATGTGAGCTAAAATATTATGTGTAGCGAAAGGGTCAAGGAGGGCAGGAGGGGATAGAGTTCACTTAGCTTAGCTGCGATTGGGTACTCAGATCAGCTCTGTATCTGTATCTACGGTAATATTAAAAGAAGCTGAAGCTGATTGAGCTGCATGCTGGTTCATGCTTTCAGCTATATACAGTTTTACTAACAAGGTTATATTACTAGTGGTTCGCCCCGAACTGAGACCTCGCGGTAACGGTATCCCATGATTATTCATTCAATCGATACATGATAACCAAAACTGACATTATTATTATGCCCGTTTTCACCAAACATACCTAAATCATCCCCTAAGTAGGAGTATCTTAACGTAGGTAGCTCCTAAATACAATCCTAAGTCTTAACATTCGTCCCAATATCCTTTTAGGTGTCCCGTACAGGATCGTGATAAATAAGTTGACAGAAAACATCACCTAACTTATAGGTAGCCCGTAAAAGTTAGGGAACGTTAGTGAAAACATTGAATTATTATGTAGGTACTAACGAGTGAAACCGGGTTACGGGCATCTGTACAAATCGTCATCTATCGACGCGAATAGAAAATATACAATATTTAACTAAAATTTAACTAAAAAATAATTTTAATTGAATAAAATGGTACAAAAAAAATTACAATACAATTATTGTATTATATTATGTAACTAAATAATAATGGTCGACCACTGGTCGACGTAAAACTGTTTTTGGGATAGGTCGTAGTCGTAACTCGTAGTTCCATGGGAATAGTTACTGACTGCGCCATCTATTAGCATTATTGTGAAGCTATGTTGATGCTATATGAATTACTGATGCCCATTAAAAATTAAATAATCTCGTTTCTTTATAATATTCATATAATTTTAGTATTTGTTGTTCAAGTACAGGATATAAGTGACCTAAAAAAATAAAATCAGTTTGAAAATCCATAGCGGATTTTCCTAGAGAGCGTCTACAAGCGAGCGTATAAAATCGCCACTTTGAAAGCCCCCCATTTCGTCAATTTTAAGGGAAAAATTAAAAAAGAAATATTTTTGTACTTGGTTCAAAATTATCTTTAAAATGATACGTAACAATTTTAAGTAACGCGATAATTTTTTTTTTTACTTCGCATTCACTTCTATGAGAGCCCCCCTGAAATAAAGGTTTTTATAATTTTTTATCCAATATTCGGCTGAAGGCCATCAGTTTACATATTATATCTAAATTTGAAGTAATTACGTTCAGTAATTCAAAAGTTATAAGGCTCTGACAGACGGACGGACGGACGGACGGACGGACAAGTGCAAATTTACTCTAGTAGACTCAGAGACCTCGCTTCGCTCGGTCAACAAGACATGTTGTGCCGACCCCACATAGTGAGGGACAAATAAAGGAGATGATGACTTTCCAAAAGTTACGATATTTGCGCTTCTACAGATGTTCTTTTATTATGATGAGTTGTAAGTAGTCTTACCAAATATTGTAAATATGCAAATGTGTGTTTGTTTGTTGGTTTGTCCTTCAATCACGCCGCAACAGAGCTACTGGTACGGATCGACGTGATTTTTTGCATGGGTTTAGTTGAGGACCCGGAGAGTGGCTTAGGCTACATTTTATCCCGGAAAATCAAAGAGGTCCCGTGGGATTTTAAAAACTACATCCACGCGGACGAAGTTGCGGGCATCAGCTTGTAATCTATAATAAAAATATATTTTTAAATAACCGACTTCTATCTAACGTCCGCGCCACTATAAAGTATATAATTTTTTGTTGATTTTTTAAAAACCACTCGAACGATTTCGATAAAATTTAAATGGGACCACCTGGAAAGTATGCCCTTTGAAACAAAATAAGAATTTTCCAAATCGGTTCAGGCATCTTCGAGTAATCGGTGAACAACATAAAAAATAAAAACCGGCCAAGTGCAAGTCGGACTCGCGCACCGAGGGTTCCGCACTCCAGAAGTAAAAGTAAAACGATAAATAAATAATTAATATTATATTAATTTGCTTATTCATATATTTTTTGTTCGTCGTTCGTTATAGTCGTTAACGTTTGTAGAGGTTAATTGTTAATATTTAAAAAAAAACTTCAGAGATAAGGGGGGGAGGGGGAACGGTATTTTTTTCGACATTTTGCCCGATTAATCAAAAACTATTATGGATAAAAACAAATAAAAATCGTTTTAAGAATCTACAGGTAAAGAAAGCCCTTACATATTATATGATACTCCGATCGGTATAGTTATCTTATTTTGAAATTTCCAACCTCCGATTTTCCTCCTCTTTTAATTAAACTAAAAATAATTTTAGATTTTTTTTTATTCCAGTGATGTTGGGCTAGTATTATACACATCTATTCCAAATTTCATGTTGACAGCTTTAATAGTTACGAAAATAATCGACTGTGACAGACGGACGGACCAAGGGACGGACGGAGAAAGTAGAGAGTCTAAAGTGGGAGGAAGTCACCATAAGGGTTCCATTTTTAAAATTTTGGTACGGATCCCTGAAAAGATTGCGACGTATTGAGAACCTCCTCCTTTTTTGAAGTCGGTTAAAAAGGTTTACTTAGTAGGTACATTCTTTTGTTTAGTAATAATTTATTATTATCTTAGATTAAATGTACAGAAAACTGCTTTTAATAGCATAAGTATAAAGTGCGTAGGTTCTTATGGTAGGCTACAGTGTGGCTACTGTGCTGTCGTAATGGAATTAAGAAATGTCCGGACTTAACCGAATGCACAGAGGAACTACTGCGTACAGATCGTCGCAAGAAATAATATAATTAGTGGACACGCATCGCGAAGTACAAAAAGTCACAAAAGTACATCAAAATATTTTCGGACGTCCTTGCATTTTGTAGAGCCACATTCATGGCGTCCGTCATAATCAGTGTCGGCTCTGACATCTTTGACTTTAATCTTCAACCTAAACGGAGCTTTCGCACTAAACTTTGTTTTGTTGTTGTTTTGTGTAATTATGATTGATTGGCATTTGATATTTGGACCGTGGGACCGAGGTTTTTTGTTTAGGTATCCATAAAGAATAAAATGTCGCGAACATACTTGAAAGCTGTTGAGCTTTTCAAGTTCGTTACAATTGTTCAGTTTGGAATTAAAAGATTTTTTTTACTGTTTAAAAGTATTAAACACATGTAGTCAAGTAACTTCTTCAAATTAAAAACAAAAAGTGAGTGATTTATCGATCTACATACATACGTATTTGGTGGTATGAAATGAGGCGCGTCGAACGGGGGCTTCTGTGTATCCGTGAGTTGGTTCGTCAGTCAACCATTCTGTTCCCGCGCTGTAGGAAAAGACACTATGTCAGCCAGAAGACTTTTTACTTGACGACAACAAGACTTGTGTCTATGTGGGAATTGCGGCTTACTGACTCCTGAACCAAGCTATGGTAGAATCATAAGTCATAGGTAACTAGCACACTATAAATGAGCCTAGGGTTGCCATTCGTCCGGGTTTCCCCGGATTTGTCCTAGTTTAGAGGGCATCCGGGGAGCGTCCGGGGGGCGGCGGGGCTTCATTTGTAGTCCGGGTATATAATGTCTTGGGTCTTGAAAAAATTTAATTGAATTTTGTTACTGATAATTAAAATAATTTGTAACAAACTTTAATAAGATGCCAAAATTTTTTATTAGACTAAGTTTTTTATTACAATTTTAATTTTAAGTTTAAAAAAAAACCTTTTGATATGTCCGGGTTCTGGGCTCTAAAATCCGGGGTTTTCACGCGTCTTGTCCTGGTTGCCAAATTTTTGAGATGACAACCCTAAATGAGCCAAAATAAATCGATATTGGAATTATTTCCTTCTAGCAAAAATAAAAATATTGTGCAAATAGTATCTAGTTAGTGATATTTACCTTCGTTTACGTTATTTACGTTATGATACGTGTGTAAACCTAACGGTAAACATGATTTAACAATATTCAGCACTACTTATCTATATCTACGAAAGTTTGACGACCTTATTGGCCATAGGTGCGGTTTATTTGGTGAGCTGTATCTTACTGCCTCGTTGGTCTAGTGGTTGGCACGTTCCGTGACGGGGTGACGATATCCGGGTTCGATTCCCGTGTCGAGCCAAAAATGTATTGGATAAAATCAAGAACCAACTTCCTCGGAGTTAGGATGATGGCGGTGTGTAACCCCGTGCCTCGGAGAGCACGTAAAGCCGTCGGTCCTGCGCCTTATCTCTATCCGGTCGTGTCAGATTTCCACCCCATCAGACTATGAGCGCACGAGTAGAGAGTGCACCTGGGTTTGTGCACATAGTTGTGCACTATAATATCTCCCGCAAAGATGGCTAATGTCTGTGGAGAAAAGAGATTGACCGTCGTGGTCGGATTCGTTTGGGGTGACAATTTATTTTTAAGCTTCGTCGAGCCGGTTTAATGAATGAATTCAGTTTGGCAATCAGCATTATTTTCTAATCTTCGATACCAAAACAGTGGCGAGAATGACTGAGTGACTGACGAACATCGTATCCTAAACTGTTGGATCTAGAGATTTGAAATCATCATCAAGATCATCTCATCCCGTAGGTACCCTACCGGAGGTCGTCCTCGATATGCCCATTTTCGACTGATGGTCACTGGACCTATGTCTGGAAATAATCGCCAAACGATCCTGTGGCGCCTGCTAAAGTTCTTGCAATTCACGAGGGCGACTGACTTATGGTTGTGTGTGTGTCGTATCTGTATAAGTGTGAGCGAGCGCAATGCTCGCGCCTGCCCGCTCCCACCTAGGCTTTGACAGGCACGCACACTTATGCAATGTGCATGTACACGAAGTAACCACGAGTAAAGCTCACTCGCCTTCGTGAATTGCAAAAACTGTACCAGGCTGCCAGGGTCTCACCTGAACGGAGCAACGAATTGACTTAATTTTTTGCATACGTATAGTTGAGGACTTTGAGAGTCACATTGGCTACCTTTTATCCCGGAAAAACAGAGGATTCTCGCGGGATTTTTAAAAACCTAATTTGGGGACGAAGTCGCAGGCAAAAGCTAGTTAGAAATAAAAGAAGTTTAGGTAGGTTTTACCTCGAAATCCTCGAATATCTAAAACTGTCTTGTAACCTTTAGTTAAGAGATAACGCATTCAACCACAATGCGAACCTAAATTCTTTTTAAAAATCGGCCAAGTGCGAGTCGGGCCTCGTTCTTTTAGGGTTCCGTACATATGACCAAATCATTTTTTTAAAATTAGATACATACTAGCTGATGCCCACGACTTCGTCCGCATGGATTTAGTTTTTAAAAATCCCGCGGGAACTCTTTCATTATCCGAGATAAAAAGTAGCTCTCCCGGACTGAGGAACCACTACTACATCCATTACTATACCCATGCAAAAAATCGCATCAATCCGCTGTTCTGTTGCGACGTGATTGAAGGACAAACCAACAAACAAACACACTTTCGCATTTATAATATCAGTAATGCTTTATTATAACACTTTTTATAATTGTCAGATTTTTTACCATACTTAACCAAAGACAAAATTACGTTTAGCTGTCATTTACCTTTTGTTATTCCACTGCCATTTTATTCCATGTCAGATGCGTTTTCGTTATACCACGTTTTATAGTGACTTGACGGAAACGCGGTCGAACGGGATAAAAAGTATCCTATGTCCGTCTCCTGGTTCTAAGCTACCTCTCCACCAATTTTCAGCCAAATCGGTTCATCCGTTCTTGAGTTATAAATAGTGTAACTAACACCACTTTCTTTTATATATATAGATTTAGATATCTTAGTGATAGAAAGTACTAAATTAGCATATTGGGGAAAAATGCTCGTTTGTTTTGGTCACAACTTACAAACCGCATTATAAATCGGTGTTTTCAGTATTTGTTGTATAAATACACTATATAGTAGGTACATAATATACCAAAAATTTCAAATTCCTAACTACGAGTTTAGTTTTTGAGGACCCTCTAGGCCTCTTAACAAAATTGGTCTAAAACCGACAACTTTGACGGCCCCCGATTTCTTGATTTTTGTAGCTAAAAAATAAAACATATATATATATATATTTGAACTCCACTTGATGAGCTCTAGACAATGACACCCTGACAGCCTGACTCCTTTTCCATGTATGGGAGCCCCGTTTATTTTTAATTTAATTTAATTTTTATTATTTGTTGTTATAGCGGAAATAGGAATACACAATATTTGAAAATTTCAACTATCTACCTATTACGGTTTACGAGATACAGCTCGCTGACAGACGGACAGCGGAGGCTTAGTAATAGGATCCCGTTGGCACCCCTTGGGTACGGAACCCTAAAACCGACTTCAAACTCCCGCGCCACAGCTGTACAAAGTATATAAATTATTGTTGATATTTTAAAAAAAGCTCGACTGCTTTCGATAAAATTTATATGAGACCACTTGGAAAGTGTGAAGTATACCATTTGAAACAAAAAATAACTTTTCAAATCTGTTCAGGCGTCTTCGAGTAATCGGTGAAAATACATAAAAAAAGACTCCGACGCATTGAGGACCTCCTCCTTTTTTGAAGTCGGTTAAAAAGAAAACGCTTCGAAACATTAAATAAGTACTAAATGTTGAAAGGATTATAAAATAAAAAACCCGCCAAGTGCGTGTCGGGTCACGCGCAGTGTAGGGTTCCGTAGTTGCAAGTCACAAATATTATTGCTGACCTAGGATAGTCCTTTTATTTTATTTATGAATATTGAATATGTTTTGAGTTCCATGGTTTAAATACTAAGTATAATATACTACAAAATATGCAACTAACACTACGTGTAATACCTAACCTAGAAAAAACAGATATAACTCCTTATTAGTATTATACATGTATTATATTATATACTACTGCTGTGAATTTTTCATGTATCCTATAAACAACCATTTTGCTGGCAGAGGGGGGGGGGGGGGGGGGGGCACTTGACTACAATAAAATTTAGCACTTTAAAATATCATATACCATATCATAGAAGAGAAAAAAAAATTCATCCCACTTTACATGTAGGGGAGGTACCCTATAAAAAAATATTTTTCACAATTTTATTTCACCACTTTGTTGGCGTGATTAATATTTATACCCTTGTCAAATTACAGTTTTCTAGTACAGTTTTTGCAATTCACGAAGGCGAGTGAGCTTTACTTGTGGTTACTTCGTGTACATGCACATTGCATAAGTGTGCATGCCTGTCAAAGCCTAGGTGGGAGCGGGCAGGCGCGAGCATTGCGCTCGCTCACACTTATACAGATACAACACACACACACACAACCATAACTCAGTCGCCCTCGTGAATTGCAAGAACTACACCAATAGTCTCTGAGCTAAACCGCAGACGGACCGACAGACGCGTGACGGACCGAACATGGCGAAACTATAAGGGTTTCTTGTTTACTACGGAACCCTTAAAACTGCATAACTCATGGCTCCAGCGCTCAGCCTCATGGTCCACATAACTTTATTTTTCAAAACATTACTTTAGGCTCGTCTGGAATGTTGGACTTATTCGTTCATTCGTCGGTAGGTAGGACCAGTTTTGGTCCGAGTTTTATTATAATTTGTTATCTACACAGAATATAAACAAGAAGCGCCCAATTTTTACGAGGTTTTTGACCTAGCCATCCTCTTTATTCCGAGCCAAATTAGATAAAAATAATTGTACGAAACAGCTATTCGCCGCCGCGTGGCGATAACCCTGAGTTACATAAGTAATTAAATAAAAAAAATTGACTTTAAGGAAATGCTGTTGCCACGGAAGCGCCTAGTAAATACCTTTTACGTAGGAAGAATAGGAATGTAAAAATTAAAAAAAAAACTTGAGAGGTATCAAGGGACACCCGGATGGAACGAAGTTCCTTTCGATTAATTAATTTGGCATTGTGTTCAATATTTTCACACTACAATATTAGATCTCCGTAGCCTTGTGGTTTCTACAGTCGCTAAACAGTTAAAGGTCGATGGTTCGAATCCCAGCTCGACAGACTGAACACAGTACTCCTTAATTCCGGATAGACTTATGTTACTTAATATGGTTCACACTTCACACTTCATTTACCTACTTTAACTTAAAGTTTCTTTAAATAAAACGTCTGTTTTACAGAATTGTCTGAAAAGTTTGTGTCGATGACAGGTGATAATCCGTCCCCGTTCGATAAAAAAAAATTGTAGACCTAATAGCAGACCTTAAGCGCGAAATAAATAAAAAAAACCTCTGAACAGCTTCTGCAGCTCATGCACGACTTGCCTATATTATACGCAAATAACGTTCATTAATTTTACTTTGAATCCATCCATGTCTTTCCCACGAGATTTCGTCGGTGCTCCTAACATACCTTTATCTTGACACTTTATAACCAAACTGCTGTCGCAATTAAGCGGATTTACTGCTACGGTTTCGCCACAAAAGTATACTATAGGTCTAAGAAGTGAACTTAAAGAAGTAAAATAACAAAATATCGAAAATCTTATAGAAATGTTTTTATTCAAATAACCTTTTTTACAAGTGCTTTTGAATCATCGATGAGTCTACCACTGGTTCAGAATGCCCTTCCTGCCGAGAAGAACCAGCAAGTAACTCGGCGGTTGCTCTTTCAAAACAAGTTTATTACAATTCAATAGATACTATGCTATGTATGCAGTGTTTCCACAATGTGTGGAAGTTCCACAAAAGCATACCTTATTATAATTCAACACCAATATGTTAAGACGGGCAGACAGGAAGTAGCCCCATTCCCGCCGGTGGAACTCGTTCACGAGCATGACGCATGATCTAGCCATTGCTACGCTCAACCATATTTGAGGGAACGTAACAACCCGCATCACACGACCACACCACCGACCTTAAAATTCAAAAAATTCAAAAAATTCAAAATTCAAAATTATTTATTTCACGTAGGCCAACCTGTGGCTCTTATGACAAGTCATGACTCTACCACCGGTTCGGAAACCTGATTCTGCTGAGAAGAGCCGGCAAGAAACTCAGCAGTTGCTCTCTTCAAAATAATCATTTTACAATATTATTATGAAGCTTGTAATAAGTTTTTTATATTATCTTGTGGGCAGCTGGATGCCAAGCCGATTTAACCTATGCAACTTTGTTAGAATAAACTTAAACTTGGCAATTGGGATCCTTCCAAAACGTAACGAATTTACTTCGAAAATATAGGCCCCTACTTCGGTATTCGATGATTTTTACGTGTCCCTAGATGTACAACATTTTATTGGATATATTTGGTTTTGTGTCGCACTCGCGAGGTAGGTACAACTGTTTAGTCCAGTAATCCAGTTAGTACTATAAATAGATAAAAGCGGTTAACTTGCCCTAACTGTTCCGTTCCACACCCTTTGCAATACACCTCCGAAGCTAATTGCAAATATTGGGTGTGGACTGTGGTAGGTATTACCATAGGGTATTACTTAGGAGTATTTGCCATTACATGTGTAAATATTTTGATGTAAGTAAGCTTGATTTTTTTTATCTTTATTAATGTACACTAAGCAGGGATACCTGGGTGTTTCGCAATATACCGCTATGCATAAACGGCTTGCTTAGCAAAATTGAATAAAATCTTAAGCATTAAAAAAGTAGGTGAAATAGGTACTTACCTTTTTAGGGTTCCGTACCAAAATGGTAAAAATGGAACCCTTATGGTGAGACTTTCTCCGTCCGTCCGGCCGCCCGTCTATCTGTCACAGTCGATTATTTTCGTAACTATTAAAGCTATCGACATGAAATTTGGAATAGTTGTATGAAATAGTGGTCCAACATCATTGCAATAAACAAAAATCAAAAATTATTTTTAGTTTAATTAAAAAAAGCCGGCCAGGTGCGAGTCGGACTACAAAAGTAAAAGAAAAACGATAATATTATATTAATTTGCTTATTTATCGTTAACTTTGTCTGTAGAGGTTTATTGTTAATATAAAAAAACTATGCTAGTTAGAGCGTTGGTTTTATTTTTCCTGTAAAATATACATAAACCTCTATTGACTATAATTATTTCAGATTTTTAGATTGGTAAACTTCGGAGATAAGGGGGGGGGAAAGGTATTTTTTTCGACATTTTGGCCGATTACTCAAAAACTATTATATATAGAAATAAATAAAAAACTGTTTTAGAATGCACAAGTAAAGGCCTTTCATATGATACCCCACTCGGTATAATTATCGTGCTTTGAAATTTCAAACCCCTGATTTTCCCCCTTTTTTAATTAAACTAAAATATTTTTCGCGTTGGTTTTATTTTTCCTGTAAAATATACATAAATCTATATTGACCATAGTTATTTCAGATTTTTTGATTGGTAAACTTCGGAGATAAGGACGGGGAACTGTATTTTTTTCGACATTTTGGCCGATTAATCAAAAACTATTATATCTAGAAATAAATAAAAAACTGTTTTAGAATGCACAAGTAAAGGCCTTTTATATGATACCCCACTCGGTATAATTATCTTACTTTGAAATTTCAAACCCCTGATTTTCCCCCTTTTTTAATCAAACTAAAATAATTTTCGCGTTGCTTTTATATTTCCTGTAAAATATACATAAACCTCTATTGATCATAATTATTTCAGATTTTTTGATTGGTAAACTTCGGAGATAAGGGGGGGGGAACGGTATTTTTTTCGACATTTTGGCCGATTAATCAAAAACTATTATATCTAGAAATAAATAAAAAACTGTTTTAGAATGCACAAGTAAAGGCCTTTTATATGATACCCCACTCGGTATAATTATCTTACTTTGAAATTTCAAACCCCTGATTTTCCCCCTTTTTTAATCAAACTAAAATAATTTTCGCGTTGCTTTTATTTTTCCTGTAAAATATACATAAACCTCTATTGATCATAATTATTTCAGATTTTTCGATTGGTAAACTTCGGAGATAAGGACGGGGGAACTGTAGGTATTTTTTTCGACATTTTGGCCGATTACTCAAAAACTATAATATATAGAAATAAATAAAAAACTATTTTAGAATGCACAAGTAAAGGCCTTTCATATGATACCCCACTCGGTATAGTCATTTTACTTTGAAATTTCAAATCCCTGATTTTCCCCCTTTTTTAATAAAACTAAAAATAATTTTCGATTTTTCTTTATTCCAATGATGTTGGGACACTATTA
Organism: Oeneis ivallda; assembly: GCA_029955525.1. Classification (NCBI taxonomy): domain Eukaryota; kingdom Metazoa; phylum Arthropoda; class Insecta; order Lepidoptera; family Nymphalidae; genus Oeneis; species Oeneis ivallda. The sequence continues at coordinate 10,371,147 of JARPMR010000022.1, forward strand.
TACACAACTATGCCAAATTTCATGCCGATAGCTTTAATAGTTACTGAAATAATCGACTGTGACAGACGGACGGACGGACGGGGAAAGTCTCACCATAAGGGTTCCATTTTTACCATTTTGGTACGGAACCCTAAAAAGGGGAAAATCGATGTTTATGTATATTTTACAGGAAAAATAAAACCAACGCTCTAACTAGCATAGTTTTTTGATATTAACAATAAAACTCTACAAACAAAGTTAACAATAAACCTCTACAAACAAAGTTAACGATGAATAAGCAAATTAATATAATATTACACTTTTACTTTTAGTTCTCTGGGAACCCTCGGTGCGCGAGTCCGACTCGCACTTGGCCGGTCACTACTTTATCCAATTTAAAAAAAAAACCGGCCAAGTGCGAGTCGGTAGACTTTATCGTCACTACGATAAAGTCTTAGTTAGCCAACTTGGAAGGGGTACGGCAGTGAACATTCATACCCTAATCGGTTTCTACACGCCATCGCTAAATCGCTAAGCGGCAACATCCATGGCGGGGACACAAATACAGATACAGGGATACACATCCAACTTATAGCATCCCTGTTTTTGCGACGGGGTTTCAAAAGGATTTTCAACTACTAAATTGGCTATCGAAGTGAGTTCGCTCAAGCGTCTATTGGCTCCTATTTGGAGGGCCTGTCCTCTGATCGCGCCCAATGAGACGTAATTGTCCTAATCATCGACACCATCCTGTGCTCAATCGACGCAACTCACTGCACTCCTCGTCATAAACTAACCACTTGATTCGCAACCATTACGCAAGTATAGCTTTCTTGTTTTTATTATTTTCTTTTTGATTGACAGTATTACAGGCATACTGTAAAATAATAAAAACCGGCCAAGTGCGTGTCGGGCCACGCGCAGTGTAGGGTTCCGTAGTTGAAAGTCTCAAATATTATTGCTGCCTAGGATAGTGCTTTTATTTTATTTATGAATAATGAATACATTTTGAGTTCCATGGTTTAAATACTCTAATATACTACAAAATATGCAACTTACACTACGTGTAATACCTAACTTAGACAAAACAGCTAAACAGATCCAAAACGAAGGTAATGGTGGTAGACCGTGCCGGACAGTTGGAACTCACTGGCTCATTGAACCTCGAGATTGTGGAGAACTTTATTTACCTGGGTTCCAACATAACTAATACCGGGTCATGTGAGGTGGAAATTAGAAGACGGATTGGAATGGCCAAAAGTGCCATGTCACAGTTGTATAAGACTTGGAGGGACAAGCAGATATCGACTGGTACCAAAATGCGTCTAGTCCGCACGCTCATATTCCCGATATTCATGTATGCAGCTGAGACGTGGACAATAAAAGCTGCTGACCGACACCGCATTGACGCTTTCGAGATGTGGTGCTGGAGGAGAATGCTCCGAATCCCTTGGACAGCGCACAGAACCAACGCATCGATCCTTAAACAATTAAAGATCACGAAACGGCTATCTACCACCTGTCTCCAGAGGATCCTTGATTATTTCGGCCACATTGCCAGAAGAGAGGGACACAACCTTGAAAAGATTGTCGTTACTGGCAAAGTGGATGGAAGGAGACCTCGGGGACGAAGCCCGATGCGTTGGTCGGATCAAATCCGCACCGTTCTCGACACCAAGATCCACGAAGCTCTCCATGTCGCAGAGAACCGGACGACATGGCGCGACATCGTCCATAAAAAGATCATTGGTGGAAGGGGTCACGACCCTCAGTAATGGGGAATACGACGAAAGGAGGAGGGAGATGACATTAGCGTCAAATTAAAATAAACCATAACAGCATTGAATTAGAGCTCAATTTCGTGTATGCATTCTTATACGTTTAGGTATGTACGATACGCTCCATAACGCTCCATGTTAAAATCGGTTGTACTGAATTTGGGACTTTAAATCAATACAATCAATGAACCTATATAATTCAACCTACTTCAGTGATGAACTTTCGGTAGGTACTTTAGATAAAATCTAAAGTCTCGGTGTAAATTGCGTAGCGCAAGTTTTTTTTTGACGGAGTGTATACGTGATCGTAATAACGTATTAAATTTGGCTTCGCATTTTGTATTTCCTGTCCGGAACCAATCAAGTAGGGTCACAAGAAAATTAAAATTTTTCAGAACATTTTTTAGGGTTCCGTACCCAAAGGGTACCAACGGGACCCTATTACTAAGCCTACGCTGTCCGTCCGTCCGTCCGTCCGTTCGTCCGTCCGTCTGTCAGCGGGCTGTATCTCGTAAACCGTAATACATAGACAGATGAAATTTTCACATATTATGTATTTCTATTGCCGCCTATTGCCGCTATAACAACAAATAATAAAAATTTAATTAAATTAAAAAAATTAAATGAAAATATTACCATGGGTACATGGAAATATTTTTATTTAATTTTTTTTAACGGAACCCTAAAAGAGCGAGGCCCGACTCGCACTTGGCCGATTTTTTTTTAATCTTACGGTTTATTTTGGCACATCAAAACTTCAATAAATTAAACATTAACTATTATTATGTAACGCAAAATATTTTTGACCCTCTTCTTAAAGTGTTTTCTGCTAAATGTTTTATTTTCAATAAATTACGCTTATAATCTTTAGTTATGTTTATTTACCATTCCTAAAACTTTTCAGTATTTAAAAGTTTTTTGCCAAAATATCGTGAACTTACTGATCAAAGTGATTTTTTGCATGGGTGTTGATACTTGATACGTACTTGGAGAGTGACTTAGGCCCGCTTGCAGAAACGCCGAGTTATCCATTTAATCCAGAGTTAGCTGCTGTTTTGACAGATTTCGTATAAAGCTTCTGTCAAAGTTACAATTTTTTTCCTGGGTTTAACCTAACCCGGCGTTTCTGCAAGCGGGCCTTTAGCAGGTTTTTATCCCGAAAAAATATACGGGTCCCGTGGGATTTTCTAACTTAACTGTACGCGGTCAAAATCGCGGACTGAACTAACTGAAACTAGGTTATTGAAAATAACGGTTTTAAATTTTGACTCTACTAATAAACATTAGACGTAGACTAGTATTAGGTATAGTCGTTACTTAAACATAAATTGGTGGGTAGGTACACTAGGTCGAAACTCCTTTTTTTGTGTCGTCAATACTAATAAATTATTCTTGAAGGACTTTTACATTTGATATTTGATAATGAGTAATAAAGTAATTAAATCCCGGAAACGCCAGATACCTGGTGACCTTACATCCAAGGTAGGGTTCGCTTGACCTTGAAAGGGTAACATTCTCGTTGCGCGATCGCTATCTGACCTTCGCAACCCTATCAGTTGGGAAGGGGACGAAATAAAGGGACGGTGCATGTCGCAGGTATGACGTGGTTATATACTTCACAGATGTTGGAACGTAAGTTCCTTATCGCGCGGTACGGAAGGGGGCTAAACGGAAAAAATTAAGGAACCGACACTCGACATATTTTTGAAACCGACACTTTTTTGTTGAATGTGAATTTTGCATTGTGTTCGGTATTTTCGCGATACAACATTAGGTCTCCGTAGCCTAGTGGCTCCGGCAGTCGCCTAACAGTGCAAAGTCGAATATGGTTCGAATCCCAGCTCGACAGACTGAATTTTCTATTTTCAATTTTATTTTAAATAATTTCTACCGGACTGCCGGAGCCACTAGGCTAAGGAGACTCAATGTTGTACCGCGAAAATACCTAACACAATGTAATAGAAAGGAACTACGTTCCATCCGGGTGTCCCTTGACACCTCTCAAGTTTTTTTTAATATATTCTTGCTTAGTATATGACTAGCGCTTGACTGCGACCTCACCTGATGGTAACTGGTAAGCGAAGATGCATCCTAAGATGGTGCGCGCTTGCCTAGAAGATCCCTGTTCACTCTTGATTTAACGATACCCAAGATTCAAATGATGGTGAAGTGTTTTGTTTGAGAGAGCTGAATTATTAATTGAGCTCACTTTGTTTGACAACAACATTAAATTATTTATCGAACCCTTGAATTAATCTCAAAAGAAGGCCTTTTCAATTCAAACACAATGTTACTGCTAGAGGCTTGAAAAAAACAGGATAAGAATCACATACGTAGTAGATAATATAGCAGGTACGTGTAAAACTCGAAAATGTAACCTTTAATGGTTTAGTTTTTTTCTAATATATTTTTCAGGGACGCGAACTAGGTAATTCTAAAGTCTTTGCTTCCTCGTTCCCAATAATGCCTAATAATTTGGAATGCCTTTCCGGATTCCCCCTTAAGAGTTATGATGGTTTTTAAGAGACTTTCGAAGTAGCTAATCAAGATATAGATAAGCTACATTTTGTAAATTATTTGTTTTGAAAAGAGCAACTGCTGAGTTTCTTGCCGGCTCTTCTCAGCAGAATCAGCTTTCCGAACCGGTGTGTAAGTGTTAGATTCTTAACTTGTCTTATGTTATGACTATGAGTCACAAGTTGGTCTACATTAAATACTTGAATGATTTTGAATTTGAATTTAATTAGAAAAACAGCATAACTAGTCGGTCTGTAGATGTTAGTCAAAGTTGATCAAATCGTCCTTGGATTTCCACGCGGTAATGTAGAGCAAGGAGATAAAGAAATGTCTGTTCAGCTTATCGGCTGCAGTGCAGTGAATACGCAGCATCAAAGTACATAAGTACCTAGCTATCTGAGTTGCAAGTAAATATTTATCTTTTTCATATAAGTTAGGGCTCGTGCACATTAGAAAAGCCATGCTATTCTCAAAGTTAAAAAATGCGTGAGTATCGTGGAACACTCGGTTGGAACGAAGTTCCTTTTAATAATAAATCCTTACTAATATTATACATGCGAAAGTGTGTTTGTTTGTTGGTTTGTTTGTATGTCCTTCAATCACGCCGCAACAGGCCACGGATCGGCCTGATTTTTTGCATGGGTATAGTTGAGGATCTGGAGAGTGACAATAGGCTACTTTTTCTGCCGAAAAATCAAAGAGTTCCCGAGGGGTTTTAAAAACTAAATCCACGCGGACGAAGTCGCGGGCATCAGCTAGTTAATTAGTAATAAAAATAAATAAAATAAAAAATTATAATCTTAAGTCAGGATTCGAACCCCCAAACCGATAGTTTCACTCCTTCGTTTAGCCGCTACTACGTACTCGGTATTGGGCAGGGAGGTATTACGCAACGACTTATGTAAACCTCCCTGCCCTATGCCAAACTGAAAAGTAGATACATCCTTTCTTATTTTGATTATTAATTTATTATTTAATAAATTAATAATAAAAATAAAAAAATTAGGGAAAAATTCCACATGTAGAAATTATTTAAAATAAAATTGAAAATAGAAAATTCAGTCTGTCGAGCTTGGATTCGAACCATCGACCTTTAACTGTTTAGCAACTGCAAAAACCACAAGGCTACGGAGATCTAATATTGTAGTGTGAAAATATTGAACACAATGCCAAATTAATTAATCGAAAGGAACTTCGTTCCATCCGGGTGTCCCTTGACACCTCTCAAGTTTTTTATATAAATTGGTCGCTAAGTTTAATTAAAATAAGTACCTACCTATAGTGAGTTATTATTGAAGCATTTCCATTTTTACAAGGTTTTATTTAGTTTCACCTGTCCCGATGTTTGTCATCAGTCACCGATGTTTGTCATCAAATCTTTCAAATTAAATTTGATTCACTTCCCGGTTACCGAATGAGCTGAAATTTTGCATGCATATGTGTAAATCGCGCGACAATATCTACAATATTATGATGACATGGTGCTGATCTGATGATGGAGCTGGAAGGTGACCATAGGAACTTCGCAATGAAACGACGCAAACCCATCGAGTTTCGGCTCGCTTGATTCGTCTTGACGAGTACTTTGTTTTTAGATGGTTACCAGGGTCTGATCTGATCAGGGTCTGATGATGAAACCGGAAGGTGGTTTTGGTAACTCTGTAATAAAATGACGTAATACCATCGAGTTGAGACTCTGATTAATGTTGACAAGTAGTCTGGTCCTAGATGATATTCAGGGTCTAATGATGAAGCCGGAAGGTGGTTTTTGCAACTCTGTAATAAAACGACGTAACCACATCGAGTTTGGGCTCGTTTGATTCGTCTTGACAAGTAGTCTGGTTCTAGATGATATTCAGGGTCTGACGATGTAGCCAGCTACTAAAAGCTTGTTTATTAAAAACAAAATTTTTAATTTACACTTGTTCCTGTATAGTATAGAGTATAGACAATGGATGTTCAAGTGACTTAATTATATCACTCTAAAGTCATTACTTTAATAAACAATTAATTGATTTATATTATGTTTAAATTGGATTTAAGTATAAATTCACACAGATAAACTAATGGTTTTGTTGTTTGTATTACCGACCTTCTGGTTTGGTCTTTAAAGTACCTATTTGTACGCGTATCTCTAAGCACATTATTGTTATCTCTTCTCTAAGTAGTAGGTATACCTAAAACAAAGTTGACATTCCCGTCTGTCTATTACAAACTACGCAACAAATTTTGATAAAGTTTCACTGCCATTTAGAGAATTTCTGCCGGTAGCTTTAAATGTATAATATGACTAGCTTTCCGCATGTACTTACGTAAGATTAGGTTAGGTCGGTGGGATAGATTACCCTCTGTTTATTCGGGATAAAAGGTAGCCTATGTCACTCTACAACTCTTAACTAGGTATACCTTTGCATAAAATACGTCGATCCGTTGCTCCGCTGATTGAAGTACAAACCAACAAACAAACACACTTTCGCATTTATAATAATAGTAATATAAGGATATCTTGCATTCTGGTAGGATACTTTTCATCTCAGAAAATTAAAGAGTTTCTACTTTATGCTTTCTACGGGATTTTAAAAATTCCGTTGCTAGCTGACTAGTTTTGGATAAAATGACAAAAAACAGACACTATAGTCGGAAGTTTGGATTTTCATCTCATCTCACCAGAAAAAAATAAATAATAATCTATTTATTATTTAATAATTATTAACAGAACGTGGCCAAAGACAGGTATTCAAGTATCAAAATTCTGATAACATACATCGATAACTATAAAATTAAAACTACACCACTATTTATACACAAGTATACGCTAATGTACTATAACTACATTTCTATTTTCTAGTAAAGTATCTCCGTTAAGGAATAGCCAAGTACATTCTAATTACCTACCTAAGTATTACAAGAAGGATGCTGGGACTATCAAACAGTGGTTATGTCTAGACTTAAGACGTCTGCAGCAATTTGTCTGTACTATTGATCTTAAATAGGGTTGTGAATAGCAGCATTTTATAAGCGACGGCTACAGTGCTTAACCAGACGTTTGTAACTGAAACGAATTACGAACGTTAATTTTATAGCCGATGCTTTGACGAACAGTGTGATTATTTAGTTGTAAGTTGTAACTATAGCTTTTGTTTGCGTTCTACAGATTTGGTAGGAATCTTTTACCGTCCTGGCATAAAGAACTATGCGGGAAATCCTACTTATATAATAAATTTGAAAGTTTGTGAGGATGGATTTGTGATATGGATGGATGTACCTATGGATGGATGGATGGATGTTTGTTACTCTTTCACGCTACAACGAATGAACCGATTTGGCAAAAAGGAATGCAGACAGCTCATACCCAGGATTAACACACAGGCACACTTTTTATCCCGGAAAATTACAGAGTTCCCGAGTCTAGTCCTCTAGGTAGGTATACATGATTAACAACGGTTCAACCGATTCAAACTTTGCGAAAATAGGTCATTACAATAGAATGTTTGGATATATAGGTAAGTAGGTAAATACTTATAATATTTTTGAAAATAAATACCTTTCTAAAAACAGACACTTCAATTTTATCTATTTGTATTGTATCGCTTTCACGGTATCATTTCATCATTAATTGCATTGTAATAAGTTAAAAACTTCTAGGTAGGTAGTAGGTACCTATTGGGCTTCGTAGTTTCTACGTTTAATCGTAAACAGAGAGTTGCTCCTTTTTTGCATTAGTAAATTTTTTATAAAAATGTAATCAATTAAATATTTATTTTTATTTATTTTAAACAAGACCTTTCACCTTGCCTTTATACATTTACTTATTTCTTATATAATGCAGACATAATATTTGACATGATTTCAAACGAGGGCATTCAGCAGACTAATTAATTAAATAGCATCAGTGCAGCGATAATGTTTAAACAGTTTGAAAGAAATTATTTGTCCTAAAATTATCACTTTATCAAATGTAGAACAGTAGAGTACCCAATGCATGAGAACACTAGATGACAGCATTTTAAGATAAATAGGCCTTACTACTTCAAAAATAGAGTTGATAGTTGCATTTTCATAAACATCCCTATGCTGCCCTTTCGTATGCTAGCGAGGGCAGTTTACTCTTTAGTATCTTATCTCTTTGATTATTAAACTTGCCTTGTGCCGTCTTTGTTACTTAGCACTTAGAATTGCCCTTCAACTTCTATTTAATTCAATTTTATGTTTTAAATTCAAGGTTAGAGACCAATGATTTTTTAGGTAGGTTAATTAATATGTAGCGAGAGGAAGTTGTCCATTCTTATCTTTATATAACTTAAAATCATTATTCAAATATAAAACAATATTGGATAGAAGTAGGCGTTACTTTGCGAAAGTTCAAGAACAGAAGTAGAAGGACTAGTATTTTCCGCCATACCTGAAAAATTTTCATAGCGACGCGCGCGGTTGAGTAGTAGGTATGGGTACGGAAACGCTGCATCAATAAAATTGCTACAGTCTCAAATATGGTGATTGGCTGGATTTATGGCATTTTTGCTGCAACACTTCATTTTTAACCGACTTCCAAAAAGGAGGAGGTTCTCCATTCGGCCGGTAGGTATCTTGTATTTTCTTTTTTTTTCCTATGACGTATATGTCCACCGATGTCTCCGGGATTTCTGGACCAGATTTTTTTTATCCAAAGAGAATGCTTGCGCAGTGGTCCCATGAAAATGTTTACCTTCAACTCCTCAAGCCTGATGCTGAAGAGGTATACTGCTTACCTAAACAGCGGGGATTTAGGAATTGATTATGAATTGATGTTGTAAGTAGTAGATACCAAACATAGACTAAATCATGGAGCTCTAGGTCTTAACTCCTCAATCTTGATGCTGCAGGGTACTGCCTACCTAACCTGGGGAGATTTAGGAATTATTGATTACGAATTGATATTGTAGGGTAGGTAACAAGCATTAGAGCTCTAGATAATAGCTCTTCAATCCTGATGCTGCAAGGTATTGTAGGCAAGGAATTGTGGATTGTTAATAAGTACTGTAGGTACCAAGTAAAGACGTACCTACGTTACGTACATTAGTAGCGTAGCGTTGGAGGGAGGACAGAAGAGGAATAGGGACAAGCTACATTAAAAAGCTTAAAATAAAAATTATTTTCAAAAAACCGTCTTCAAACGCCGCTACAAAGAATAAAAATAATAGTTTGTACACGTTTGTTGAAGTCGGACGGGTCTAAATAAAAACGATGAAACCGATGCGCGACTTTCGCCTTGTGATACAATATGAGAGACTCATTTGTTGAAGTCGAGCGAGCATCGCAAATTGGTTTCATCGTTTCTATTTAGGCCCGCCCGACTTCAACAAACGTGTACAAACTATTATTTTTATACTTTGTAGTGGCGTTTGAAGTCGGTTTTTTGAAAATATTTTTTATAACTAATGGTGTGACGTTTTGTTTGTGCGACGATCGCAATCACCCACCGACTCTTGCTTTTGAGTTTTGGCTTAAATGCATAGTTACAGCACTTTGAGTATTAAATGGTTTAATACTAAAAGTTGCAGCAGTTTGCAGCAAGAATACCATACAATAATAAGCCTATCACAATTGAAATTGTAGCAATGATTGAAGCTTTTTGGCAATCACTAACTATTTGATAATATTCACCGCCAACCACGCCAACTACGCCAACCCTCTCGCTACTATGGAGGAAAAAACCCACCACGCAATACCACACAAACACTCCAAAATAGGTACGCAATAACACAAAACTTCGTAAAATTCGGAATAGTTTTGGCCGTGAAATCCTCATATTTATATTATATAGTAAACAAAAACCTGTTATAATCAGAACTGGATATATTATTTTCGATTTTATTGTTATCTAGGTTATTTTATTGTTATCTAGGTTTTACTTCTAATATAACGAATAGGTACTTAATAAGAATTTCATGTTTCTTTTATGTGAGTGTTTTATTGAGCTTAAATGGAATTAAACAAAATTACCCATTAATTTCTTCTTCGTTACATCGCGATCGTCGTCGCCTTCTGAAGTCTGAACCGGTAGACGTCTATGGCTGGCCTTGATCTCTTGCAAGGATCGCCATTCGCCACAGAAAAGATCTTGTGCAGTTTGTGTACAGCTGCTCCCTTGAGATAAAAATGATTTGCGATTTTGTCGCCAATATTGTATGTACCGATTTTAGGGTTCCGTAGTAAACAAGGAACCTCTATAGTTTCGCCATGTCCGTCCATCTGTCCGCGGTTTAGCTCAAGAGACTATTGGTACTAGAAATCTGTAATTTGACGAGGCTATAAATATTAATCACGCCAACAAAGTGGTGAAATAAAATTGTGAAAAATAATTTTTTTAGGATACCTACATGTAAAGTGGGGATGATTTTTTTTTCTGGTCTATCCCATAGTGTGGAGTGTCGACAAAGGTTCATGCGGCATTTTTAAAAACTTAGCTCCAGCGGACGAAGTCGCGGCTAATAAGAAAGTAACCTATACTTAAAAATTACTTTGCAATAATGTAAGGTTAAACAACAAAATGCAAATTTCAGTAGTTACAGGAAAATTTATATTGGCAAATTGGCTCATTATTGTATAATGTTACATGACAGCATTAAAATCGGCCCGACTTTAATGATTTCAAAAAAATTACACATTGACTGCCGTGCACGGACCGGAGCTTTTAGGTCCGGATGGGGCACGGGCCGGTGTTACACCGCCCGGCCGTAACATAAATCCTTTCTGCGCGAAATTCTGCTCAGAATGACATGACAAGCACCCACTATAGACAAGCCATTATTTATAGACTAGGCTTTTTGACCGAGCGAAGCGAGGTCTCTGAGTCTACTTGAGTGAATTTGCACTTGTCCGTCCGTCCGTCCGTCCGTCTGTCTGAGCCTTATAACTTTTGAATTACTGAACGTAATTACTTCAAAAGATATAATATATAAACTGATGGCCTTCAGCCGAATATTGCTTAAAAAATTATAAAAATCTTTATTTCAGGGCTCTCATAGAATTGAATGCGAAGGAAAATATTTTTTGTTGCCTTTCATAGGCTTGCGATATATTTTATAAAGACGATTTTGAACAGAGTACAAAAATATATCTTTTTAAAATTTTTCCCTTAAAATTGACGAAATGGGGGCTTTCAAAGCGGAGATTTAATACGCTCGCTTGAAGACGCTCTCTAGCAAAATCGGCAATGTAGTTTCAAGCTGAACTTATTATTTTATTTCACTTATATCCTGTACTTGAACAACAAATACTAAAATTATATGAATATTATAAAGAAACGAGATTATTTAATTTTTAATGGGCATCAGTAATTTTCAACATAGTTTCACAATAATGCTAATAGATGGCGCAGTCATTATCTATTCCATGGAACTAGGAGTTACGACTATCCCAAAAACAGTTTTGCGTCGACCATTATTATTCAGGTACATAATATAATAACATAGGTATTATTCAATTAAAATTATTCTTTAGTTAAATATCAAACTTCAATAAACTATTAATTACTACATTTTGTATATTTTCTATTCACGTCGATAGATGACGATTGGTACAGATGCCCGTTACCCGTTTTCACTCGTTAGTACATAATAATTCAATGTTTTCACTAACGTTCCCTAACCTTTACGGGCTACCTATGATAAGTCAGGTGATGATTACTGTCAACTTCTTTATCACGATCCTGTACGGGACACCTAAAAGGACATTGGGACGGATGCTAGGACTTAGGATTGTATTTAGGAGCTACCTTCGTAAAGAGACTCCTACTTAGGGGATGATTGGTGTATGGAGTATGTTTGGTGAAAACGGGCATAATAATAATGTCAGTTTTGGTCGTCATGTATCGATTGAATGAATAATCATGGGATACCGTTACCGCGAGGTCTCAGTTCGGGGCGAACCACTACTAAAAATAGGTATCGATAATGTGGGAGAAAACATGTGAACCAAACCAAAATCACGCGTCAACACCGCGTGTTGATCGCCGCATGCGACGTAAATATTTTCGGTCACGTAAATACATCCAAACAGCTTACAATGTGTTCATCACAATTATTTCCGCTAAAAAGGTGTTAACCTAGTAAGAAAAACTATGTTTGTGTAAGCTAATAGTAAGTACCTAATTATCCTTACTCTGTGGTAATTACTGTGTAATGTGTAAACTATAAGCTAAGTACTTACCTGTCACCGGCGGCGGCGCAGACTTCTTCGCGAGTGTGTAAAACATGGAAGTAGTACTAAAGCAGTGTAAAAATATAATTGTCGACTGCTGTAAAAAGGTAACACACAGACAGACACATTCTTTGACATTTTTTTAATAGGAAGCATAGATTTCAGTAGTGCGATTAACCTTTTCAACCGGAGTATACCTACGTAGTTATCAATAGATACACGTGGGATCGCAAAAAACTAAGTAAGTATTAGAAAATATATGATCAAGGCCACTATCAGGATTTTCCTTTTTATTACGTCAAAGTTGTAAAGCAATTAAAAATATGTTTATATTCAATATTAACAGGTTTTCGCGCAAGTTTGATACAAAAACTTGGATCGCGCTGATTTGAAAGGTGGATACGATAGCCTAGTGGTAACGACTTCCGCCTCCTTTCCAGGGGTCCGAGATTTGATCCCTGACACGAATCTGTAACTTTTCTGAGTGTGCGTTTAAGGTGAACTAAACGGGTCTGCCCTCTGACTAATTTGTGAGTAACTCACGTCAAACCCGTACTCGAACTAATTTCATAAACTGGACACTTTCAAGTAAAGATTTTTATATAAACCTGTGAAGGTGATACTGCCACTGCACTGGCGCAATTAGAATGCTATAAGCCTACTTTGTCGTATTTGTTTACAAATTGCGAAAAACCAAATTTAATTTGAATTTCGAGGGCAGACCCGTTTAGTTCACCTTAAAGCAATTAAATATATTATTATAATTTCCTTTAACGGTAAAGGAAAACATCGTTATGAAATCTGTAAGTTCTCCGTAATGTTTTCATAGGTGTGTGAAATCTGGAAATCCATAGTGCCAGCGTGCTGCGTGGTGGACTATGGCCTGAACTCTACTCTTTTGAGATAACACCTGCAGTACTTTGGCGATGGGGTGGGTTGAATTCAAACGGCATCAACCGCTTTTATTGTTACGCTACATCGTTAAGCCTCATCCGCACGTTTGGCGTTTGCGGCAAACTCCAAAAGTCCAAACCACTCCAAACCTCTACAAACGTTTCGGATTGGCCACAAGCCTTGCCAAACCTACGCAAGCCATGCCAAACGCTCTATCCGCACGTTTGAATTTGTGAAGGCTTGCCGAGGTTTGCCAAACGATTTTTTTCGTGCGGATGAGGCTTTATACTCAATGAACAAACGCCAACCGCGTTTACTAAAAATTAGGTGATGAATGAACTGAACAAAACTATATTAACTATATTATATTAACGTTTTGTTGTGCAATAAACAACTTCGAGATCGAGAGGCATGCACTTAACCGTTCATAACTAAATCCCGTTAATAACCGTCGATTTGTCCCGAATAACTTCGACTGTCGACTTGCAAAATGGTTGGGTACCGGTAAAGAATTCAAGGTACCGCTAAGGTGATAAAAAATGCTTACGTTGCCTTGCGTCATGCGTGATTATTACGGTCGCGGCGGCATGAACTGTGAGAGGTCGGACATGTAGGTACACATTAGCTGTTTTTTTATAATTTATTTTTGTGTACGTACGTGTTGGTGATAACAGAACATCGATATGATGTGCTCGTAGATTGTAGATCCCAAACTATTATATTATAGAGGTTCTCGTCCGTTCCTATTCGAAATCGTTACCTCCCACTATTTCCAACAATTCGTCAAATGTTGTTAGAGAAATTCGAAAATAATTAAAAAAAATACGTGTGGCACTCGGGGACTGCCGCGGTAAAGCTATTTCATAGCACACAAACACCGTGGCGAAGTCTGCCGAACTGAAACGACGTTAGACGATGCACGGCTTTCAACGTCGCACCGCTGTGCCGGTCGGAGTGGGGGGTGTTAGGTTTATTTTCGTTACGGAATTTCTTGATTCGGTCGCCGCACTCAAAGCCCGCGATAAAAGCTATGCAATAGCTTAAAAAACCGGCAAAGTGCGAGTAGGACTTGCGCACCGACGAGGCTTCCATACTCCAGAAGTAGGTCCAGGTCCAGGTCCAGGAATGACCGCCCTTTCATATGATACCCCACTCGGTATAGTTATCTTACTTTGAAATTTCAAACTCCCGATTTTCGCCCTTTTTTAATTAAACTAAAAATAATTTTTGATTTTTAGGGTTCCGTACCAAAATGGTAAAAATGGAACCCTTATGGTGAGACTTTCTCCGTCCGTCCGTCCGTCCGTCCGTCCGTCTGTCACAGTCGATTATTTCAGTAACTATTAAAGCTATAAAAATCGAAAATTATTTTTAGTTTTATTAAAAAAGGGGGAAAATCGGGGGTTTGAAATTTCAAAGTAAGATAACTATACCGAGTGGGGTATCATATGAAAGGCCTTTACTTGTACATTCTAAAACAGTTTTTTTATTTATTTCTTTAGATAATAGTTTTTGATTAATCGGCCAAAATGTCGAAAAAAATACCGCCCCCCCCCCCCTTATCTCCGAAGTTTACCAATTGAAAAATCTGAAATAATTATGGTCAAGAGAGGTTTATATATATTTTACAGGAAAAATAAAATCAACGCGAAAATTATTTTAGTTTAATTAAAAAAGGGGAAAATCAGGGGTCTGAAATTTCAAAGTAACATAATTATACCGAATGGGATATCATATGAAAGGCCTTTACTTGTGCATTCTAAAACAGTTTTTTATTTATTTCTATATATAATAGTTTTTCAGTAATCGGCCATAATGTCGAAAAAAATACCGTTCCCCCCCCTTATCTCCGAAGTTTACCAATCGAAAAATCTGAAATAATTATGGTCAATAGAAGTTTATGTATATTTTACAGGAAAAATAAAATCAACGCGAAAATTATTTTAGTTTGATTAAAAAAGGAGGAAAATCGGGGGTTTGAAATTTCAAAGTAAGATAACTATACCGAGTGGGGTATCATATGAAAAGCCTTTACTTGTGCATTCTAAAACAGTTTTTTATTTATTTCTGTATATAATAGTTTTTGAGTAATCGGCCAAAATGTCGAAAAAAATACCGTTCCCCCCCCTTATCTCCGAAGTTTACCAATCGTAAAATCTGAAATAATTATGGTCAATAGAGGTTTATGTATATTTTACAGGAAAAATAAAATCAACCCTCTAACTAGCATAGTTATTTTATATTAACAATAAACCTCTACAAACAAAGTTAATGATAATTATGCAAATCAATATAAAATTATCGTTTTACTTTTACTATTGGAGTACGGAACCCTCGGTGCGCGAGTCCGACTCGCACTTGGCCGGTTTTTTTATTTATTTCAATATTGTTGGCCACTATTATACACAACTATTCCAAATTTCATGTCGATAGCTTTAATAGTTACTAAAATAATCTACTGTGACAGACGGACGGACGGACGGAGAAAGTCTCACCATAAGGGTTCCATTTTTACCATTTTGGTACGGAACCCTAAAAATTATCCTCTCTCTAGTGTAGCTGGGTAAAAACAATTTATTGAGGTTGTGAGTTTCCACACGACAGGTGAAATCTGCACCAATTAACTTTATGAATGAACGCAAGTTCAAGAGCTTCGTTTTTTTTACTTAAAACCAACGGATGCTAACTCGGCTGCCGACAGTCGCGCTAGCATTGTTTGCTATCGCGGTCGTCGACCTCATTGCTGTTGCTGTTGACGCAGCGATCTTGACATTGGCTTTGCGTAATCGCTTACGTAACATTACGGTTTGCGTGGCTGATGCACCGTGCACGTAACGCCTTAGCGAATTCTGAGTGCCGGTCGATCGGCGGCCTGATTCGTTGTTGCGTGGAATGCATGCATGCATGTTACAAGTCATCGCAAGTGCGGGCAGACACGATGCTTTTAGTACCGGCAATCGGCGGTTTTGCAATATTTAGCCGCTTTCCGGAAGCTCGATGCCGCGTCCGAGCTCAAAAACGTCGATCGCCGCTGCTAAACTTTGTAGTACTTAAATATAATAAGTCTATGCTGCTAAAAAAAATCGGCCAAGTACGAGTTGGGCCTCGCTCTTTTAGGGTTCCGTACATATGAACAAATCACTTTTTTAAATCTAGATACATATTTAGATATCTTAGTTCTTAGAAAGTACTAAATTAGCATGTGGGGAAAAAAATGCTCGTTTGTTTTGGTCACAACTTTGATGGCCCTCCATTTCTTCATTTTTGAAGTTAAAAATAATAAAAAAATACATTTGAACCACTGAGCTCTAGACAATGACACGCCAGGGTAAAAATAATAAAATTTTATTTCGATTTTATTTCCTTTTTCATTTACCCATCCTATCCTATACATTTATTTTTTAATTTTTATTATTTGTTGTTATAGCGGCAATAGAAATGCACACTCTGTGAAAATTTCAACTGTCTACCTATTACGGTTTAAGAAATACAGCTCGCTGACAGACGGACGGACGGACGGACAGATGGACAGCGGAGGCTTAGGAATAGGTTCTCGTTGGCACCCTTTGGATACGGAACCCTAAAAAGCATCGTGTTTGCCCTGGCTCTTAGATCATTTAAGGAGGTTGCACACTAATGCAAGATATATAGAAAAGCAATGCCGACAGAAGTGCTGAAAAGCGATTTAGGGTGCCGGTACTGGCCAATGCAGTTTTCTTCACGATGTTTTCCTTCAACGTTGACGCAAATTATATTCAATTGCTTGAATACTTATGTAAATGTATGTTAGTAAACATTATTAGTAATAATATGGTTCCTCTATATTCTACTTGAAATTTTCAACCTAACGTACATCGATGCCTGTCATTCAAACGCTTGGAAATATATTTTGTCATGCGTTTATCATTTTTCATCAGTGATGTCAGCAGCATTTTTCTTTGAAAAAATCATAACAAAATATTCATACATTGACACCTCTAAAGAGAAAATGGTTAAGTAATCGAAGATGAACGTCTGCGAATTTAGATCAATCATGCGAAAGTCTTCCGTATGAAGCTAACAATGGCGGTTCCAAGAACACGATCGAGATTTTTTTTTAAATGGCCTTAAGCAATGGCAGACAGATTTCATGATCAATGATCATGAATTCATTGGAGTATTTGTATTATGTAGGTGTAGTGAAACAGGAAACTATATATTGTTTATTAATTGCACAAGGCTGAGTGGGCATGTATATTGATCAAAGCATTAACCATAAGAATTTGTCCAACAGAGCACGCCGCCACCTCTCGTGGATTGGTCAGGAGTGCCAACATTGGTGTTGGCGTTGGTCGCGTTGGTGATGGCCGCCACAGCCTTGCTGACGCGGCCGATGGACGGCAAGAGGCCAGCGCGTCTACCGGGGCCGCCGGCCCTACCCCTCCTCGGTACAAGGTGGCTGTTCTGGAGTCGATACAGAATGAATAAACTACATGAAGCATATGAAGGTAAGCATATGAGCTTTGCGAATTTATCGAAACGACGACTCTCGGAACGGATCTTTACATTTGGCACTGTTTAAGACCAAACGCACATATCTGAGTTAAGAGAAATAGTTTTAATTTGTCCGCCTGCCCCTAGATGTCACTATATGAAATTATAGCCAGTGAAAGGGTAATGATCTAAAGTTATTATAAGCAATGTATGTAATTTACTAATACGACGATAGAGGACGCTGTCCAATGTTAACTCGCGGATTGTTTTGTATACCTTTGGAATCAATATAAGGA
Source organism: Oeneis ivallda (assembly GCA_029955525.1). Taxonomy (NCBI): domain Eukaryota; kingdom Metazoa; phylum Arthropoda; class Insecta; order Lepidoptera; family Nymphalidae; genus Oeneis; species Oeneis ivallda. The sequence continues at coordinate 10,389,265 of JARPMR010000022.1, forward strand.
ATGCTTGTTTTGTTCGATATGTGCAGCAACCAATATACGATCGGGTGTGAAGCATGTTTTTTATTCCACACGGCTACACCCGACCCACTCGCGTTTGAGTCTAGCGATGCGCGACTGCGAATGATCTGACCATTCGAATAATCTACAACTACTAATGTACACATTCGAATTGAAAATTAGTAATATACTAATGCTCTTATTCGAATGACGACTACTAATTAGTAACTACTAACCGCGTCACGTTTCGACTGCTTTGTTCGGCGCGACTCGGAATCGTTTGCGCGCTGCACTCGAGTTTGACTAAATGCTGTTCAGTATACTAATACTTTAAGGGCGTTTTTCGATTGGATTATTTCGCGACTTAGATTCTTGGAAATCGGGTTCGCTCTCGCCGCGCTACGTTGTAAATGAGTTATGGTTTCAACTGTATGATTGGAATGTTAACCATAATTATTCTATAGTGATAAGACTCAATTTCAAAATTTTCAAGGGGTTTTCAATAGGGTTTTAATACAATAAATTTTTTAGAGTATTGAATCACAGAGTAACGAAGGTAAGGATTGAATGTAACCTTTTATTGCTGGCAAAATAAGACTTAATTTCAAAATTCTGACACATTACTTTTTAATAGAAGCTAGAAAGCGCTTTTTTGGTGTTGATAGTATTTACATTTTTGATTTTACCACCAGTTGAATTACATCATTCAAACTGTGTTAACCATTTGATGATTCATCACTTATCTTAACATAAGTTATGTTTTTTAAGAGCTAGTTAACGTTTTTCATTTCCTCTCTCTCTAACATTCTAACATTTTCAATGATTGTAAAAGTCACAGAATACTTTTGACCAAAGTGGTACCTATATTGTTATACTTGACAGTAAAATTACGGATATTTTAGACATATTTCTAATGTCCTATGCATAGTAACTTTTATCGCCATTTCTCTTTATCAAAAATAGTTATATATGATAAAAATATAATTTTTCTAAAACACCTGTCCATAATTTTACTGTCAAGGATAATAATGTACCAAGTAGTTAGATCAAAATATTCGGATTGAAGTTGTTAGAATATGTGCGATAGATAGGGACAAAGTTTTTACATCTACATTTTTTGCCAGCTGAATACGCTACGGTAGGTAGGTAGGTACGATGTTTTTATTGTCTTCCGTAGATATAGGTACCATACATATTATTTTCAATAGGTATGCATAAGTACTTAATATTTGTATAGAAAAAGAAATGCACTTGCAATATTTTCTCCTTAGTACGTTGGAACTAAAATAAACAACAAAAGTTTTGCGATCTGCTGCTTTTATAATTACAACAACTCAATGACCAATGTTCGTCCGTTAACCGCTAAAGCTAAACTTATGCACAAGTCGACTCAACAAAAACTACTAATACTAACGGAGTCGGACTTCGGTGTACCTACTAACAAGTAACAACTAATCGAATCGGAGTATCAACTACTAATCCGAATCGACAGTCGACTCAATATAGATTTTAGTGGAGCTCAGTTCAAATTAGTTACTAATTTTGGTAAATCATTCGAATGATTCGAATGATTCATAGAGTCGAATAATTCGACTAGAATCATTCGCAGTCGCGCATCGCTACGTTTGACCCAGTACGGCCGGCTGCCGTACATAAGGTCCTTCGAACCGGATGGGATTTTTGAACCGGTTGGCACAGCGGTCAGGGGGGAGCTCCCCGGATCCGGCGTGGTGATTGCAGCCTGCGAGGAGCTGCAGAGCTGGAGACCAGGTCTGGTGGTGATACCAGGCCCGTGGACTTCAGACGGTATACGGAACCGTCAGGACACCAGGATCGGAGCCAGGAGCAGGACATGGTGACTGGTGCGAGAGAAGAATGGCGAATAGTGAGTGAATAGGACGCAAACAGTGAGTGTTTAAAAATTTAATATGCGAATTTGAGCCTTATGCTGAAGAGAAAAATAACTTGGAATTTGAAGATAGTTTGGACTTGTAACAAATTAGAGTAATACTAACATAGTCTAATTTAGGTAAAATAATAACTTAGGCTAAATTTCGCGTAAAACGGTTAGGACGGGGAACCTATGCCCGATTTTGGATAAGTTGTAAAACACTTAGAAAAAAGTTTGGACTTGTAAAATTTTAAAGATTTGAAAAAGACTTAGAAAAAATCTTGGACTTGTAAAATTTTTCGAATTTCAGTATGAACTTTAACTTTGAAATTAGAACCTTAGTAATTGTGTTCGAGATTTTACCTGTGTTATAACATAGAAATTTTACATTGTCATTTAATGCTGTGATTTTATACAATTGTTTTGTGTTTATGTTAATGCGATTTTAATTCTGTTTATTTTATTGCTTTGTGGAACTATTTCAAAGCTTAAAATTGCTGGTGTTTTTTAATCATTTAAGTTTTAAATTTAGTTAAATCAAAATGGAAGGCAAATTGTTATTGCAAATGGATTATGCTAGAAGAATTTCTAGGGCTAGAATTAACTATAGCCAACGTCCACAAGAGGACATTACTGCGATGTATGTAGAAGTGCGACTTGAAGCTCTTGAAAGTTTGTGGTGTAAATTTGAAGAAGCGCAATGTAATTTAAAGCAATATGGCAAATTGTTAGGCAATCATAAGTATATTAGAGACGATATTTATAATCAAACTTTCAGGTGTTATAGCGAGTTCAAATCAGAGCTTACAAGCGTACTTAATCAATTTTATCAAGGCACTCACGGATTAGGTATATGCAATGAATTTGTTACTGAAAGCGTTGAACAGCGTTTTAGTTTTGTCCAAAATGATCGCGTTACTTTTAACAAGTTGGATATCATTAATGAATCGAACTCTTTTCATGGTAATTCTGAGGAAATAGCAAATCATAGCCGTCATTATGAATCATATCACCCTCTAGATACAAATATAGCTGAGACTATTAGTGCTAAGGTTGAACAAGAGTGTAGGGTTGCTGTACCACACAAGCCAGAGCAGACTAGTTGTTCGACAAGAGAGGAACTAAAGCAGGTTTCGCCTGCCTCAGCGCGGGTCAAGATCAAGTCGGACAACCAGAGAGAACAAGTCACTGTTGAAAGCTTATTGGTTTCGCCGCCTGAACAGGTAGGCAAAGATGTCAGAGTGCAAAACTTTGAATCAGATCGCTCTTGTGTTTCGACGGGTACTAGTATAAATCAAGCCTGGCAGCTAACTAAGCTGTTCAAGACCTCGTCTGGAAACAAGATTATAGAACAAGGCATCAGAGAAAGCTTATTGGTTTCGCCGCCTGAACAGGTAGGCAAGGATGTCAGAGGGCAAGACTCTGAATCAGATCGCTCTTGTGTTTCGATGGGTAGTAGCATCAATCAAGCCTGGCAGCTAACTAAGCTGTTCAAGACCTCGTCGGGAAACAAGATTATAGAAGATAGCAGGGAGATTACGTCTAATCATAGCGAGTTTTCGGCAGGAATCGAGCTAAAACCGGTCTTTCCATCTACAGCACGGATCAAGATTGAGTCGAAAACCACAGTGGGAGAAGGAACGGCAAAGAATGTAATTTCTAATTCGCCTGAACAGGCAGATAGCGCAGAAATCTCTGCACCAATGCAAAATTGTTTTTCGTCAAATATTGCATTAAATTCCGTCTTACCGGCTGTTACGCTGGTCAAGATCGTGTCGGAAAACAAGGAAGAACAAAAGAGTATAGCCCTCGTAAATGAGTGTAACAAGGCAGTTTGGGATTCTAAGACAAACAGATCACAAAATAATAGCATTACGCGTTTTTCAACAGAAGTCAAGGCAAATCAGATCTTGCTGATTAAGATCTCGTCGAAACAACGTAAAAGCTTAAGAGGTTTGCTGAAATCAAATGAGGATTCTGAAAAGAATTCAATCAAGGAATCGGCAGGTCAGGAGTTAGAAGTGAAGCAGATTCGGTTGAAGGGTAATGCAAATGGCAAGTCCTCAAAGGTTTTGGGCAAAGTTAAGTTTAAATTCAGAGACAATCCTATAAATGCAGTCGTTTATTGGACCGCTTATGTTCTGTCAACCATCACTACTTGCTTCTTTTCGGAAATAGTAGATGAACTGGACTGGTCAGAGCATGTGATGATTGTGTTCATGGATCCGAGTTTCCAGCAGAAAAGTAAAACTAATTATTTTCTGTATGCAAATGTCAAACGTCTAATGATCCAAGGAGGTACCAAGATTGATTTTAACATTTCAGTGATTGCAAAATCAACAATCCTTGGAATAATAAAGCTTGGAGTTGAAGATTTGTCAGAAAATAAAGCCGATTGGATCGTCGGACGGAGTGGTGAAAGGAAAAACAAAAAGCAAATAAAATAATTCAATACAGTGAAGAAATTTAATAAAGGTATAAAAGGGGATATGAAGCTCATTCAAAGCAAAGTAAGCAAATGGGAGTAAAATTGTTCTTTAAATCGAAGAGTACTGTCAGCAATGGCAGCAATGCAAGGTCCGAATCTGTAATAAAAATACATTGGTTAAAAATCGGATTAAGGAAATATAAAAGTTTAAAGGTGATGCATAAAAGAATAATAAATTGCCATAGTTTGGTCAGTTTTACCAACGGTTTGGCTGTCATAAAAGGTAAGATCAAGTTTAAAGAGAAAATAAATACAAAAATAGTTAACAATGAAGTAATCAGTCTTACCAGGAAGCGAAGTGCAGACGCCGACCGCTACGCAGTGAAGATGAAGGAGCTGGAACCACCTGCAACTAAAATTAAAATTAATCATCGCATAGACACAATTTCGTACATTTGGTTCAAGATAGTTGGATGTAAGCTGCTAACCTGAAAAGGAAAGAAAATATTAGGATTGAGATAGTAGAAAAAGCATTAAATAAAGAATCAGAAGCAATGATTAAGAATTCTAGAGAAAAATAAAGAAGTTTATTTAGTTAAAATGAACGCAATTCAAACCATCAAGTCAATTCAGAACTTACCTAATTTCTTGTAGTATCAACTCGTCGAAGTAGTGGCAATATATTTTTGATACTTCAAGAGCTTTAGCACAAGTGGTCTCAGTTATATTTGATAGATCGTTTATAATAGAATTTGAAAAGTGTTTTGATGGTATTGTTAATTTCTGTTGTTAGTTTTTGTAGTTGAGGTTTCGCGTACACATTTTTGACAGAACAACGTTGTCAATGTGTTCATCAAACGACTTCTCTTATTTAAGCTGTAAGTTATAATATGTGCTACTGGGAACAACATTATATGCTGTGACTGTATCTAGCATAGTTTTGTCATTTTTTAGGTTAAGTTGCTTTTAATTAATGGGTTTTGTATAAATTAAGGATTTTATCATCCTATCTTGGAGTCCTAATGTTTATTACTGGTTTCTTGTGTTGTGATTTTTAAATTTTACTTGTGTATTATTGAGAACAGTGTTTTGTAGAGTCCTTCAGACAAATCAATTTGGAACAGTTTCAATTTTTTTAAGGACAAACGTCAATTTGTCCTTGGTGGGCGGTATGTTTAAGACCAAACGCACATATCTGAGTTAAGAGAAATAGTTTTAATTTGTCCGCCTGCCCCTAGATGTCACTATATGAAATTATAGCCAGTGAAAGGGTAATGATCTAAAGTTATTATAAGCAATGTATGTAATTTACTAATACGACGATAGAGGACGCTGTCCAATGTTAACTCGCGGATTGTTTTGTATACCTTTGGAATCAATATAAGGAATGCTTGTTTTGTTCGATATGTGCAGCAACCAATATACGATCGGGTGTGAAGCATGTTTTTTATTCCACACGGCTACACCCGACCCACTCGCGTTTGACCCAGTACGGCCGGCTGCCGTACAGGCACAAAGTTACTTACTTAGCTTCCAACCGACACAGAATTCGTTTTATCGCTAAGAAATCAAAGAGTTCCCATGAGAAATTTGAAAAGCATACCGCGGACGGAGTCACGGGTACTTATCAGCTAGTGCAGAGGCTAAGGAGGTGGTAGTTATACTTAGTTAAATTAATTTGAAATTGGCAGAAAAGCTGTTGCATAATATTGTTGCGATAATCCGGGGGTTGTTTTTAATGACACACTCGCTCACTCACCTCGCTGTCACAATGAGATATTTGCACGCAGACATGTTCAGGCGCTACGGACCGGTGTTCGCGGAGATCACGCCAGGGGGCGCTCTGGTCGTCTCCATCGCAGAACGATCAGCCTTAGAAGCGGTCCTGCGCACCCCAGCCAAGAGGCCCTACAGACCCCCCACGGAAATCGTGCAAGTGTACAGAAGATCTAGACCCGATAGATATGCCTCTACAGGACTTGTTAATGAGTAAGTTGTTACCATCCCTTTTTTCCATTAAGAAAATTATTTTGCTATACCTAGGTACCTAATACGCTGAACAAGTTCAATCTGTAACGTGAAGCACGCGCACTATAATCCGCCCGCCCTTTTACTGCCAGATATAATCAAAGCTAAAATCTATTTTTCCTCAGCTGCCTTAAACGGTGAATATGTTTTCATGTCGCAGGAATTCGTAAGCGACGCGCTTAACACAGCGCATACGTCGTTATTACCGCACACTGCGACGCGCCTTACACAGCGCATACGTCGGTTTTACAGCACACTGCGACGCGCTTAACACAGCGCATTCGTCGTTATTACCGCACACTGCGAAGCGCTTAACACAGCGCATACGTCGTTATTACCGCACACTGCGACGCGCTTAACACAGCGCATACGTCGTTATTACCGCACACTGCGACGCGCTTAACACAGCGCATACGTCGTTATTACCGCACACTGCGACGCGCTTAACACAGCGCATACGTCGTTATTACCGCACACTGCGACGCGCTTAACACAGCGCATACGTTGTTATTACCGCACACTGCGACGCGCTTAACACAGCGCATACGTCGTTATTACCGCACACTGCGACGCGCTTAACACAGCGCATACGTCGTTTTTACCGCACAGTGCGACTCTCTTAACACAGCGCATACAAAGTAGTTATTACCGCACACTGCGACGCGCTTAACACAGCGCATAAGTCGTTATTACCGCACACTGCGACTCTCTTAACACAGCGCATAAGTCGTTATTACCGCACACTGCGACTCTCTTAACACAGCGCATAAGTCGTTATTACCGCACACTGCGACGCGCTTAACACAGCGCATAAGTCGTTATTAACGCACACTGCGACTCTCTTAACACAGCGCATAAGTCGTTATTACCGCACACTGCGACGCGCTTAACACAGCGCATACGTCGTTTTTACCGCACAGTGCGACTCTCTTAACACAGCGCATACAAAGTAGTTATTACCGCACACTGCGACGCGCTTAACACAGCGCATAAGTCGTTATTACCGCACACTGCGACTCTCTTAACACAGCGCATAAGTCGTTATTACCGCACACTGCGACTCTCTTAACACAGCGCATAAGTCGTTATTACCGCACACTGCGACGCGCTTAACACAGCGCATACGTCGTTATTAACGCACACTGCGACTCTCTTAACACAGCGGATAAGTCGTTATTACCGCACACTGCGACGCGCTTAACACAGCGCATACGTCGTTATTAACGCACACTGCGACGCGCTTAACACAGCGCATTCATCGTTTTTACCGCACACTGACAGTGAAACGGCACTACAAGTGAAAAACCAAACTTAACTACGTCGTAAGCGCCTGGCTACGTTCGTTTCTCAGGAGAAGTACATTCTACAACTGCATCCGCTTTTTGCGTAGTCATTGTAAAATCGCGTAGAATTGTCGTTCGTAGCCCGACTCACAGTCTTTCACAAAAGCGATACAAAGAAGACGTCCAATAAAGAACCTTTTCTACAGCACCCTACATTATTTCTGTACGGGTACCTAACTGTATGTCTTTAGTTATTTTACGTAGGTAATTATACTTTGTGAATGAATTATTTATTTACTTATTTATTAGAATAAGAAATAATTTTGATGATAAATTGGGATAGCGTACATAAAGGAAATATCGAAAGCTAAAAATGGTTTCCCATTTAATTAGCTTTTACGGTTTCCTTAAATATTGGTTTCTTAATCGAGAGTAAATAAGACACAGTCTAATTACAGTCGCATTTAGTTTCCTCTCAATTTATACCAAGGTCTGATAAGTGTTCGCTGATCCCATAATTTATCTTGTTAGAAACGTGGAGGGATGCAAAAAGTACCTCACCCATTGCATAGATTAAGTAAAAGCTTTTTCTATGGAAGTTAATGACGGTAGCAAGAGATCGCACCCACACGCTAATATATTTCTTACATAGTAAGTTTTTTAGATTGTATGCAAGACACTAGCTTTCACCTATTATGGAACAGTCTGATAGATAAACATCACGCTTTTTCACTCGCAAAAAAATTGTACGCTTACAACATTGTAACTACCTATATATTAAATTAGAGACTATAAATTAAAATTATGTTATTATGTATTAGGGTTCCGTACCAAAATGGTAAAAATGGATGGAAAAATACCGTCCCCCCCCCCCTCTTATTTCCGAAGTTTACCAATCTAAAAATCAGAAATAATTATGCTCAATAGAAGTTTACGTATATTTTACAGGAAAAATAAAACCATCGCGAAAATGATTTTGGGGTTTGAAATTTCAAAGTAAGATAACTATACCGAGTGGGGTATCATATGAAAAGCCTTTACCTGTAAATTCTACAACAGATTTTTATTTGAGTACGGAACCCACGGTGCGCGAGTCCGACTCGCACTTGGCCGGTTTTAGTAAGCAGTTCCTAATAAGATAGCACCTGTTTATACTTACGAGTAGCTAGTTATTTCTTTAGTACACTTTAGAGCTTAGGAAGTTGTATATACTTATTATATTTAAATACTAGCTGATACCCGCGACTTCATCCGCGTGGATTTAGTTTTTAAAATCCTGCGGCAACTTTTTGATTTTCCGGGATAAAAAGTAGCAGCTATGTCACTCTCCCGGTCCTCAACTATTCCCATACAAAAAATCACGTCGATCGGTAGCTCTGTTGTAGCGTAATAAAAGGAAAAACCAACAAACAAACACATTTTCGTATTTATAATATTAGTAAGGAAGCATTAAGTGCTAATTTGAGTATCACCTTTAACCTAACAGTTTTTCTATTGAAAATACAATATGTCAAATTCATTCCTTAGTTAAGTTACTCGGCAGTCGGCGTTTGGTGAAATGGGTCATAAAATTATAAAGAAAATGATTAAAAAGTCCAAAATAATAATATAAATATTACAGTAATAAGTTATTGCGAACCATCGGCGTATCTACTCGATCGTCCGAAACACTGTTTCGCACTCGCATAATATTGTAAACTAACCCATAAGCTGAATTCCAACATACCTATTATTAAACTAGTATTAAACAAATTACTGATCAATCAACCGCACACAGAATAATCAACCGCAAATCAAATTAAACTAGCGGCACGTTATGATGGCCGGTTTGACACATTACAATAGTGATGTGGAATGTCAATTTATTCTCGAACAAAAAACAATTAAGTATTGTTTTTGTACCTGATTAAATAGGTTTAATAAAACAAAAATGTATATGTTTATTTAATTTATTTGAACGAACTGAATATTTGAATGAAAATGAATATACATACTTTATATGCACACAAGAAACATATGAATACAAAAGATACCAAAAAAGGTGCCACAAAAGGCCATAATTAATCAGATTCGTCCATACTACTATTTTCACTGTCGTCACTGCTATCATCACCTACATTAATAATTATATGTTCGTTTTCTATAATATTATCTATTTTCACATCTCTTTCATAATCTTCCCTTATTAATTTAACAGTTCTATTCACAACCTTTTCCCAGTCTCCTTTAGTCACATGTTCACAAGCTTCTTCTAATAATTTTAGCATTTTTTTTGTGGTAAATGGGGGTTCTGTATTGTGTCTTGCAGCATATCCCTTAATTTGAGCCCACACCAACTCAATCGCATTATACTCACAATGGTAAGGCGGTAACCGTATAACTCTGTGCCCATGTTCTAATGCTATTTCGTCAATGACGTATCGGATCTTGGTTGGTTTGTTTTCTTTTAAAAGACGTACTAATTCCGCTTTTAACATATTCATGTTTGCATCTACGCCATTTTTACGAAGCCATGCGACGATATCAGCTTTCTTTTGGGATTGGGCAGGTGGCTTGTCAATTTGCATCGAGTGGTATGGGGCGTTGTCCATAATTATAATAGATGGTTCAGGGAGGCTACACAACATTGAGGTAAACCATTCAGTAAACTTTTCTCCATTCATGTCTTCATGATAGTCTCCAGTGGTTTTTGACGCAAAAGCCATGAGAGAACCTTCGACAAACCCGTTGATGGTTCCGGCGTGACAAATTATAAGTCGCGATCCTTTTCCTACAGGAACTTTGAAAGTAGATGCTGCTGTGTCATCGTTCCAAGAACGGCCTACAGTATGGTTAGCATTAAGCCATGTTTCATCCAAGAACACAACATTTTGCCAATTTTTGATTTCTTTCACTTGCCGTAAAAAAGTATACCTTGCCATCGCTATATCAAATCTTTCCATCAATATTTTGCGTTTGTTACATTTTTTGTATCGAAATCCAATGGTCTTCAAAATCTTCGTTAAAGAACTTTCCCCACCGAAGAATAATCCAGCTTCCTTCAGTGAATGCACCAACTTTTTTCTTGTTGGATACTCCTTCTGTAAATAGTAGCCGTAAACATGTCTTCGGATAGCATCGGCATCAAAGCTATCGATGCCTACGACTGGTTTTGCTCGTTTTCTCTTTTTTGGTGTGTGAAGTTTATTTTCTTCTGTGCCAGTCTCGCCATATTTTTTTTTAGTTATCCGTCTAACAGTTCGTTGTCCAATATTAAGCGCATCAGCTACGCGTTCAACCACTGACGTTATAGGTAAAATTGGCCCTCCATTTTGAGCTTCACGATCGAAATAGTTACGAAGGCGTATTACGAACTCACGTGTCTGACTATTTAGAACAGTTCTCTGCGTACGTTCGGTCATATCGACGAAATCCACAACAAAGGGCTTGAACAGAGTCCAAATTAACGAGCAAGGGTCAACAGTAATGCAGTATCAATATTTGAAATCCAAAGCCAGGTCAAAACTATATCACAATCGCATTGCACTGACAGTTTATACTTTTCGAAGCAACGTCAATTCGAAACTGCTTTGTTTTGCATTGAGCATTGACGCGAGTTTGCCGGAGGTAGTAGTTGTGCTAGCCAGCGATCCTATGTGACGATCGTATTAGATTCCATTTTTAAAAATTTTCAATTTAGAAAACCAAATGCCGAGTTGTGGTATATATCATATAAAAATAAAAATTTTACCTTTTGTATGAAACAGCTGATATTTTTTTGCGATTTCAGAGGTTTGTCCACATAGTGAAAATTGTTCATATTCACAAGTACATTCACCCCTTAAATGGTGCAAACTGATTTTTCTACACTTGTATACATTTTAGAAATCAATTTAATAAATAAATTTTGAGTCCTAAACCTAAAACTACATTCGATAAAATTTATGAATCTCTGCACATCACTATCGTCAATAAAGTAATACAATTATTTCCTTCAAAGTCGTTATCAATTAATACGGAACTTCATGAGCGGACAAACGTCAAACCGGCCATCATAGCGTGCCGCTAGTTTAGTGACAAAAAGATCGATATCTATAAAATCAAAGTGGCATTTAAAAAACTAGGTATTAATTCAGGTAGGAAACCATTGACAAAAAATATGACTGATACTTATTAAACAGAACCACAAAAAATACAAAATACTATAATACCTACTCAACCATTTACCACACCTACTACAAGGTCGCTGTCTCGGTATTGTCAGAACTACCTACTAATTTTCCAGCAACCCATCAACGGCTCACTACTGAGCGCAGGTCTCCTCTCAGAGAAAGGTTATAGGCCATAGTCCACCACGCTGGCCCAGTGCGATTTGACGGACTTCACACACCTTCAAGAACATTATGAAGAACTCTCAGGTGTGCAGGTTTCCTCACGATGTTTTCCTTCACCGTTGAAGCAAGTGATATTTAATTGCTTAAACGCACTTGACTCCGAAAAGTCAGAGGTGCGTACCCGGGATCGAACCTGCGACCCCCCGAATAGGAGACCACAGTCCTAACCACTAGGCTATCACTGCTTACTACTAATAATAAACAAAAACGATAAAGTTAATTTTTAAAACGAATATAATAAATAACCCGTCCATTTCAAGTTGATCGTCGACGACGACCGTTACAAAATGACGTATTAAACTGTACCGTTGACAAAAAAATGATTGATTTTTATCCACGACTGTGACGGAAGTTTTCTTTTCTGGCAATACTTTTCATGGCAAAGACGTCTCGGATATCAAAGGGCGTGATTTTTAATTTCTTATTTTTCTTCTCTTGGAAGAAAGTCATTAATTACAGTATTGAATAGGCTGCTTTATGCAAAACTTTTCCATTTTTACTCAAAGTCGAAAACTACACGCGAACAATAGTAACCAAACAATAATAAAAAATCGGCCAAGTGCGAGTCGGGCCTCGCTCTTTTAGGGTTCCGTTAAAAAAAAATTAAATTAAAATATTTTCATGTACCCATGGAAATATTTTAATTTAATTTTTTTAATTTAATTTAATTTTTATTATTTGTTATAGCGGCAATAGAAATACATAATATGTGAAAATTTCATCTGTCTATCTATTATGGTTTACGAGATACAGCCCGCTGACAGACGGACGGACGGACGTACGGACGGACAGCGTAGGCTTAGTAATAGGGTCCCGTTGGTACCCTTTGGGTACGGAACCCTAAAAACTAATTAAAACTCACCAAAAAAAACTTTAAAACGTAACAATAACAGAAGCTTGAAGAAACGCGGTACGAGAAAATCGCACTATTAAACCCCCGTGTCTCGGATAGCATTTTATTGGCAATAATAATATGGGTATTAAATTAAGCCACCTGTGCTGCGCCAGATCTCTCTCCCGTTTTCGTATTGCCGTCCTATCGGACTATGAGACTGAAGGAATTTAAAGAAGTTTGTCGAAGTTGGATAAAAAATTTAAGCCTGCCACCATCTTTTTTTGATCAGGAAAAGGACCTAAAAAATATCCCTGTCCTAAGACCTTGAAAGTATTTACAACTACATAAATATTAATATTATATTGGATAGTAGCAGGCGTTACCCTGTGAGAAAAATCAATATTCCTTTGCTATAATCCACCAAACCGTAAGCATAATTGCAAAATTGATCAATTATTATTTGTCGATCGGATATAAGTATACGCCATTACAGCAACATAAATATTTATGTTTAATTATTTCATAATAATTTATTTGTGTTTTATTTAAACTTTCAATAATATACGTATGGGTAATACATGGGGTCTATACATAGTAGGTTGATACTCCTAGCTTTTTCTCTTAGGTCATGATGAAAAATAATGTGTGTCATGCGGGGCCAAAATATTTTGTTCTCGGGCGGCGTATATTGAATTCCTCGCTACGCTCAGGATTCTACTTTAGAATCCTTCACAGCGCTCTGAATTCAAAATAACGCCCTCGGTTGACAAAAAATTTCTTTGGCCCCATATAACACAAATAACTATTGGCCCCGAGTGACACACACTATTTTCATCACATCACTTACTATAAAGCACGAACGCGGACCCATGGAATTATTATATCCGCGCATGAAATAGCTATTTATGCAACTGCATCGTAATGAGGGTCATTTTAATTCGAGTGCTGTTTTTTGGAAAATAGGATAGTACGAGAATTAAAATGACTTATTACGTTCAGTTGCATACAAGATTTTATCTACGACAAGGAAGTAAAATCATTAACAAAATACGCCGTAGGCTCAATAAAGTAACAAAAAGTAACTCCGTGAGTCGCCACCAGCCGCCTGTGGCGCCTCTGTCAACAAAAAGTAACTCCGTAAGCCGCCACCAGCCGCCTGTGGCGCCTCTGTCATATGAACGGTACAAAAGTGCCAGAACTCAGAGCCTTAGTTTTAGGTATCCTATTTTAAGAAGATAACCATTTCGATTCAGCTCCCATACAACGAGCTGCATCGAAATGAGAAGCAAAACCGAAAGAGGGTTCATTTCGATTCAGCTGTCAAACTCGAAATTGGAACTTTTCGATGCTGGAGTAGATAGATCCGCGTATGGAATTATTATGTACGTTGTACGTAGTACAACGTACATAATAATTCCATGCGCGGACCATAAATAAGAGAGAAATGAAAACTCCCATGGGCCTAAAAATTAAATTTTGCTCCCGCTATCCTCTGAAGCCAATAGTCGTTTTTCGAATGGGTATGATGAAAAAGATTTATTCAGCTGTAGCGGATTATAGCAAAGGAATATTAATTTTCTTTGAGTAGGTAGGTACCTACTTACAACGTTTAATCTCGACAAAAATTCCCCGAAATTCATTCTAGTATGCAAGTTTCGCTCAATTCACAATGCAAAGGTCAACTCTGTTCATAAAAATTAAAATCACGTTGGTGATATCGGCACTTAAAAAATAAAATTTTGTAAATCGCCCCAAAATTGGTAGCAGCGGCCTTCACCAGATAGTATACTTAGTCCAGTCATTTAAGCTTAAATTAGGTAAGAATCTCGGAATTCGAGATACCCAGCTGTAATTCTGTAAATACTTGTATATTGACACCCTAAAAGTTGTCTCAAAACCTACATATGGTAGGGTGTACGCAACTATTAAATTTCAAGGTCAAAGGTCACAAAAATCGGTTTTTTGCGCTTTTTTTGTAAATATCTCATTTCCTATGGGTTTTTTGCTATTTATATTTATTATCAATATTGTATATATGCGCCATATATGTATATGGCGCGTTTTCGACCGGAGGCACCGGTTGACCTGAAGTGATGCTGTGACCGCGCGCTCTCCGCCCTCTATCTCGAAAACGGTTCACCGTATAAAAAATTTTTTTAAACAAAATTTGTAGAGAATTTTGTATTCTACAATATTGATAATAAATACAGATAACAAAAAACCCATAGGAAATGAGATATTTACAAAAAAAGCGCAAAAAACCGATGTAGATCTACGCGAAGTTCTACAATCTACACGAAGTATAAAGCGGAATAGGAATCAAAGGGCAAGAGGAATACACGGTATCGTTTTGGATTCCAGACAAGGTGAGAGGTGGCACCACCTGCGACGCAACCTCACTTGCGAACTTACGAGCCCGCACACCATCCAGGGGTTTATACCGCAGTTGAACAGCATCTGTGACGACTTCCTCAATCTACTGCAGAACTGTCGGCGACCGGATGGAATCGTGCAAGGGTTCGATCAGCTCACTAATCGGATGGGCTTGGAATGTGAGTATTCTATTTTTTTATCAATAAAATCAAACATGCATAGGTATTAAAATATGTGTACACAGAAATACGTTCGGATGCCGCAAAAAGGTGTAAGGGGATTATTGAACGATAACACGGCTAAGTAAATAACCTTTGTATGTAATTTGGTGTGTATATTGTAAATAAATTGTCGTAAAAACTTGGTACCTACGTTTATAAATTGTATATTTGCGGAATTTCAGTGTGGGTAGGAACCTACTTATTATCAGTTAAGTCGCGTAAGTTAATAATAAATGCAATTAACAAACCAATAATAATTATAATTTTAAAGAATCATAATGTTCATTTGATGTTACAATGTTAATTTATCAATCTAATAACAATTTACCAAACCTAACGAAGTGAACCAAACATCAATGTGATATTTTTGGCATGAATTTCAGCCTTTGACCTTTCTATCTAACGATGTTACTTATTTATCCGTTGCCAAAAGACTAGAAAGATTATCTATTAATATAAGTAGGTAGTTGATTATTGCGCACAGTTATTGCGTAATCAGACTTACCGTATTAGAAATCTCTATTATACCTACCTACTTATAGGACGTGCTTGTAGTTAATTAACCGTAAGTCTAGCCATAAAGGTCATGAAAAGTAATAGTACATTATGGTACAAGTGTGTAATGTTGGTGATTGCCGCTGAGGCGCCATTTAGACCCGAGCCGGTAGGTGAGGGTCTTAAGATAGCCGAGGACGGTAATCATCAATACACACGTGTATCATACGACGTTTTTAAACACACTTGTGAAGAAAATAATACTAAAAAAATGTATATTCTCATTTCTGCACAAACTATTCACTTTACTTCGAAAGACGCGAAATTGATTTAATTTCACTCAATTTAAATTTAAACTTGTTCAACTGCACAACAACATTGGGCGCAGTAGGTATCTTGCCGCGGTCACAACTTCTGGAATCTACTACTCACTTGTGAATAATAGTAATGTAAAAGTCACAGTTTCATTATTATAGGTGTCATTATGTGTCTAATTGCGGGGAACTTAGAGCCACTTTATGAGCAAGTGTGTTTAAAAAAAAAATGTTGTAGTGTGGTGTCACAAACATTGTGAGTTTTCGCCGCCCCGTGCCTGGCCGAAAGATGGTTTTCAGAACCCATGAAATGTTTAACCATTATTTTAATTAAGTTACCTTAGTAAACTTAGGAAAAATAGATGAGTTGTGACCAGTTGACCAGTGATTGATTTCATGTCGTGCCGGCCTCGACATAAAGTTGAAAATAAAAGGTTGTGTTGGTGTTGCCAACTTATCTCCGACTTAAAACTTAGTTTCAGTAGATTACTACAATGAATGATACATCCTTTTAATTTAAACGAGAAATTTTTGTATGTATGTATATATATATTTAATGATGTGTCATTAAAAGGATGATGGGCATTTTGGGCCTCGCTCCAATAGCGGCCACTGTAGTATCGATGAATATTAATTATTGAAGTGACTTGTCCCAAATCCTTGTCCGCTTTCCGTGAAAACGAGGGAAACACTCCACAAACAATAAATAAAAGTGCTACGGATCACAGATCTTTCAGATCCTTGATCCGTAGCACCTTTTATTTGTATCTCGTCTGGCGAAATAACTTCCGCTTTTGGAATCCTCATCATCAAAGGAATTTTGCCTATTGTGAAGATAACAACCTCGAATTCTTTTCAATAATGTTTTGATTTTATTTTCCTTTTTAAATCAATGAAGCAAGTTAGATATCTGTATAGCTATTATAACGGTAAATAGTTATGGAGTATATGTATAAGTGCATACCTCAATAGAGCCTTAATAGCCTAACGGTTATTGCTGACTGATATTGATGGTTCAATCTCTACCCGTTGCACTATACCAGCTCCTAACACAAGATTTACGCTTATTTGAAGGGGAGAGGGGATATTCGGCATAGCTAGTATTCTATAAAGAAAAATATTCCTTAGTTACCTACCGATAAAACTATATTGGTATAAAATATCAAGCGCGAAGTTGTAGTATAAAACACCAGGTAAAAGTTTAAAATCTGTAACACTTCTACGTAAATTTGGATGTAGCATCAGTCATATTAATTTCGTTCATATGAAAAGGATTTTATGACACCCGGACCATAATAACGAATCGATTGAATCAAAATCGGCTCAGTAGTTTAGGTTTTACAGTACTACATTTATAATTGCAAACCAACACGAAACATCGCTCTAGTGTGGGTAGCAAAGTGCCTGAGAAGATGAACTTCTTATTATATTAATTATTATAGTGTATTATTTTGTCCTTCCAATATCATTGTGCTACAGAACCCCAATGAAGTAAACACTGACTCGGCATAATCGTCTATTTATTTAAAGAATGATTTTTTGCTCATAGGTACTTAATCCTCGTATCTATGAGCTTATCAAAACTTGTGTAAATAAATATTGTATGTGTGGTAAAAGTTGACGGAAATATTAGTAGATGATAATGAATTTATGAGACTACCTACCAAAGAGATGCTTAATGCAATTAAAATGTAAGTAGCCTAACTTAGTTGCTTAATAAGCAATTTTAATTTAACTTAAACTTATAAATGGGTTATAATGGGTTATAATGGGTTGCTAATGATGATGATGAATGATGATTCATCATCATCATTAGCAACCCAACAACGGCTCACTACTGAGCGCAGGTCTCCTCTCAGAGAAGGGTTTAGGCCATAGTCCACCACGCTGGCCCAATGCGAATTGGCGGACTTCACACACCTTCGAGAACATTATGAAGAACTCTCAGATGTGCAGGTTTCCTCACGATGTTTTCCTTCACCGTTGAAGCAAGTGATAGTTAATTGCTTAAACGCACTTGACTCCGAAAAGTCAGAGGTGCGTACCCGGGATCGAACCTGCGACCCCCCGAATAGGAGACCACAGTCCTAACCACTAGGCTATCACTAACTTATAAATTAAATCTACCTAATTAAGGTTTTTAAAAGGAGCACAGAAACTTCTTGAGCCTGGAACGGCAGAGTCAACTTTTCGAGATGGAGTACCTATAAATAAGAAATTAAGAGATATCTATTTATTAGTATTTTCCTCGTTTAGAAACGAATTAAAAATTCTCATATCATTATTTATAACCTAAAACAACGCATCATATAAAATATATCGAGTCGATTCTGTAAAGGTATCATTAGTATTTTAGCGCGTGGGAATTTTTTGTTGATTTTATTTATAGTGGGTCTAAGTTGCATCATCAGACCTTAGGCGACTGACGTAATAGGATCGCTTCTATCTAGCATCTGAATGTAGAAGAAGTATAGCATGCTGTTAGAGATAAGGAATGCAATATAGGTCGTAGGAAGTGCATGCGCATTGCTCAGAGCAGGCGAACATTATAGGTAGGTACTCAAAATTCTATTTGTTTTAATTTTAACTGTTTAATTTTGATTTTAACTATATTTTTTTTAGCAATTAATTTATTAAGGGCTTCCTTCTTTCTTGATTTTTCACTTGATTCGTCATCATCAGCACCCACCCATATACGTAACGACTCACTACTTGGTGCAGGTCTCTTCTTAGAGAAGGTTTATTTATAGACACAGTCCACCACGCTGGCCCAATTCAAATTGCCAGACTTCATATTACCTATACCTTTGAGAACATTATGGAGAACGTGCCGGTTTCATCACGATGTTTTCCTTTACTGTTGTATCAATTATTATGTGATATTAAAAGCACATAATATCTCCGTAACGTCAAGGGTGCCTGCCCAGGATCAAACTTGCGACCCCCCCGAATAGAAGACCGCAATAGGGTATTTGACTATAATAAAAATATCGTTTCAACTGGTGTCATCCTAAAAGATTATTATCTAAAAACATTATTCCATACGACAAAACTAAAAAATAAAGCTTTATTTAATTAGAAAACATTAAATAAAATTGCTATAATTCTGGCCATGGTCACGTGATCGAAAACGTTCCGTGATCTCGAATGACGTCACAGTCCACACCACCTATGGAATTCTCATTTTGTCAATACATTTCGACGTGTTTGTGCGGCGTAATAGGCTAATTTCGTCTGTTTTTCATCGTTACTATTTTATTAAATACCAAATAGTATGCGACACGCGGCCTAAACACATATTATAAAATTGTCATTGTTTGAAATGTGAACTGTTACGTCATGAGAGCAAATGGAACGTTTCGGCGGCAATTTATTTTTTTGAATTTATTTCACGATTTTTATGAAAAATAATGAAAATTATGCCGAAATATATGTTTTGTTAGCTTCAGCATAGCATTATTAACAATTTAAGATGATTTTCTAAAAGTAGTCAAATAGCCTATTCTAACCACTAGGGCTAGGCTATTATTGCTTATAAGTTATGATCTTGAATTACTCTATTAGTTTAGTTCGTTTTATTAATAAAAGCGAAAATCCTCTGCAAAGGTACTTTATCTTAACCGTCAGATACCGTAGCTCGCCTTCTCCTCGATATTTTGAAAAAGTTTCCACAATAAAAATGTATACGTAATGTACTAGGATCTTTGAGTATATAACCAATTTAATGCTCAAAGACTAGGATGCATCGTTTTGTCGCCAGCTCTTGTTTGTCTATAACTTGACACATCCACATGTGAGTGCGAGAGTGCTTCATTAGAAATGCATTATGAGCTACATTATGAGACATAACATAACTGGAGCGCCTTATCATGGCCGGTACTTATGACTTGACACTATCGGGTGTAACATTGCATAGAAATTGTTGTATCTATGCAATGATATTTTCATCTTTTACCCGTAGTGCAGTTCATTTGTCCGGTCAACCGGACTACAGAAAATATTTAGGTATTTTCCGTGGATTTACGATTTAAAAATAGAAATTCAGTGTGGACACTAAAAAAATAAAATATTTAACGTGGTCCGGTTGCCTTGTTTATGGAAATCTAATAGACAAATGTTATGTAACTATTTGAACTGATTTCATATAAATAAAATAATAAAACGTAAAACTATTTAATATTCGCTAGTTTTTCTAAAGCCTAAAATAATATTATGCTGTTATTTTATTAATAATTACCTACAATTTCCATTATGATTAATTTTTCATTTCAAACCAATAGAACCTAACCTGAATATTTGTGTACAACCCTAACCACAGAATATATAATAGTACTACGTAACCTAAGATTTTGGTAAATATACCGATCGTGCGGCAACGGAATTAGGCGCGGGAGGGGAAATAGATTGTTTTAGTTTTACGCGGGAGGGGAAATAGATTGTTTTAGTTTTACTCTTGTTTTACTAGACCATAAAAATATGTTATCAAAAAGGTTATCTAGCTTAAGCACTACAAGGCTTTTACTCTTTTTTACTCAAACTGTATTGGAGCCGTAGGTATAAAAACTGAAAATATTTATTGCGTGTACACAAACTTGAGGCCTTTACGATAACTCACCGATTCAGACTCTACCACTGCGCTGCGGGTTAAGAAGACCCAGCAAAATAACGCAGCAGTTGCTCAAAGTGTTACAAAGGGTAACTATAATATATTATCAGCTGTGCGATTCTGTAAAAATGATTGCTACAGGGTGTGATCGCAATCGCGTCTGATTTGCCGATACTCACTCGCCATTGGCTAAAATGCACTGTTGCGGAAAGAGCTCGATAAATTCAGCCAATCGCCACGATTGAGACTGTGGCAACGATTGATGCAGCTTTTACAAAATCGGCCTGCAGTGTATAGACCAGGGTAGAAGCCTTAAAAAATAATAAAAAGTGAAAAAAAATAATAGTAGGATGAAACCCATTGGAAAAGGAAGAGAATGCAACAAAAATGAAAGGAAAAATAAATTACGGGCGATCTGAGGTCGGGAAGTGGGGGGAGGGGGGGTTTAAGGGTAAAAAATGGTTTATCTCAATTTCTGGAAAACCTACAAGTCCTATGGAAAAAAGTTAAATGGCAAAGTTGTAGGTAATAAAAAGATCTACAACTTTTGTATTTAGACTTTTTTCACATAACCTCAAAATGTATGTGAAAAATTCAAATAACCAAGTTTTGGTTTTTTATTTTTATCTTTTACAAAAAAAATATTTTTTCACGAAATTTGGTAAAAACTTACCTTTTTATGTCCCAAACACACTGTAATTTTTCTGATTTAAAATATTTATTTTTGCACCTTTTTTTCGACTTAATATTGAAAAAGCACCTAATTTTCAATCGAAAATTCTCCCGCCAAAATATCTGCTTTTTTAAAAAAGTCGGTGAGCTTTTTGTTCGTTGAAATCTCTACTTTCTGATGGTGTAAAAAAAAATATACATTACTATGGTAAATGCTCTCAGAAAATGCAGAAACGAAATATATTATATGAGTAACATACGGAAAATTTTAGCCCATCAAAAGGTATTTCATAGAGAAGTGGGGAAGGGGCTAGGAGGGTCTGGGCCTTACTACCTGTTATTTCGTATTTCGTTTCTGCATTTTCTGAGAGCTAGAATAAAAGAGAATAAAAGATTCCGACGAATTGATAACCTCCTCCTTTTTTGAAGTCGGTTAAAAAAGAATGAAAAAAATTTAAAGGGTTTCCAGCCGCAAAAGAAATCTTCAAAAAAAATTTCTTCTGCAAACAGTGGCAGTCGCTGGTTGCAGGCTACGCAGGATCATATTTTGTGGCGATCATATAAAGAGACCTGTGTCCAGCAGTTACTGCTGGATGACGTACCAAACCAATGATGTCTACAGTAGACGTCATCGGATGAGATGATGATGATGATGATTTTGATGATGATGATGATAAACCTAACATCTAAGAACGCTGAATTTACTAACGTAAATTAAAAAAATCAGCCAAGTGCGTGTCGGGCCACGCGCAGTGTAGGGTTCCGTAGTTGAAAGTCTCAAATATTATTGCTGACCTAAGATAGTGCTTCTATTTTATATATGAATATTGAATATATTTTGAGTTCCATGGCTGAAATACTATAATAATTACAAAATATGCAACTTACACTACGTGTAATACCTAACTTAGAAAAACAGATATAAGTTATAACTTCTTAACTAATGAACCCTACTTAGCCGTGATAGTTTTCCTTTAAAATTCATTATATATACTACTGCTGTGAATTTTTTCTTGTATCCTTTATACAACCATTTAGCTGGCAGAGGGGGGGGACACTTGACTCTAATAAAATTTAGCACTTTAAAATATCATATTTCACAAACGGATCCCTGAATTGAAAAATGGTGTTCCCACACCCACAATATTTTTGAAAGACCTATTCAACGACACCCCACACTTGTCGGCGTGATTGATATTTATACCCTTGTCAAATTACAGATTTCTAGTACCAATGGTCTCTGAGCTAAACCGCGGACAGACAGACAGACAGACGGACGGACATGGCGAAACTATAAGGGTTCCTTGTTCACTACGGAACCCTAAAAATATACAAATGCTGCTGGCTAATTGAGACCCATAAATATATAGTGTGTCATCTGTTTTGCTTTATTTCACCGCCATAATTAACAAAATGGACTATATAATTATATTTTCTTTTTTATTCGATACGCGATGTTGACGAAGAATAAATCGCCATAAATAACTCCATAGAAGACATTATAAAATGTGCAGATGCAAATTTTGTATTTTTGCACTCGAGATAAAGAATTTTGATTATAATGGCCAATGGATGGTATTCAAAAACCAGCTTTCTTACGCCAATTATATTTTGCAAGATTTATAGACGTAAATTATGTGCAGTAAGCAGCCATATATTATTTTTCTCCATTCGGTGGCATATCTCCACGTTCACAATTTACCTACTAAATAACATGGACGGAGCGGCCAAAGTATTTTGTGCTCTACAACTTAAGTATGCCGGGAAAATTAGTTTAAAGCATTTTCAGAAAAACCGTTGCTTAAAATCATGACAAGCAGATGTTGTAAATTTATTAGTAGTATTTTTATTAATTTAGCCAGGCTGAACTTGACTGACATTCTCCTCTCCCCTACAAATACCTCAGCATAAAGACTGCCTTAAGAGTGGGTAGATACGACATTTGTGGCTACGTGCAACGGATGAGAATTGAACCGTCGATTCAGTTTTCCTTTTTATTAATACATTTTTCTTGAAATTCTTCTATGCCAAAAATATACACACAACAATTAGGACGCGAGGTCTTTGTTCGGGGCAAACCATAAGCCTCAATAGCCCAACGGTTAAAGGTGGGGACAGAAAACTAAAAGGTTGCAGGTTTGAACCCCACCTGTTGAACTATTGTCGTACCCACTTCTAACACAAGCTTTACGCTTATTTGGAGGGGATATTAGTCAACTTCAGCTTGGCTAATATTATTTAAAAAAAAACAATAAATAAAACAATAGCCCTGCAAAATATATTTTCAATATTTCGGTCAAATAGCAATAAATAGTGTGTCGAGGTTAGCGTTTCAGTTATATTTATTAGGTTAACTAGTGTAGATATAAATACCTAATAATACCTACTTACTCGTACAATGTTATTGGAAAATCTAGATAAACTGTATATCTTTAGAGATGACGTTTTCAACTGATTATCTACGTTTTAGGTCTTGAATGAAATACGCTTAGAGCTACTTTAGGTACCTATATGTACCTACTTAGGCATTTTTCATGGGTTCACTTGGTATATAAGTGTAAATATTTTAATATACATATTAATTATTATTTCGAAATAACCGCCCCTTATTAAAATCTACATTTTTAACCCAAATAAGTACGTACCTACTCGTTTTTAGGGTTCCGTACCAAAATGGTAAAAATGGAACCCTTATGGTGAGACTTTCGCCGTCCGTCCGTCCGTCTGTCACAGTCGATTATTTCAGTAACTATTAAAGCTATCGACATGAAATTTGGCATAGTTGTGTATAATAGTGGCCCAACATTATTGAAATAAAGAAAAATCGAAAATTATTTTTAGTTTTATTAAACTAGTGGTTCGCCCCGAACTGAGACCTCGCGGTATCCCATAATTCCCATAAGGTAGTTTTAACTATATTATATTGTAATTAAAACGCGCCGAATCTGATGACGAACTTGAAAATATATAGCCAATTTTCCCAGAGAGCGTCTTCAAGCGAGCGTATTAAATCGCCACTTTGAAAGCCCCCCATTTCGTCAATTTTAGGAAAAAAATTAAAAAAAAATACGTTTGTACTCTGTTCCAAATTGTCTTTAAAATGATACACAGAAAACCTATGAATCACAAATAAAAAAAAATTTCTTCGCATTCGCTTCTATGAGAGCCCCCCTGAAATAAAGATTTTTATAACTTTTTAAGCCATTTTCGGCTGGAGGCCATCGGTTTACATATTATATCTAAATTTGAAGTAATTACGTTCAGTAATTCAAAAGTTATAAGGCTCTGACAGACGGACGGACGGACGGACAAGTGCAAATCGCTCTAGTAAACTCAGAGACCTCGCTTCGCTCGGTCAAAAAGGGGGAAACTCGGGGGTTTGAAATTTCAAAGTAAGATAATTATACCGACTGGGGTATCATATGAAAGGCCTTTACTTGTGCATTCTAAAACAGTTTTTTATTTATTTCTATATTATAATAGTTTTTGAGTAATCGGCCAAAATGTCGAAAAAAATACTGTCCCCGTCCCCCCCCCTTATCTCCGAAGTTTACCAATCGAGAAATCTGAAATAATCATGGTCAACAGAGGTTTATGTATATTTTACAGGAAAAATAAAATCAACGCGATAATTATTTTAGTTTAATTAAAAAAGGGGGAAAATCAGGGGTTTGAAATTTCAAAGTAAGATAATTATACCGAGTGGGGTATCATATAAAAGGCCTTTACTTGTGCATTCTAAAACAGTTTTCTATTTATTTCTATATATAATAGTTTTTGAGTAATCGGCCAAAATGTCGAAAAAAATACCGTTCCCCCCCCCCTTATCTCCGAAGTTTACCAATCGAAAAATCTGAAATAATTATGGTCAATAGAAGTTTATATATACTTTACAGGAAAAATAAAACCAACGCTCTAACTAGCATAGTTTTTTTTTTATATTAACAATAAACCTCTACATACAAAGTTAACGATAAATAAGCAAATTAATATAATATTATCGTTTTACTTTTACTTTTGGAGTACGGAACCCTCGGTGCGCGAGTCCGACTCGCACTTGGCCGGCTTTTTTTAAAATATTTGTCTTTCTGTTTGCCACAGGCAGTTATAGAATGTTATTAGATATACGTAAGAGTTCATATTCTATAGGCAACGAAACGTTCGATCTTAAATGTATTTAGAATTCCTCCATAAAAAAAATCTTTGTCTAGGTTCTGATGGTATCTGTTTTTCGCATTGTTGCAGCGGTGTGCGGGCTGATGTTGGGCACGAGGCTCGGCTTCCTGGAGCGTTGGATGTCGGGTCGCGCGGCGGCGTTGGCGGCGGCGGTCAAGGCGCACTTCCGAGCACAGCGGGACTCTTACTACGGTGCACCTCTATGGAAGTTCGCCCCAACCTCGCTTTACAAGACCTTCGTGCGGAGCGAGGAGACTATTCACATGTGAGTCCATTTCTGAAGCGTCCTGCCTGTAGTCCACTGCTGGACAATGGACATTTCTCTTGAATTGACTTTTACATGCTCCAGTCCTGTACTGCCTGTATCCAACGGAACTCTGCGACTCGTCTGATGTCGTCGGTCAAACATTGAGTGGGCGGGACTTATAATTATAGTAAGTTCGTAGAACTGATGTTTGTTGGTTGTTGGGATCCAAAGGAGTAGCGAGCTCGAACCGGAAAACGCAGAGAATCTTTCCTCGTCTTAATACCTAGTCTAGCCTAGAGGAAAAACAGAGGGTTCCCGCGGGAGTTTTAAAAACCTTAAGGGTATGTTCCGAACTACACTGGATCACTGTAAAGTGTGACGTCAATCCAGTATACTGTGAAGCCGTTCCTTTTTAGTTTGCTTTAGGTACCTCGGAAGCTCCAGTGCTCACAGTACAAAAATGACGGTGATTTATGACGGCATACCTATATTTCCCTAGGGCACTGCGGCAGTGTACTGGCAGTCCATAACGGAACGATTTTTTTCGCCAGTGAGAGCAGTGCTCGCAGTGTATATCGGAACACACCCTAAGCCTACTCATCTAGGTCAAGGATATATCTAGCTCAATCTATATATGTGTTTTTTTTTAATATAAAAATAGCGAGCAAACGAGCAGGCAGGTCACCTGATGTTAAGCGATTACCGCCGCCCATGAACTTTGTAGCACCAGAGGCAAGTACATACCAATGGTACCTACGTTCAATAGGAGTTAATGTGTTAATACTTGTGACGTCACTAGGATAGTATCAGAGCTGATGGAGGAGGCGCGCTCGAGGTCGCGCGGCGCGGCGCTCGACGACGGCATGCAGGAGATCTTCCTCAAGATCCTCGCCAACCCCGAGCTGGACATGCGGGATAAGAAGGCGGCAGTCATCGACTTTATCACCGCGGGTATTGAGACGGTAAGGTTTTTATTCATTACCCAACTACGGCAAATCCAAAAATAAGGGTTATGATTTTTTAAGTCTATTTATACTGGATGATATTTTCCAGCGTCTCGGAAAAAATTGGGTGTGATAAATAAATGGAATAGAAGCCCATGGCATCGTTATTTTTTTTTTTAGTTCTAGTAACTTATTATGATCTTAATTCTATCAATATCGCCGCAATATTGATAGAGTTACGATCATAATAAGTTAGTAAAACTAAAAAAAAATAACGATGCCATGGGCTTCTATTCCATTTCCTTATCACACCATATTTTTCCTGAGACGCTGGAAAATGTCATCCAGTATATGTATGTACTATGTACGTATGTGACTGTTTACGAATGTTCTACCGTGGCGCTTAAACTACTGAGCTGATTTTGATTAATGATATGTCAATCGATTCGTGATTATGTTCCGGGCGACCAAGAAAAATTATTATAACGGATGTTATATCCAATTTTTCCTGGTTAAGTTACAGTTTTTCAACTATTTTCTTGTTGTGTAGGTGTACCAAGGTGACGTGTAGGTAATAAAAACAAGAAAACGGCATAGATTTAGTATTGGTATTAATCCTACTTCAATGTATGAAAAAAAAGTTTAAAAACTAACCCGACTATGGAAAATTAGATGTAACATCCGTCATACTGATTTTGTTCGCATTCAAATATATTATCTATGATCTATGAAAATATTTATTATGTTGTTGTCTATGGTAAAAGGACCGTAGGTATCCTATTTCCTACAAGGCATCCATCCTTATTTATATCTCGCGCTCTAAAGAGAAAAAATTGGGTTGAGAAAACTTGCTTAACATGAAAATCCAATCGAGTATCACAGTGGGTTAAGGTGAAAATCTGTTATTGAATAAATATTGCTCAATTATAATGGACGTTTTGATGTCATTTTCCTGGTTCATCTAATTTGAAATGTCAAGAGGAAGAATGTAACCTTGGTGTGTACATACCTATTATTTATATTGTTAGCTTTTCTAAAAAACTAAGTTGTGAAGCGTTAGTCGGTTTAAAATAAAACAATAATTACTGTTCAAATTTAAGTACATGAAAGCATGTTTATTTTAACTTGTAATCTTGAAAACATAAATTCTTAGTTACTCAACTTTGACTTCCGCTAATTGTGATGTGTCTATTTTTTACTCATAATCAAGCTGTGAAGTGTCAAGTTCATGTTTAAAATTGATAACGATTTTTAGAAGTGATAAAGATATCATCCTTTTATTTGTTGAAACTTGAAATTAGCATGATTAAATGGATTGGCATTTGACTTCGTTGACGGCGTGAGCACGCTATCTTGCGCGCCATCTTGAATGATTAGAAAATACGGCTAATTTAACGTAACGCATTCAGTCTCAGTTTCTGTCTCTGTTTGAGTCGACTAGTAGATTTTCCTGCGTCTAGGTCGTTACAATTTGATTGAGGGTTTGTGACAGCAATCGCACCCGAATCAAGTAGATATTGCCTGTTCGCTTGTGTAATCCATTAATTAATATTTAGATATTTTTAAATAACTACCCTCACGTTCAGATGGTGTTTGTCTGTCGTGTTGTGGTTAATATTATTTAGCTGTGTGGAAATTGGCCGCTAGAAGGGATTGGAGGAGGCGGCTTTAGGTAGGGTATCAGCGTTTTAAGAGATAGGTATGTTCTCTTAAGGCGTGAATAGTTTTTTAGAGTAATAAAAGTTATAAGTGAAGAAGGAACGGTGTTTGAACTCAAGACCAGTAAAGTTTTTTATCAGTATACAGATGGATAAACTCATAAGTTCATTAAAACACAAATATTTTGCCTTGCATTTTTGCAGTATTTTTTGGTATATTTTTTATGTCTGAATTTGATGAGATGGAGGACAGAACACTTTATCAGGCGAGAGTATATTTCTTGCGATCAGGATAACATCTTTTCATATTTTACTCCACATTGCAATCTGCAGAGCTCAGCTATGCGAGATAACTGATTCCAGCTGAACTAGTGAAATAGGTAGGCAGGATTATGAGACTGGAATATCACATCTGTGCGCATCGATTTGAATTTTGTCCATAGAAAAGTGTCATTTTTAACCGACTTGCAAAAAGGAGGAGGTTCTCAATTCGGCCGGTATCTTTTTTTTTTTTTCTATGTATGTCCACCGATTTCTCCGGGATCACTGGACCGATTCGCGTGATTTTTTTTTAATCGACAGAGGATGTTTGCGAAATGGTCCCATAAAAATGTTCACCTTCAACTCCTCAAGCCTGATGCTGCAGGGATATTGCTCACCTAAAATAAGAGATTTATTAAATGTCGATTACGAATTATTACTGTAGGTAACAAGTATGGACTACATCATGGAGCTCCAGGTCCTAGCTCCTCAATCATAGGATACTACACTTAAAAGATTAAAATAAAAATTCTTTTCAAAAAACCGACTTCTAACGCCACTACAAAGTATAAAAATAATTTTAGTTTGTCCACGTTTGTTGAAGTCGGGCGGGCCTAAAATACAAACTATGAAACCGACTCGCGATGCTCGCTCGACTTCTACAAACGAGTCTCTCATATTGTGTAGCGTCGCGCATCGGTTTCATAGTTTGTATTTAGGCCCGCCCGACTTCAACAAACGTGGACAAACTAAAATTATTTTTATACTTTGTAGTGGCGTTAGAAGTCGGTTTTTTGAAATTTTTATGTATGGACAAAATGCGAATCGATGTGCACAGATGTGATTTCAGCCTAAGAGTAGACTTTAAACAGCATTATAATATTTACATTCAAATTCTTTTTCATTCTTACAGTTGGCAAACAGCCTGGTCTTCCTCCTTTACCTGTTAAGTGGGCGAGTGGACTGGCAGCAGAGGATACGCTCAGAGCTGCCATCTTGCGGCGAACTTCGTATCGAGGAGTTGTCAGCGGCGCCATCTGTGCGCGCTGCTGTGAACGAGGCCTTCAGACTGTTGCCCACGGCGCCGTTCCTCGCGAGGTTGCTGGATACACCTATGACTATTGGTGGACATCGACTGCCTGCTGGGGTAAGGTCGTTATGGTTTGTTGTAAATTCTTACTTGTACCTACCTACCTACTTTAAGTTTTATTTGGCGAGCCATACAAAATGTTATTCAGCAGTTTGTATTGTTGGCAATTGGCATGTGAAGACACATTTCCACATTTCGAACCGATTGCATGCGTTCGCCTAGCATAATACAAAATATTTGCATCTGGACAGAGACAGACGGACTGCATGCAATGTCCAGACAAATACTCATAGAAACACACGTCAAACTTATAACACCCCTCTCTTTTGTCGGGGGTTAAAAACAGGTTATTGAATCTCAAAACGTCAATTGATAAAGAAATATATAAATGTTAGATCAATGAAATATTTTTCTATTGTAATATACCTAATATTATGTATAGGTAGGTATCTAGAAATTAAAATTGGGATCTTTTCTTGCTCCAGACATTTGTGCTAGCCCACACTGGTGCCGCGTGTCGACGGGAGGAGAACTTCTGGCGAGCGAGCGAGTACCTCCCAGAACGATGGACCAACGTTCGTGAACCGCACGCGTCAGCGATCGTGGCGCCGTTCGGCCGCGGGCGGCGGATGTGCCCCGGCAAGAGATTTGTTGAACTCGAGCTACATTTAATACTGGCTAAGGTATATTTCCCTATTATCTACGAATAATAATAAAGGTGTTATTTCCTAGGATTTTTAATTTTATTGTTGGTATTTTGACATTTCTTTTTTTAGGACATTTTTTTTTACCTAGGTAGGTTACTTACCTACTTTGAATCGGTTGAAAATTAAAACTTTTGTTTATTATTATGTTTTGCATGCCTAAATTAAGGCAAAACATGTTCTGATCTATTCCAATCTAATATTTTTTCTTAACTGTCGTAACAGGCAAACAGTTGCCGTAGCATGGCTGCATGGCGCTTACGACATTCTTAAGTGGTTTTTCACTTTTTCACTTGTAGCACAGTTTGATCCTCACTGCGGTAAGCATGTCCTATGCGCTTTGCTTAGCGAGTCTACCTTTTAAGATAGCCAAGGAGAAATAGAATAAAAATAATTATACATATAATATACCATGTTGTTGTTACCCACGTTTGAGCAATTCAAATTTCCTCTAATTTCAGATTCTGCAGCACTGGCGGGTGGAGTACGATGGTGAGTTGGACATCCAGTTCGACTTTCTGCTGTCACCAAAGTCGCCGGTGTCTCTCCGGCTAGTCGAGTGGTGAACCACGTGATACTTGTATATTATTCGCGGCAAGCTACTTGCTAATTGCTACACCTACAATATAAATTTTGACGCTTTTCTACTTAACCATAACGGAACGATTGTAAGATAATTCTCATCCGTCTTAGATACCGTATCAAACGCAGGAGACCTACCTACAATAATCTATTACTTAATAGCTGTCAGTGGTATTTCGAAGAATGACGTAAGCGACGCCCTAAGCACAATGTGCTTGTAAAAGTTTTTTGTGATTTTTTACATTTTACCGTACGACATCTAAGAAAAATAGATTTTATTGGATACTTTTATCCCGCAAAATGAAAGCTCTCACGAGATTTTGACAAGGACCAAATTGTGATGATGGTTGTGAAAACTTATGAATGGAACAGTAGTGCCATTTCCCGTGTCGAACCGTTATCGCTTGGTAGAAAAGCCATCCTTTGCTCCAAACAACGCTCACTGTACTGATTATTTTGTAATGATAAATGTTGCTCCTATGTGTTATTGTTATTGTTAAGTTGTAATTTAAGAAAGGTCCCTTGCATCAACCCGGTGGAAGTGCTGAAGTGTTTAAGGTACCTATTATCTTGTATTTTGTAACCAGTTTGGTGCAAGTTTGACTTAGTTACGTGTTAGGTATGTATGTTAAATATGGTATAAGTATGCTGTGTCCACTGGCAAGGAATTCCTGACATTTCTTAAAGATTAAGAATCAGGCTAAGTAGCTAATACTTGCAGAAATTGACTTCAACTAAGAGCAATTATTGACTTACCGGTGTTGATTTCTGCAATTTTAACGGACACTTTTCTGTGTAACAAAATTACTTTCGTCTAAATACGAAATAGCGCCGATCTTTCAAAGACAATGAACGCTTATGTTTCTTTGTATTAAATACTATATCTCAGCCTTTAAAATTGTGCCTAAAATTAACATAAATTCTTATGTGCCCGTTTTTATTCTAGGACAACTACTTTTTTCACGACCGTAAAAACCAAAAACAAAAAAATAAATATGTGTGACTTATACTATGACGAAAGAAAGAAGTAACGTTAGACGATTAATAATACATTCTAGTAGATAATTTAAAAAACATCCAAAAATTTTGTAAGTTTTTTCAGTAAAATTATTGTGGGATACCTATTCATTCCAGGGTAGCTATTTGTAACAGGGTTTGTTGGCAGTCTGCTCAATTATCAAACCTACTTCAATACATCGAAAGAATTTCAACAGAACAATATTAAATACTTAGTTAAGTGTTGTATCTAATTTACCTACCTATGCTAAGCTTAGTTCATAACTATAATACGTAGAAAAATATGGCTGTGTTAATATCAAAAAGCATATTTATAATTATAATAATTATTATCAACCATAAATACCTCTTTTAGTGAACACTGCATGCCTAATTTTCAACCTGATGCGTCGGTCAAAGAATTTATCTTTTTTTTTCAACTTACTTTTTCTCTTTAGCCAGCCAATAGCTAACAGCCTAATAATTCAATTTGAGGACAGGGTCCTTACGTCCTACGTCTTTCTTTCATATTCCATCTTTCTGCAATCTCTCGAGTTTCGATAAGTTACCTTTTACCACTTTTTTGAAAACAACAAAAGATTACAAATATGTTGAAAATAGAAAATGGCCGTAAAGCCCGGGCCAGACCTGGCATCAGAAAGGGTACGATCCAGCATAACTTTAATGGTGTGCAGGGTTAAGTACAAAATGTATGAGCAAAACTGTAAACAAGTTTTTTCTCTCAGAAATGCGTAAGCGACGCGCTAAGCACAATGCATAGGACGTTCTTACCGCACACAGAATGAAACCGTGCTACAAGTAAAAAACAAACTCTAAAACTTCGTAAGCGCCTGGCAAAGGACGTCGGTTACGTGTTTTGCCGAAACGTTTTCTGCGATTTGTTTACCTTTTAAGACAGCCAAGGAAAAATAGACCTATACCTCACGACGCGCGTTCGAACTTTTTCTGATACCTACCGGGCGAGTCTATTTCATAATCGCCGAGTAATGAGTAGTGTTTAAGTTTAACCGACGAATGAAGTGAAATGGACCCTAAACCGTGGAGCAACTAGGCGACAAATGTCCCGTAACATGCTGCGACGACGCGAAACTTTTGTTTTGTTTTAGGGCTCGTTTCTGTAGACGCGGCGCGTGATGCATCGCGGCGCGCGGTTAGCACAAACATATCGTAACTTCGCGGTAGAACAAGGGCATAATTGCAGGTTTTGCAATTTTACAGGGTACCTAGCCATTTTAAGATTTTATTGGCATTCAACATCACCTTGATCTGTTATAATTCATGTTTGTTTGAAATAAACTTTAATCTTCAAACATTCGATGCATGTTATTTTGAAGAATTAAGAATTACTTTTTTTTTAATTAATTTCTTTTTCAAGTCAGGCAATTTGGCAATTATTTTGACCTTGTGTGTGCAATTATGCCCTTGTTCTAACGAAGGTGCGATATGGCCAAGTATGAGAGCGTTCTTGCAGAAGCGTTCTGGCGTAGTACGCGGCGACGGCCCGCGTGACGTTACGCACCACGCGACGCGCAACGCGCCGTGTCTCCAGAAACGAGTCCTTAACGTACGTCACGTAAGCCTCATCTGGCAAACTCGCGCGCTGTTGTGCAGCGTTCGCAAACATTTTCTTTTTATAAAAAATACAATACTAATAACGGACGTTCGACTAATATAATAACTAAACCAAAACACTGCAGTTTATACTTTAAAAAATGTAGATTGACTAAGTTTAGGATTGCTTGCAGTATCAATGTTTATTGACAATTCTTCCAATGGATTGAGCGAATTAAAATATGCTGTCCTAAAATTATTGTTTTGTGTTCGAAAGGATGCAAAGTATCGAAAAGCAAAATGACGTCAAGGAAGAAGCTTAAGCTTTTATTTTTATACTCCATGGCTGATGGTTGCTAGAAAGATTGGACGCATAGCGGCATAGGCGATCTAATGGTAGTCAACGTGCAGTCGTGCACCTTTGCCTGCCTTTATACCTTAGGTATATATAATAAGTTTATGACGTGCACGCAGAATTTGCTCAAAATTTGAATCAGGTCAAAACAAAACAGTATGAAAATAGAATGGAATGACAATAAATGTTGATAGTGTGACATTTGTAAATTGTAATGTTGTATTATTTTATTTGTAGCTTGTAGGTTATTTCATGTAGAGTTGCCATTTGCATTGTATATTTTACCTTCGTATAGGTACGTAGGTACTCATGTCGATAATAACTATCGTACTTATCGTAGTCACAGACTGCGAAAATATGTTTTCACTGAAAAACTGTTTTTGACTGAGGACAATGGTCAAAACCTGCTAAAAAATGCTTTTCGCAGTCAAAAGAGGTTTTAACCGGTTATGTGTTTCGACTGTAACATCATAGTATAAACTATTTACGTGCTTACCTACATGAGATAAGTATTGTGGACCACAGCCACACGCGTAATTCGATTCGCGTTCGGTTCTTGCCTTACGGTAGTAAAAATAACATGTCTCTGGTTTTTACCTACTTACTTCTTTGGGCGAGGAAGACACCTTTGTCACATTGCGGTGGACATTTATCCAATAAAACTATGACGACAGCGAATAGGTACCTACCTATATTTATGCCTACATATTATCTACCTACATTTATTATCAGATATTTATCGTCAGGAAACCATGATGGTTTCCTGACGATAAATATCTGAACATAGAAATAGAGTAGATTTATCGCGGTATGTAGTTGTAATTTTATTTTAGTGTACGTACAAACGAGTACCTACCAATTGAATATGTGACTTTTATAATAATGGCAACTCTATTTTTCCACCTTTTCATGTTTAAAATTAAAAAATACGAATATTAAGTCGAGCTAACTTATGGAGTTATGGAAGTAAGCATTCCTATATTTATTAAACATTGTATTAAAAATACAAATAAGAACATAATATTATAAGATTCAGTTGTTATTACCTATATTTGAAATATCTATCATGATAATATTTTTGAACATTTAATGACACTTTGTATGTGTGATGTCTTTATATACCTACATAATATTATACCTAAAGGATTTAATATAGATCCAACTATATTACATTCTTGAAACTGTGGAATTGTTTATATTAAAGAAAAATAAATAAATGTGTTACGCTATTTTATTTCAAGCTAAGCCGGTATGCAAGGTAACGTACCTACTATATGAGCCCTATAAGAAGGCTCAGAGTCGCTCAGCAGGTGATGGAGAGAGCTATGCTCGGAGTATCCCTACGGCATCAAATCAGGAATTAAGAGATCCGTAGGAAAACCAGAGTTAGAGATTAACTACGATACCATGCCTGGCAATGGCCCCCTCCAAATTTTTGTTTCAATGTGTGTATTCACATCCTTACGAAAGAATTTGTATGTAGTTGTAAGTAGGTACCTCTGTCCTATTCGTCTAAAGTAGCAGGCCGGCACGCACACATGCGTTTTGAGTCTCGGTGGCGCTTTGTAAATACTTTCAAACGGTTTGAATTTTGGAGGAGCAAGCTATGTCATTATTAGCTCATCAAGTCGCAAAGCTGAAGTGGCAATGCGCGGGGGATATACCAAGTTCGAAGTCGTGATTGTTTTTGGTGTCCCAAGGAGATGGAGTGGCGAACTCGCACTGGCAGACCCCTCCCCACTAGGTGTAGGTACTGCGACGACAAGAGTCGCAGGGAGCCGCTGGATACAGGTAGCGTAAGACCACGACATGTGGAAGTCTATGCAAGAGACGTATGTCCAGCAGTGGACATCTATTGCTTGTTAAAGAAGAAGAAGCACCACCGGTTATTACTGCTAGCTCACCCTAAACCACTGACCTCTATTAAAGCAAGACAAGTACCCTCAAAACTAATGTGAATTGTATAGATTGTCATAAGTCATAGAATAGGTATTTGACTTGATTTTCTAGTCTTCGACTATTCAACTCTTATTGGTCTAAGTAGAACCCGTCTGCAATCGATAGAGCATTATAGCTTGAACCCTTGCAACTCGTAAGGAGCAGCGTCTTACAGCCTAAAACCTTCCTAAAACACTGCAATCGACTAATTTTATTTATCCTGAAGTTCTCTACCAACAATTCTCTACCAACTGTGACAGTTCGGTGGCACATGGGTGGCATGGGTGGCACACAAAAATGTCGCTTTTATCAACTATGAACTACACGCTGAAAGCGCCAAATATTGCAGCGTTTGTTTCGCCTTCACTCTTACATTTTGGTATAGCTGCTTCTCTTTTACGCTTACTCTCAGGCTATTTGAGCCGTGAGCTTGGCGGCAAGTCACTAAAATTGAAATAGCAACCCAAATAAGCCCCGCCGCAAGGCATCTATTCCAGCCTGGCGATCGCGTAACTTTTATCGCTGTCCTTAAAGGACTATTTCAATGTCAAAACATGGTTTTGGCCAATAGGAGAAGCCCAAAATCATATTTTGACATTGATGCAGTCCTTTATGGACTGAGAAAAAATTACGCGATAGACCCCCTGCTGTAATGTAATGACATTAATTACGATCGCCGCAAAAGATTTGCGGAACGCGCTCTGCGTGGCGGGCGGTATAATATAGTGTTTTATCTATGCGGCGGGCGCAGGCCGCAGAGCCGTGGCAGAGCCCGAGACACAGGCCCGAGAGCGCTCGGCGCCCCGCGCGCGCCGATAATACGAATCTGAATTAGAATGAATTTAATTTTTAAACAGACGACTTCAGTTTCACTGTCAATAATTATAATGCTGAGTACCACATACCATCTGCTGAATTGAAAAATATTGGTACAGTTCTTGCAATTCACGAAGGCGAGTGAGCTTTACTTGTGGTTACTTCGTGTACATACATATTGCATAAGTGTGCGTGCCTGTCAAAGCCTAGGTGGGAGCGGGCAGGCGCGAGCATTGCGCTCGCTCACACTTATACAGATACGACACACCAACCATAAGTCAGTCGCCCTACTTTCTTCTTCGTTTGTTTAGTGGCTCCGCGCGTCGAGCGTTTGAGCCATAGTCCATAGTTTTTCTGATCCTTTCCAAAATTCCGTTTCTTCAAATCCCAATTCCACCATTACAAAATAAGTTTCTCCGTTTCAAACAAAAATCCATTTCATTAGTTCAATAGTTTCTACAAAATGTGGTTTATTTTATCCATTTTAGGCATGTAGATCTTCTAAAATTATTCATATTGAAATCATGTATAAAATCCATAGCAAAAATATTTTGTTTACCATTTATCCCGCCCTACTTTATGTAGGTAGTATTTGTACCAGTTTGAACCATGTTTGAACCATGAAGGTACCAAATGGTTTGAACCGTTCAGCTGTTTTGTTTTTGACATTACAAACTTCAAACTGATAAGCATTAAGCTCTGATAAGTGATAAGACTGTCAAGTTGGTTTCATATCACTAATTTTATCAATATAAAACAAAAACAATATTTAAATAGGTTTGATAACAAATAAAATTTATTTATAAGGTATCAGTTGATGGTTCTTGGTGTGTTTTATATAAGTGAGATTTTAAAATGATGAAGTTCTGTGCTAACCTTGCTTTCATGTTCACGGAGAGTTCAAGTATTTTGGAAAGGTACGCTTTAGCGCGAGATGCTGGTTTTAGGGCAGTGGAAACTGGCTTCCCACTAGGGTACAGTATAGAACAAGTGAAGCAAGCGAAGGAAGCGTCAGGCGTCGAACAGGTCCTTATAAACCTAAAAACCGGTAAGAATTAAGATATGTACCTAATACAAGCTGATAACGCGAAGTATATTTTCCTTACGTGTCTTAAGAGTAGTTCAACTAGGTAGGTACAAATAAAAATTGGAACATTGTAACTTTAGGACCTTTTTCGGGTAAAGTATAGATATACTGGTACTCGCGTACGAGGTTGGGGGTGGGGGAGGGGGGGGTGGGGGGGAGAGGGGAAGCCCCCCCCCACCTTTCCCCTTTAGCGGAAATGTATAGTTTTTGAGTAATGATTTTTTTTATAAATCATAACCTCACTTCTTTTACACAAGAATATTGACCTATATATTAATTATCCTGTGTTAAATATACTGTTAAAACATAATATTATCCCTTAGCACGAGGGGGGATGGAGGTGGAGGGAGGGGAGGGGGTGATAGAACTCAATGCTCAAGTTTTTCTAGGCGGTAGAAAATAATAAACACGAAGGCTGTGGCGTGAGTTGCGTTTTGTTCAAGCTACAAATCAAATGGGCTACGCCAGAAGACTCGCTCCGTCGCCCCTTCATTCAGCTTCACCTACTCGACCTTCGTTTCGCTACGGAGGTCGCCGGCTCGCTTCGCTCGCCACCTCCCCCCTTCGCTCCACTCCGCCTCGTAGGCTCGCTTCATTCAGGACCTCCTTCGCGAGCTTCTGGCTTCGCGCTTCATAAAAACACTCTAGGGGTAGGACAGACAAGACTACGTGGAGTCGGGGTTGGCCAATTCGGTTCTGTCACACTGTTCGACCTATATCAGTCCATGTCTGTCATTCTTTATATTTTATAAACATGAGCTCCCATCTACTCTACTCCTTTTCCCCTCCTTATGTTCTAACCCAACCTAACGAAGCTGAATGAAGGGGCGACGGAGCGAGTCTTCTGGCGTAGCCCATTTGATTTGTAGCTTGAACAAAACGCAACTCAGGCCACAGCCTTCGTGTTTATTATTTTCTACCGCCTAGAAAAACTTGAGCATTGAGTTCTATCACCCCCTCCCCTCCCTCCACCTCCATCCCCCCTCGTGCTAAGGGATATTATGTTTTAACAGTATATTTAACACAGGATAATTAATATATAGGTCAATATTCCTGTGTAAAAGAAGTGAGGTTATGATTTATAAAAAAAAATCATTACTCAAAACTATACATTTCCGCCAAAGGGGAAAGGTGGGGGGCTTCCCCTCTCCCCCCCCCCCCCCCCCCCCTCCCCCACCCCCAACCTCGTACGCGAGTACCAGTATATCTATACCCAACCCCCTTTTTCCAAGTAGTGCTCGTGAACGGGTGCCACCAGCGGCAATTGGTCTACTTTCTGTATGCCCGTCTTAACATGTGTTGAAATATAATTAGAAATAATTACGTATGCTTTTGTGGAACTTCCCCTCATTGTGGAAACTCTGCATACATAGAATAATATCTATTAAGTATATTGTAAAAGTATTTTGAAAAGAGCAACTGCAGAGTTTCTTGCTGGTTCTTGTCGGCAGGAACTGCATTCCGAACCAGACTCATTGACGATTCAAAAGTACTAATTGTAAAAGTTTATTTGAATAAAAAACATTTGTATTCTAATGTTTGACTGTATGCCAACTACATGTTAACTGCAATTTTCATCTCAAAGAAATCCATATTCATTACCTATGCAGTAAGTACCTAATGAAGTATTTTAATATAACACTTACATTGTAGGAGATGTAACTAAAGGAGAATTGGGAATAACAGCAGTGCCAGGCAAGGAAAATGAGTTCAAGGATAACTTAAAAGTAACAATAGAATATGCCAAAGCAGTTGGTGCTAGAAAAATACACATTATGGCTGGAAAATTAGAAAATGTGTCTCCTCAAAACTGGGCCACATATGAGAGCAACCTTAAGTATGCAGCGGATATTTTGAAGGCGGAAGGCATATTGGGAGTGATAGAACCAATAAACCAGCATTCTGTGCCTAAGTATTTCCTAAGTGATTATGGAAAAGGTAAGAAACCAGAAAAAATGTGTGTCATGGAACACTCGGTTGGAACCAAGTTAAATAATAAATTAATACTTAATAAAAATAAAAAATAACAATCTGAAATCAGGACTCGAACCCCCGGACCAACAGTTTCACTCTTACGCTCGCTCCGCTACTCCACCAAAGCTTTAATGGAACATGTATAGGTAACATAATAAAGGAAGGCAACAAGTGTCATAACTGTAAATTCTAACACTTTTTTCGTCTAGCCTCCATCTGCCAAACCATCCGAAAAGGAACTTTGTTCAAATAAGTTGTGAGTTACTTCAAAAATATAAGTACTGTGACATCGTCAATGGTGCTGTATCTTGACTCTACTGGTTATACTAAGCTTAAAAGGAAAAATTAATAAGTATTTTATGTTAGTTGGTTTGACCTTTAATCACATTACAATAGAGCTATGGATCGACACAATTTTGTGCATGTATAAAATCGAAGACCTGGAGAGTGACAGAGTACTTTTTATCCTAGAAAAAACAATGGGTATTCTAGAACACCCACCACATTTTTAAAAACCTAATTCCATACAAACTTGTGGACACAAGGTAGGACTAGATAGTCTAAAATACTGAACCTACTATTATTCTTGTTGTAAATACATACTAAGAGTAGCCTTAAGGGAAGAAGGAAGTGGCTGGATGAGAATCACTACCAGGTGTTGTGGCGATCATTGAGGAAGGCCTATGAACAACTGTGAAAATGTATATTGACGATGATGATGGTACCTTAAAAATACTTAATTTATTTTTCTCACCTTTCAGCCGTTGATATCATCAAGCGAATAGATAGTGACTATTTAAAGTTGCAGCTGGATATATTCCACTTGCAGCATATCTGTGGTGATCTGTCTCACAATATTAAAAATCTCATGCCTTACGTTGGACATGTTCAGGTATTATATCACCTTCCAGCTATTCTTGAGTTAT
The DNA here is from genome assembly GCA_029955525.1 of Oeneis ivallda. Lineage (NCBI taxonomy): Eukaryota > Metazoa > Arthropoda > Insecta > Lepidoptera > Nymphalidae > Oeneis > Oeneis ivallda. Next base: position 10,430,107 of record JARPMR010000022.1, read on the forward strand.
AAATGTATAAATAATAAGTAACTAACCTGACTTTATTTTTTATATATTTAGATAGCCCAGGCCCCGAATCGCAATGAGCCTGATACTCCAGGAGAAATAAACTACAAGTACATACTTGAACACTTACAAAACAGTGGCTATGTTGACTGGATTGGTCTAGAGTACAAGCCAGCCGGTAATACCAAAAATGGCCTCAAGTGGATAAAAGACTTTGGGTACAATCTGTGAAGACCCTGTAGACTTTGGATTAGACCAAATATGAAAGCAAACAAATTTTTATTTTTAAATTACTTTTGAATTATACTAAATCATATACTGATGTATATATTTTTGAATCAACAGAATAATGTGATTACTTATTATAAGAGAAATAACAAAACCTTTTCATATTATATTATTTTATTTAAAAAAAAATCCTAGGTTGGTGATACATAAAACAATTAAAGCAATGAAGTGAAATAATTAATTTAAAATTACTGGATTAAAAAAAGAATATTATTTTAGTTTGATTTTCAAGGGCCCATAAGCTAAAATGGCCCAAACTTTACTCATCTACCTTGCTTCGCGTCAAATATATTTTTCCAAAGTTTAAGTCATAAATATTCATTCACATTTAAGTAGATTTGCAAGATCAAATGAACAAACACCATTTTACGATTTTTGAAATTGCTGCACCCAGGCATGGGTTTTTACATCCTCTAGCGACAGGCGCTCGTTACTTGAAGTCTTCAGAAGCTGTAAAAAATAGACATAAGGAATTGACATACATTTAAAACAGCACTGAGTAAAGATCAAATATGGTCGAGCGAAGCAATGGCTGGATCATGTGTCATGCTCGTGAACGGGTGCCGCCGGCGGGAATGGGGCTACTTTCTGTCTGCCCGTCTTTGACATGAATTGAATTGTAGTACGTTTTGTGGAAATGTCATATTCTACTCTAACAAAGATGCACGGGTTAAATCAGCTTGCGATCCAGCTGCCCACAAGATAGTATAAAAACTTATTACAATGTAATAGCTACTTATTAATATTGTAAAATGATTATTTTGAAAAGAGCAACTGCTGAGTTTCTTGCCGGCTCTTCTCAGCAGAATCCGCTTTCCGAACCGGTGGTAGAATCTTGACGTGTCATAAGAGCCACAGGTTGGCCTACATGAAATAAATAATTTTGAATTTGAATTTGATCAACAGAGTGAAACACATAGAAACAGAAATAGAATTGATTTGGGGTTCTTGTTTTTCTTCATTATCAACAGATAGACATAGACATGCTAGATCAAATCAGAAATGAGATCTGTAGGAGAACCAATCGACATACGACAGCGAGTCGCGAAACTGAAATGGGAATGGGCGGGGCACACAGTTCGAAGAGCTGATGGTCATTGATGTCCCACGGTGCTGGAGTAGCGACCTCGCACCGGAAAACGCAGTGTTGGCAGACCCACCACTAGGTGGACCGACTACATCGAACGAGTCCCAGGGAGCCGCTGGATTCAGGCGGCGCAAGACCGAGGCGTGGAAGTCCTCGTGTGTGTCCTGTGAAACTCGTTTTGTAAATACATATTTACAAGTTCTAGGAACTCAACTATTGCTGATCTTTATGATTATTTTCTATTTAAAATATTCATATTATTACTAAAGAATAATTATAATTTATTACCTTGGAAATAAGATCTATGGCACCTTCAGATATAAAGCTAGGGTATGATATATCTAAAGCTAAGATTCTTGCGTAAGTTTTTTCCTGTCCCTCACTTTCAAAAGGTGGTTTGCCCACTAAGAACTCATATAGTAAAACTCCAATACACCAGTGGTCTACGTTAGCGTTGTACACTTGTTTTTTGATCATCTCTGGGGGAAGATAGTCCAGGGTGCCGCACATAGTCTTGCGCCTGATTATTGAAACAAAATAAAGTGATTAGAATAGATACAAAAAAATATACACTGAAACCAATATGCTACAAAAATGAAATGAATGAATGAAATTGATGCTAGCCCGACTTCAACATACCTGTACGAACTAAAATTAAATTATACTTTAAATTATACTTGTAGTGGCGTTTGAAGTCGGTTTTTTAAAAAGAATATAAATATTATTATGTAGGTAATGTAACCATCAACAATAAGCAAATTTCATTTCATTTTTAGGGTTCTGTACCCAAAGGGTGCCAACGGGATCCTATTACTAAGCTTCCGCTATCCGTCTGTCCGTCCGTTTGTTTGTCAGCTGGCTGTATCTTGTAAACCATAATAGGTAGACAGTTGAAATTTTCACAGAGTGTGTATTTCTATTGCCACTATAACAAAAAATCATAAAAAATTTATAAAATTACAAAATAAAGGGGCTCCCATACATGTAAAGGGATGCGGTTTATAAGTAATTGTGGCTAAAACAAATGAGCATTTTTCCCCATATGCTAATTTTGGACTATCTAAGAACTAAGATATTTAAATATCCATGCAGTTAGACTAGAAAAGTGATTTGGTCATGTGTATGGAACCCTAAAAGAGCGAGGCCCGACTCGTACTTCGCCGATTTTTTTTTGTTTATTTCCACTATATCACGTATACCTGTATACCTGTCGATTTGCTAAGGCTAAATTCGATTTCATAAGCTTTCGATGTCATGAAATGAACGATTGATCTTGTAAACGTTCAATATAATGAAAGGTTGATGTCACAAACTATCAATGTAAAGTGTTCGATCTCATGAGCTTCGATGCTCGATGATTCGAATTTCGATGTGGTGTATGGAGCCCCTTAACTTTCCTTTTAATTTTATTTCTTTGTTTTTTTATATAGATTCTATTTCCTCTTTTGTTTAAGCTCTGCTAGATGTGTACGACTTTCTATTTTAATGCTTGATGTAACTACCAGTAAATCAGGTTACATGTCTGTTCACCACTTTAGCCAGTAATTAATGATTAAATGAGCTTACCTGTAAGTGAAATTCAATCATAATTATACGAGATGCCTTGTCCGAAGAGATTAGCTGAAATAAAATGTTATTTTATTATAAATATTGTAGTAACACTTGTCAGTTACTACCACGAACACTGTTTTTAGGGTAGATTTCTTTTTTTTTTTTTGTGGGTAGTTCTTACCTACATTTCTTCCTGGGTACCACGGAGTACTATTTATATGTGGGACTCAGTTGTTTAGCCTCATTTATTTTAGAGTTAATCGTATTTTCGGAACAACATTAGGGATTCCCAGGGGGGGAGGGAGCTAATCTCTTCGGACAAGGCATCTCGTATAATTATGATTGAATTTCACTTACAGGTAAGCTCATTTAATCATTAATTATACTCATGCCTTGTCCTCTAGATTAGCTGAAATAAAATGTTATTTTATTATAAATATTGTAGACTTTTAGAGCATGTTCCGAAAATACTGAGGTAATGACTTGTTTACCAGAGTTACAATTTATGTTTACATAACATTTGTAATCTCAATGATATATAATATTATGTTACAGTAAAACGTAAACATAATATTATTATTAATTTATAGCTATTTTTTCCTTTCGATGAACCCTTACTTATCATTAATAATAATACAAAACTGAAAAATTAATCATTAAAGTTTCAGATTAAATTTTTATATAATCATCACATTTATTTTATTGCATAATATTTTAATTATTCTATTGTTCTGGCCATAGAAGTATTGTCCTGATTAAAAATATTTTTACTATAACATTTCCAAAAAGTATTCGAGTCATGACTCTAGCCAGCAGTATTGCCAATAGGATCTATATTGAAACCTGAACTTGGCTTTTGAAGTTACAGCATGTCTGGTACTGTGACCAGAAAATATGGAGACATCTATGCCGCTACCTTTTAGCGTGTTTTTAACCCAGCAACTTAATGTTTGTGTTGAAACTGGTTTAAAAGGTTTCTTGTAACTGATAAATAAATAGTCTTGGCTACGCCGTACGCAAGTTTCACTTAAATAAGCTTTAAGTGTCTGTGCTGGGTACATAGCTGGTTTTTCAGTTAAGAAAGGTATGATGAGGACGAGTTGATTTGAGCCTGGTCTAGATTTTTTGATCAAATCAGGAATTTTGATGATTATTTCTAAAGAGGCTAGAAGGCTTTTTCTATATTTTTTACTTTAATTTTCGAAAATGTTTGATTTTTGAGTGTTGTTAGAGCTAGCAATGTAATACATTTCATTGAAAGTTGGTCCAACGATAAACCCTCATTAATGATGATAATTGGTCAAATGATCTAGAACACAAGCTGTATCCCATGTAAGTTCATATCTCGGAAGAGGGAGTTTTAGTCCAAAGATTCCCTTAAAGAATCTTAAAACTCTCGTCTTTAGAAATATTTGAGCCCAGTACTAAAGATAATGTGGCTCTATGAGTATTTAAAGTTCCATACTGAGCTCCACTCTTGAAAAGCAATGTTAGGAAATTTACGATATCTGGTACTGGTGGTCTAATACGTCTATCGAATTGGGGAACAATGTGTAAATCTCTTTTTTTAAGCAAATGTCGTACTATTTGATGGAACTTCTGCCAGGGATGCCAGCATTATGTCTAACGATGCTGGTGAGAAGTCTCTTCGTAATAACCGCCGTATAATATCTCGGCAAGGTAAGTTGCAATTGTATATCGCGTTTTCTTAAAAAGAGAAATTTTAATATTTTCATGTGGGTTTAGAATTATCATGTCAGAAATTAAAAGTGATTGAAAAAAGGGGTACCAAGGTTTCGTCGGCCACCTAGGTAGGTACTACTTTAATTCTTGTTTCTGTCAAAAATAATTTTTTGAAGTGTTTTAAATGTGATTTAAAATGGAGGAAACACATAAGAATAGAAGTTAGACCATCTGATTGTAAAAGCATTTATTGCGAAAGCATCGGGAAACAAATCTTTCGCATTTTTTATTGACGTGAGTTGTAAAAAGATCGATTTGAAGTTGGCCAAAAAGATTGGCAATTCAAGTGAATGCTGGATCGCTGAGTTCCCATTCAATGTCTGCGTGAGTACGTCTTGATTCAGCGTCAGCAATGGTATTTTCAGGGGAGCGAATATAATATGCGTATATAAAAATACTTCGTGATTCACACCATTGCCAAATATTCCTAGACACCTCTGTTAAGTGAGGGTATTGGACACCACCCATACGGTTAATATAACTGCTGGCGGTGGTATTATCGATTCATAGAAGAATCTGACAGTGATGACGTTTAGCAGGAAAAAACTGCAAGTAGTTCTAGTTATTTAATATGTTGGGTCGCTTCCCACTCGAACCACTGTCCGCCTGTGGATTCTGACCCACACGCTGTACCCCATCCCGATGTTGAGGCGTCAGAATATATGTACCTATCTCTGTTTTATAATAGTCACTTCTAATTTTGCGCATAGAACTATTAATGTTATTCAGCCACCAAGCAAAATCTTTGTTTAGCGAATCTGGGATATACATTGTACGATTGTAATCCATGTGACTTAGTAAATTAAGATATTTGCATCGTTCAAAAGCTTTCGCGTATGGCCAGCCATACTCTATGGCAGTACAGGCAGGAATTAATAAACCTATCAATTTTGCAATGTTTGATTAAGACTATTTTGTATTAGTTTGATTCCTAATCTATACTAATTTTTTCCCGAATCTTGGGTCTCTTATCATTAGGTAAATAAACTTTTAAATCATGAGAATCGATTATAAACAAGGAATTTGCAAGAGAGGGATGGTGAAAGATTACTTTTATCGAAATTCACTATAAAGCCTAATGCTGTCAGAAGTTTAATAGTCATATTGATATTTTCATTCCATTCAATAGAAGATCTACCGATAGATAAAATATCATCAAGCTAATATATTATTAGACATGAAACCTAGACCTAGTCGCAATTCCTAGTTCCATGCATGAAACCAGCTTGACTCAACAGTTTAATGACGGGTTTCATTATTTATGTAAATATGTATGGCACTGTATTTAATCCGAAAGGTAGGACATTAAATTCATATATATATATTCATATATAATATTCATATATAATAATAAATAGGCATCAAATGTAGCCATAAATGAATTTTAGTTATTAATTTTATAGGTGTGTGTATATCTTTCAATTTAAATGTTGTATGTGATATGTGTAAGTATATGTTTATTGAGATTTTTTAAATTTAGTATAAAACGATTTTTATCGTTAGACTGCTATTAGGAATTTATGCTCGATAAGTATTGATCAGCGCACGAGTAGTAGCACGCCAATCGTAAGGAGTTACTTAATTGCCATGTGATAAACTGCCCATTTCTTCAGCGGTATATTCAGAAAAACGATGGGAGGAATTTGCGGAATAACTTTACGTGAAAATGTTAACTAATAACCCCGAAACCAAGAAATAATCGTTTGATCATTTGTGATTAAGGCCCATTTTTGGGCAAATAATGAAAGTCGACCGGCATATTTTGCCTTATCTTGTCGCGACGTGGATTTCTGTACTGCTGCTGCTGTTGCCGCTACCTTCTCGATGAGTAGTCGGGCTTCCGCGCTGGAGCAGGCGGGTGGCTCCTCGTTTGGGCCGGCTGCCTGCGCGCCGGCGGTGGAGCTTTGTAGTTTAAAACTTTTGAAGTCGATGGTTGAGGTTGTATCGTTTTTCTTACTGCTGATCTGTTACTCTTGTCCTGACCCTTTATTATATCAAATTTTGATCTTGAGTCAGCTTTTGCTGTTTTTATGGTATCTGCTACGTTTTCACCAAAAATGTAGGTATTTATCAATCTTTATTTGAATAAGGTGGTCATTCACCTCAGTTTTGAGCACAAAGTACATTATACAGACCATAGGTACGATGAAATGAAATATTTCCCTCATATAGAATCCGAGTATTGTATATTACAGAGCATACGAATGCCTTCCATTATTTCCTTTGTCATTTTGCTGTCTGCATTCTATAGTTGAGTGTCTGCAACCAAGAGAATATAACCACTATCTACGACACGAGCGAGGCCAGAAATTACAGAAGATATCTGTTTCTGTCTGGCTTCCATGCCCTTCTTTCGTTTTAATACGAACTTGGGCAAGACTTTAGTTCCATGTTTAAAAAAGGAGCATTAACGCGTTCGCTGTAAGCAGGAACCATATATTTTTTGTTCTGGAACAAATCTTTTCGGACCTCTTTGTCAAGGCCATTTAGTAGGTAGCACAAACATATTATAAAGTTTAGTAGCAATATGATTTAATCGATCGGCCAACTCCTTGTAAATTTCCAGCCCGAATTGTGAAGCGGGTGTTTTTTCTTTATCTCCAGTGGGAACCTCCGTAGGTATCTCTGGTGTATATCATGAATACCTCGCCCAAAGGTGGGTAGTTTGATTATAATTCCATTGAGTGGAATTTACATAATTCCTGTGAATTGATCGTTAATTTAAGGTACGGTGAAAGACTCCGTTGAGTAATTCGATGCACACAATATAATAATTCCATTGAATGGAATTTACATACAAAGTTTTTATGATGCAATTCCTGTGAATTGATTGTACTTTGTTAATGTAAGGTACGTGAAAGACTCCGTTGAGTAATTCGATGTACATAATATAATAATTCCATTGAATGGAATTTACATACAAAGTTTTTATGATGCAATTCCTGTGAATTGATTGTACTTTGTTAATGTAAGGTACGTGAAAGACTCCGTTGAGTAATTCGATGTACATAACATAATAATTCCATTGAATGGAATTTACATACAAAGTTTTTATGATGCAATTCCTGTGAATTGATCGTACTTTGTTAATGTAAGGTACGTGAAAGACGCCGTTGAGTAATTCGATGTACATAATATAATAATTCCATTGAGTGGAATTTACATACAAAGTTTTTTATGATGCAATTCCTGTGAATTGATCATACTTTGTTAATGTAAGGTACGTGAAAGACTCCGTTGAGTAATTCGATGTACATTTCAAGTCCAGTAGATGATGAAAATGAGCTCGTAGACTCTTCACTTCTACGTGCTCGCTGTAATTTAATTTCTTATTATACTTGAATATTATTTATAAAAACTTGAATATTAATTAAGAACTATCTGAATATTTAAATATTTGAATGATACAGTGTTGCGTGGCAGAGCACTAAAAAGCGAATGAGGCTAAACAACTGAGTCCCACATATAAATAGTACTCCGTGGTACCCACGAAGAAATGTAGGTAATCATCATCATCAGCGGCGCTACAGCCCCTTGTGGGCCCGGGCCTGCTCCAGAAGCTTCCTCCATCCGTCTCTGTCATTCGCGCTCGTCCTCCAACTTCTCGCACCAAGACGCTTTGCATCTTGATTAACCCCATCTAGCCAACGAAGTTTTGGCCGACCAATATTTCTGCGACCATCTGGGTGTGACGACATTAATTTTTTTGGGCTCCGATGTTCGTCCATTCGTTGCACATGTCCAGCCCATTGCAATCTTGCAATCTTTATGTGCTGGACAACGTTTGGTTCATCATAGATGTTATACAGCTCCATGTTGTATCGAATGCGCCAAAACCCATTATCTTGGACTGCACCGAATATAGATCGCAGAACCCTTCTTTCAAATATAAGCAGGGCGTCTTCATCCCTTTTACTAATCACCCAACACTCGCTGCCATAAGTCAAAACGGGCCTCACCAGGGTCTTGTAAAGCGTTACCTTGCCACGTCTTGATAAGAATCGCGATTTAAACAGCTTTATCAGACTATAGTACGCCCTATTCGCGATTGCTATTCTTCGTCTTATTTCCTTGGATATGTCGTTATTGGATGTAACTTGCGAGCCTAAATAGACAAAGTCCAAGCTGTGTTTTATGACTGCATCTCCAATTGTAATTTGACTTTGTGATGTACCTTCAGTTTTTGTCGACTTCATGTACATTGTCTTTTGGGTGTTAATTTTAAGGCCTACATTTTCAGCGGCTATTTTAATTCGCAGGTACTCATGCTTTAGAGTTTCCAGATTTCTGGCGATGAGGTCGAGGTCGTCCGCATAACCTAAAACTTGGGACGATTTGTAGAATATAGTACCCGTTGTTTGTGTTTGTGAGTCTCTAACACATTTTTCTAGCACCAAGTTAAAAAGAAGGCACGAAAGCGCATCTCCTTGCCTGAGCCCATTAATTGTCAAGAACCGATCGCCCAGATCGTTCTGAATTTTTACTTGATTCACTGTCTGGTTTAAGGTCATTTTTACTAAATTTATTAATTTAGTCGGTATTTGGAGTTCTTTAAGCGCTTCAAAGAGTTTGACTCTGGTGATACTGTCGTAAGCAGCTTTAAAATTAATGAAAACATGATGCGTTGTGAGATTAAATTCAAGCATCTTTTCCAATACTTGACGAAGTGAGAATATTTGGTCTATAGTAGATCTGTTTGGACGGAACCCGCATTGGTACTCTCCCACATTTTGCTCTGCGTAAGGTAAAAGTCTTGCGTATATTATGTTTGCAAGTACTTTGTAACACGCGTTTAACAGAGTTATGCCTCTGTAGTTGGAGCAGTCCAAAGGGTCTCCTTTCTTGTGTAGTGGGCATACTAAACCAAGAGCCCATTCTCCCGGCATTTCTTCCGAATTCCATATATTAACTATAAGTCGATGTATATCATCAACCAATGTCATTCCACCATACTTAAGCAGTTCACCCGGTATTGCATCGCTGCCTGGAGACTTATTATTTTTTAGTTTTTGTATTGCAGTTTTTGTTTCGGTTATGTGGGGGAGCGCTACCTCTTTTTCATTTTCGTCAGGGCTTACAGCATCATGAACATCGATGGCAGTTGTCTGAGCCATGTTTGGGTTTAACAGTTCTTTAAAATGGTTTGTCCATCGAGTGAGTATCTCGACTTTGTCACTAATTATGAGACCTTCCTTGCTTCTTATGGCAATATTTCTTGGCTTATATTCCTTCCTCTGGCAATTAACATTTTGGTAAAATTTTCTACTATTCTTTTTCACGTAAAAGTCACTTAGCTCTATCACTTGGTCATCTTCATATTGTCTTTTCTTTGTCCTATGCAACTTCTTTTCTTCGCGTCTTTTTTGCCTATATTCTTCAACTGTTCGCCTAGTTCTTATTTGTTGTAGACGTCTGTATGCTTCATTTTTCTTATTTGTTACCGCTCCGCATTCACTGTCAAACCAACAGGCTCTTCTTTGTGTTTGTTTCACTCCAAGTACCTCAGTTGCTGACTCAAATATACATTTTTTCACTATATCCCAGGCTTGGTCCGGGTTATGTGATATTTCACTGTCTATCTTGTGCAGTTTTTCTTTTAGATGCTGTTGATATTCATTTCTTATATCTAGGTCTTTTAGTTTTTCACAGTTAAATTTGCTTGCTTTTTGTGATTTATGTGACTTTGCTGTGGATATTCTGGCTCTAATACGTGCCATGACCAGGTAATGGTCAGAGTCGATGTTCGCTCCTCTTTGAGACTTTACATCCATTAGATTAGATATATGTCTGCCATCTACAAGTATATGGTCTATCTGGTTGCAAACATTACCATCTGGGGACACCCATGTTCCTTTATGTATGCGCTTGTGAGGGAACTTAGTACTACCAATGACCATATTATTTGTCATTGCAAAATTTACCAACCTTGTGCCATTTTCATTGCATACTTCATGTAGACTATGTCTACCAATACTTGGCTCATATTCGTTCTCCTTCCCCACTTTAGCGTTCATATCACCAATCACAATTTTAACATCATATGTAGGGCAACTATTGTAAACCTTCTGTAATTTATCGTACCACTCATCCTTATCTTCCTCCGCGCTTTCCTCTGTTGGTGCATGCGCGTTTATGATTGAAAAATTCCTATACTTTCCTTTGATTCTTAGCAAACAAATTCTATTATTAACAGCTCTAAAATCAATCACAAGGGGCTTTAGTCTATGGTTCACAAAGAAACCGGTTCCAAAGGTATGGCGATCCCCTTCGCAGCTATAATAGATGTTATACTCGCGTTTCTCTTTCACGCCCTCCCCCTTCCACCTCATTTCTTGTAGCGCTGTTATATCGGCTTTGTATTTAGTTAACTGGTCGTATGTGTAGGTAATAACTACCCACAAAAAAAAAAAAAAAAAGAAATCTACCCTAAAAACAGTGTTCGTGGTAGTAACTGACAAGTGTTACTACAATATTTATAATAAAATAACATTTTATTTCAGCTAATCTAGAGGACAAGGCATGAGTATAATTATATTTAACTCATGTATTCATGTTGGTAGTTCATAAGAAATAAATAAATACAACTGATATTCCCCTCCCCCTACAAATAAACAAAGATTGCAATACAAATTGCAAAGAGTACAATGTGTGGTGATTGAGCCATCAACCTTTCAGTATTCAGTCTGCACCTTTAATCATTGGACTATTGAGGCTTTTGAGGTTTACACAAGATGTAAGCAGAAATAAAATTTATAGAATTTGCTTACTGCCAGCAAAATCTTAGTTTTACCAAATACCAAGTATATTTTCACAAATTCAAACTATGGTGAATATTATAAATGCAAGTGTGTTTGTCTGTTGGTTCGTCCATCAATAAAGTAACAACGGAGTTACGGATCGACATCATTATTTTGCATGGCTATAGTAATTGAGGACCTGTAGAGTAACATAGGCTACTTTTCATTTCGGAAAATCACAGTTCCCACTTCACACACGATTTTTAAAAACTAAATCCATGGTTGAACATAATTTTGTGTAATCTTTACCTTTCTGATGGTGCGTGCACTGACCATCCAAAGTCAGCAAGTTTGAGATCACCATCAATTGTCACTAGGATATTCTCTGGCTTTATATCTCTGTGTATCACATGGTGCTGATGACAGTAATCAACAGCATCTGCAACCTGAAATCAAAAATATTCCTTAAAAAGATAAAGGCTAAACAAATTGTTTCTAGTGGACTTACAATGAAACTGTTTTATGTAAGCTAAATGGCCATGCAAAAACATCGTCCCCACCCAGCAACATTTCAAACATATCTCAGTCAATACATCATGGCAGCCTGATGATTTTTTACTAGGACAACATTCGCATTGATCTGGGATTTTCGTGCAAAATGAATTTGAATTATTTATTTATTTTTCAGTGAATTGTCTTGGATCCCAATTTAGTAGTTTATAATTATAAAACGAACATACAGGAGCATGACTACCAAACAACCTGAGAGATGATGTTGAGATAGATGGCAACCAACTAGAAAAAAGCTATTATGGATGCAGACGCGTTTCTGAGACGTAGAGAAAAAACCGCGCCGCGCGCTGCCTGTTCTCCCTCCCTCACTATCGTCGGCCGTCGCCTGTGCATGCGCGCGCGTACTCTTTAGCGTGCATACATTTTGCGTACGTTTTGTATTTAAAAAAAACCCAATTAATTTCGGATTGAAAATGATTATTAGTTTTTTAATGGGACATCACAATATTAAAAATAGAACCACGTCTGTTAGGGGGTGGGGACAGTGTCCATATTTTGCATTGTCTTTTCATGTGTAATTCTCATTCCAATTTACAATACAAATGACAATAAGGCATACTTTACTTTGTTTAATTTTTTTAAATATCGTTTTTGTTTATGCCAATTCCTTAATTAAACATAATGTTGTGATTTATACCTGATAAATATATTTAGCAGCTTTGTGTTCTGGGAACCTCCCGTTGGGCGAGCTTGTCAGATGTTTATAGAGTTCTCCGCCCGCCGCAAACTCCACCACAAGATATATACGTTTCTCATCATGAAACCATGTCAATAGTCGCAGAATATTTGGATGCCTATAAAAAAAATCATAAAAATAACTTTGGTTTTTTTGTATAAAAGAATATTTATTTTACTCTCCTCTCCCCCCAAATAAGTGGAGAGCTTGCGCTAGGAGTATGACAATAGTGCAACAGGTGGGGACCTTGTAACCTTTCAGTGTTTAGTATGCATCTTCAACTGTTGGGCCATTGAGGCTACAAACAAACAGTATGAGTTTACATTTTTTATTTCATAGTAATATTTCCAGTACAGTAATATTTACATACCACTTAAAAGATGGTGGTAAAATTTTAAGGATGATTATATGAGTCTGCCTGCGAAATTCAAATTTATTTTGGTTTTTCGCAATTTGTAAACTAATACGAAAAACTAGGCTAATGGCATTCTAATTGCGACAATGGCAGTATCATCTTCACAGGTTTATATATAAATCTTTACTTGAAAGTGTCCAGTTTAAGAAAAGCTGTATGAGTTTGGGAATTCCCGACAATTTCAAAGTCCCGGGACACGAGACAGCCTACAATCAAAGTCCTGGGAATTCCTGGGACTTGGGACTTTTAAGAAATAATATTTCTTTTATTTGGGGGGTGTAAGCCTTTTTTGAAGAATTTTAATTGACTTTATTCCTGGTGAAACATATTAACTAGTGGTTCGCCCCGAACTGAGACCTCGCGGTAACGGTATCCCATGATTATTCATTCAATCGATACATGATAACCAAAACTGACATTATTATTATGCCCGTTTTCACCAAACATACCTAAATCATCCCCTAAGTAGGAGTCTCTTAACGTAGGTAGCTCCTAAATACAATCCTAAGTCCTAACATCCGTCCCAATATCCTTTTAGGTGTCCCGTACAGGATCGTGATAAATAAGTTGACAGAAAACATCAATCACCTAACTTATAGGTAGCCCGTAAAGGTTAGGGAACGTTAGTGAAAACATTGAATTATTTATCAAACATTGAATTTAACTCGTAGTTCCATGGGAATAGTTACTGACTGCGCCATCTATTAGCATTATTGTGAAGCTATGTTGATGCTATATGAATTACTGACGCCCATTAAAAATTAAATAATCTCGTTTCTTTATAATATTCATATAATTTTAGTATTTGTTGTTCAAGTACAGGATATAAGTGACCTAAAAACATAAAATCAGTTTGAAAATCCATAGCGGATTTTCCTAGAGAGCGTCTTCAAGCGAGCGTATAAAATCGCCACTTTGAAAGCCCCCCATTTCGTCAATTTTAAGGGAAAAATTAAAAAAAAAATATTTTTGTACTCAGTTCAAAATTATCTTTAAAATGATACGTAACAATTTTATGTAACGCGATTTTTTTTTTTTTTACTTCGCATTCGCTTCTATGAGAGCCCCCCTGAAATAAAGATTTTTATAACTTTTTAAGCCATTTTCGGCTGGAGGCCATCGGTTTACATATTATATCTAAATTTGAAGTAATTACGTTCAGTAATTCAAAAGTTATAAGGCTCTGACAGACGGACGGACGGACGGACGGACGGACGGACAAGTGCAAATCGCCCTAGTTAACTCAAAGACCTTCGCTTCGCTCGGTCGAAAAGGCATTTATTTATAAAACGAACTTAGTTAAAAATCATACTAGTTCTTAATAACTTTAATATTATCTAGTAATTCTTGTCTATTCGAATAGACCAAATGAAGTGGAGATGGGCTGGCCACATAATTAGAGACAGGCAAGGCAAATGGAGTACAATGGTCTGCGACTGGTACCCCAGAGACGGCAAACGAGACAGAGGGCGTCAACAAGCGAGATGGTCAGATGTCCTGAGGCTCACGGCTGGCCACCATTGGAGAAGGGTAGCGCAAGACAGAAACCCATGGAAAACGCTAGATGAGGCCTATGCCAAGAGGCACTCTGAATTACGAGATATCTTATAAACTAACTGTAAAATTCCTGATCTTTGTTTATTCAGAATAAAGGGCTTATTTATTTATTTTTATTTAGTAATTCTAGTATCTAATCATTGGTCAAAAATAAACTGACTGACTCAACAGACACAGACACAATCATAATCCAAACATCACAGAACAACCAATATGGCAGCATGATGGTGGTGCGGCAAACACATTTATTGTGTTGTGTATTCAGTAGTTACGTAGTAAAGCAAATTATTCATTAACCCTTCAACTGCGGCGGCCATTTTGCCCGGTCGGTTTAACTGCGGAGCCCTGGAGCTCCGGAGCCGCGAATCTGGCGCGCGCTATTGAAAAATTAATTTCTCCAAACTTTTGTATGAAACCTATCTTAAAAAGAAATATGTGTGGAATCGTGATGAATTGGGCTTTAATTTGTTGTATAGTTGTCCATACATATTACTGAAATACATAGCAAGATCTCATGGTAAAGTAAGGAGTTACGTGTTCGTTTGATGTACTAAAAAAGTAATGAATTTGGCGTAAAAATGGCGTAAAAACTGCATGAATGATAGTAAATCACTTTAAAACTTACATTTCCATTGTTTCCACACTAAATTTACACAAATATTAAACACTCAGGCAGAAAAAACGTTTAAAACGTTTGCACGACCACTCACTAGCCGCTCGCCAACAAAGTGATGTCATCGGGGACGATGACCATGGAACTAGGCGAAAAAATTCCAAGGCATTCTGTATAAAGTGAAGTACTGTTGCACGAGTTAGAAAGGGTACACTATAGGTTTATACGAAGCAATTCAAAGCAATTCAATACGAAACCGAGCGTGTCGGAACAGGATAGCCGTTGGACCTTGGGGGTCCAGTCCGCAGAAATAAGAAAATAGCCGTTGGACCTCCAGGTCTAAACCGCGGTTGAAAGGTTATAAGATGGGGCTAGGCTCCTTCAATTATTTGAAAATAAAAATGATTACATAACAATTTCGACAATCTGGTCTTGTCTTGAGTCTCGACCCAAAAGTACTGGGACTCCAGACAACTAAAATTAGGAAAAGTCCAGACTACTTCGAGACACGAGCCATCCCGGGACCCAAACCCCTAGCTGTATGGGAGCTTAAACAAATCATAAAAAACTCACTTTATATGTGATTGTATTTCAATTTCTCTCATAACTTGCCGCTCACATCTAGACTTCTGTATTTGTGATTTGAACAGAGCTTTAATGGCCACTATATATCCAGTCTTTTTCTCCCGTGCTACGTGCACATGCCCAAATTTTCCTCGTCCCATATTAACTCCAAGCTCAAAGTCTTTGGCAGACCACTTATAGCTGTAACAAAATCAAATAGATAAATTTATTAAAAGTGAAACTAAGTATGCAATAAGTTGGTATCCACTTATCCAGATCCCTAAATTAGGAAAGCTGTACCTTAGGGGTTCACAATAAAAATTCTACTTAAGGTGGTTGCTCAATTTTAACCTCAAATCTGACAATAACTCATTAGTGGTTGTGATTTACTTACTTTCACTTCACTTATCAATGAGAGACTTGGGAGTACGGACATACCTATAGCTTTGACATGGGGGGGGGGGGGGGGGTGTTTGGGTTTTTCTTAATTATTTGTACATATTTCTGATCATTATTTTGTGATTATTAACATGTTCTTAGGTTATAAATAACAAAATCATCATTACATAGTTTGAATGAATCTACGCATGAAGGTTGATGAAATAATTGACAAAGAAAAAATGAGTTATCCTATTGTCCTAGGTACGTCCTAACCAGCACTTGGGTAGGACTTAGGACCGCACTGTGCCGGTGGTGCAAATGCATTATTGTTCTTACGTTTTTCTGTCTCAGAAAACAATTTATTAGGTATATATTTTTTCTAGGATGAATAACTTTTTCCCCCAATTCTTCACAGATTTACTGACATACAATGAAATGATTTATTTTTTATGCTCTTATGCTCTTTCATTTGACATACTTATGAGAAAAGTGCTGCAAGGGTGGGGATGGGTTTCCCATTATTCCGCGCAAGTAAAGTCGCGGGCAATCTATATTATACAACTCTGGTAACTCTTACTCTAAGTAGGTATACCTACTTAGAATTAAAGATATTTTGTAATAAATCTTAAACTGACTTTGCTTGAACAGCAAGCAGCGAGGCTGGTTTAAAATTACCAACCCATTTAAGTATGACTTGGTTTCGAACTTTTTATAAGCGCCGAGCAATGTTGGTGTGTCGGCCTAACAGCTATTGATCCCAATTATTAACACTCACAACACTTGATCATTAGCTTTTATGCCAAGTCAATGTCCCATACTTATTCTCTAAGAGGAGAATAAGCATTTGGAAAACATCGTAAGTAAAATAAATGGGTAATGAGATCTCTTAGCAATCCATTTGGGAAGAATTGAATTGACCTTCGGGGATGAGGAATAGGTTTATAATAACTATGCAGCAAAGATCAACTCTTTAATTTAACTGACTACCGCCTCGTTCACAAACTGCTTTGAAATTTTCTATTGTCTTCCTTAGGCAAGAGTATACTAAGCAAAAGAAAAAAAATAAAATAGGTACTTACGGTTTGTTGAAAGCCTCATGATTGATAATTTTATTTTCTAGCTCCGCCACTTGTTTTGGATCGACTTCCATATTTCAAGCTTAATTTGTGATCAATTCTTCTTTCTTGTTTCGATGTTCGAATCAGCTTTTCCAACTTTCCGTTAAAAATTTGACACTGGTGTTGGTGTGGCAAATTTCAAATTTTAGAACCACAGTGCAGCGCAGCAACGAACAACTCAACCACAGATTAGGTACTAATTACTCACCACAGATTAATGATTATGGGTATGTTCCGATATGTACACTGTGACCACTGTAAGGTGTGACGTCAATCCAGTATACTGTGAATGAGCGCCTTATTCATTGGCCATCTTGCTGTATGTCCTACCAAGGTCATGCACGATGCACGATATAAACGACAATGAATAGGCTTGACGTAATTATTATTAACAGTTTGCTAGATGTGCACGAGCCGTTTTACATCCAGCGGATTTCCCCCACCACCTACTAAGTCGTGACGTACATCGCCGATTGCTAATGAAAAGCTTAAGCGCCTTATTCATTGTCCATCTTGCTGTACGTCCCGCCAAGGTCATGTACGATGCATGATAAAAACGACAGTGAATAGGCTTGACGTACGTCAGTAATTATGACGTACTGACGTACGTCAAGCCTATTCACTGTCGTTTTTTATCGTGCATCGTGCATGACCTTGGCGGGACGTACAGCAAGATGGACAATGAATAAGGTGCTTTAGACGTACGTCAAGACAGTTATGTATCCTGTATGCTAGATGGTGTGGAGACTTGTTGTACAGCGGAGTTGTCATTCAGCCCACAGAATTTGGCCGCTGAGTAATCATTAATCTGTGGCCAAGAGAAGTGTGCACCACAGATTAAGTGCACGGCAAAATGCTCCTTGTGAGTAATTGTATTTGGTGGCAAAATGGCAGATCACTGCGCTGGATGTGCCAAAGGCCAATGATAGTGCGTATGCTACTGTCTAACACCGAGTCCTTGGCGGGACGTACAGCAAGATGAACAATGAATAAGGCGCTTAAAGACATTCCTTTTCAGTTTGCTATAGTTTCTGTTTAAAACGGAACTTAGTCCAGTATTCTGTCATCCCCATTTTGTCGACACAGTTTTCAAATGAAAATATTTATCATGTAAGTACATACACGTTTTCTGTTCAACAAGAAAAAATATCTGAGTGTTCTTTGTGGCTTTTAAAAATAATAACAATCATTCATATTGTGATCAAAGTACTGAGAGCACCTTACCTCGAAAGCGCTAGTGCTGACAGTTAAAAAATGGCGGCGATTTATGACGTCATGTATTTCCCTAGGCCCTAGAGAAATGTCTGTCCAAGTACCCTAGGGCCTAGGGTACTGCGACAGTGTACAAAATCCATAACGGAACGTTTTCATCAGTGAGAGCACTGAGCACTCAGTGCTCGCAGTGTATATCGGAACATACCCTAGTATACTCAACTCATGGAACTAGGAAAACGACTACGTCTTTCTCAACTCGATCCTGCAGCCCGACCACGTAACTATTGTCTCACATCTCACATCCAAAAATATCCATAAGGATCGTTATCGTTACAGTCCTTATAACCGGTCGGTACCGCGTAAGCTTTTTCAGGAGTGTAGCAATAGGTCGCAATCAGGTGACTATCACGTGACTATCGATACTATAGTGGTGGGTCATACGTATAATCCGACTAATTTGAACATCTATGATAATCTACCAATCTATACGGCTATAGCAGTCTTCCTTATTTGACTGCGTTATACCAATTGAAATAATTAATAATTGCCATAGCTAATAATAATTGCTCTTGAATTAAATATTTAATATCTGCAAATAATATACGCAATATTTATTTAAGTAGGATGGTACTTCTTACACACAAACACAAAAACTTATTCCCGCATCACAGACAGAATTTACCCAGGCGCAAATTATTATTGAATAATACTTAGGTGCCTTATGTCGTACGTAATACCTTTATAAGTACATAACGTATGCGGCTAGTTCTTGGAACTAGGAATAGGGTATTTGACTATATTAAAAATATCGTTTCATTTGGTGTCATCCTAAAAGATTATTATCTAAAAACATTATTCCATACGACAAAACTAAAAAATTAAGTTTTATTTAATTAGAAAACATTAAATAAAATTGCTATAATTCCGGCCATGGTCACGTGATCGAAAACGTTCCGTGATCTCGAATGACGTCACAGTCCACACCACCTATGGGATGTGGAATTGTCATTGTTTGAAATGTGAACTGTGACGTCATGAGAGCAAATGGAACGTTTCGGCGGCAATTTATTTTTTTGAATTTATTTCTCGATTTTTATGAAAAATACTGAAAATTATGCCGAAATATACCTTTTGTTAGCTTCAGCATAGCATTATTAACAATTTAAGATGATTTTCTAAAAGTAGTCGAATACCCTATTACGACTACGTTAATTTATCCAACAATGATAACAACTGCGAGTTTGATGCCACCCAAACAACAAACTATTTTTATGATTTCAGATTTTTAAACTTTATACTTCGTATCAAACTTTCAGACGGCAAACCAGAGATTACTCTTTAATTAGACGTAGTCGTAATTCCTAGTTCCATGCTCTTTAAACTAACCGTAAACATACGAAAGTGTCAAAAAGTAACCTTTAAATCTAAAAATTATTCTTCAATGATTTTAACATTAAACATACTTCTTAAAATACTACTAATTGCTTTGCTAATTTGACAAATTATTTAATAAAGCTTTTTAAAACACTTTAACAGAAAATATGAGTAGTAAAACGATTAATGGACACCTTATGTCACCGATAAGAACACCTCACGGCTTGTATCAATGAAAGCCTAGTTTGACGTAACTTTTGTCGTAGTCCTTAACGACATGTTACTTCAAAAGTCTTACGTGGAACCAATTTTCAGCAATGTTCATACAAAATTTGTATCGATAGTGTACTGCATCAATGTCAAAACATTTGTTTGTCCTCAACGATCCTTTAGGGACTGTATCAATGATACGTGGAGCCAAAACCATGTTTTGACATTGTTGCTGTCCTTTAATGATTGATATATTTCTTAGCCGGTCGCCCTGCTGGAACTCCTTTGACAAACGGTAGTAAAATATCATTCGTAGTGGAACTCCTATAATAGGGTATTTGACTATATTAAAAATATCGTTTCATTTGGTGTCATCCTAAAAGATTATTATCTAAAAACATTATTCCACACGACAAAACTAAAAAATTAAGTTTTATTTAATTAGAAAACATTAAATAAAATTGCTATAATTCCGGCCATGGTCACGTGATCGAAAACGTTCCGTGATCTCGAATGACGTCACAGTCCACACTACCTATGGGATGTGGAATAGGCTATTTGACTACTTTTAGAAAATCATCTTAAATTGTTAATAATGCTATGCTGAAGCTAACGAAACATATATTTCGGCATAATTTTCATTATTTTTCATAAAAATCGAGAAATAAATTCAAAAAAATAAATTGCCGCCGAAACGTTCCATTTGCTCTCATGACGTAACAGTTCACATTTCAAACAATGACAATTTTATAATATGTGTTTAGGCCGCGTGTCGCATACTATTTGGTATTTAATAAAATAGTAACGATGAAAAACAGACGAAATTAGCTTAATACGCCCCACAAACACGTCGAAATGTATTGACAAAATGAGAATTCCATAGGTGGTTTGGACTGTGACGTCATTCGAGATCACGGAACGTTTTCGATCACGTGACCATGGCCAGAATTATAGCAATTTTATTTAATGTTTTCTAATTAAATAAAGCTTTATTTTTTAGTTTTGTCGTATGGAATACTGTTTTTAGATAATAATCTTTTAGGATGACACCAGTTGAAACGATATTTTTATTATAGTCAAATACCCTATTGTCATTGTTTGAAATGTGAACTGTTACGTCATGAGAGCAAATGGAATATTTCGGCGGCAATTTATTTTTTTGAATTTATTTCTCGATTTTTATGAAAAATACTGAAAATTATGCCGAAATATACGTTTTGTTAGCTTCAGCATAGCATTATTAACAATTTAAGATGATTTTCTAAAAGTAGTCAAATACCCTATTACTCGGACGAAGAAGTATAATTACCATTGTCTATGATTAAGACTACAAAACCATAGACAAAAGAAAATGATACGTCTATTTTCGTAACAAACCTATGGATAAAAAATATATGTCAGTGGCTACCATTTTTTGATAGCAACTGAGTTACAGAATCATTATACCCTGGATTACTAATCCTCAAGAAGCTTAAAGTACCTAATCCTTTAATTTTTTATACAGACGAAAAAAGGCTAACATATAACGTGATAAAATTTATTCCCTACACACTTTGAGTATATACCTAACTATTTACTTAAAGCCTACACGTTGAGTTCCAGAAAGAAACGATTGACTTCGAAGATATTCGTCGTGCAACAGAGACTATGCTTTACGAACAGGGTAGGTAAAGTTTAGGGACCTACTTAATAAAGGAAATTTTTGTTTCCGTACCCAAAGGATGCCGAAGGGACTCTATTTTAAGCCTCCGCGCTCCGTCCATCCGTCTGTCTGTCTGTCAGAGGGGCCTGTATCTCATGAACCATAACAGGTAGATATTTTCACAGAATGTGCATTTTTTTTGTGCCGCTATAAAAACAAATAATAAATTAAAGGGAGGGTCTTCACTCTCCATACAAGAAACGTGATTTTTTCGGCGATTTTGCCCGACCTTCATTCGCTGTTATGATGGTACGTCCAACGTGTCCGTGATGAATAATTCCGCAGGAATCCTGTTTTCCCGGTATAAAAGGTAGCCTACGTCACTTGCCAAGTCCTCAACTATATCCACGCAAAAAATCACTGTGATCCGTTGCTCGACGGCTACGTGATTGAAGAACAAACCAACAAACAAACACACTTTCGTATTTAATAAATTAGTAAGCATATTCCATTGGAGCTCCAATTCATTTATTTTTCAAAATACAACTAATAACTCGGCGGGCAGTCATCCACAAACAAAGAAAGGACTCGAAACATGAAAAACAAAATGGCGTCGCTACCGACCGGACGCCGGATATTGGTTGCATCGAATATTCTATTTTATATCTACCTTAATTATCTTTTGAATACGCGCCATTGCACAGGTTGAATTTTTTTGCTTTATTTCCGTATGCCGGATTAACACGTGCAAATGTATGTGGATTTTAAATTCAATTTTCACTTAAGGGCCAATTACATTGAGCGTTGATGGCGAGTCCGACTCTCACTAGGCCGGTTTTATAAAAAATAATGGATACCTTCGATGAAGATACCCTTGTTAAGTCAACCCTAGTTCTGGAGTGTTTTCGTAACACTCATTATTATTAAGCACCTAACTTAGAATAATTACTCTAAGTTTTTGTTCTAAGTACATATGTAAGTATGCACTTTTATTGAAGTATTGCGACTATGAAACTAGGAAAACGACTATGTCTCGACTTGCAATTTTTTGACGTTGCAAAGTTTTAATGTTGGTTTTATTTAAATTTTGTCAAGTAAGGATAAATACATTTTTGCTTGTGCAGTTGGTAGCAGTATTTTGTACTAATTACATCAGATTTGTCACAAGGGGCCGCTGGATAAGTGGATACAAGTGGCAAAAGACTGAGACATGTGGAAGTCCGTCCGAGAAGCTTACAGAAACGTGAAAGTGACGTGTTACGAGATGGACATACGACATTCTTACCGCGAACTAGGAATCAATTATTCAAATTAATATTATTTTAATATTTAATTGTGATTATAGTGAAAAATCAATCTGAAAGCGAGTCAATTAAATGCGTTTCACAGAGAGATTTTCCACGATTCTTTTACATTTTAGCGGCCGAAAGAAAAATAGATTTAATTATTTATGGTAGGTATGCATAGTAGAAGCACGTAATAGATAGGTGGGTATATAATAATAGGATTATATAATAATAGGGAATAATAGGGACTAATCTTTGAGATATTTTCGCCTTACTTTTGTGATACAAGCTTACAAGAAAAAAATGTGTTGAAATGTGAAAAAAGTTTAAAACTTAATTACCTAGGTACCTAGTTGGTTTCTTTTTAACTTTGATGACGGTAGACGGTAAATATTGAAGTCTATTGGACTGATTTCAATGCGGTTTTTAGCATTAAAATAGCTGCACAGCTGAGCAGATGCTTTGATATTATAATGGTTTACGATAATGAAGAATGTTAATAGGTATGCCAAATCGCTTGAAATTTTGTCTCAGTAAAGCCTGTATGTATATAAATACACTAGTTTTTGTTGCAGTCAAAAATACCTAGTAGTTTTGATTTTATAGGCATTCAAAGTTTCGAAAAATATCGAGTCCCGCTACCAGTCACGTGACCGCTTGTGACGTCATATCATCGCTTAGTATCAAGTCGCCAGCGGTTATAGTAGGCTTGCGCAGTATTTTGTTGTGATTTCGTCAGCGTATTTAAGTTAATAGTCTATAGTAAATATTATTCGATTAATAAAATGGATGAAGGATTCGAAAAAGGGCAATCGGATAGTCTACCTAAAATAGATGGATGGATGGTTGCGCATTATTTATCAACAAATAGTGATTTCGTTGTTGCCGAAATGCGAGGAATAAAAATGCAAAGGTAAGTAAACTTTCCTTGCTACTACCTACTTATGCTTAATAGTTTATCTGTTCTAAATTGTTTTATCAAAACAAAATACCCAACTAATGTCGTAATGGAAGAATGCATTATGCAACTCAAATAGTGGAAGTACCTACCTATTATTAAATTTTTACGTTAAAGACAACAAATATGTAAGAAATATGTATTATAGTTTTGTAGCTATAGGTAAGTACGTATGTATATATAGGTAGGTACCGCTCTTCTTAGTAAATTTAAATGAATATACATACTTTGATTTATTGCAAACTAGCTTCCGCCAGCAGCTTCGCCCCCGTTTCCCTCGGGAACTGTACATTTTCCCAGGATTAAAAGTAGCCTATGTATGTGTTATTCCAGCCTTTGTCCAGATCCGTTCAGTAGTTTTTGCGTGAAAGATAACAAACACACACACACTCACAAACTTTCGCATTTATAATATTAGTAGAAGTGGAAGTAGGATAGGTACTTAGGATGTAGATGTAGTGGATTGAACGTTACAGATGTACTAAACCTTTTTTATTTGTATTTTTTTTACTAACAAAATACGTAAGGCCATTTTCTCCATATCATTTTCAATCTAAAACAAGAAAAAATCTTATTAGCAATCTACACCTAGAGCAGTAGGCACAGTCTAGTATAGATTAAAACTTGTATAGAAAACAAAGGATAACGCAAAACAGCTGCATTGTTCTCAAGATATTATAATATGTAATACTATGTAAAAACATAACGGAAAGTTCTGACACCAAAGGTTTTGCACCTCTGACCAGATTTTATGTTTATAGGTATGAAATAAATGTAAACTACAAATGATTATAATAGCACAGTATGTTACTCTGTGATAATAGTAATGTTTTAGGTATTCACGATCACTGTATTTTATAATGAAACTATTTTTAACCGGATTAATCGCGTACTTATTGATTTTACATTTTTCCTGTCAATGTAAAATCAATAAACATGCAATTAATCCGGTTAGAAATTGTTTCATTATAAGATTAAAATAATTATTATTACTTATGTACCTACATAAAATATTATCACCAAATTATCACTATACTTACGTCAAAGTGATCTTCACAAAAATAAACTGTACTTTTATCTCCAAATGGATCTAACCTCTTCATAGCTTTTATCCATTTTTTTCGCATTTTAACGTCCTTTGGAACTGTAAAAAACAACTTTTCCGGCGAATTGGTAGTTGTATTTTTACATTTAGGCACAACACATGATTTCCTAGTATTTGGATTGGACATTTTTAAAAGTATTTAAGTGTACTGAGTGAGCCAGACAGAGCGTGTTGTGCGATGACGTCACACCTCACCGGCAGCCCGCGTCGTGCGGTTACAACTTGTTTTACTTCTAAATCGGAAACTAATTGACGTATCGAAGTAATTCTTTCACTAGTATTTTTTATTTTTGACTGAGAATATGGAGTGCTAATAATCAAAACAAGTTAACATTCTTCATTAAAGACAATAAGATGCTGCAGATCGTAGTGCATTTTAAAAAGTACTTATTACTCTTTTGTAAGTCACTTTGTAAATATGGTACCTACAACTAAATGTGAATAAAATAAGTTACCTAACAAACTTATGGCAGCCCGCACACAGTCAATATTATTGTCAATATTTTCGAATATTGTCAATAATATTGCGTGTGTGCGGGGCCTATTGAAGGATTGATCAATATTATTTCATATAAAAAAAATATTGTCAATATTTTTATTTACAATAATATTGACTGTGTGCGGGCTGCCTAACGTATAACTATAGCGCACACCGAGAGCCTATAAAACTTACTAATATTATGTTGGAAACTATTTTCTAGCCCATGTAACTGGCTAGTAACATAATGCAGTCGTAACTTCGTAGTCAGAGAGTTGGCGGCAATTTTGGCATAAAATGATTGACTAATATAACAATTAATTCTTGTTACTCGAGGTAATAGCTATTTTAGACAAGCGTAGATAATAGGTATAGCAGCGAGGCAAAGCTTTTAGGTACCTATACTATACCTATTTTACACAAAAGGTGACCTTATCGAGTTATCATTAAGAGTGATCTCTGCCAGGCCGTGGTGAGCAAAACAATGCTGCAACTTTTTAAACGCGTTGCGCTTCTGGTTTCTGTTTTTTGCAGCGCGTAGGTAGGTACGTTCAAATAGCAGCAGTAGGGGTGCTGTACTTATGGACTCTTGTACCTGTGGACACCGTCGATTCCGTCGAAACTAGCAACCCTCAAATTTGAACGCGAACTGTCAACCAAAGACAAAGCTTTACAGTCACGTTTGAATTAGAATTTTAGGGTTGCTAGTTTCGACGGAATCGATTGTGTCCGCAGGTACAAGCGTCGTCGCGTCCATAACTACAGCACTGGACCATTATATTTTTACGTTCCCTCAAATATGGTTGAGCGAAGCAATGGCTGGGTCATGCGTCATGCTCGTGAACGGTTGCCACCGGCGGGAATGGGGCTACTTTATATCTGCCCATCTTAAGATAGAAGTTAGTCGGTATGCATTTTTGGAACTTCCCTCATTGTGGAAACACTGCATATATAGCATAGTATTTACTGTATTGTAAATTTGTTTTGAAAAGAGCAACCGCCGAGTTTCTTGCTGGTTTTTCTCGGCAGGAAGGGCATTCCGAATCAGTGACCAATTGATCGACTATTCAAAAGCACTTGTAAAAGTTTATTTGAATAAAAATATTTCTGTTCTATTCTATTCTGCTCGCTGCCTGTTCTTACTTCCTGGTTTGTCCTTCGATTACGCAGCAATGAAGCAACGGATCAACGTAATGTTTTGTATGGATATAGTAATTAAGAACTTGAATTCTGACCTACTCATGTAAGTATGAATTATGGATCCACGTTACGACTTACACCATACCGGGCCATACTACGAACAGGGCATTGCCATCAGCTCTCTATCTATCAAGCGCTTCGAACGTGCTGGCGAACCACCCCTCAGAGGCGGGAAAACGCGGAAAATGTGCGCACCCCTACTGCCTTCATTCTGTGTCGGACCGCGCGGCCGCGCGCCGCTTAATCGATAACCACGTATTTCTATCAAATAAATATCATATTATTACTATCCGGAAAACAACTATACACTCCCATTTGACATTAAACATAATATCCAATCTCTGAAAAGTGATATAAATGCACATATAAACAGTGATTTGTAAATTGTATTACCTATCGCGTATAAGTGCGACGCAGAATCGTTTAGGAGGGACTAGGTAAGTAATACATAGGTAATTATTAGCACGTTACGATGCCCTATATTTTTGTGCGATTTTTGTAATAAGGAAAATAAGGAATATTTGTATAAGGATAAGCTAGTCTGCAGTTTCACTTAAAATAGCATGAATTAAAAAAATTATTACGTTTTGAGTACACTAATCTGTGGGCTATTTGAAATTATTTTTAAAAATTTAAAAAACATTCGGACATTGCGGATGTTCAGGAAGCAAAGAAAAATTGATACTTAATAAAATCACTATTTTTTTAGCTGTTATTTATTATTCTTTTATAATAGTAAACAAATTACGTTTTAGATCGTAACGGTATAGACGAAAGGAAACGCAATTTATAGAGATGTGGTCATTGACCTTGCCCTCCCCTATAAGCCGAATTCATCCCTCTTTAGGGGTTGCCGGCAGGCTGAGATGAGACAAGACGTGACAGCTCAACGAGATAAGATGCTGGAGGCATTTCGTGAATGCTAAGTTTTATGTTCACCCTAAATTTATAGCCAGAGCAAACTAAATTAGGGGTTAAATTCAAATTAGTCTCTTCATTTTTAGCGCTCGACGAAAAAAGAGGGGTGCTATAAGCTTGGCCGTTTTGCCGATGTTTGTGTTTGTTTGTTTCAGACTTCACAGGGCAAGACGGATGGACTGATTTTTATGCGGTTTTTCTATTCGAAAGCGGGTTAAACTGTGAATTGGGATGGTTCTTAGTTAGATAGCTAGTTTGATGAAAATCTGTATAGGCGCTTATAGGAACAGATTTTTATACTACCTTCATTTATCGAATCGACTTGCAATACCAAATATGTACTGTACAGTGCCACCAACTTATCTGTTCAGGTGGACAAAATTGGAACTAAAGCCGCTATTTTAAAATATCATTCTGCTCAATTCCGCTGTCTAAGTGTTTACTACTGCTGCTGTTTGCTAGCCTCGTTGGTCTAGACCAGAGGTTCCCAAACTTTTTTTGCTCATAGACCCCTTTCAAAAGTTTGCTGGTTCCGGTGGACCCCCTGCATCTAAATTTCTATCATATTTCCAGTCGACAAAAAATGTGAAGATAAATTATGAAAATTGGCGTTGCGAGTGAGTTCCAACCACGAAAACAACATTCTTTGAAAAAAAAAGAGAATTGATTGGTAAATTAATTAATTGATTGTGCTGTGAGTGGATGTCAAAAGTAAAGTTGACCATTCAAAAAGAAGTGATTCCATCTCAAGCTTACATTTTTGACATCTACTCACAGCACAAAAACCAATCAATTCTCACTTATTTTATTTAGAAAACTCGGAGTGGTAAAAATAAAAAAATAGTATATTTTCTTGTGTTTTATTTATTCAAATACTATGTAAGTAACTATTAATTATTATTATTGTTATCATATTTTACAATATTATATTAAGTAAGTATAGTAAATCAAAATATAATTGTACCTGCAATCAAAATTAAACATTAATAACGTACACGTAACACCTGAGAGTTCTCCATAATGTTCTCGAAGGTGTGTGAAGTCCACCAATTCGCATTGGGCCAGCATGGTGGACTATGGCCTGTAACCCTTCTCTTAGAGGAGACCTCGCTGGGTTGATAATAAAGATACTTATATTAGTGAAACACCACACAGTCGGGAAATAAACAATTACTAATAAATTAGGGACAAAAAGTTCTACCTTTCTCGGATTTCTGTTCTAAATAAATAAATAAGTAATAAATAAAATAAAAGTATGTATAGCAAAAGGCAGCCTACTTACTTTTTCCGTCGCTGGCAATCACTAAGATCGATTCACTTTAGGTACTTTTCTCTCCGAAATTCCGGGAACAAATGAGTAACGTTTATTCTTGGCATTCGTATTTATATTGGTGAAGAATCAAACAAGTTCATGCAAGATTGCAAGCACACACACCACCCACAAGTCGTATTTGGTCCCTTTGCACGTCTGAACAAGCGTTGCAGACGGCGCGTCGGCGGCGGCTTCACTATCGACCCCCGCTTACGAATTGTGAACCCCCATTTTTCTGTCACGCCAACGTAGACCCCCGTCGAGTCTCCCGTGGACCCCT
This sequence comes from Oeneis ivallda, assembly GCA_029955525.1. Lineage (NCBI taxonomy): Eukaryota > Metazoa > Arthropoda > Insecta > Lepidoptera > Nymphalidae > Oeneis > Oeneis ivallda. The sequence goes on from JARPMR010000022.1 coordinate 10,459,385, forward strand.
GGGGGTCCACCTGGACCACTTTGGGAATTACTGGTCTAGACTCTAGCAAGGGATTCTCAAACTATTTTGGACAAGAGATCCCTTTTCCAAAATTAATTGATATCTCAGACCCCCATAGCCAAATTACTTTAAAAATCCTAGATCTCTAGTTTTTTCTTATTGATAAAAAATACTTACCAACTTAAAAACTTTGCGGTTGGTTATGTGAGTAAACATAACGTCATTTTCTCATCAAAATTTAACAAACTAAAGACATAAAATTCATATTTGATATATTATGAATTTTATGTCTTTAGTTTGTTTTTGTGTAATTAATAATTATTATTAATATTTCGTAAAGAGGTAATGCTGCCAGCATCTTGGGTACTATGCCACACTGCGGTGGCTTGGGTGGGATTTAGATTTTAATTAGTTTTTATTTTAGTTTTAATTTTAGAGTAAATTTAGGTTTTATTTCTTTCTTGTTAGGTATTTATATTATTTCTTGTTAGGTATTTATATTATTATTGGAAAACTCAATAAATGACATCATATTTCGTAAAAATACTTAAGTAGTAATAAAAAGCGGAACATAGCTACAGTATCTTGAAATTTCAAACAAGACCTTGTGTTAATTAATAGGGGTCGATTTTTAGACTTCGATGACCCCCAAAATCAGTTTTCGAACCACCACCACTTTGAGAATCCCTAATCGAGAATGTCGACTACGGATGACGAGGTCCCGGGTTCGATTCCCGGGTTGGACCCAAAAATGTATTTCGTTTTTCTGTCAAGAAATTCTTAGTAAGTACTAGCCCGGAGTTAGGAAGTTGGCAGTTTGTCGTCCTCGTGCCTCGGAGAGCACGTAAAGCCGTCGCTCCTGCGCCTGATCTCTCCGGTCGTGTCGGATTTCCGTCCCATCGGAATATGAGAGTGAGGGAATATAGAGTGCACCCGTGTTTGCTCATACACTTGTGCACTATAATATCTCCCGCGCAGATGGCTAATCTCTGAGGAGGTAGTCCGCCGTGACCGGATTAGTCGGGAGGAAATTATTATTTTATTGTTAAGCAGCAATACCACGGTAATATTATCTGTATACAGTATTGTAACTCGGCCGTATCTTTGACATAAATGCCTACAGCCGCGCGGTACGTAAACATGCGATAGGGCTGCCCGCCTCCAGCATTTTAATTACATTTGCCTACTTTGTGTTTCCATTTAGTTTTGTGATTGTAAATATACTTTTTTTTATATAAACAAATAAAATACTTTGTGAATTAAATAGGAAGTGTTCAATAAAAATGCGTGTTGTTTTTTGATTGGTAGATTTAATTAAAAAAAACCGGCCAAGTGCGAGTCGGACTCGCACACCGAGGGTTCCGTACTCTAGAAGTAAAAGTAAAACGATAATATTATATAAGTTTGCTTATTAATCGTTAACTTTGTTTGTGGAGGTCTATTGTTAATATAAAAAAAACTATGCTAGTTAGAGCGTTGGTTTTATTTTTCCTTTAAAATATACATAAACCTCTATTGACCATAATTATTTCTGATTTTTCGATTGGTAAACTTCGGAGATAAGGGGGGGGGGGGGGACGGTATATTTTTCGACATTTCGCCCGATTATTCAAAAACTATTATATTTAAAAATAAATAAAAATTTGTTTTAGAATGTACAGGTAAAGCCCTTTCATATGATACCCCACTCGGTATAGTTATCTTGCTTTGAAATTTCAAACTCCCGATTTTTCCTCTTTTTTTAATTAAACTAAAAAGAATTTTTGATTTTTTCTTATTCCAATGTTGTTGGGCCACTATTATACACAACTATTCACAACCCTCTCAAATATCTAAATATTCTGTGAATATTTCATGAGTCTTGCTATTGTTGTTGTTATTAATACCGAGAGAAAAAAAATCAGCCAAGTGCGAGTCGGGCCTCGCTCTTTTAGGGTTCCGTTACAAAAATTAAATTAAAAAATTTCCATCTACCCACCTACCCATTTTAATTTAATTTTTTTAATTAAATTTAATTTTTATTATTTGTTGTTATAGCGGCAATAGAAATACATAATATGTGAAAATTTCATCTGTCTATCTATTACGGTTTACGAGATACAGCCCTCTGACAGACTGACGGACGGACGGACGGACGGACGGACGGACAGCGTAGGCTTAGTAATAGGGTCCCGTTGGTACCCTTTGGGTACGGAACCCTAAAAACGGTTTTTAGTGGTATATGTTGTTATAGCAGCAGTGTAGAGGACAAAAAGTGTCTATTAGCGGAAACTTGTTAAAGGAAAAAGCAAAAGAGTTCGCGTCTACTCCAAGCATCAAAAACATCAACACTTAATAATTCGAAATTTTATTTATTTTCTCTTAAAAATTTCGAACCATTTGATATTTCAAACACTCGATAATTCGTAATATTTCCCTTATTATATCTCGTAATAGTCCCTCGAGTTTCGAATCAACGAGAGTCGGCTGTATTATTAATAATAAAATACCACGTCTTTACATTGAATTATACAAACTAACAAAACAAAACACACATGCCCCGAGGTTTTAACACAAGCGTACGTACCGTATCGTGATTCATGAACCGCCTATAACTACCTATTTCACTCGTGTCAATCACTTTCCTTTACTCTATTCACTTTATTTATTAATCCAGACATCTTTTTTTCGGGAGATAAAAGGAAATACCTTATCCATTAAAAATACACACATTTTGTACCTACCTACTAGTAAGTAAAATTATTTTAGAGTCTTACCTTTCAGAGTTTCCAGGTAATTAAAAAAAAGTTATCTCTGGATGCGTTATTGACGAATTCATGCAACCAAAAACAGCACAATATATCCTCCTCGTCATATTAAATATGTACTTGAACTTATTTTTAGTAAAAAAAATGCGCAGTTATTGTTAAAAAACATAACACCGTCCGTTCGTCACTGCGGCACAGTCGCGACTGTCTGCGTACCGAGCGCTTACCGAGATCGAGGCGCGTAGGCATAGCTCGCGCTTCGTCCGTTTGTATGAAGTTACAATACTGTATACAGATAATATTACCGTGGCAATACTAAACTCTCCATTAGTGACCCCGTCAACTGAACATTTGTAAGGGTATTTGACTATATTAAAAATTTCGATTCATTTGGTGTCATCCTAAAAGATTATTATCTAAAAACATTATTCCATACGACAAAACTAAAAAATAAAGTTTTATTTAATTAGAAAACATTAAATAAAATTGCTATAATTCCGGCCATGGTCACGTGATCGAAAACGTTCCGTGATCTCGAATGACGTCACAGTCCACACCACCTATGGGATGTGGAATTGTCATTGTTTGAAATGTGAACTGTGACGTCATGAGAGCAAATGGAACGTTTCGGCGGCAATTTATTTTTTTGAATTTATTTCTCGATTTTTATGAAAAATACTGAAAATTATGCCGAAATATACGTTTTGTTAGCTTCAGCATAGAGTTATTAACAATTTAAGATGATTTTCTGAAAGTAGTCAAATACCCTATTCGACAAAATCCGAATGATGCGGCGCTGCGCCTTGAGTTATAGCATTGCTCATAGGTACCTATGCTTACTTGAAAAGTGAAATGTAGTAGGTAGGAGTCATTACGCCGTACGCGCCTACAGCTGCGCCCTTTAAATCATGGAAAGCTGTTTACTGTTTACCGAACAGCGACATCGAAGTTGTAACTTGTATAACGACGCAAGAGAAAAGTGTTGGGATGACCATAAACTGTGATAGTTTAGGACATTCATTCTATTTTTAATCAATTAATTTATGTAAAAAACTATTTCTCTCGCAATTCCCAGTAGCAATTTTTCCTTGCTTCCTGAACGTTCTTTGTTATATAAACCATTTTTGTTATTTATACATTTAGTGGTTTGCGGGAGGATCGGACTTCGGGGTTTGAAACCCAGACTGTATGCCTGACAGTTCTCTGCTAATTCGCACTTGGCCAGCATGGTAGACCATAATATGGTCTATGCCCACATACTTCTCAGTCTGAGAGGAGACGTAAACGTAGAAAAATGAAGAGGATAGTTTGAAAAGAGCGAAAGCCGAGCTTTTCAATTTTCGTTTCATAAAACTTTTACGATGCGGTTTAGAACAGTGAGGCACTGTTCAAAAACGGTTTGCGAATGTTTGCAAATAAAGTTTCTATTTTTAAAGCTCTTTCTGATTTTATAACTCCGATTTCAGGGAAAGCTCTATACTGTAAGGTTACGTTGTATTTGTGGGGGTAGAATGTGATTTTAAGTGTATTTTATAAAAACAATACTGCATTTTAGTCGTCCATTTCCGTCAACATTCGATAAATAGTTGCTAATATGAGTATGTCATGATAGTCAATATACAGTGTCAATATACCTTAACCACGTGACCTGTCAACATATTATAAATACCAGTGTACCTCGTCGAAACGGGCAGTCTTTCTGTGAGTTGAGTGGACGCTAGGCGCGGTGAAAGTACTTAAGCCAGATGGGCAATATTGCAATTAAATAAAGTATGAGAATGTGAAGTTGGTGTTTCTCTCACGTCCAGAATAGGAGTGATCCTACATCTCAGAAGTGAAGATACCACGTCCTCAATATTTTCAAAGAAAAAAATGATGAAAAAGGTTGGAACGAGAGCTACAACACGAACAAGAACGGAAATTCTTCAGCAACACGAGAAAAGCTCACGGCGGACGTCAACTGAGAGGCGGCGCGCGGCGTGCGGATACCCATGTATCCGGCTGCCATCAGCCGGGTACCTAACGCTGGGTCGGAGGCGCTGCGCCGGAGTAACGGAGTGCGACGAGGAAAAATGGACCGCGGTCGTCGCTCATCTCATATCAGGTCATGTAGTCTTTCCTTTTTCTTTCAATTTTGTTGTTAAAAATGCAGTCTTTAAAAGTGGTTGATAAAATGCATTGAATCAGAGCTTTATTTATCGGAACATAAATGGTTTTGAAATGATGTCTGCAGAATACGTTCACCACTGGAACAGTTTTTGAAACGTTTTTGTAAAATTATATTTTGAAAAACGTTCTTCTCAAATATTACTGAACCAAACATTTAAACGGGGCATAATATTTTCTAAATCATAATTAATATTACCTTCTATTAATTATATCTAAACTACTGCGATATGAAAAGACATATAAATATTAATATTAGTTAAAACCGTGTCCTATACTTTAGCAAATTCTTTGTAGATATTTCATGAAATGGCTAGAATATTTTAAGCCGTCCTGATAATCATAATAATTATTGTCTAGTTAATAATTTAGAATCCAGAAAATAAGTTTTTTTGGTAGATGACCGTCATTAACTTGACTGAGGGCGAGATTGCCTATGACTGTGATCATGGCAAATCGTCTGAGATCTGAATTAAGGGCATAAACGCCTGCGACGTGAACATGAGCAAGATTGCTCGTGACGAATAATGGCTTAACTGAGATAGGTCGGAAACACGGACATGTTTAATTGCAGAATGGCCGAACTTTCAAATTCGTGTTTAAAATTGATAACTATTTTTAGAAATGATAAAGATATCATCATTTTACATTTGACCTTGTTGACAACATGGGCACGCCATCTTGAATTATTAATTACTATTTAAATATCGCTAATTTAACGTAACGGATTCAATCAGTTTCTTTCCTGACTTATTTATTTATTTATTATTATTATTTGCATTCATGTATATCCACTTAATAACTATTGTTAGATTAAATGAGTCCCCGTTAGGGCGTTGCAAAGTTAAGGTAAAAAAAAAAGGTTAGTATAAATTAGTTAAAAGCCGAATTAATATTATTCATTAACAGATTGGAAGTCATTCATATGTCAAAATAGTTCGTCATAACATTATGATAATGCCTAATTCATTTTGGAACATAGCCTGATGCGCAATTGAGGTCTTAAAGTTTACTGCTATTTTTGGAATAGTTCGTCTATCTCGTAGAAGCTATTTTTTATTAGCCATTCTTTTAGTTTTAGCTTAAAGGTTCTAATATTATTTTTCATCTGTAATATAATTTGGGATTTTTATATATGTTAATTATTGTGCTTATTTGACTAGAAGATGCTCCATGATGTTGACAGTTGGAGATAGAGAGTGTGGTTTAATTTGGCTTTTTTCGTGGACTCATTTATATATTTTCTGTAATTTTTTTTATTCGCCCAAAGTTATATCCATCATCAACATCCATTAATGTTAAAATCGAATTGCAGTTTAAACTATTATTTTTGTATGTAATCTAAACTAAACTTTTAAACATGATGAATATTTTTCAATATACGGTAAAAGATATACGTAGGCTATACGCCAATGGAGATTGAATAATTTACGATAATATACCTAACGAAGCTCCCGATTTAATTGCAATGCATGACGAAGTTAGGAAAGGAATAGGAAAAGGACTAGAGAAAAACAGTATTTTATTATGAAAAGGGTAGCACGTATGTAGGCTTTCCCAATATTTTGTGTTTACTCACACAAGTTACTATCGATTTTTTGTGAATCGACCCTGTCTGTAAAATCCAACTTACTTTTCTATGGGAATAGGCTGTAACTTTTCATTGAATTAAAGTAGAAGCTTGAAAATTCCACAGCATTAGGAGACCATTGACCCTAGTATTTACTATAAACTTCAACTTAATACTTCAAGCCGTCTTTGAGAGAAAGGGCCTAGACACACGGACAGACAGGCGGACGACAAAGTGGTCCTATTGGTTTTTGGACAGTTAGAACAAAAACACAGTTGGCATGTATATTTATTTCTTTTATGCAATCGAGGATAAAAAAAAATGTTTATCATTTTAAGCAGAAGATAAATTAACAGAAAACCATCTAGAAATCCTGTTATGATACTTTAAAAAAAGGGGGTATTGTTTTAGCCATAAAAGTTAAAACATGAGTTTTGCTTGGTTTCATAGCAACCAAGTAGATAACACTGACAGAGAATAAAGTATCACTACTTGCAAGGAAAACTCTCTGTTCCTTTTCTAAGCTAGCTGTCCTAGCATACGGACTATTTCAGCATTCAAATACAAAAAAAATCCCTATAATATATTACCTTAAATAGATAGTTAATTAATTAAATACTGAACAGCTAATTAGCGGATTGCCAATGTCACTTTTAACCTTTGGTTCATGAAAAATGAAAACTCACTTTGACGTAACTTTTATCGAAATCCATATTGACATCTCACTTCAAAACTCGCACAATCACATTTTTTTTATACTGATATTTTTACTGAGAGTGGTGGTAAATTGTCAAAATTAATTGGCTGAAAGGATACCCTTTTTGTCTCCCATGGATCTTTTAAAGACTGTATCAATAAACAACAATTTAACTATTTATTTATAACGGAATTGATATTAAAGATGTACCTAACTCCATAATTTAAGTTAAGAATAATTTGATCGAACTATTCAAGCTACAGTGTGATTTTATCTTTGCAGGTCAGGAGCGAGAATTGATTGGTTCGCAAATTGACCCCAAGAATTGTCACGTGGAAGTCCTTGAGAATTGATTGTTTCAAGGCAACATAAAGCACAGGCACATGAACACATAGGCACAGCAACATAAACAAACAGGCTTATATAAAGCATAATTAGGGACTACAACTAAGAATTGATTGGTTTAGTTGTAGTTAAGAAAAGTTATTTTAGCATAGCTAGTTAGTAACAACCAAGAATTGATTGGTTTGGATGTAAATGTAGAGAACTCCTTGAGAATGGATTGGTTCAAGGAGTGTAGTTAATCAGTATTATGGACTACAACTAGGAGTTGATTGGTTTAGTTGTAGTTAAGAGAAGTTATTTTAGCGTAGCTAGTTAGTACAACCAAGAATTGATTTGTTTGGTTGTAATGTAGAGAACTCCTTGAGAATGGATTGGTTCAAGGAGTGTAGTTAATGAGTATTAGGGACTACAACTAAGAATTGATCGGTTTAGCTGTAGTTAAGAGAAGTTATTTTAGCATAACTAGTTAGTACAACCAAGAATTGATTGGTTTGGTTGTAATGTAGAGAACTCCTTGAGAATGGATTGGTTCAAGGAGTGTAGTTTATAAGGCTATTAGTTTGCGACCATTGGAGTGAGCGTGCTGCCATGGCGTAGACGATATAGCTATAGAGTTGATGAGGCTGTTAGTTTGCGACCATTGGAGTGAGCGTGCTGCCATGGCGTAGATGATACAGATAAAGAGTTTATGAGGCTATTAGTTTGCGACCATTGGAGTGAGCGTGCTGCCATGGCGTAGACGATATAACTATAGAGTTGATGAGGCTGTTAGTTTGCGACCATTGGAGTGAGCGTGCTGCCATGGCGTAGATGATACAGATAAAGAGTTTATGAGGCTATTAGTTTGCGACCATTGGAGTGAGCGTGCTGCCATGGCGTAGATGATATAGCTATAGAGTTGATGAGGCTGTTACTTTGCGACCATTGGAGTGAGCGTGCTGCCATGGCGTAGATGATACAGATAAAGAGTTTAGGAGGCTATTAGTTTGCGACCATTGGAGTGAGCGTGCTGCCATGGCGTAGATGACATAGCTATAGAGTTGATGAGGCTGTTAGTTTGCGACCATTGGAGTGAGCGTGCTGCCATGGCGTAGATGATACAGATAAAGAGTTTATGAGGCTATTAGTTTGCGACCATTGGAGTGAGCGTGCTGCCATGGCGTAGATGATATAGCTATAGAGTTGATGAGGCTGTTAGTTTGCGACCATTGGAGTGAGCGTGCTGCCATGGCGTAGATGATACAGATAAAGAGTTTAGGAGGCTATTAGTTTGCGACCATTGGAGTGAGCGTGCTGCCATGGCGTAGATGACATAGCTATAGAGTTGATGAGGCTGTTAGTTTGCGACCATTGGAGTGAGCGTGCTGCCATGGCGTAAATGATACAGATAAAGAGTTTATGAAGCTATTAGTTTGCGACCATTGGAGTGAGCGTGCTGCCATGGCGTAGATGATATAGCTTTATTTACTTATTCATCAGTATTAGGGACTTTACTTTAGGGTTCAAGCAGTGTAGTTAATGACTATTAGGGACTATAAATAAGAATTGATCGATTAAGTTGTAATTAAGAGACGTTATTTTAGTGTAACTAGGAAATTTAACTAGTAAATTGGTTGATTTATTTGTAGCATAGAAAAGTCTATGAGAATTGATCTGAGAATTGATTAGCTGAATTAGCTTTATGTCTGCTCATCTTAAGATTTATTGCATTGTTAGTAGATATTCATCTTTAGAACTTCCCCTCATTGTGGAAGCACTGCATGCATGCATAGCATAGTATTTATATTTTATTGTAATGTAAACTTGTATTGATGTTTTGAAAAGAGCAACCGCCGAGTTTCTTGCTGGTTCTTCTCGGTAGGAAAGGCATTCCGAACCAGTGGTAGAGTCAAACGAAAAAGCAAGCGTACACTCAACACACACACAAAAAAAAAACTTTTTTGAGATTATTATTTTGGTTCATTAAAGTAAAATAGATTTTGATAAACCGTACTAACGCAACAATGTAGTTCGGTTGTAAACTAGAGTTGAAATCAAAATCCGTACTTTAGAAAGATTAAGTTTTTCTTCTTCTTCTTCTTCTTTATCAACCGATAGACGTCCACTGCTGGACAAAGGTCTCTTGCATGGACTTCCACAGACCTCGGTCTTGCGCCGCCTGAATCCAGCGGCTCCCTGCGACTCGCTTGATGTCGTCGGTCCACCTGGTGGGGGGTCTGCCAACACTGCGCTTCCCGGTGCGGGGTCGCCACTCCAGCACCTTGGGACCCCAACGACCATCAGCTCTTCGAACTATGTGCCCCGCCCATTTCCACTTCAGTATCGTGACTCGCTGAGCTATGTCGGTGACTCTGGAAGTTTTTAAATTAACTCATTTGATGGGGTTTTGTATATTTCGTTTTACACATCCACCTAAGGCCTAATGTAAGGTTATCACTTGATTCGTGTATGGGGGCATACACGATGTCAGGATGGTCGAATGTAAGGTTACGTTGTATTTGTGGGGGTAGAATGTGATTTTAAGTGTATTTTATAAAAACAATACTGCATTTTAGTCGTCCATTTCCGTCAACATTCGATAAATAGTTGCTAATATGAGTATGTCATGATAGTCAATATACAGTGTCAATATACCTTAACCACGTGACCTGTCAACATATTATAAATACCAGTGTACCTCGTCGAAACGGGCAGTCTTTCTGTGAGTTGAGTGGACGCTAGGCGCGGTGAAAGTACTTAAGCCAGATGGGCAATATTGCAATTAAATAAAGTATGAGAATGTGAAGTTGGTGTTTCTCTCACGTCCAGAATAGGAGTGATCCTACATCACGGCAGATTTTTACCGTTTATTTTTATGTACGTGCTACTATGCAATATTAAACCATTCTTTTGCAATGCTATTACCATTTTTCATTTTAAATTTACGCGGATGTATTATTAATTATTATTGTAGAACTCGGTAAATTGCTAAAAACAAGTGAAGTGTAAATAAATTGGCTTATATGCATAAATTCCTCTCTGCTAAAGATTCATAACTGATGATGATGAAGTATTTTTTTCATTCTTATTTAGTTTTATCCATAAAGGCCACCCACAAGGCTGACATAATATAGGCCACCCTTATGGGTGACCCTATGTTATGTCGGTGCACACAAATTACAAATGACTTATATCAATAACAATCAAACTCAAATCAGACTTATATCAACTACTAGCTGATGCCCGCGACTTCGACCGCATGGATATAGTTTTTAGAAATTTATTATAACACTTTTTATAATTGTCAAATTTTTTACCATACCTACTTAACCAAAGACAAAATTACGTTTAGCTGTCATTTACGTTTTGTTATTCCACTGACATTTGCGTTTTGTTATTCCATGTCAGATGCGTTTTTGTTATACCACGTTTTATAGTGACATGACGGAAACGCGGTCGAACGGGATAAAAAGTATCCTATGTCCGTCTACTGGTTCTAAGCTACCTCTCCACAAATTTTCAGCCAAATCGGTTCATCCGTTCTTGAGTTATAAATAGTGTAACTAACACCACTTTCTTTTATATATATAGATAATCAAATCTAAAACAATAGATATTAATTTGTGATTGATGAAGTTCAAACGGTATAGGGCTTTCTTTGCATAATATTTCATTTGGTTTCTATAAATTTTTTTAATCGAATTCAAAAAAGGAGGAGGTTATCAATTCGTCGGAATCTTTTTTTTTATGTATGTTCACCGATTACTCGAAGACACCTGAACCAATTTGGAAAATTCTTTTTTTGTTTGAAAGGGTATACTTCCCAAGTGGTTCCATTGAAATTTTATCGAAATCGGTCGAGTGGTTTTTAAAATATCAACAATAATTTAAATACTATGTGGGAGTTTGAAGTCGGTTGTTTAGTCTTTTTGTTTTGCAGATTATAATTTTCGTCCTAATGTTTCTGTGGCGTATAGGTTCAAATAGAGTAGGTACTTAATATTTAGAATAACTAGACGGCCATAGCTTAGTGGTTACGACTGCGGTTTCCCATTCGGGGTTTGCAGGTTCGATCCCTGGCACTTACGTTATGTGCGTTTAAGAAATTAAATATCAAAGTCTGCCAATTTGCATTGGGCCAGCGTAGTTCACTATAGTCTATAACCCTACTCTGAGAGGAGACCTGCACTCAGCAGTGGTCCGTTGATGGGTTGCTAATGATTAGAGACCGGATTATATGCAACATAAAAAGCTTGAAATATGCATGCAAATATGCATGAAAAATGCTTGAAATATGCACGAAAACTGACAGAATATGCAACATTAAATGATAAGTTTTAGGAGCAAAAAGAAAAAAATCGGCCAAGTGCGAGTCGGGCCTCGCTCTTTTAGGGTTCCCTACATATGACTAAATCATTTTTAGGGTTCCGTACCCAAAGGGTGCCAACGGGACCCTATTACTAAGCCTTCGCTGTGCGTCTTCCGTCCGTCCGTCCGTCTGTCAGCGGGCTGTATCTCGTAAACCGTAATAAATTTGAAATATTTTGTGAAAATTTCAAGTGTCTATCACACTTGAAATTTTCACATAATATTTCTATTGTCGCTATAACAACAAATAATAACAATTAAATTAAATTACAAATAAAGGGGCTCCCATACATGGAAAAGCTCTTTCATTTTATTATCCTTCCAAAACAAAAGACGCGTGGCTGTTGAATGCGCCGAAAATATTGTAAATATAGCGATAATATGCATCTTATCCAGATTTTACGGAAATTATGCAATTAGCGCTGAGGATGGCTTAAATATGCATTTGCATATGCAAATATGCAAATGCATGTAATCCGGTCTCTACTACTAATGATGATGATGATGATGATGATAATGATGATAGAAAGAATTTGTCAGCAAACCTCTCCACTTGTTTTTGCACATTCAAAAAATTGGTGAGGGATCTACTGTTTTACATTCTATGACTAAAACTTTTTTTTTTTTATTCTAAATTTTTAAGAGGCTTTTCTTTACAAAAAAGAATGCCAGCCCCATCGTTCCCTGATCTTACCTTACACAATTAACTTATCGACTTAAAACTACCTTAATTTAAAATCAAACAGCATCCTAGCTGCCTCTGAAGTAGGGACAGCCAGAATGCTTTGATATATACCTACATTATTTAGATTCAAATTATACTTATTTATAATTTCTTGCCTTTTGACTGCGTTCCGGACACACTCACTCAGCAGGTGTTGTGTATCTTCCTCCATACTACATATATCACACTTTGGAGATTGCACTTTTTTCATCATGTACCCAAACTTGTTGAGAGGAACATGTCCGGAACGGAGCCTTAAAGCAATAACAACTTGTTGACGCGTTAACTTCACATCACTAAACCACGGAACCCGAGGAGGTTCGCATTGGATACTTTTATACCATATTCCTTTACTTGACTAAAACTTGGCTTTACTTCCTAACCTTTATGGTACATTACGATTATTGCCTACTTACGCGATAATTTCGTTTATTCTTCATTCATATTCGTGTGTGATTCATAGTCAACCTACCGTGTACTTAAAAGCTATGAGATGGAAGGGACACTTTCTCTGCCCCGCCCAGATTATCTGATGACTGTTGCCTTGCATAACGGTTAATTACTGTCACTGTATACTCTCAAGTTCAATGCGTTATAATATTTTGACACTGATGGTTATTTTGTAATGAGCAACTGAGTTAACAACGTGTAACCAGTAACCATAATTTTTCTGATGTTGAACCCTGGATTCCTGAAGTCCTCTACACTATTTTTTTTTTCGAAAAACCTCTGAAGTATGAACTACCAAACAAAAAAATCGAACTCAACTAAACAAAAAATCGGCCAAGTGCGAGTCGGGCCTCGCTCTTTTAGGGTTTCGTTAAAAAAATTAAATAAAAATATTTCCATGTACCCATGGAAATATTTTAATTTAATTTTTTTAATTTAATTTAATTTTTATTATTTGTTGTTATAGCGGCAATAGAAATACGTAATATGTGAAAATTTCATCTGTCTATCTATTACGGATTACGAGATACAGCCCGCTGACAGACGGACGGACGGGCGGACAGCGTATGCTTAGTAATAGGGTCCCGTTGGTACCCTTTGGGTACGGAACCCTAAAAAACATACAGTCACATTAAAAACCTCCGCGTTTTTGAAGTCGATTAGAATAGATAGGTTCATAAAATTGTAACCCTATATACATACATATAAGAAGAAAATGTAAGATGAATTTTAATGTATATTAAACAATCATATTTGCCGCCTCCCTGCACTCAACCCGCTGTCGCATTAACTCACGTAGGTATCTGGAGTTCTGGAGCAATTTTCCGGTCTGAATAATCGCGAATTATGTTCCCACTAGGTTTCTAAATGAATGGAGTTCAAACAATTCATGAGGTCTATCAAATAAATTAACACATATAGGTAAACTAGTGGTTCGCCCCGACCTGAGACCTCGCGGTATCCCATAATTCCCATAAGGTAGTTTTATACGGAGCTACGGATCGACGTGATTTTTTGCATGGGTAATGGGTATAGTTGAGGACCTGGAGAGTAACATAGGGCATCAGCTAGTATCTTAATAGTTATCTTACTAATATTATAAACTAGCTGATGCCCGCGACTTCGTCCGCGTGGATTAAGTTTTTAAAATACCTCGGGAACTCTTTGATTTTCCGAAATAAAAAGTAGCCTAAATGTCACTCTCGGTCCTCAACTATACCTATGCAAAAAATCACGTTGATCCGTGGCTCTGTTGCGGCGTGATTGAAGGACAAACCAACAGACAAACACACTTTCGCATTTGTAATATTACATAGTATGATAGTATAATGCGAAGTGTTTGCTTGTTGGATTGTTTTTCAATCACACTGCAAAAGAGCAATCGAAAATCATCAAATGTTCCCGCGGGATTTTTTAAATCTAAAATAATCTACGCGGACGAAGTCGCAGGCTCTGTAGTCAGCTAGTCTACTATAATTGCAGAGATGATATTATGAGTTTGATAGATAGAAAAAACTTTAAAGCACCCAAGAAAGAGAAAACAAGAATATACCTACCCACATAACTTAAAACACGAATTGCAGCGAATTTAGCAGCGAATTGCTAAGGCGACCTTATCGCTAACAGAGTAATCTCTACCAGACAACCTTAAGTGAGAGGAGTGGATGATATAAGATATTTGTTTGTCTGCGTCTTACTTTTCCACAGGTCAACCGAAGAACAGATTTTGATAAAACTTGAAGAAACTTGGAAAAGTATTCTGTTTTATCTGTAGGTAAGTATAGAAATACTGGCGTTGAAAGATATTGAACTACGAGTAGCATCTCCGTTCTCTGTTGCTCCGTTGCTGCGTGTGAGAAGGAAAATCCGACTAAAACACACTTCGTATTTTTTATAATATCAGTAGGGATTATATTCTTACATTAGAATAGAATAGAAAAGAAATATTTTGTATTCAAATAAACTTTTTACAAGTGGTTTTGAATCGTCTGACTCTACCACTGGTTCGGAATGCCCTTCCTGCCCAGAAGAACCAGCAAGAAACTCGGCGGTTGCTCTTTTCAAAACAAGCTTACAATACAATAGATGCATACCTACTAACAATGCAATATATCTTAAGATGGGCAGACATAAAGTAGCCCCATTCTCGCCATTGCAATGAGAGAAGAAGAAGGAGATTAGCAGTGATAGCCTAGTGGTTAGGACAGTGGTCTCCTATTCAGGGGGTCGCAGGTTCAATTCCGCACCTCTGTCTTTTCGAAGTTATGTGCGTTTAAGAAATTAAATACCACATGCAATATGAAGGAAAACATCGTGAGGAAACCTGCACATGGTTCTTCATAATACTCTCGAAGGTGTGTGAAATCCGCCAATTTGCATTGGGCCAGCGTGGTGGACTATGGTCTATAAACCTTCTCTGAGAGAAGACCTGCGCTCAGCAGTGAGCCGTTGATGGGTTGACGATGATTGCAAGAAGACGCTCGAAACTGTTTACAATTTTAATGAAAATAATCACAAAGAGCCAGACTTTCTCAAGAAGTGAAGGCAACATAGTAGCTTTGTAGGTCTGTATACACGGGCGCGTTGGAGAGCGCTCTTGTGACGCTTTTCTTAATTAAAGATACTCGTCCTGTTAAAACTGCTGCGAGCTTGCACTATATTATAAATTGGGGTTTCACGTCATGAAAAATTCGTTTGTTATTTCTTTTCCTGGCTACGGCTTAAGTAACGAACGGAAAACATTTTTCCAAACAACTATTTTCAAGAGTCAATATATTTGCTTTTAATAAAGAAGCCGGCCCGTAAGAATGTACGTATTATGTTTTACTACAATAGGTATCCATGTAGAAGTATAATTAGCACTAATGGACGGTTTGCAATAATTTATCAGTACGATGTCCTTGGCCTAATGGCTTTCCCCTTTTACGACTCTCACGTAATATTCCTTCGCTCTGTTTGAATCCAATTTCACAGTATCTGGATGACCGAGCTTTGCTCGGTTTTTTTGGTAAATCGTGTTTTTTGGAAATTATATTTAGAAAAATAATAATAATCTATATAACTAAAAATGAATGTTGGTAAGCGCATAACTCAAGAATGGATGGACCAATTCGGTTAAATTATTTTTTTGTATGTTCCTTAAGGTCCACGGAAGGTTTTTAAAAAAAACAAACAAAAACAAATTTATAATAGATAAGTTGGCGGTACGAAGTTCGCCGTGTCAGCTAGTAATAAAAAAACTTGAGAGGTGTCAAGGGACACCCGGATGGAACGTGTTCCTTTCGATTACATTGTGTTCGGTATTTTCGCGATACAACACGGCGTCTCCGTAGCCTAGTGGCTCCGGCAGTCGCCTAATAGTTCACAGCCGATGGTTCGAATCCTAGCTCGACAGACCGAATTTTCCATTTTCAATTTTATTTTAAACAATTTCTACATGTGGAACCTTTCCCTAATTTTTTAAATTCAAATTCAAATTCAAATTCAAATGTTTTATTTGCAGGATTGAGTACATAATATGATCTTATACAATTATCTAAGCGCTTCAATCTGCCACATAGTAGCATGCAAAAGAATAGTCATACAAAATTTAATACTTAAATCTATCATTTTTAAATTCAAACAATGTCATACTCATTCTAACTGTTATATAATGTCAGTTCTATTAATTTCAAAAAAAAAAAAAATTAAACAATGTCATTAATATTTTTGTCCTGAATAAATTCATCAACAGTATAGTAGCATTTGTTTAAAAGTATTTTGTATAGTTTTGATTTAAATCGATTCGCATTTAGGTTTTTTATACTGTCCGGTAACTTATTATAGAGGCGTACGGCCATGCAGTAAATATTTTTTTTAAATAAATTTATTCTTTGTCTTGGAATTATAAGTTTATTTTCATATCTGTTGGATCTTGTAATTGTGTCAGCTATGCGTGGAAAATAGTCCCTATGCTTATGAACAAAAACTGAGACTTCATATATGTAGAGACTTGGAAGAGGCAGTGTCTTGGTACTTTTAAAGAGTGGCCTACAAGATTCCAAAGGTGCGGCTCCGCAAACGGCTCGAATACATTTTTTTTGAATACGAAACACTTTTATCACATCAACAGAGTTGCCCCATAGGATTAATCCGTAACGTAAAAGAGAGGAAACATACCCGTGGTATGCGCAAAGAGCCGTCTCTTTTGATGTTACACTTTTAAGTTTGTATAGAGCGTACACAAATCGATCTAGTTTTTTACATAGAGAATCTATATGAATTTTCCAATTTAAAAACTTATCCATTGCTACACCAAGAAACACAGTATGGTCAACCTGTTCAATAGGTAAATTATTGCATGTAACTTTAATATTTATTGGAAAACTATTGTATGTTTGAAACTGTATATAATTAGTCTTACCAACATTTATACATAAATTGTTTTGGCTCATCCATTGAACAACTTTATTTAGGTTTTCATTGACTTCCTGTTCAAAAGTTTCCCTGTTTTTACATTGTATTATGAGAGTCGTGTCATCAGCAAATTGGATACAGTTACATTCGACTGAGTCAGGTAGGTCATTCGCATACAATAGAAATAACAGTGGTCCCAAGATACTTCCTTGTGGCACACCATACTTGTTTGTCCTAAAGTTTGATGTAAATGATCCCCTTGTATTGCCGCAGATTTTATTAATTTGAACACTCTGTTGTCTATTATTTAGGTAGCTATGAATCCATTGGTGAGCATTCCCTCTTATTCCATAATTCTGTAGTTTATTTAAAAGTATCCTGTGACAAACAAGATCGAATGCTTTAGAAATGTCCAGGAAAATACAAGCTACTGGAGTTTTTCTATTTAGACTCTCTGTTATTTGCTTAGTAAGCGCAAAACAAGCTAATGACGTAGAACTATTTTTTAAAAATCCAAATTGTTGAGGTTTTAACAAGCTATATTTTGATACAAATTGATATATTCTTTTGTACATAACTTTTTCGAATATTTTTGATAGGATAGGTATGAGTGTAATTGGCCTATAGTTATTGAGTTCTTTTTTCGATCCTTTTTTGTGTACGGGTTTAACTACAGAGTATTTTAATCGGGACGGGAATTCACCTTGTGATATGGAGAGATTTATAATGTGACTCAGAGGACGTGATATATGTTTGGCGCAAAGTTTAACAGCTCTTGTATTTATTTCGTCATAACCTGTAGAGTTAGTGTTTTTTAATTCCATGATAATTTTATATATTTCACCGTCGTCAGTAGGGTAAACGTAAATGCTGTCTCTAATATTATCATTTTTACTGCTTAAGAGGGGTGAATTGCTCGTATTATTGGTAGTATTAGATAAATTTATAAAATACTCATTAAATTTTTCTGCTATATCATTTGCGTCATTATATTCAATACTGTTGATTTCAATACTATTAATTTCCTGGATTTTATCATTTTTTGCGGGTAGAGAATACTTTTTTATTACAGTCCAGGCTGCTCTACACTTATTTTTTGAACGTATGACGTATTTGGAATTAGCCAAGCTTTGTGCTTGGATAATGCATTTCTTAAATAATCTATTATAATTTATGTATTTATCCTTGTTTATTTTTTTATTACTAGAGTTTAGACGATATGATAGGTATAAAACTCTCTTTTTAATGCTGCACTTCTTTATACCTCTTGTGATCCAGGAGTTTATTTTATTATTTTCAAACACTTTAACTTTAATTAAAGGAAAACATAGTTTATAAAACAAAGTAAGTGTATCATGAAAAGAATCGAATGCACTATTTGTACCCGTCTCTTCAAATATATCGTTAAAAGTTAATGATTCAATGCACTCACAAAATTTTCTAATGTTATCTTTGCTGAAGTCACGTTTAAATTCAAACCAGTAAGGGAGATTACTTTTATTTGAAATACTAATAGGAGTTTCGAAAGATATCGATTGACAGGTTTCATGATCAGATAATCCCATATAATGAAGCTCAGCTGTTACATCTGGGATATTACTAGCAATTATATCTATACAGGATTTTTTCCTAGTGGGTCTTAAAATATGTTGATTCAAATTACAATTATTTAGTATCGATTGCAGTTCCTGTGACACTGAATTATTAGTGAGTAAATCAATATTCCAGTCGCCACAAAGGATAATGCGTTTTTTCTTTTTTCTAATTAAAATATTTGTCAAATTACTAAGATTTTGTAGAAATGCATTAACATTCGAGTTAGGTATTCTATATATACAAACAATGATAGCACTGATAGAGGTTATTTCGGCAGCACAGTATTCAAATACATATGGAATTGGTTTAACAGTCAAAGCTACGGGTTTATATTCAAAATTATTTTTTATAAGAATACAGCTCCCACCTCTTCGTTCCGAAAGCCTGGAGTAGGAGGCCACTAATTTATAATTCTTTAACTGAAGGTTTGATTCAGTGCCTTGTTTCATAAAAGTCTCTGTTAAGCAAATAATATCAATGTTACCTACTTTAGGTTTGAGATCTTCTATTGCAAGGTGAAACAGTTCTTGCTTATTCAAAATGCCTGCTATATTTTGATGTAATAAGGTAATGTTAGAAGAAGTTAGAGTATTATGCACGAAAAAATTGTTCTCTATTATTTTCAGTAGTTGGACCAGCTTTATTTTTATTAATTTTATTGAAAAAATTTGGTATTGTCTTTTGGATAAGCTTCACCTTAGAGTTTAAGGAATTCGATATTTTAGGTTTTTTTTCAAAATAATAAGGTATAGTGCCTTTTTTGACTCGGGTATAATATTTATTTGGCTCATAATTTGCATTATTCATAGTTTTTAATACGTTATTGATTATTAGGGGTGTCTTTTTGTTGTATTTTACTATGTAGAGTTTATAATATTCCAAATAATCAATCTCAATATTTATTTTAGAGGATAGCTGTTGGAAATTCTGTTGTAGAGTTTTAGGAGTGTTTGCATTATATTTATAGTTGTTTATCGTATTTATAAATTTGCAATTCATAAAATTTTGTGTCACTAGCTTAATGCTATTATTCAATAATTTCACATTTAAATAGGGGTTTTCTAAAACATTTAGCACAAAAACTTGACATTGTTTGAGTTTGTACAGGGCATTACTTAATTCTGATAGCATAGAATACGGATTTTTTTCGTTAGATCCTATTCCCAAAATAACAATATCATTATTATTCAGATTCTTAAGTAAGTCATCGCAGCTGCTGAGTACTTGTGCTGCAGTTGCCTGTGGTTTCACAAATGAGGAAACAGTGTATACATCATTCCATCGACTTTGGCGCTTTCTCGTGATTTCTCTTGATAATCCTCGTGCTATTTGATCGCCAAGTATTATTATCTTTGAAGGCTTAAGATTATTTTCAGTTGATGTTTGATTTGTTAGTGTTTCTTGGGTGGGTTGATTTCCTTGTATATCTTGATTTTTCTTATTAGCAGGTTTTACCAATTTTGGTGATTTAATAGATACTAGTTTATTAGATATGACTTCCTTTCTTAGTATTATAGACTCTTTCGGTGTGGAGAAATTGGCTCTATCGACATTATCAGCGATTGGCGTAGAAAAAGTATTCAGGCTAGATTCAGGAACTCTCGCTGCTGGTGTTCTTGCAGGTGTAGTTTGTTTAGATTGTCTTTCCATTGACCTCAAAGGCGTAGAAGTTACAGAGGTCACGCCATCAGTTAGTAGTGCCTTAAACATTTTAATTTGTTTTACATTGTCTTCTAACATTTTTTGAAGATTTGAATTTTCTAGGTTGAGTCTCGCTATTTCATCATGAGCACTTTCTAATTGAGAAGACAATGCCTTTATTTCTTGTTTTAAGTCGTTAATGCGCGAATTATCTGCCGTGGATAGGTCCGGTAAACTACATGCGCTGATATCTTTTAAAGTTGAATGGTCTCCCAAAGAGCTATATGTTTCATTTCCTAGAGATCGGTTGTGTAAAATGGGTTTTAATATCTTGGGTAAGTTATCCATTTCCGGTTGGGTATGTTTTTTTAATGTTGTTTCCTGTGAATTTGACTTTAGGTTCTTGCATTCATTGCATTTCCATTTTGCCTTTGTATCTATTGACATTGTATTAAATCGTTTTTGAGTAACGCTGGCACATCTTAAGTCCAATAGGTTACTGCAATTAACACATTGTAAGTAATCTTTATTTTTTATCGTCAGAGTACATCCAGCACAGACAATTGTTCTTTTTGGCCTCGTAGACATTTTTAACTTTAATTTCAATGTCAAATAAGAAATAAAATTTGAAAAGCGATAGTTCGTGTCGGTCTCGATCTCGCGACTATTGAAATGGATACTGTCGTCCACGCCACTAGACCAGAATATCATTAACCATTTTGACGAAAATATCGTTTAGGTTGTTAGTGGTTAGCGTACTAGTGTTTTGATTGATGGTAGCTTCAATACAGATGTGAGATGACAGTTTTTATTTTAGGAAGGTGTTTACTGTACGGGTGTAAGCTTCTCGATCAGTGATTTTTACTAGATGGCGTTAGTGGTATATAAATATATAAGTTATAAAAAATTAGGAAAAAATTCCACATGTAGAAATTATTTAACAGAAACAGTTTTTCATTTCCTGAAAACACGGGTAAAACGACATTTTCTACAAATGGAACCTATCTAGATCGATTTATCGCCCCCGAAACCCCCAGCATGCAAAATTCCATGAAAATCGTTCCAACGATTTTCCTTTTGTCGTTGTTGCTTAATGTCGTTTTATCTGTGTTTTCAGGCAATGAAAAACTGCTACAATATAATTAGAATACGAAGGTAAATTTCGCCATCATCATCAAGGTCATAATAGCTCAGGTGGGAAATCGGATATACATAATTATATAGAAGTGTTGCTCTTTCAAAGTCTTAGTCGTGTTATATGTATACCTAATGGTAAGGGTTTTCTTGGGGTATAATGCGATGAGCTTCGAGGTCCTTTTGCATAATAGGTATGATTCGACTGAGAATATCTGCCAACTCGACTTTGTTTAGCGACTATTATCAGACGGTGCCATAATTAACGGGCCGATAACTTGATAGGCACGTAGGAACCAAAAATGTCCTTGAAAGTCGGTCACCCATCCTGTTAAGGACTTGAAAAAACTTTGCTTAACCAGCGCAATCGTCTATACTATCACAGCTAGGCCACAGTCCTTTGAGTTTACATTCCTGCGAAAGCTAGTTTTTCATTCTAGGCGTAATAAAGTAGGGTCGGGACAAAGCGTACTGGATTTTCAAAGGGTTACCAGGACTTTTCAAGGTGGATATGTAATAACTTCAGCCTCGAGACGATGACCAAAGGAGGCGCGAGACGCGTGACAATCGATACTCTCATGTAGGTCAGTCAGGCTTTGTAGTCCAAGAGATGATGGCGTTTTTATTTGTTTGGGTAGCGGAAAGTGTGATGAATTCTGGGGTGAAATTAATAACGATTGGTGTTAAGTCACTTGTCCTCCATCTATAATTAGGGTTCCGTACCAAAATGGTAAAAATGGAACCCTTATGGTGAGACTTTCTCCGTCCGTCCGTCCGTCCGTCCGTCCGTCTGTCACAGTCGATTATTTTTATTTCAGTAACTATTAAAGCTATCGACATGAAATTTGGCATAGTTGTGTATAATAGTGGCCCAACATCACTGGAATAAAGAAAAATCGAAAATTATTTTTAGTTTTATTAAAAAAGGGGGAAAATCGGGGGTTTGAAATTTCAAAGTAAGATAACTATACCGAGTGGGGTATCATATGAAAGGCCTTTACTTGTGCATTCTAAAACAGTTTTTTATTTATTTCTATATATAATAGTTTTTGAGTAATCGGCCAAAATGTCGAAAAAAATACCGTTCCCCCCCCCCTTATCTCCGAAGTTTACCAATCGAAAAATCTGAAATAATTATGGTCAATAGAGGTTTATGTTAATTTTACAGGAAAAATAAAAACAACGCGAAAATTATTTTAGTTTGATTAAAAAAGGGGGAAAACCGGGGGTTTGAAATTTCAAAGTAAGATAACTATACCGAGTGGGGTATCATATGAAAGGCCTTTACTTGTGCATTCTAAAACAGTTTTTTATTTATTTCTATATATGTATAATAGTTTTTGAGTAATCGGCCAAAATACCGTTCCCCCCCCCTTATTTCCGAAGTTTACAAATCGAAAAATCTGAAATAATTATAGTCAATAGAGGTTTATGTATATTTTACAGGAAAAATAGAACCAACGCTCTAACTAGCATAGTTTTTTTGACCGAGCGAAGCGAGGTCTTTGAGTTTACTAGAGCGATTTGCACTTGTCCGTCCGTCCGTCCGTCCGTCCGTCCGTCCGTCCGTCCGTCCGTCCGTCTGTCAGAGCCTTATAACTTTTGAATTACTGAACGTAATTACTTCAAATTTAGATATAATATGTAAACCGATGGCCTCCAGCCGAAAACGGCTTAAAAAGTTATAAAAATCTTTATTTCAGGGGGGCTCTCATAGAAGCGAATGCGAAGAAATTTTTTTTAATTTGCGATTCATAGGTTTTCTGTGTATCATTTTAAAGACAATTTGGAACAGAGTACAACCGTATTTTTTTTAAAATTTTTTTCCTAAAATTGATGAAATGGGGGGCTTCCAAAGTGGCGATTTAATACGCTCGCTTGAAGACGCTCTCTGGGAAAATTTTCTATATATTTTCAAGTTGTACTTATTTTCTTACTTCACTTGTATCCTGTACTTGAACAACAAATACTAAAATTATATGAATATTATAAAGAAACGAGATTATTTAATTTTTAATGAGCATCAGTAAATTTCACATAGCTTCACAATAATGCTAATAGATGGCGCAGTCATTAACTATTCCATTGAACTAGGAGTTACGACTACGATTTATCCCAAAAACAGTTTTGCGTCGACCATTATTATTTAGGTACATAATATAATAACATATTATTCAATTAAAGTTATTCTTTAGTTAAATATAATTTTGTATATTTTCTATTCGCGTCGATAGATGACGATTTGTACAGATGCCCCTAACCCGTTTTCACTCGTTAGTACCTACATAATAATTCAATGTTTTCACTGACGTTCCCTAACCTTTACGGGCTACCTATGATAAGTTATGTGATGATTACTGTCAACTTCTTTATCACGATCCTGTACGGGACACCTAAAAGGACATTGGGACGGATGTTAGGACTTAGGATTGTGTTTTGGAGCTACCTACGTAAAGAGACTCCTACATAGGGGATGATTTAGGTATGTTTGGTGAAAACGCGCATAATAATAATAATGTCAGTTTTGGTCGTCTTGTATCGATTGAATGAATAATCATGGGATACCGTTACCGCGAGGTCTCAGTTCGGGGCGAACCACTAGTTTATATTAACAATAAACCTCTACAAACAAAGTTAACGATAAATAAGCAAATTAATATAATATTATCGTTTTACTTTTACTTTTGGAGTACGGAACCCTCGGTGCGTGAGTCCAACTCGCACTTGGCCGGCTTTTTTTTTTTGATTTAAGAATATTACTATCCCTATCACAGAAAAATCTGAAGAAAAGAAATGCACTAGTCACTTAAGTTTAGTATAGTAAAATCGAATTGCCAAGATTATTTTGATTTTTCATTTATAATTATTATTATACGATCTCTACTGATGGCAGCTAAAACGTCTCTTTATTAAGTACAAAGAACTAAGTAAGGAATGCAAAGCTATCGATTCAATGTTCATCCAACAAAATATTATTATCTAATTGGATTCTATCAGTCAAGTTGTAACGGTAAGTACCTAACATTAAAAGTTACTTAAGCTTATGTATGATAAAGTCAGTCTTTCTTATTTATAAAATTGATTTAAGATGGTTTTACTTGCATACAATTTAATAAATAGCTTCACCACGTGATATGATACTATAAAAGTGAGTGAATAATGTATATGATCGTGAATACAACAATAGTGGATATGATAAAATAAAATATACATGATATTTGGAGGAAAACCCAACAGGTGCGAAATTTGAAAATTCTTTGAAATTCCATCCCTTAAGGTCGATACGGATTGTAGTGATTGGCATTATGTAGTTAATGATACCCGAAAAAATGTAAAACCCGAGTTTTTTATAAGCCAATTGCGTTTGAAATCTGGTAGCTTTAGTTTTAAGATGATGAACGTATTTCAAGAAAATGATTTTGACTTGCGTTGAGTTATTAAATACAAATTAAGTTATGTTTGTTTTTCGTACTTACGAAACACCAGTAATAACTACTATCTCTTTGACTAGTATAAACAATGGATTGAATATTTGATATTCTACAATAGGATTGTGTGCCGCGCTGGTTTTATTAATTATGTAGGTATTAAGAGACTTAATTGAAATCAGTACATATTAAGAAAACATTCATTCATGCATCAGCAACTCCCTTAATAGAATAGAATATAATTGATTTTTTTTTTATATTCAAATAAACTTTTTCAAAGTGCTTTCGAGATTCGTGTTTCAGAGAAGAGTTATAGGTTATAGGTCCACTATGCTGGCCTGGCAATAGTAGACTTCACACACCTTTGACAATAATAAGGAGAACTCTCAGGCGTGCAGGTTTCCTCACCATGTTTTTTCACCGTTTTTGCATTTGATATATAATTGCTTATATGCACATAACTCCTAAGTGCTTGTTCGAATAGGAGATCGCAGTCCTAAGCACTAGGCTATCAACTGCCCTTTGATTGAAGTTTGAAGCATTAGAGAACTCAAAAGATATTAAAAAAAAACTGTTCTTTAATTCTGTTCTATCTGAAAGT
The DNA here is from genome assembly GCA_029955525.1 of Oeneis ivallda. Lineage (NCBI taxonomy): Eukaryota > Metazoa > Arthropoda > Insecta > Lepidoptera > Nymphalidae > Oeneis > Oeneis ivallda. The sequence goes on from JARPMR010000022.1 coordinate 10,485,226, forward strand.
GTGGTGTGGGTGTTACTTCAGAATTTTAAAAACGATACAAAGAGGTACCAATTTTTTTTTGTAGAAACAGAGGTCGACCAAATATTTTTGTGCAGCTTCAAAATAGTTTGAATAAGAGCGTCTCTGCTGCATCGCTACAAAAATAATTTTTCTTTTTAAAAATACGGGTTGAACCTTTGAACATTCATGAAATGCCAACATACGAGTATATCCACAGAGTTTAACTAGTGGTTCGCCCCGAACTGAGACCTCGCGGTAACGGTTTCCCATTATTACTTATTCATTCAATAGATACATGACGATCAAAATTGACATTATTATTATGCCCGTTTTCACCAACCATACCTAAATCATCCCCTTTGTAGCCCCTAAATACAATCCTAACATCCCAATGTCATTTTCACCTTTAGTTGTCCCGTAGAGGTTCGTAATAACAAAGTTGACAGAAAGTGTCAACTAACTTAACATAGGTAGCCCGTAAAGGTTAGGGAACTGTTATAGTGAAATCCTCAAGGCCTCAATCAAACTTAGGTATAGTTTTTTGGAACATTCAAATTAAATTACTTGTACACAGCGTCAACTATCGACACGATCAGAAAACATGTAAAAACAAACTGCAACGTGAAGTTTTATTGATGTTTGCTAAATGACTAAATAATAATTTTAATTGAATGATAATATGTTACATATAGCTGCATTTGCTATAAATGAGATGAGAGCGCCATCTATTGACATCATTGTGAAGTTCTGTTGTTGCTGCTCATTAAAAGTTAAATAATTTAGTTTCCTTTTTTTAGTATTTGTTGTTCAAGTACATGATATTACGCTTAAATTATAAAACTTTCAAGGAACAGCTGTCGATGGTTATTCCGTTGTGAGGTCAAATATAATCTCCACTTTGAAAGCCCCCCATTTCGTCAATTTTAGGAAAAAAATTAATAAAAAAATACTTTTGTACTCTGTTCCAAATTATCTTTAAAATGAGGTACTGCAACTCTATGAAATGCAAAAATTTTTTTTTTGTTTCGCATTCGCTTCTATGAGAGCCCCCCTGAAATAAAGATTTTTGTAACTTTTTAAGCCATTTTCGGCTGGAGGCCATCGGTTTACATATTATATCTCAAATTGAAGTAATTACGTTCAGTAATTTAGAAGTTATAAGGCTCTGACAGACGGACGGACGGACGGACGGACGGACGGACGGACGGACAAGTGCAAATTCACTCAAGTAGACTCAAAGACCTTCGCTTCGCTCGGTCGATAATCTCGTTCAAATATTTCATAACAACGTATTGCCCGAATTCGCTTCGGGCCCGTAGGTACGAGTATAGTAACGGTTGTAAAAAAAAATGGCTAATAAATACGGCAATTTTATATCGAAAGCTTTCATAAAAACAACTATCTATGTCGATTTACTTTCATTTTTAGGGTTTTGTATTTAAATAGTCAAATACAATTTCTTTTTAACCCTTTAAACATTAAGATGATTGACTGAATTTTTTTAATTGATTGAGAACTAAAATCTTAAAACTAAATTAAATCTTAAAATGCCAAAAACAGTATTTTAAAGATTTTATTTCACAACTTTCTAGATTTCATTATATAGTATAACCATGCCAAATTACAGCTTTCTAGTGCCAATAGTCTCCGAGTTAAACCGCGAACAGACGGACGACATTGGCGAAAGTTATTATTATATATATATATTATATGTAAGTTATTTAAGTGTTTTTTGTACAAGCTTTTATTTAACTTGCTATGTATGTATGTATCTGTAGGTCAAATCTTGCAAGATGAAAGATAGAACCACTTCCTGGTTTCCGATCGAGCTGAAATTATGCATGTAGGTATATGTAAATCGCATGACGATGCAATATTAATGTGACGTGGAGCTGATCTAATGATGGAGCTGGAAGATGGCTATCGGAACTCTGTTATAAATGACATAATCCCATCTAATTTGGGCTCGTTAGATTCGTCTTGACAAGTACTCTGGTCCTACATGATATCCAGGGTCTGATGATGAAGCCGGAAGGTGGTTTTGGCAACTGTTTAATAAAACGACGTAACCCCATCAAGTTTGGGCTCATTTGATTATCTCAACAGGTACTCCGGTCCTAGATGACATCCAGGGTCTGATGATGTAGCCAGCTTCTAGGAGCTTGTTTTTGAAAAAAAAAAATAATTTATTACGTCTTGTTTGTTTTACTGAGGAACCCTTAAAAACAATCTTCGTTCTTGAAAACTGCCTCGGAACACTCTCTCTACTATAAAATCAAATTATTGTTCAACCATGACAATTTTATCTTCTAATATAAATAAAAATCAATGTTTGTATGTTTGTCCTCTATGCGTTCAGAAACCATTGATCCAGATTGTGATGAAACTTTGGTAGGGCGTTCTGGGGACACCCGCGAGGCTTCCTGGCACAAAAACCTATAGTATAATTTCTTTACACTTAACGTGGCATTGCAACCCATGCCGTGTACAGCTAGTACCTAATCCATAAAATGTCTTATAGAAAATTTCTCTTTACAGTGTGCTCTTCTCAATATCTTCGGCGGATAGGAGATATCTACAAAGGCAGTGTGTGAAGTGAACATTGTTTGATGAAGTGAACTCGGACAAATGGACTTTGCGGTGAATTTAGACCGAGAGGATTACAAGATGGCCGCGGCCCCGGCGTCCTGCATGGGCGTCGAACACGGCTGCGTCATGTTCGACTGCTTGGTGCATCTGTGGGAATGGTAAGTTTTGTACACATACGAGAAGTCTCCCTCGAACGCGACCCATACCAACGAAGTCGGATTCTTATCTGAATAACAACTCAATTATATCTTGTCGCCGTTTTGTAGTTTCAAAGTAATACGGCCTCAAAGATTTACCAGCAGTGGTCCACTTGTCAGGACTAATAAAAGCTTCAGTCAAACTACTTGCATTGTGTAAACAATCACTGCAAGTTTAATAGCCTGATTCGACTTCCGCAAGAAATCGCCGCATTAGGTATGTTTCCCAAAATACAGCAATTTTAGAAAAAGTATGCATTTCCTCATAATTCATATTTTCTTTAAAAATGCTTTTATAAGAAGCACCAACTGCAAACGTGAGTGCATTAAATAGTAAGTACATGTATAGTAAGTACGTAGGATAGGATAGGACGTATAGTAAGTATTCTGAAAGCCCAGGTGCAGCTGTCAAGGAATTCTATAGATGTCGTTACCGAAGGCGTTACTGACTTACTAAACTACGGCCGTTCAGAGAATGCGTTCCTGACACGTCGCGAACGCGATTGAACTGACGACGTAACTTTGTAATGGCGTTGCAGTTACGATAAAAATATTATTGCTGGTTGTTTACCGTTTTAACAATTGATGAGCATTAAAACAACATTATTATATCAATAATCAATTAATGTTATAATTTTGTGACAGTTGTCGTGATTAACTGACAGGTGTCAGGAACGCATTCTCTGAACGGCCGAATTATACGAGAACTCTATTCTTTAACACACTACGCTTATACTCCACAATATTGAATAAGTTTTTTCGTTAGATAATTTTCAACCGTATGCAAATTCCATAAAGTTTAAAGTAGAACGGCGTGTGTTGAAGCTGTACCCTTTTATTCAGGATTGAAAACGTGTGGAAACTGTCGCCTGTCACAAAGTAGCAACTAGCATCCAAACGGATAGACGGCTCTGCAATCATTTAATTTGATATCTGTTTGCTTGATCTGAATAGGTATAAACACTCTCTCGAACAAATTTTTTGTGTCTACGGACTACTTACTGAAAAACTTATTTCTTGCTGCAAGAGTGCTAAGGCATATTGTCATTACATTTTAGTTTCCACATTCGAAGTTGTCTTTATTGTGTGGATTGAATGGCCCCGCCCTTTGCCACTTCGGCCTCGCAACTCGATGATGACTCTTACTCTCATTCTCCTATGGATATCCTCAATTTCCATTTGACCCTTTAGGGATACTCCGAGCATAGCATTCTCCATCGCTCGCTGAATGAGCCTGTGCCTTCTTATTATTAAGCTCCCTACGTAATATAAATGGAAATTGTTGTTAAAAGCTAACTTGTCATCAAAACTGGGCGTGTAGCCGCGGTATAATAATATCATAACATAAAGATACGTATAGACTACTGTCACAGAGTAAGGATACTTTCATATCCTTATACTGTGCTACTGTGGTATAGAAAGGGTGTAGCTTAGATCATAGATAAGATAGATAACCTAGGCAGGTACTAGCTAGAACTCCTTTCATTGAATCTTTACCGTATAACTTTTTATGACTGGTATGGAGTTCCAGTTCCCTTTATTGTTTTCAAATACAAAAGGCTTTCCTTTTAAACTGTTATGGTAACAATGCTTAAACCTATTACCTTAAACCCCCAATAATACGGGAAAGTATCGGCTCGTTTAACCTTCACTTATCTACGATCCTATTAAGAATTTAATACCACCTTTTAGTGTTGATAATAATGGGAATTTTCTTAAAGAATAATCTTTTTGGGTGCGCTGATGGTACCTAAAACAATAGTATTCGAGAAGGATTTTAAGTTTTAACAAGATAAAGTTAAGATCTAAAAACTCTATGAAGTTGTTACTTGTATTGATGAATTCTTTGGGGCTCCGTATCTCTATAGAAAATAACGGTATTGTTTTATAAAAAATTGTTTTTCAATACCATCGTCTTTTACCATTGCTGATTTTATATTCGTTTGCAAATAAATCACTAAACTGACTAATACGAGTAGATACCATCTAATAATGCCATAATACGAGGAAAAGGATGGAACTACGTACGTGAACACCTGTCAGTTAAAGTGCTCTCTCTCTAAACTAAAACTAAAATAAAATTTAGAAATTTTATGCAAAAAATCAGGATTAAGCAAACTTTATTTATTTTTACCTCTGTCTGATTCTACTCTATAACATTATATTTTAGGGATCTGGTTGATTAAATTTGTCTTATCATATCGTGACAAAGTAAAACCACCAACGGATAGCAAAATAACGAATAGGAAGCTAAGTATTTGTGTATAGAGCCAAGCCTAATGAAAAGTCTAGACGCATTGTTAGGACTTTGCTTCATGAAAACCTCATGAAATGATACTGGAAATGAGTGGAAATCAGCTTTATGTTGAATGAATGTTTCTTTGCCATTACTTATGCCTTTTTTATTACGAGTTAGAAGTTCTTATTAAATTTTGTAGAACATTCATTCAGTTTTCAAACTCTTGTAATAGCAATAATTGTTTGGCAAAATGGACCCGATTGAATGGCAAAGTCCCAAGAATTCTCTGAACGTCTTTCTATGAACTATATTATACTACTAACTACGTTCTTAAACTACTCTTGTTGGATACCGCATTAAAAACACATGGAAAACTACCTCAAACTCCTTGCATTTTAAGGTTCGTAAATATAAGGTCTTATATGAAACTGTCTCGTTGGTCTAGTCGCTAAGTTGATCGGCTACCGATTATGAGGTTACTGGTTCGAATCCCGATTTGCGCAAAAAAATGATCTTCTTTTAATGAAATATGAGTGTTACAGCCCCGTGCCTCAGTACGTATACTCATTTGGTTTTAGAGTTAAGTCTAAATTAATTTTTTATTTTTAATGAATTAATAGCATAGACACTGCAAAGAATTTATTATGAACATAAGTACTGTGTACTTACTTAATAATTACAAAGATTTAAAGTTCAATTATTAAATTGATCATACATGACATACGATCGCTTAATTATTATTAACGAAAATATTAGCTGGTTGTCTACGGCTCACTACTGAGCATAGTTCCTCGAGAAGGCCTTCTCTTAGAGGCGACCTGTCTCCACTAAGCTGGCCCAATGGAAATTGGCAGATAAAATAATTCATACACCTTTGAGAACTTTCAGGCGTGCGGGTTTCCTCACGATATCTAATCCTTATACCTTAATATCACTACATATTATAAAACAAAGTCCCCCGCCGCGTTTGTCTCTCCGTTTGTCTTTGTTCACGTCTGTGTTCACGTTAAACTCAAAAACTACCGAACGGATTTTCATGCAGGTTTCACCAATAGATAGCATGATTCGTGAGGAAGGTTTTAGTGTATAATTTGTTAAGGTTTTGTGTAAATTAGTTGAAATATGACGATCATTGTTGACAATGTTGGAAAAATTCAAGCCGCTTGGGAGCTTTCATCGAAAACGCTGCCTAATCTCTTTGAGATATAACAGAATAATATATAACGCGCGCCAAAATAAATACGCGGATTTCAACCCGATGGCGATGACGGGACTCGCTCACGTGATGCGACCAGTGACCACCGCCGCGCCGCGTTGACATTGCTATATTTTATGCCGAGCGATACTTCTTTTATAAGCCTACGTATACTGTTCAATATGCTGTTCAATATAACTCAGGGAACATTTCAAGGAGTTTGCAAAGCATAGACGTAATATGATCTACTACCCGTGCGAAGCCGGGGCGGGTCGCTCGTAAAATAATATAGTTATCTACCTACTGTATCTGGGAATTGCGAGTTGTTCTCAGTGTGCAAATACCTTATTTTGCGGTGCCATCAATGTTATTTTTGTCACGACGGCTTCAGAATAGACTATTATTGTGACCTATTTTATTATATATATATTATGTCAGTCTATGCGCACCCAATTTTATTCTATTTAAACCAAGATGAAAGCGAGCTTCAGATTTGGAAGGGCGTCAAAACTAGTTGGTATTTAGGTGACATCGTTGCGCATGAGAACTTGACTTTCTGGGCTATCTATTGCAACAGCAATTTTAAATATAAACCGCATTGTCCTTGATTTATACTATTACAAAACGTCTTTGTAGAAGTTGAAATGAAGTTTGAACCTCATTGTTGAGGCTGAATGGTTGGCTTTTGTAAAACTTTTACATGACTTCACCAGAAGTACCTATATCTACTGAGGAACGATTCCACTGTAGGTACATTTTTCATAATTTAAGCAGTTTTCGTCACTAAAACTCGCGGGAAGCATTGCACGTTTAGCTTATTGTAGAGATTTCAATTCGATACTCACCAATGGATAGTCTCATTTTGCAAGAATTAGATGCAGTTATATGTATATTATAGCCGTATTTGTGTTGACTTAATTAATCAACAATTTTGGAACGTAGTTCCTTATCGCGCGGTGCGGAAGGGGGCTAGACGGATCGACACTTTTTTGAATGTGAATTTGGCATTGTGTTCGGTATTTTCGCGGTACAATATTGGGTCTCCGTAGCCTTGTGGCTTCTGCAGTCGCCTAACAGTTAAAAGTCGATGGTTTGAATCCCAGCTCGACAGACTGAATTTTCTATTTTCAATTTTATTTTAAATAATTTCTACATGTGGAATTTTTCCCTATTTTTTATAACTAATAAGTTATAAAAGCCGTATTTGTGTTGACTTAATTAATCAACAATTTTATAGCCTCAATAGCCCAATGGTTAAGGGTGCGGACTGAAGACTGAAAGGTCGCATGTTCGATCACCACCCGTTGCACTATTGTCGTACCCAATCCTAGCACAAACTTTCCGTTTATTTGGATTTTTCGCTTATTTTTAGAGGAGAGGATATTAAATACGTAGTTCAGCTTGGCTAATATTCTTTAAAAAATATATATTTTTTTTTATATCATCATTGTTCTCAATCACCAATCTGCATTCTGAACCGGTGGTAGAGTCATGACGTGCCTTAAGTGTCATAGGTTGGCCTACATGAATGGTGAAATACATAATTTTGAATCTATTTAGCAAACTTACAGTAAACCTTTACAATTAACTTAAACCTCGCAGAATCAAACTATCCATTGATACTATCGGATTAAAATCCTTACTGTGATTTTTGAGAAATTCGGTGGATGGACTTTGTTTTATAACATGCAATGAATTATAACTTTATACAGAAGGTTGCACCCTATAAGTATTCATACGTTATTGTTTTATTCTTACAATTTGCAGTAGGTACGTAGGAGGTAGGTTCGGGACCTAGTTTCTAGATTTATCTCGTATCTGCATGGCTATAAATAAGTTATGCATGTATTAGCGGATAGATGAGCAAATATTTCAACATTTGGCAGTAGAATGTGGTAAGTTTTTTATAATTCTACTAGCTGACCCAGCGAACTTCGTACCGCCAACTTATCTATATAAATAAAACAAATAAACTATCCCAATCCAAAAAAACTATCCTATCTTTTAAGTTGGACCAAATTACAGATAGTTACGAAGTTTGATAAAAATCGGTTAAGTAGTTTAGGAGTCCATCGCGGACAAACAACGTGACACGTAATTTATATATATTAAGAAGATTAAAATAAGATAAGATGAATTTTTTAAATCGAACTTTTGCCCGCGATTCGTCTGCGTAGAAATAGGTGATAGTGGAGATACTAGACGGGTTAGAGATCTAACAGTCATGTTCTCCGTTGTTGCGTGATTGAAGAACAAACGAGCAAACCAACAAATAGAGCGGTGATAGCAGGGACTTCAGCCTCCTTTTCAGGGAGTCCGAGGTTCGATCCCAGGCACGCACATCTGACTTTTCGGAGCTATGTGCATTTTAAGCAATTAAATATCACTTGCATGCATGAGAGCTCTTAAGTTCTCAAAGGTTTGTGAAGTCTGCCAATCCGTACAAATAACTATTACTAAATAAAAACCTAAAGTCAGAATTACGAATGGCCAGCCTTTCAACAAACCGGCTCGACAATGTGAATGTCTGATTCATCAAAACCACAAAGTTTGTTTTACATTGATCTGTGAATCATAACGATGTTTTAAGAAAATCTACATTCCGTAATTCGATTCTGTAAACGTCTCTATTTATGTTTTTGGATATCTTAAGTGCTAGAATATGCCTTAAATAAAATAAGGGAGTTTTTTAATTGCACCTCCATTTACAATTTAAGCAAACGAAGTGTCTCCACTAATTAACCTAAATAAATAAGTAAATAAGTATTTACCTGTAGTAGATAAAAGAACCAGACTATGGAAAATCTAAAGTTAGGTTAGTTTGGGTTAGAACATAAATATATTTGGTTTTTAATAATAGATAATCTCTCAGTAAAAGAGTTTTGCTTAAGGGGACGCTGTACACTCGACCGAAGTTGCCGGCGCACGTGGGTAACCGGCTTGCTATTTCACCTAACATTGTGTGAGAAAGAGATAGACCCAGTGTAGCGAGTGCATGCGCGCATACTTCCATGCTACCGTCCCGCTCCCGCTCCGTTTCGAGTGAGAGGCGCGAAAATTTACACCTAAATCAAGCGCGCGAAAAGGGTTGAACAGTCGTTTGGGAAAAGTGTTTTTGAGAAAAAACTACTAAATGTATGTTTACAAAGTAAAGTTATTTGAACTGATGAATAAATAAACTATGTCTAAAGATAATTTTTTTTGGCATTTTCATACTCCTAATGTTATTTATTTGCGCCCAAAGTTGACATACATTTAGTGTGAAAATGACGATCTTTCGAGGCTCGTAACTTTATAACGACTATTTTTTTCAATATTTTATATATCAATAAACCTAGATAATGATGAGGCAAACCGACATAATACTTAGTTTTGAGCGTACAATATCGAATAATGTAGTAATCACTCATCTACGTTTGTATGAAGAAGGTACTGGCTTGAGCCCCCTTAATCCATTAAACAGTATGTTAAATTTGATTTAGTTAGTGTGCACATTTAGAGTAGGTACTATCCAGTATTTTTGGTGCTACTTTCGAATATTTTGTTACAAGAAAGGGGATTCACAGGTATAGGATTAAATACTACCCATAAAATAAGTCTCTTCTTTATCATCTAATAGACATACAACACTCACTTGACTATGACTCGACTTGTATACATAGTTCTCTTGTATAGACTTCAGCTTCACGACTAGAAAAGCCTCGTCGGTAATTCTGGTTCTCCTATGGAATCTCCTCATGCCTGGGTACCAATTGTCTAAAAGTTATTCCATTGATCGTATTCGTATTCGATGACATTAGCGTCAAAGTAAAATAATACTGGATTGTATTGATTGAAAGTCACAAATTCAGTACAACCGATTTTGACATGGAGCGTTATGGAGCGTATCGTACACACTTAAACGGATAAGAATGCATACACGAAATCGAGCTCGAATTCAATGCTGTTATAGTTTTTTTTACTTTGACGCTAATGTTATCGAATATGATTACGATCAATGGAATAACTTTAGAAAATCGCACCTCAGATTTGAACTCAAAATTCAAAAAAATTCAAAATTCAAAATTAATTATTTCATGTAGGCCAACCTGTGGCTCTTATGACACGTCAAGATTCTACCACCGGTTCGGAAAGCGGATTCTGCTGAGAAGAGCCGGCAAGAAACTCAGCAGTTGCTCTTTTCAAAATAATCATTTTACAATATTAATAAGCAGCTATTACATTGTAATAAGTTTTTATACTATCTTGTGGGCAGCTGGATGCCAAGCTGATTTAACCCGTGCATCTTTGTTAGAATAGAATATGACATTTCCACAAAACGTACTACAATTCATGTCAAACTCGCTGGGATAATCCGAGCATAGTTCTCTCCATCGCCCAAACCAATAAGTATAAGTCTGTAAATGACAAAGTGGTATTGGTAGAGCCATAATTATTTTGGAAAAGACGTCTGCTGTGTGATTGTCTGAAAATGATTGCTACAGTGTAACGATCGCAATCACCTGAATATATTATGGTGTTCTTACACAATCAATGCGGTTTAAATAACGACAGAGTACCAGCCAATCAGGGGTGAATGCGATCGTCACAAATGAAGCAATCATTTTTAGACAATCCCATGCATGGGCTTCTTCTAAATCTAAATGAATTAAAATATAAATGAAATCCGGATTCTTCTTTCGAAAGCAAGCAGGCATTCGAATTGCTAGATTTCTGATCTCTTGAAGTCGTGTTTACAGCTTGTTTATCTATTGATGAGAGTGACAGGAAATCGATTACGGGTGCTTAATGCCTCTCAATGATAAATCCGATGACGAATTCGAAAGCACGTCGTAGCCTACAAAGCTGGCCGACTCACGATATGTGTACAATCTGCGTCAATTGTATTTCAAATGTTACAATAAAACTTTTGTACCTATTTCAAATGTTACAATAAAATTATAGCTAAACTAATCCACCTAATTACTATGCAAATCATTGCCGCGTGGAATAGTGCCAAGAATACTGGCTGCATTTCCGCGCTATACAGCCAGGCTGATCCTTTTCAATAAAATGACCCGGTGCTTCTGTCACCAGATCGCACATGACTTTCAATACTGTATTTTGCGATTTTGAGCTATGGTTTCAGAAACTAAATTTTTTTCTCTACAAACTGGTATTACCCTCATATTTTTAAGTCATTGGATCACCGATATATGATATCAAAGGTCTTTCTTGATTATTCACCGACGTCCTAACCCCGTTATTTTTTGTCATATTTCAAAATAAGACACTTAATTGGCTAAATATTAACGAATCTGAGCGTTCTATATCGTATTAATTTTGACATAAAACCTTGTTCCGTGTCGATTATTTTTATAAGTTAATTTTAAATAAGTTTTATTTCAAGTTGATACGGTCATAAATCAAAATAAATAATCATTTGGGTTGGCAATATAGTCCTAACTCTAAGTGGTTGTAAGAAAACGCTTTTAAAATCGAAGATATAAGCCTAAAAGCCATGAATTTCTCTGCACATAAAGAATATTAATGTAGCAAGATACCAATACAATCATTAGATAACTAATGTCTCAGAATTAGGAATTGCGATTTTTCTAAGTTATTTAAGTCACGTAATTTCTTTTTCCACTTATTACTCCATGGCTCCAGGGTCCCCACAGCAAACGGAACGAATATGTAACTCTTGATCAGAGAGGCATACTTACTTACAGGATTCAGGCATTTCAGCTGCGGCTCCCGGTATTGATGCTGTCTCCTTGATACGACAAGGGGCCAATGTCAATTTTGCGTTGCATACAACTTGATTAAAAAGAAGATTAAAACCTAGTGATACTACGCAATAATAAAACCATTCACTTATGAGATTAAAGCCCTAACTTTTTGTTTTGTTTACTTTAGGGGTTTAAACATTTTAACCAAACCAACGGTTAAACATTATTAATCTACTACATCTTGGCTATAGTAATGGTGTTACCCTTTTCATTACTCCCTGTGTTACAAGGTAGCATTATAATTAGTCTCAGTTGTCAATTTTTAGTTTAGTTTCGTGATTACACAATCACTTATCATAACAACAGAATTAGCAACTAAAATATTTTAGAGAACGCAAAGCAGAAAAATGTTCGATCTAAAGTTGAGAAAGTTCTACATACGAATAGAAGAAGTAGGTACGCAGGTACCTAAAATGTATGTATTTATTATTGACTCCGTCTATACTAGTTGTTCGATGACTCCAAGTAGGGTCATTACTATTCATCGCGTAAAGGGGTCAGCCGTCGATTCGATTTCCACCATCTTCAGCCATTCGAAGCACGCGGTGACATCTGGCGCGGATTTCTACTTTCGTTCCCTTCACTTGTGGAATCATGCGTTTGTTATAGGGCTTTTTTTACTGACCTCTATGGCTCTATGTTATCTACAAGTACGCTTGAATGGCTGGTTGGCGGCAATGACATAAAGCAAATAGAATATCGCCATTCTGGGTTAATATGTTAGTGATATAATTATGTAGTCTACAGGCTGATTGCTAACGGCAAGCAAGAATTGCAAAGTCTGAGCAAGTGAGAGTAACTAACTAGTATGCTACTATCACAGGTTCATGATTAGGAGCTTATTACCATTGGCATAATTAAGTATACCAAATTCATTTATTTTTTTAAGCAGTAGGTAGTGGAATATGTAGGTACCTATTGATTTGGGAAAGGGGTTTTCACCCACATCTACGAGGCATCTTTTTGCAAAGTTCTTTTAATGGAGCTTCCTGCTCATGGGGTTTTTTTTTAATATATTAGGTCTTTACCTATGAAATTGCCTTTCTTCAGTACTGGTCATTTCAAATAAAAAAAAGTTTGTAATGGCTCGGTATTCTAAATTCAAATGAATTTTGTTTTAAAACCATGACATTCTATTTACAAACTCAGTCTTTTGTTTTTTGATTAGCGTTGTATTTTCATTACATTTGAACATTTTTCGTCATAATGGATACTTTAAAAATTCGTGTAATTATGGAATATGAGTTCCGTCGTGGCACCAACGCGACACAAACGGCCCGTAACATCAAAAACGTTTACGGAGAGAACTGTACAAACGATCGCACAACCCGTTATTGGTTTTCCCGGTTCCGTTCTGGAAATTTTGACTTGAAAAATGAAGCTCGTGGTCGTCCGGAGACTTTGGTTAACAATAATGAATTAAAGGCGATTGTGGAAGCTGACGAAACTCAATCTACAGCTGAGCTAGCAGCAGCTTTTGATGTAAGCATCAAAACAATATTGATCCATTTGCGACAAATTGGCAAGGTAAAAAAGCTTGATAGATGGGTGCCCCATGACCTTAACGATCGCCAGCGCAACGTACCTACGCGTCGAGACCTGCCTTGCGCTGCTCAACAGGCAAAGAAATGAAGGAATTTTGAAACGAATTGTTACGTGCGACGAAAAATGGATTCTGTCCGACAATCGAAAGCGCTCAGCAAGTTGGTTAGTCCCTGGTTCAGCACCAAAGCAATGCCCTAAACCAAAAATGACCCCTAAAAAGGTGATGGTCACTGTTTGGTGGTCTAGTGCGGGTGTGATTCACCACAGCTTTTTACAAAACGGCATGAGCATTAATGCAGATGTGTACTGTGAAGAACTGGAGAGAATGATGGAGAAGCTTGCACATCTGCAACCAGCTTTGGTCAATCGGTCGTCCCCACTGCTCCTTCACGACAACGCGCGACCCCATACTGCGCAACAGACAGTCTCCAAGCTGCAAGAGCTGGGCTTGGAAGCTCTCCCTCATCCGCCATACTCACCAGACCTTGCACCTACCGACTATTACTTTTTCCAAAATTTAGACAACTTTTTAGTGGGTAAAAAATTCAATTCCCGAGAGGCAGTACAAAATGCCTTTGAAGAGTTTGTTGCCTCCCGTCCAGCTGATTTTTACAAGAAGGGCATCAATAAACTGCCAATGCGTTGGCAAAGATGCGTCGATTGCATGGGTGATTACTTCGAATAACAGAAATAAAAAAGTTTGAAAAAATAAGTACTTTCACTTATTGCATACAAAACGGCAATTTCATAGGTAAAGACTTATTATATAAGAGGTAAAAAGCATGGGCAATTTTGAAAACTCACTTTACAAATTATGTATTTATGCCTCTTGTCTTCTTTACATCCCATTGTGGACTTCAATTTTCTGCTTATTCTACACAGCTTAGTTTGGTTTTATTAATAAAAGTAAATGTACTGTGTGTGTATGTGTAATGTGTATGTAAAAGTAAGTGTATGTGTTTTTTTACAAGGACTAGGTACCTATATAAATTATTCGTTTACTTTAAATTGAAATTTCCAGTTGCGTTGATTTAAAAAATTTGCAATTCATATTGTGTGCTTCCCTCCCATTGCACTCGATATCAATTTCGTGAAATGTTTGCAGTTCGTTAATTCAGTAGCTATTTGCAGGATTCCTGTTTATAGTTTCAATTTGACATGTCAAGCCGGTCCTGAATCGTGGATGCAATTCAATCGACTTATTTTCGATGGTGAAAATAAAGAGACAATGTTGATGCTTTATTCGATATACCTACTCACTTTGACTGTGTAAATGAATATGAGTATAGATCATAATTATTGTGGTCTTTTCCGTATTGAAGATTTTGAAGTACATAGATTGAAAACACTGAGTCGACTAGGTACCTACATATTTTATATAATTTACAAACTAACGAATAATTTAATACCACTTCACTATTACTACAGAACTGCGGGAAGTCATGAGTATTGGCATAAGCACATAAGGATTTACGTGGTAGAAATCCAACCTACTCGTAGCTCAGCGTTTCTGAAACGAACTGCCAAGGTGTGGAACTACGTCCCAGCATCCGTGTTCCTACCACCTTTTAAGAACCTTCCAGGCAAGAGTGAATAGGCGTCATCTAGGCAAGCGCGCTCCAACCTAGACCTCATCAGTGCTTTCCGGCACGAATTGTCGTCAAGCGCAAGCCTATTAAAAAATCAATAAATTTTTTTGACGCTTCAGATTAATCTAATGACACGTTATATCTTAAAATCTTATATCTTAAATGCAAACATATAGTAGGTGCCGAAGACATAAATACACCGGCAGTCGGGTAAGAAATATTCCGGAACTGTATCGATTTGGCACATTGCTTTTCCACTAGTCTTGAAAACAAAGAACCACTTGTCGTCGACCGAGCGTGCCACACCTAGCTAATTGGTAAAAGTGAAGCTTTTGCCCAATAAGAAAGCCAAACAAAAGAATACAAACGCTTCTGAATCACCAGCGGTAATAACCGAATCTCGGACAGTTATTCAATGGCTGACACTATTTGGCGTAGGCTTCGTTTTGTTAAGGAATTAGCGAATCTAACTTTGTTTTTGTAAAGCTGTACTGCAATGGTGCGTGAGATTAGAAAGTAGCAATTTCCTGTAAAATTAATACGGATAAAGAAAGGTTTGTTCTTTCAAAATAGTAATGAAAGAAAATGAACGGTAGGCGGTAGATATTTTTGTGAGTCGTAGCGTCGTAAGCGATGATATAGCCAGCTAATGCACAATAAAACAGATACAGTAAAAGGTAAGTTGAAAATGTTTAAAACACGGCTTATTATTTATTATAAGCAGATAGAGCCGATAGAGGTACCTATTTATTCAATGATTTTCATTTATATTTAAATCATTTTATAATTCATCCATCTAGATACTAATTAAATTGGTTTGTTGGTAGAATAAAATAACTTCGCTAAAGTTTAGCCAATATTGAACGTGGATAAAAGTATCAACTTTATTTGTGACCCAAAAACAACTCATTGGTCATTCATTGATTGCAAATCAACGCAATAGTAAAAATAGGTAGAATAAATATTAAATTTTGTTTTTGCTGCCATGCTACATGCACAATGTAGGCACAGCACAATAAAGCTGATAAATTAGTAATTCTAAATATAGAGACCAACAAGGACTTCTTCTGTTATCTTTGACTTGAATTTCTTATCTGTATCTTTATCTGTTTCAGTATCTTCTATCCTTGTAATAGGTATATCCACCTATTCTGTTTCCGTTAGATTGCTCATTGCCTAGTCCACCATCATCACACGTGTTTGCTTGGCCACTATCTTTAAATTTTTCTTGTTTTATACAATAGACGGTACAACATAAATAAAGTAAAGTTCTAAGAAATGGCAGTTTATTATAAGTTAAAACTTCTGTGCTGTCAGTTGTCCATAACGGGTATTCTTGATCGGAATAATAATTAGCGGCTACTTTAATACTGGCATAAAGCCTCTATGCGTAAAGTATCATTATCATTGACAAAATTTACCACATCTGTCAGTAAAAACCAGGTAAATGTCACCTTGAGCATATTGAGCGAGCTGTTGAACCGTTAATGCTCCCAGTATTCAAATTTAAATTAACGTTTTCACTACAAACGTGCATCTTATCTACACGTAGGCAAATATAAAGCCTTTACTACATAGCATTCGTTAAAGCCTCCGTCAGAGCCTCTGTCTTTTTCACTCTGATGGAATTCAAATTACCTTATCGTCACGCGGTGGAGTATAGGTAAAACCGGTATTACATTGTAAAAATGTAGATACGCTAGGCTTTGTGGGTTTTTGTAGGTTTAGATGACAGTTTCCATTAGTTGGTTTATAGACGTACCTCGTGTACCTGCGATGACGTTTATTTTTGCGTCTCTTTTCAGCTCGTATGCTTTCATATGTCTATCGCGTAACGTATCTCCCTCCCACCATGTGAAGTAAGCGCGCCCGCCGCTAGAACGTTGTATTGTACCTAGTACAAGTTTACCAGTCAACGGCGGACGGTCGTATGGACGTTCTTACGCAGTGTTTCAAAATTTCACGCTCTTATCACAACATTAGTGAAAAGTTTTGAATTATGACTTAAAATACCACCTGAAAGGAGCGTGAAGAAAATTTCAGTGTATCAGCCTCCTAAAACAGTGAACGCTAATTTGATTAGAGCAAGTTTAAATTTTTTCATGTTTTGTGTATAGTGCACAGTGGTTTGATCAAAGTACCTTTTATAGCAGGATAGCTTGACAAAGCGGTACTTTGTGAAGGATTCGATGCCACCAGCGAACAAGGTATGATATAGAGAAACCGGATATTGCACTAGACAGTCGCTCGACTTGTCTACACTACAATTATTTATCTATATCTTGTCTGTGTAATATAGAAAAAGTTACAAATATGTCTCGACAAAGGTCCCTCTCAACTTCAGGTGTAATTTCAAAATCGTATAATCTCCTTGGTCACGCCAAGTTTAAAATGTTTTGTGTTGGAGTGGTCCGTAGGGGCTTCTTTCGTGTGTATTTGTAAGAACGCTACTCTAATGTTAATTTTAGGGCCAGGTGCGAGTTCAACAGGTGGATTTGATTTGAGTGTTTAGATTTTATTTAGCACTTATCTTTTCTAGGCATCTGCAAACCAACTGTTATAAAATGTTGTTTACACGTTCCTACTAGGTGTGACTCTGTATTGTTCAATGCGAGTTGGATCACCACGTTCTTACATATCATAAGATCGACGGTTGTCATCATCATCATCATCGTTATCACTTATCATCTTCAACACCTTTTACATAAAACCTCCTTCTGGATCTGCCTTATTTTATACTTCAATCTGTCCAGATACTTTCGAGTAGGTATAAAAGTGTTTTAAGTTTAACCTTTTGATCTTAGTACAGTAAGGTGTAATTAAGTACTTCACCGGTAATCACAGCGGCTACGTCGAAGCCTCTGATAAGATTAGGCAATTCTTACCAAATAGGTAGATGCTAGAGTAGTTTTCTAAACTTACCCAATCAAAAATACCAAATCCGAGACCACTTGCTTGCGAGTTGCGATACTTCTGGGTATTTCTATAATTGCGATAGGAGACTTCTAGATAATTGCCATTAAAGTATTATTATGAAACGGTGGAGGGCTTAAAACGGATCTCTCACCTGCAATTATCCTAATGGGTTTTTAATTCCTTAATGAGTCACCTTTATGATAGATCATAACCTCCAACAAGAAGTGAGTTGAATAGACGGATTTACAGTAGGGTGACTACGATTTAATATCTCTAATGGAGGACGCAAAGTAGGACCAATCTTTTTCCAGCAACTCAAATTGACAAAATCGATCGGGTTATTTCATAGAGCCGGATGAAGTGTTGATAATTTGATTTATTGGAGTTTACTCCTTAAGGGGACGCAAGCCAGTACCTTCTTCATACAAACGTAGATGAGTGATTACTACATTATTTGATATTGTACGCTCAAAACGAAGTATCATGTGGATTTGCCTCGTCATTATCTAGGTTTATTGATATATAAAATAGTGAAAAAAATATTCGCTAAAAAGTTATGAGCCTCGAAAAATCGTTTTTTTCACACTAAATTTATGACAATTTTCGGCGCAAATAAATAACATTAGGAGTATGAAAATTCTAAAAAAAAATATCATTGGACATAGTTTATTTATTCATCAGTTCAAATAACTTTACTTTGTAAACATACATTTAGTAGTTTTTTCTCAAAAACACTTTTCCCAAACGACTGTTCAACCCTTTGCGCGCGCTTGATTTCGGTGTAAATTATCGCGCCTCTCACCCGACACGGAGCGGGAGCGGGACGGTAGCGCGGAAGTATGCGCGCATGCACTCGCTACACTGACTCTATCTCTTTCTCACACAATGTTAGGTGAAATAGCAAGCAGGTTACCCACGTGCGCTGGCAACTTCGTTCACGCATACTGAGCCCCCTTAAGAATCGATTTTAGGCGCCCGGTATGAGAAAAATTTGAGGTGTAAAATCTACTTATGAATGACATTGTTACGTTTTTATGACAGCGTTACTACAAACACGTAGGTCAGCGCCATCTTTCGGCTTATGTGTAAACTATTTCGAATAGCAACTCTAATGTACGCCCTAAAACCCTGCGACAGCACTGCTAACATAATAGTTCGAGCTATTTACAATAGATGGCCGTATTTGATATTAACTAGCACAAATACTATAAAGTAAACTCCAGTCGTGCGTCGCAGCTGACACACACACTTTTTTATTGATCCGGTTTTCGATATTTAGGCAATACTTTTTGCTGACAATTGTAGGACAGCCACTTCATTAACACAGACATTTTATGATAGTCTGTGACAGGGTCTAATGCGATCCATATTGTTCGCATGTCCAATATGTGAATAAATTGTATTTTGTTCTATTAGTACGGAATTGACGTATTCAGAATCACGTTGGTAACTAAAGCCTTCCACTTTGTTCGGTCGAGCCCTCGGCTTTTATAATCGCGGTAGTCCTTTTATCTAATGGATTCCATAAATACTGCTCCAACTTTGATGAAACCTGTGACATAGATTATTTTATCTACTCCAGCATCGAAAAGTTCCAATTTCGAGTTTGACAGCTGAATCGAAATGAACCCTATTTCGGTTTTGCTTCTCATTTCGATGCAGCTCGTTGTATGGGAGCTGAATCGAAATGGTTATCTTCTTAAAATAGGGTACCTAAAGCTAAGGCTCTGAGTTCTGGCACTTTTGTACCGTTCATATGACAGAGGCGCCACAGGCGGCTGGTGGCGGCTTACGGAGTTACTTTTTGTTGACAGAGGCGCCACAGGCGGCTGGTGGCCGCTTACGGAGTTACTTTTTGTTACTTTATTGAGCCTACGGCGTATTTTGTTAATGATTTTACTTCCTTGTCGTAGATAAAATCTTGTATGCAACTGAACGTAATTAGTCATTTTAATTCTCGTACTATCCTATTTTGATACTCGGCAAGCCTCGTATCAAAAAACAGCACTCGAATTAAAATGACCCTCATTACGATGCAGTTGCATAAATAGCTATATTACGTTGACAAGGCAAAAGCTCAAATGTAGCTACAACAATAGAGATAGACAGATTATACATTATTATGCATTGAAATAAATGATGCATAGCAAGTAACTTAACTAGGTCTCCATGTTAGGGGATTGTTTTTGGCATGTTATCTAACCAAATATACGTTAGGTATAATTTTTGGAACGGTTTCAATGTCACTTAAACATTAATGCGGTATTCTGGGACTGACTCTCGAAATACGAAACGTGAGGTCGTCATAATTTATCGTATCGACGAAGCCGATGTGTCATCGACATCGGAACACAAAATAATAATAAGTTTGTTCCACTTTGGCAATTTGAATAAATCTCCCATTTGTATAATACTTAAAATGTGCAAAATTGTTCAGTTTCCCTCCGAATGTGTTTTTTTTAAAAGAATGTTAGCCAAGTCGAACTTGACTTCACATGACTTGGTCTAAATATTGTTACGTTCCCTCAAATATGGTTGAGCGAAGCATCGGCTGGGTCATGCGTCATGCTCGTGAACGGGTGCCACCGGCGGGAATGGGGCTACTTTATGTCTGCCCATCTTAGGATAGAAGTTAGTCGGTATGCATTTTTGGAACTTCCCTCATTGTGGAAACACTGCATATATATAGCATAGTATTTACTGTATTGTAAATTTGTTTTGAAAAGAGCAACCGCCGAGTTTCTTGCTGGTTCTTCTCGGTAGGAAGGGCATTCCGAACCAGTGGTAGAGCCAGACGATTCAAAAGTACTTGTAAAAAGTTTATTTGAATAAAAAATATTTCTATTCTATTCTATTCTATTCTATTCTATTCTATTCTATTCTATTCTATTCTATTCTATTCTTGACTCTTGTGTCGCTTGCATCCAGCGGCTCCTGCGACTCCTTCGATGTCGACGATCCTACTAGTGGGGGTTTGCTAACACTTTTGAATAATTGTAAGTAGTATGCATTTTTGGAACTTCCCCTCATCGTGGAAACACTGGATACATAGCATAGTATCTATTTGTATTGTAAGCTTCTTTTAAAAAAGAGCAACCGCCGAGTTTCTTGGTGGTTCTTCTCGTCAGGAAGGGCATTCCGAACCAGTGGTACCTACTCATCGACGATTCAAAAGCACCTGTAAAAAAAGTTCATTTGAATAAAAAATATTTCTATTCTATTCTAGTCTTTTCGGTGCGAGGTCGCCACTTCAGCAACTTTGGACCCCAACGACCACGACTTTATTATATAAATAAATTATTATTTTAAAATATTATATCTATGCGAGAATTCATTCTTTGAGTAGGTAGGTGTAATGTCATGTTTTATTCATGAAAGCGATATAAGTTCGCTTTGAGAAAGAGAGAAGTCTTAGGTATTTTTTCTGTGTATAGAAATAAGCGAACGAAGGCAACAACATATTTCATTTTCTTTTTGTATTCGATCACAAGTTAGCCTTTTATAGCGATCTCACCTGATGGTAAGTAACGATGCAATCTAATATAACATCGTAGCGGGCTAACTTGGAAGAGATATGGCAGTGTAAATTAAACCCATACTCCTCGCGGTTGATACACGCTATCGTACCGGAACGCTAAATCGCTTGGCTGCACGATGACGGTAGGGTAATAACTAGCCACGGCCAAAGCCCTCCCACCAGACAATAATTATACATATATAATTAATTGATAGAAAAATAAGTATGTATGTGTAAATAATTGCGGAGATGTCTACATTAAATTCAATATCAAAACCCTGAATGACACATCATAACAAGTAGATAAAAATAAAAGAATGACTCAAAACTTTGCAAGTTGCCTTCAAAGTTGGCATGCAGGTAGTAGAACAATTTCACGAAACGCAATTTTTTGTATGCATCCTTCATAAAAAGCTGCACGGTCAACGTCATTGAAGTATTATGTACTATGGTCAACGTTTGTGCATGTTTCAATACCACTTGTAATCCAAAACGCTATAGTTTATACATAGGCATAGACATATTATATTACTAGCGTAACTTTATACGTTTTTGTCAAGAAATAGGAACTTCTGGGATACCAAAGGCGACTAATATTAATTGGTAAACTTTTACATTTTTTTACAATATCTGGATTTCGACTTTCATTTTGTAGATTTTGAATTAGATGCATAGTTTAATAAAACTAGCCGTAGGTAAAGCAACTTTAGATGCCAACCATCGATCATCACCTTAAAAAACAATCATAAATACATACTTAAACATCATTAGGTACATGGTTCATGGTTGCTTAGTTAATTCAGTCGTGACTATTAAGTATTGTTTTTGATCATTATAATGTGCAATCTATATTATAGTCACGACTTAAATATACCTAACAACAAAACTTAGGTACAATACTCGTATTTACAATTGATATTTAATTTAAAATAACTACCTGTATCTTTTTTATTTAACTCAGTTAACTACTGCAAGTAGATACGAACACATCTACGTTAAGCGGATTAGCTACAAGACTTAAAACATAGAAAAGTACATAATTTAATAAGCATGCTCAACCCTAAATCCTCTCATGTTGGAGTTGCTCCTAACGTCATTACAAGAATAATAATTACCAAGGTACCAGCAAGGTACCTACAGCTGATACGATGCAGCCTCAAACATTCCAGGGATCCAGGGTGAGTGGCCTGCACATACGCCGTCAAAAGTAAAACAACTCGAACAAAAAATAAGGAAATTTCTTAAAACATTCCATCCTTCCGCGTGCATTATTTGTTTCCATGAAGGACACGTTATATTTTTAGCTCTTTAAAAACAAAAAATATACCTAACTATTTTAAATTCCACAAGCTCATTACATGCAGCCTCTAGGTAAACATTCCATCAGCAATAATTTAATTCGCCAAAGCGTCAGTAGATACTAGGCACCTTTTATTATCGTCAGGGCTGAAGGAAATGTGTGAAAAAGAAGGCCATTGTTCTTCTGTCCAAATTTCAACCATTGCAACCAATTTTACAGTGGACTCCCTATTCACTAACTGTCGTAGTCCAATGGAGCGGCAAGGAGACATATTAGACCAGGCAGAGGCAGTATCGATGGCTTTACGTGATCTTCGAGACATGGGGGGTGTAACATTGGGTGTAATTTAACTTCTCAACTCTGGGTTGCTACTAACAATTGAGAGCTGACTCAGGATTTGAGTCCAGTACCTCATGATTTTCAGCCGAATGAACTACCCAATATACTCAAGCCTCAGCGGCTATATAAGGCCATACATTATTAAATAGTAGATCTAATTACGCCAACTTACGAGTAGAACGTTATAGGAAGCAATCATAAACTTGTAAAGTTTAAAATTTCCTGCCCGTAAGTGTTAACTTGTGTTTATCAGTTGATAAGAAGCCTCTCAGGGTGAGTGCCCTGTCCGTATGCCGCCGCTTCTTAAAAATTATGAGTGTCTCCGTATATTGCTCCACTGTTTGTATACCTGGTAGGTACTTACCTTTTTCATTACTTACTGATGATTAATAAGTTGGCGTATATAGTAGATAAATGATACTTGAATGCTTTATTAATGATTAATGAGGCATATTGCTAAGTTGTGAATTGGAACGAAGTACTATTTGTGTGAATTATAACCACTTTCTCTACCGTTATAATTCCTTATGACTCTATCATTAGGTAGGTACAGTACCTATGTACGTTCATATAATATTGTGTTCCACAAACTGAGAAACTCCTGTTCTAACAACTGATGATCTGATGATGAACTCTGATAAGTTCACAAACAACAGCACATAAATTAAGTAGAAAAACTATATAGTACTAGGTAGGAAAGTCAATAATAAATAATTTTCATGTACTGAGTACTGATATATCGGTCTCATGCATTGAATTATTATGTACGTCTCATGATAGGTAAAGTTTTAGTTTTTGATTAGTAATAATATTATGTAGTAACACTATCCTAGATGGTAAAAAAAATTGCAGCACTTTAGTAGCCTCAGAGAATAACAAACTTTTGCATTTATGATAGTAGGTCGTTGCTATTTCAGTAGAATCAGTAAATCCGTTTTATTATACCCAGATCGGTGATGCATGATGCAAAACCGATCCACCATTTGACATTAAATCGCAAAGGCGAAGCGTGAAAGGAGACAGGAATGCGGCGGATGTTCCTGTTTTTGTTTCAAAGTTTTTGTGTCTCACAAACCATGCAACATAAACCATTCCGATCGTTCATCGGTTCAAGGTTTGGCTTATGCACATACTATTTTCCCGGAATACCGTCCGCGTGGAGTTAAAAATCCCGCGGTAATTATTTGTTTTTGGAGAATAAATTAGCCTTTGCACTTAAGTTCCTCAACTATGCCCTTACAAAAAATCACGTCGCTCCGTATAGCTCTGTTGAGCGTGGTTCAAGGACAAACAAACGAACGAACAGATAAACACACTTTCGGATTAATATTAGTAAATAAGGAAGTAAAGATGCTCGTACTTCATGAATACTTAAATATTTTAAGTAAAAATTATACAAAACAGCGTTGGTTTTTATTTCTTCTTTGAAGTTAGCCATATTATTCTCATAATCTTAATCGTAATTGCTAGAAATGACGATAAGAATAAAGAGTTTTTCGGTGTTAACTATGTAATATCTGGTAAGTAAGGTAAGGGACGATAAAATTATGCAAAGTTATCCAAATCCTATAAATTCTCCAAACTTATCTTAGTCGTTATGTTGAAGGCAATCTGCCTTGCAAGTTCGTACATGGGTACGTAATATATAACTTTTATCATTAAGCACCGTTGTTGTAATTAGTGATTTAATCATGTGAAGGGAGGCTGAAATGCAGCGTGGATGCAATAGAATTATTTATCGTATAACTGCAAGGTAAACTATTCCGTATCCATTCATTCGCTCAAGGATGAAGGTGTATTCATACTTGCTATTTCCTGAATATTATATATGTAAGAAGCAGACGTTTTCCACTTTGTGGAAACGGGAAATATCCACATTTCAATTCAGTTTTCCTTTTAAAGCGTCCTGATTGCTTGGATAGTCAGAAAAATAAAATCATCTGAGATGATTGATAGAACCCATGAACTACCCTTCTTCTTCTTTATCAACCGATAGACGTCCACTGCTGGACAAAGGTCTCTTGCATGGACTTCCACAGGCCTCGGTCTTGCGCCGCCTGGATCCAGCGGCTCCCTGCGACTCGTTTGAAGTCGTCGGTCCACCTGGTGGGGGTCTGCCAACACTGCGCTTCCCGGTGCGGGGTCGCCACTCCAGCACCTTGTGACCCCAATTACGGCCATCAGCTCTACGAACTATGTGCCCCACCCATTTCCACTTCAGTTTCGCGACTCGCTGAGCTATGTCGGTGACTTTGGTTCTCATACAGATCTCCTCATTTCTGATTCGATCCCGCAGGGACACTCCGAGCATAGCTCTCTCCATCGCTCGCTGAGCGATCCTGAGCCTACTTATGAGGCCTTTTAGTTAGCGACTATGTCTCGGATTCGTAAGTCATCACTGTGATCTATCTACACTAGCGGCACGCTATGATGGCCGGTTTGACACATTACAATAGTGATGTGGAATGTCAATTTACTCTCGAACAAAAAACAATTAAGTTTTGTTTTTGTACCTGATTAAATAGGTTTAATAAAACAAAAATGTATATGTTTATTTAATTTATTTGAACGAACTGAATATTTGAATGAAAATGAATATACATACTTTATATGCACACAAGAAACATATGAATACAAAAGATACCAAAAAAGGTGCCACAAAAGGCCATAATTAATCAGATTCGTCCATACTACTATTTTCACTGTCGTCACTGCTATCATCACCTACATTAATAATTATATGTTCGTTTTCTATAATATTATCTATTTTCACATCTCTTTCATAATCTTCCCTTATTAATTTAACAGTTCTATTCACAACCTTTTCCCAGTCTCCTTTAGTCACATGTTCACAAGCTTCTTCTAATAATTTTAGCATTTTTTTTGTGGTAAATGGGGGTTCTGTATTGTGTCTTGCAGCATATCCCTTAATTTGAGCCCACACCAACTCAATCGCATTATACTCACAATGGTAAGGCGGTAACCGTATAACTCTGTGCCCATGTTCTAATGCTATTTCGTCAATGACGTATCGGATCTTGGTTGGTTTGTTTTCTTTTAAAAGACGTACTAATTCCGCTTTTAACATATTCATGTTTGCATCTACGCCATTTTTACGAAGCCATGCGACGATATCAGCTTTCTATTGGGATTGGGCAGGTGGCTTGTCAATTTGCATCGAGTGGTATGGGGCGTTGTCCATAATTATAATAGATGGTTCAGGGAGGCTACACAACATTGAGGTAAACCATTCAGTAAACTTTTCTCCATTCATGTCTTCATGATAGTCTCCAGTGGTTTTTGACGCAAAAGCCATGAGAGAACCTTCGACAAACCCGTTGATGGTTCCGGCGTGACAAATTATAAGTCGCGATCCTTTTCCTACAGGAACTTTGGAAGTAGATGCTGCTGTGTCATCGTTCCAAGAACGGCCTACAGTATGGTTAGCATTAAGCCATGTTTCATCCAAGAACACAACATTTTGCCAATTTTTGATTTCTTTCACTTGCCGTAAAAAAGTATACCTTGCCATCGCTATATCAAATCTTTCCATCAATATTTTGCGTTTGTTACATTTTTTGTATCGAAATCCAATGGTCTTCAAAATCTTCGTTAAAGAACTTTCCCCACCGAAGAATAATCCAGCTTCCTTCAGTGAATGCACCAACTTTTTTCTTGTTGGATACTCCTTCTGTAAATAGTAGCCGTAAACATGTCTTCGGATAGCATCGGTATCAAAGCTATCGATGCCTACGACTGGTTTTGCTCGTTTTCTCTTTTTTGGTGTGTGAAGTTTATTTTCTTCTGTGCCAGTCTCGCCATATTTTTTTTTAGTTATCCGTCTAACAGTTCGTTGTCCAATATTAAGCGCATCAGCTACGCGTTCAACCACTGACGTTATAGGTAAAATTGGCCCTCCATTTTGAGCTTCACGATCGAAATAGTTACGAAGGCGTGTTACGAACTCACGTGTCTGACTATTTAGAACAGTTCTCTGCGTACGTTCGGTCATATCGACGAAATCCACAACAAAGGGCTTGAACAGAGTCCAAATTAACGAGCAAGGGTCAACAGTAATGCAGTATCAATATTTGAAATCCAAAGCCAGGTCAAAACTATATCACAATCGCATTGCACTGACAGTTTATACTTTTCAAAGCAACGTCAATTCGAAACTGCTTTGTTTTGCATTGAGCATTGACGCGAGTTTGCCGGAGGTAGTAGTTGTGCTAGCCAGCGATCCTATGTGACGATCGTATTAGATTCCATTTTTAAAAATTTTCAATTTAGAAAACCAAATGCCGAGTTGTGGTATATATCATATAAAAATAAAAATTTTACCTTTTGTATGAAACAGCTGTTATTTTTTTGCGATTTCAGAGGTTTGTCCACATAGTGAAAATTGTTCATATTCACAAGTACATTCACCCCTTAAATGGTGCAAACTGATTTTTCTACACTTGTATACATTTTAGAAATCAATTTAATAAATAAATTTTGAGTCCTAAACCTAAAACTACATTCGATAAAATTTATGAATCTCTGCACATCACTATCGTCAATAAAGTAATACAATTATTTCCTTCAAAGTCGTTATCAATTAATACGGAACTTCATGAGCGGACAAACGTCAAACCGGCCATCATAGCGTGCCGCTAGTTTAGTTAAATTCATGCATTTCTGATATTACCAAACTTAACCGGACCTTAGCTGCGGAAACGATCTCTGTCTTAGCTGTAGTTACTTGGTGTACTTTCTACAAAATGTCTACAATTACCTATTATGAAGAATGGCAAACATTAGCCGATATTTGCAAGTCGTTATTTGTAGCACTCCATGTGACGGTGACAACTTAAAATAAAGTGATGATATTTGAATTTGAAATTGTCTCGTAAAAACATTTAAAAGTAAAGTAAAGCTTTATATTTACAACGTTTAAGTTTTGAGAGAAAACCAAGAGAAACTACAATATTTAGCGCCTTGGAAAGTGGAATATGCAGCATTTAGAAGTTTTCCAAGTAAATGATGACGCTTTTATTATACCTACAAGCTTGTGAGTTGCAAGCTGTAAGTGTGTGAGTTGATGCACCATGATTTATATTTTATTAGTATTTTTTCTTTTAAAGCTAGCGTTAGATCCGTAAACGTATTATCACTTACCGTAAATAAAACCATAAACGTAATGACTTAGCGTGTTAGAACAGGAAACAGTATGATGTCACTTTTGTTTGAGAGACGAGAACACAAAGATTATTCATCCTTTGGATATCTCTTCCATGACCAGAACAAGCCGTAGCCATGTTCCATGAAAACTAATCTTCATTGACAACCGACCTAATTGACAACCTTTAGGTCAGGATTTGATTTCACCATTACCAAGTAAACCTTATCGCTTTTTACGTTTATCGCTGACTATAGACGTAAAGACAACGTACGACGTATATAGTGTCAAAACATCAGAATTCGTCGTTTAGAGTTTACTTAGCGACGATGGTGAAATAGGTCCTACACTAGCGTCAGTTGTCAAATCACGACGTTAACCCTGTCCATCCCTAGTAATATTGTAAAAGCAAAAGTGTGTTTGTTTGTTGGTTTGTCCTTCAACCACGCCGCCACAGAGCTACGGATCGACGGAATTTTTTACATGGGTATAGTTGAGGACCTGGAGAGTGACATATAGGCTACTTTTGTCCCGGAAAATCAATGAATTCCTGAGGGATTTTAAAAACTAAATCCACGCGGACGAAGTCGCGGGCATCAGCTAGTACTAAGTACCCAGCAGATTTACGGCAACGTTAGTCAACTTAAAAAATACATTTGTTTTGCGGAACCTTATACTGCATCACGAATTTTCATGCATGTATGTACAAACACACGAAACATACGTTGCCAAATGGCAAATGCCGTGCACATTGGCTAATTCCAAATAGTTTAACACGAACCATAGCAACAAAGTCCAAAACGCTTTGGAAGGCAATGCAGTTAACTATGTATTAGATTAGTTTGTAGCTCGATAGACCCGCTGCGGTATTCGCTTGCGTAACCATAACCAACACCTGTGCATACAGGCATTTAAAAGCTTGTTCGGAAGAGATGTTTTTCGCGCGATTTGGGCAGTCCGTTGCGTATTAAATGGCCATATTATAGTCACTTGCTGCGTGACTCTCGTGTAATCTTTTAATAGGTTCGATTCCTCTTCTAACCTTTCCTTGTGATTTTAGAATATTTAGAGCAAGCTTTACCTACAATGGAAAGATGATGGCTTTTTAATCGTACGAAAGCTATCAAGTGCTTTGAAAAATACCAAAGACTTTCGGAAAAAGAAGAATTTTATAAAAGTCAATTAGCTTTATTATGCTAATTGTGTGAATATTAAAAGTGATAAATATTTATCATAATCAACTAGACTTTGTCTGCTCGAAATTAGGTTTCCTAAATCCCTGAGGAACCCTTTGTTTTTCCGGGATAAAAAGTAGCCGATGTTACTTTCCAGGTCCTCAACTATAGCCATGCAAATATCACTTGCTGCTGCCTTCCTGCGTGATTGAAGGTTTTTCCTTACAAACAAACACACTTTCGTATTTATAATATTAGTAAGGTTAATCGCCTATAGATTATGAATAATTTATTTATTTAAAAAGAGAGACAATTGATTTACGAAGAAATATTAGAGAGAC
Organism: Oeneis ivallda; assembly: GCA_029955525.1. NCBI lineage: Eukaryota > Metazoa > Arthropoda > Insecta > Lepidoptera > Nymphalidae > Oeneis > Oeneis ivallda. The sequence goes on from JARPMR010000022.1 coordinate 10,515,100, forward strand.
GTAAGCCCTGCTGACATAGCATTCCGAAGCAATGGTGGTAGAGTCACTTGACAATTCAAAAGCACATTGTAAGAGTTTACTTGACGAAATTTTTTCTCTTCGATTCTAATGAAAAACGAATAATTTAACCCTTCTATTCCATGCGCGAAAGCCGAAAGCTCATACAAATTGACTCACGAGCTAGTCTACATAACAGGTGCGTTATGTAGACTAGCTTTAAGATGTGGAACTTAAAACTACAGTTACACACGTGAGGAAAGTTGTAGAAGGTTGTAGTTGTAGACTGTAGTACCCTCTCACCCACGCTAGCAACGGGGACACGTGGATATGTGTTAATGAAATTGTAAAGAAACTTGTAACGCAAACATAATTGTTAGACGTGTATCTAAACGAGTTTAACTGTTTTGGCAAACATACGTACCTTTGTTAAAATAAAATAGGCTGTATCTATTAATACGGGTACTGTACGAACAATTTATAATTATTAATACGGTTACCGTACGAACAATTTATAATTATTCGTACAGAAGTCGGACGAATAATTTTGGTCAAATATTTGAATCGTGCTACCTGAATTTGGGGGAGGGGAGGGGGGAGGGAGGGAGGGGCCCCCCCTTTAGTCTTGTCATAATTCGCTTAGTGAAGGAGTGAAGGTAAAAAAATAGTGGGAGAGGGGAAAGGAGTAGAGGAAGCTTAGAAACCCCTCCAAATTAATTTTTCATTTCAAACCAATAGAACCTAAGTGCCCGGCCTGCGGCCGGGCACCGGAATCTTTTATGTTCTAACCTAACCTAACCTAACTTTAGTTTTTGCACAGTCTGGTGGTTCTCCCAACGTGTTACAGTGTAACTAATTTAAAAAAAAATTGACAAATAAAAACATGCTAATCATCCAATTCATTCTTAATTTAAAAAAAAAATTCTACATATAGAATTTAAAAAAAAAATGAAAATAGAAAAAATAAATCTATACTTATAATAATATAAAAATAAAAATGAAAATAGAAAATTCAGTCTGTCGAGCCGGGATTCGAACCATCGGACTGTTAAATATTAGGCGACTGCATAAGCCACTAGGCTACGGAGTCCTGATATAGTACCGCGAAAATTACGAACACAATGCCTTCAAAAAAAATTGAAGAACTGTACGAATAAATATAATTTATTCGTCCAGTACCCGTACAACTAGTCACTCCGAATAAAATACGCTTTATCACAATGGGCATGTAATCTATGTATTTGTGAGAACATAGGGTCGATTTCTCATTGAAACTAATCTATTGAACCCAAATACAATATGTCTGCTGTGAGTTTTCGAAGAGTCGGGTTCTCTGGAGACTATTCTGGTTGCAGCATCAGGTCGAAGTTAGCACTTAATCGAGTAGTCATACGCCAAAATGCCTTACATCATTTTGGAAAAGAGCTGATACTCTTAAACTGCTGTACCGATATTAACCAAACATAGCTAAGAACCACTGCAAGGAAACTGGCTTTCAAATGAAAAAAACCGCATCGAAATCGGTCCATCCGTTTGAGAGCTACGATGCCATAGACAGACACACACACAGACAGACAGACAGACAAACATCGACGTCAAACTTATAACACCCCTCTTTTTGCGTCGGGGGTTAAAAATGAAGCCTATGTGACGCATAATAATGAATCGTTTGACAACTCATCCATCAAAACTGGCTCAGTAGTTTAGGCGCTACGATAGAATACGTAAATACAAACATACTTTGGATCTACCGTAGTTGTAGTTTCTGTAGTTTGCCGTTTTTGTCCCCGACAAAGCACTTTTAGTCGCATTCAATTCATCCCATTTTCAAGTCCAGCTTAAATAAAATGTAATCAAGTCGAGCGGTGTTTTTAATCTAGTTCATTCCCCGTCGGGTCCTTAAATTAATGAAAAACTCGATACTTCCTAAAGAATTTTCCTCGCTTAGTGAAACGAAAGTGTAATTTTGCAACGGGAAATTTTCTAAATTATGTAACGCAATTTCACGCAGAATTAAGATACCATTGCTATGGAAAAGTGAGCCTCACTAATAAGCACCACTTTCGACACAGGAAATTACTTTGCGAAACTCCGTCGAAGTATGCCTTATCTGTCATAAGAATGCGTAATACTGTGACACATTCATTTTTAGGATGCGCTTCTCGTTGAACCTGTTTTTGCGCGAAGTGTGAGAAGATCAGTTTCTTTGATACCATTTCCGTATACCTATTGATGTTATCCAAAGTCCAAATTATTTTTACGATCCATTTCATGTGTAAGGCTGTCTGTCTATTGAAGCGGAGCGGAGCGGGGATTTGTTCGGCGAAGCAATCACAGTATTGAGAGATCAAGTCATCAAATTATCTCGCCATCTATCAGCTGAATCCTGAGCCCAGGTCATTAGGGTCTCTGAATTTGCTGTTATTTTAATTTAGATTTTAATGAAACATTAAAATTACTCTGAATGGCTTAGATGAGTGAATTTTTTTTAATACTAAAGAGATCCTTAAGCAAGTACGTATTAAGCAAGTAAGTAGTACGCAACTCAGTATGAGAGATACGTGTGTGAACTTGCATTTTGACTTGTCTATTTAGGTGTGTTATTTTAGTCGGAACTCTGAAATGAGTTCTTGGAACGATGACACAGCAGCATCTACTTCCAAAGTTCCTGTAGGAAAAGGATCGCGACTTATAATTTGTCACGCCGGAACCATCAACGGGTTTGTCGAAGGTTCTCTCATGGCTTTTGCGTCAAAAACCACTGGAGACTATCATGAAGACATGAATGGAGAAAAGTTTACTGAATGGTTTACCTCAATGTTGTGTAGCCTCCCTGAACCATCTATTATAATTATGGACAACGCCCCATACCACTCGATGCAAATTGACAAGCCACCTGCCCAATCCCAAAAGAAAGCTGATATCGTCGCATGGCTTCGTAAAAATGGCGTAGATGCAAACATGAATATGTTAAAAGCGGAATTAGTACGTCTTTTAAAAGAAAACAAACCAACCAAGATCCGATACGTCATTGACGAAATAGCATTAGAACATGGGCACAGAGTTATACGGTTACCGCCTTACCATTGTGAGTATAATGCGATTGAGTTGGTGTGGGCTCAAATTAAGGGATATGCTGCAAGACACAATACAGAACCCCCCATTTACCACAAAAAAAAATGCTAAAATTATTAGAAGAAGCTTGTGAACATGTGACTAAAGGAGACTGGGAAAAGGTTGTGAATAGAACTGTTAAATTAATAAGGGAAGATTATGAAAGAGATGTGAAAATAGATAATATTATAGAAAACGAACATATAATTATTAATGTAGGTGATGATAGCAGTGACGACAGTGAAAATAGTAGTATGGACGAATCTGATTAATTATGGCCTTTTGTGGCACCTTTTTTGGTATCTTTTGTATTCATATGTTTCTTGTGTGCATATAAAGTATGTATATTCATTTTCATTCAAATATTCAGTTCGTTCAAATAAATTAAATAAACATATACATTTTTGTTTTATTAAACCTATTTAATCAGGTACAAAAACAAAACTTAATTGTTTTTTGTTCGAGAATAAATTGACATTCCACATCACTATTGTAATGTGTCAAACCGGCCATCATAGCGTGCCGCTAGTGTAGTTAGGCTGAGCATGTGGCAACCAAGAAGCGACATATGCATATTTAGTGTAATTTGTGTTATATATACAGGCTGGGCCAAACCAGGTGGATATAAAATTTTTTTTAGATTGTTCACTTAGGGGCCTACCAGGACCCGGAAGGAAAAAAATCGGTTCCCACCCGATTAATTTTTTTATTTAAAAAATTTTTTGTTTAAAATTTTGGAAAATCATTGCTTTGACGAACTTTTAATTTTTTTTAAATTTTTCAAGAAAATTAAGTTCATCCAAAATCTACAGAAAACTTTAAAATTCCATTAAAAATAAAAATCACACGTGCTATGCACTGGTGATTTTTTAAAAACTGTAACAACTTATGTTCTTTTGATTGCCAAAAGAAAAATTGTATGTCAATGTGCCGGATAAAAAGTTATGATTTTTCAAAAGTCTTCGTTCCTCATTCGTGTAAATAACGACCTTATTGAAAAACATGTTAATTGTTTGTGGAGACTGCAGTATGTCCTTTGATTTTAACTGCCTCGTTGGTCTCGTGTTTGACTGCGGCCGACGAGGTCCCGGGTTCGAGTCCCGGGTCGGATCATATCAAGTATTGGGGTTTTCCGTAAGAAATTCTCAGTACTAGCCCGGAGTTAGGAAGTTGGCGTTGTTTCACCCCCGTTCCTTGGAGAGCACGTAAAGCCGTTGGTCCTGCGCCTAATCTCTCTCCGCCTGCGCCTAATCTCTCTCCGTTCGTGTCAAATTTTCCGTCCTATCGGGCTATGAGAGTAAAGAAACAGAGTGCACCTGTGTTCGCGCACACACTTGTGCACTTTAATATCTCCCACACAGATGGTTAATCTCTCTGGAGATAGGTCACCGTGGTCAAAATTTGGTCGGGAGGACATTAATCCTTTAATGATGACTGACGGTATCTACTTTTTTAAGAGAAAGAAAAATAAAACAATGTTTTATTTTTCCGAATTTCGGTCACGGCCGCGGTCTATCTTCAGAGAGATTAACCATCTGTGCGGGAGATATTAAAGTGCACAAGTGTGTGCGCCAACACAGGTGCACTCTCTGTTTCTTTACTCTCATAGCCCGATAGGACGGAAAATTTGACACGACCGGAGAGAGATTAGGCGCAGGCGGAGAGAGATTAGGCGCAGGACCAACGGCTTTACGTGCTCTCCAAGGTACGGGGGTGAAACAACGCCAACTTCCTAACTCCGGGCTAGTACTGAGAATTTCTTACAGAAAACCCCAATACTTGATATGATCCGACCCGGGACTCGAACCCGGGACCTCGTCGGCCGCAGTCAAACACGAGACCAACGAGGCAGTTAAAGTTAAAGGACATACTGCAGTCTCCACAAACAATTAACATGTTTTTCAATAAGGTCGTTATTTACACGAACGAGGAACGAAGACTTTTGAAAAATCATAACTTTTTATCCGGCACATTGACATACAATTTTTCTTTTGGCAATCAAAAGAACATAAGTTGTTACAGTTTTTAAAAAATCACCAGTGCATAGCACGTGTGATTTTTATTTTTAATGGAATTTTAAAGTTTTCTGTAGATTTTGGATGAACTTAATTTTCTTGAAATAATTTAAAATTTAATGCTCTTAAAACCAGCTAACCGGACTGAAAATTTTTTCTAAGAGAGTACAGTTATTAGGTAAAGATATTCCATAAAAATTTGCGGAAATTGTTACTGGAAAAATTAAAAAAAAATTAAAAGTTGCAATGATTTTCCAAAATTTTAAATAAAAAATTTTTTCTCGTAATCGGGTGGGAACCGATTTTTTTCCTTCTGGGTCCTGGTAGGCCCCTAAGTGAACAATCTAAAAAAAAATTTATATCCACCTGGTCTGGCCCACCCTGTATAAGTTTTCTCATTTATTTTCAAAAAAGAGAAAACACAAACTATTATCCTACTTAAAATTAAAGAAATAAATAGGGCAGAAAAAATTATGTTAATTAATTCTAGATTAGTATTAGTTGTATAGTTATAGTAGTTATTGTATTAGTGAAGAGTTAAAGAAGCAGTATATATTATTCTACATCTAGCATACCCTAAAAATTACCGTGTTACCTATTCAAACGAGGCCTCCGCAAAGAATAGTACCTACTCATATTTAGTCTAGGCAATGAAGCTAGTGGACCCCAACATCAATTCCTCAGGCGACGAAACTTTACAGAATGATAAAGTATCAGTAGTTAAACGTATTTTATAAATATCCAAAAAAAAATTAGAACGGAAGTTAGGTATTTTTACCTAAACTCTTTTATGCTAAATATCTCAGTTCGGCAAAATGCTCGGTCAAAACTTTCTTCACCTGAAACATTCATGTAAAGTCTAGAAACAAAATATAAAATATCCAAAATATACTCCTAGTCGAAACCACCAAATTTTGAAAAATACGTTTTTTCAATGTAACTTGCAGCGAAAAATTGCTCTGTGAATTTTTTTCACTGGAATGTCCTTTTATAGCCGTTTTGTACCTACAACTTGAAAATCCAAACAATATACCAAGAGACTATATTTTTTTCAAAAACTACCCTTTTACTCACAGTGCAAAATTTCTCCATCCATTTTTTTTATTGATATGATTACAATTATTTTTTTTGTATCAAGTATCAAAATATCCAAAAAAATAATCAAGCGCATTAAAAACTATAAAATTTTAGAAAGAAATATTTTATATATTTTAATACATCAAGGGAAGCAGGAGCGTGGTGAGTTGACGTAATGGTCCGGGAGCCAGTGACAGATTTTCATGACCAAGTCCCTCCCAATTAAAACTTCGTGAAATGCATTAGGGATTTATATTATGAATATTCGCGACCGTCAGCTGCGACACCGTGGGTGGGGCGGGCAGTGGCAGCCTCCAACGCATGGAGAAAAAAAAGTTTTTTAGTCATTTCCTCCCATTTGAAAATTTGTCAGATATATAGAAAAGAAATAAAGTCAGCTGACCATAACATGGTTCACCATGTTATGGTTAGTTTTCCTTCAAAATATTAGGTAAACTATAATCTGTCAAATTTTCAAATGGGAGGAAATGACTAAAAAACTTTTTTTTTTCTCCATGCGTTGGAGGCTGCCACTGCCCGCCCCACCCACGGAGTCGCAGCTGACGGTCGCGAATATTCATAATATAAATCCCTAATGCGTTTCACGAAGTTTCGCTCGAGAGGAAATAATTGACCGAATTTGTATCTGGCTCCCGGACTATAACGAGACTTTATCTATTCAGTGACGAGACTGACATTAGTATCTGCCTTTTGTGACGCGAGCCAGTACTCGATAATCGAATGTATGTCGTAGAGTCGACAGTTCAATTTTCAATCAAAAACTGTTGACAACTACAGTGACTGTGTCGGTCAAATGGTTCTGAACCATATTGTCATGGTTTTAAAGCGAAAAATCGCACGCAGATCTAAAACTAGTTTAAATGCTGAGACAAAAACTGCTTTAAGAGTGTATAATAATTTGCAATTTTGTATTTTAAGTAATTTGTAATTAGGTAAAAAATAGTACGTCGTCAAAAGTACGTCGCGCGTCTACTCTATTTCTCACTCACGAGAACACAATAATTTGCCATCCCGCTCGAAAAGGGGCACGAAATCCATATCATAGCGACATTACTGCACAATTTTAAGGGCGCTAATGCAAATCCGTTAAACTATTGGAGTTTTCGGATCATTTTGTAACTAATTTGAACAAAATACAATGGAACTAAAAACTACTACACAGAGATTGGTCCTTTATCTCCAATTTTTGGTTTTGGTTTGGTGAAAAATCTTTCTTTTTAGTACTATAAAAATGATTTTTCGTCACCTCTTCACACCGAAAATTGATGATTTAGGAGCGAGTTTAGTTAGGTTTAGGTACATTTTTTCTGCATAACATACCAATTTTGAAAAGAGCTGACTTTCTTGCCGGCTCTTATCAGCAGAATCTACTTTCCGAACCAGTGGTAGAATCATGACGTGTCATAAGAGCCACAGGTTGGCCTACGTGAAATAAATTTGAATTTGAAAGAAATGGATATTATTATTTTATAAGTTGTTATGGCTATTTTTAACTGACTCCAAAAAAAGGAGCAGGTAATCAATTCGACGTTTTTTTTGTGCCGATGTTACTCCATAACAAGGAGTGAGCAGGAGCGTGATGACGTCACGAGACCCGACTTTGCCCACGGCGACGTGAGCCTGTAGATGTCCAACGAGTGCAATCTCTGCGCGCGCAGTTGGTCCGAACCAACCGAGTATGACCGAGTATACTTACTCGTGGTTAATCGTATTTCGTTCGACTAAGAAATTAGAAACGGCCATTAGTGACCAAGGCGACCATTGTTATTAGCAAATTTGTTTGTTGTTGTACGCGTAATCGTTATGGAAAAATTTTGTATTTTGTGCAATAAGAGCTTTGCCGGCTTAGAGAAAGTTACAGTGAAAAAAAAGGAGTTGAAACGATTAAAAAATGCAGCATAAAAAGGGGCGACGGATTAGAGCATAAGCTTCACGGATTAGAAGAATTAGACTTACACGTCTCTTGCAGAAAAGCATACATAAACGATAATATGATCAAATCATTTTTAAAAAAGAAAAGACTTAATTCACAAGAACCATCTTCAGAGTTTGATTACAATTCCAAATGTATTTTCTGTAATGAGAATGCCGATGTGAACAAATCAAATAAAGAAGTAGTACATAAATATAATTGAAATTTTTTACGACAATTATTTAAATATTTTTTGGAGTTTACTCCTTAAGAATCGATTTTAGCAGCCCGGTATGAGAAAAATCCGGACAGTAAAATCAATTTATCAATGACCTTGTTACGTTTTCCACAACGTTGAAATTTCTACCCTAACGTTGAGTAAATAAGGTTGGTTTTCGCTTGAGTTGTCGAATGTCCGTGTCACGTTTTTCATAACGATGCAAATTTCTACCCTAACGTTGAGTAAATAAGGTTGGTTTTCGTTCACAACACCGTACGGAGTACAACACCGTGGCTATTCAAATAGTTTACACATAAGCCGAAAGATGGCGCTGATCTACATGTGAACGAAAGCCAACCTTGTTTACTCAACGTTAGGGGTGGAGATTTGCATCGTTGTGAAAGGCGTAGCGCGGGCATTCGACAACTCAAGCGAAGACCAACCTTATTTACTCAACGTTAGGGTAGAAATTTCAACGTTGAGTATGAAGTAAACTCCAGTTGTGCGTCGTGAGCTGACTCACACAATTTTTTTTTCACTTACAATTAAGACGGAAGTTCGAGAAAATTTTGTTAGTTAACAATTGTTTAACTTGTTGAAAAATTACCTTTAAGTAAAATTTCCAACGAGAATAAATTATTTATAATGTTCAAAACACACCATAATTTTTCAAATTAAAAAAACAATATTCAATACCTTAAATAAATTAATTAATGTGCCGTACTCGCTTTTGACGCCGCGCGCGCAACCTAAAAATGTCGCGCGCAGACCTATTTTCAGCGTTAAATTAAAATTATAAATAATCGAGATAGAGTTCCGGGAGTTCGGAGTTTTTTATTGAAAATTTCCTCTTCTTTTATAATCTTTTTTTGAAATTTCTTAAATATTAATAGTTTATGAAATATTGGCAAAAAACGAAATGCCATTTTTTTTTATTTTTAATTGTTTATAACTTTTGCAATTTTTTATGTGCTAATACACGCTTTTGGAACATTTTTCTAGGCGTCATTCCGGATCCAATGAGCTATCGCACATAATTTTAAGACCAGTATCTCTATTTTGTACCATTTTGAATTTGTCAACTACACTATTAGAGCCACTTTATGAGCAAGTGTGTTGAAAAAAAAGTTTTTAGTTTCTACACATTATGTTGACATTGGGCGTGTTTTTATGCTCGCCCGACTTCAGAATGAGGCATTAGAATTGAAAAGTTGGATCCAGAAAGTATTGGGGAACCATCTCGAGAATTTCTTCTAGCAAGTGAAATAAAAATTATCCAAATCGGTTCAGAAATCTCGAAGAAACCGCTGTACATACAACACACGGTGTTTGAGGATCCCTGAAAAGTGTCATGCTCTTTTTATGTATTGTATTGTATTCATTCATAATACAGGAATCTTGAATAAAAACAGTATATCACTTTTTTAGGGTTCTCCTTAAATACCGTGCATAAGTTAAAAAAATAAGTGCTGAGAGCCACTTCCTTTTTGGAAGTCGGTTAAAAAGGTTTTGGTAACAAAGTAATCAATGAAGCTTTTGCCAAAAAACAATTGTTTTTAAACATTATAGAGCTTCATAATTTTTTATACTTTTTCAAAATAAAGATGTTATTTTTTGGTTGTTTGAAGCAGATACATAATATTTTATTTTCAGTGAAGGAAATGAATATTAGTTAATATAAGCTGTTATGGCAATTTTATGTTGTTTTTGTTTAAATTTTCCCAAAATAAACTAATTCGGAGAAACAAATTATGTTTAAGGGCCCTTAATTAAACTATTGAAATAGCTCATTAATTATCTGGAAGCTAAGTCGCTACAATTAGTGGTTGTATAAATAAATTAATGTTGAGGTACACATTTATGTTTATTATTTAGCATCGTAGAAGGCATGTAGTAATATATTATTTGTGAAGTCGCTTCGCTCGCGCACGCTAAACTATACCCAATGATTCAAGCATTAAGGTACATTATCGCGAAAACGCAGTTTAGATTTCAAAAACTGTTTCAATATCGATGTTCTTCGTGATATTTTTTTTGGATATTTAGGATAAGTGTGTAAATGTGACTACCTACTATGTTAAAAAAGAAGAAATTGGATAGAGAAATTTTTCATTCCGAGTTATAAACAATTTTCAGTTGAAGTAAGATAAATAGATTTTGGTATGGATTTTTTTTGGATTTTCTTACACGTTATGCTAAATTACATTTTAAGGACATTTGAAAATAAAAAATTGACTGAGCAATTTTCTGGTCGAAATTACGGACAAAAAAAGGAAACCTCTTTAAAAAATGACAGTTCCGTTTGAAAAAAGTTTTGGATTTTTATCAAGTACCTCTTATTAAGGCTAATAATTAGTCTGGTAAAAAAAAATTGGACGGAGAAATTATTCTGTTCAAAATATTAAGCTATTTGTACTTTTAGGTATAAATACCCAACTTCCGAATGGATTTTTTTTTGGATATTCTTGTGTAAATTTGGGGTCATCCCATACTACAACCCTGCCAAGTTTCATCGACTGAGGATTTGATGCGGGGGTCTCCATACAACAAACCGCCCCATTGCCTAGTCTAATTAAATACTTCGGAATTATATTCCATTGTAGTTTCACTTTCCTACGGGTCACGTTGTCGTCTAAATTTGTATTCGTTGATAATATCTCAATCAGTGCGCTTGCATCAGCTAAAGCTCGGCTTACACAATAAGTATTCACATTAAACACTATTATTAATTATACCTACTTAATTATTTCAAAATTATGCTTTGTTTTAAAAAGTAAAATACAATTCACAATTCAAATAAAAATAGTGTATGTCAAAATAAATAAGACTACAAATTGGTGTACTTTTATATTCAATCAGAATTCGTAACTTGATTGATATATCTACTATTACATTAGGTTGGAACCCACTTACATGGTTTGCCATAAGGTTAAAACTCAAATTAAAGTCATTTTCATCACACTTGCTCATAAAGTGGCTCTAATTGTACCGCAATTAGGCACATAATGACACCTATAATCAAACTGTGACTTTTTCATTAATATTATTCACAAGTGAGTTATAGAGTTTTTTTTTTTATTGGTTGAGTTGCTCTGTTCTTAAAAAAGTTTCGATACAAAAAAGTTCATCGTGTTCAATAGTACAAATAAATTAATTTACCTATTGCTTGCTCATTTCATGCAACTTCGTATTTAAATATGAACTTGTCAATTGTCAACTTAATTTCAACTTGTACGTGTTTAATAAATAAAACTTTCACTCAAATATAACTCTTGTTTTTACTGTAAAAACTTGAAATTCCCCATTTTGTACGTGGCTAAAACGTTATCCGCGAAAAGCCAAAAAAAAGAAACCTCATTCTTTTAGTCTATGGCCGATCGCCATTATAAGATGCGCGCGCATAGGAAAACTGATTATTTTTTCCGAAATTGCGAAAAATTTTGCACAACTCGTTTTCACTGTTGAAATTACAGTTATTTATTAATTGAAATATCTACAAGTACTAATTAGGAAGAAAATGATTTATGTTGTACTCCGCCCGATATAAGATGTGAAGCCCTTAACGTTATGGAAAGTTTACTACCTGAAATATCTATTAGCGTACCAAAATTTCATACAATGGCAAAACAACAAGAATACGCAGTCTTTTTCAGAAAATGTGTTCATGGCGTACTTTAAAGAATTATCTTCTAAGTACAAATCTAGCTCTTTGTGGTGTATATACTCAATGTTAAAAAGTATAGTCCGAACAAAGAATGGAGTGGACTTACTCTCCAGATAGCCAATATCTGGCTACTAAGGTTAGTTAAAATAATTTTTTAGTATTATTTTTTTCACAAGTGTGTTGAAAAACGTCGTATGATACACGTGTGTATTGATGATAACCGTCCTCGGCTATCTTAAGACCCTCACTTAACGGCTCGGGTCTCAATGGCGCCTCAGCGGCAATCACCAACATTACACACTTGTACCATAATGTACTATTATTTGCAGTCATTTATTTGAGTAAACAAGATCTTAAACAATTTTATATTGCTCCAGTCTGCCACAGATAGCATGGAAAAATATTTTTTTATCAATAATATCTAAAATATTATGTACCTTCACCATAATAGTGATGATGATTGAAAGGGGTCACGAACTCACCACTCTCGGCGCAGAATTTCGACGAGAGAGTAGGAATATTGTTCCTCCGGAGATATCATCATTATTGTCGTTGTGTACAAAGCATAACATAACTGCGTATCTATCTACACTCCGAAGCAAAGAAGGTGCGAAGTCGTGGATCCGTGGAAGATGAAAGTCATTGTCAAATGAGTGTTAGAGCAAAGCTTCGAATGGCTTCACTTTTGTTTCGAAATAAGGTTAAGCATTCTATTCTTATTTATTGGCTCCCTTCCCTTGTGAATTTTTTTTATGAAAACAGAGTTTTTTGTGTAAATGAATCCAAGGTTGATGAAAATGAACCGAGATTTTTAGTAATGTAAAGTGTAGGTATTTATTTTCAGTTAACAAACGTGAAATAAAATATAAGTTGGAAGATATTATACATATCAAGGTACTCTTACGAAACACTTTTCGTCTACTTAGGTGTTTAGGTATAATATGATACTTACTGCAAAGATTTAATATGCTGTGGAGTGTACTGTGTAAGTAATAGACACCTCTGAGGCAAGAGGTTTTAACACAGACCTGATCAATGCCTTTTATAGAGCTTATTATGTGAAACTTATTTAAAATTAAAATAATATTGTAACCAGTCATCATCATTATCATCTTCATCATCTCAACCCATCGCCAGCTCACTGGTGGGTATGGGAATCCTCTTAGGATGAGAAGGGTTTAGGCCTTAATCCACCACGCTGGCCAAGTGCGGATTCGCAGACTTCACACACCTTTAAAAACATTATAAAGGCACACAGGCACTAGGCATGCAGGTTTTCTCACGAAGTTTTCCTTCACTGTTGCAAGAGATATTTAATTGGAAAGTTAGGTGCGTTCCAAGTTCCAACCCTGGACCTCCGAAAAAGAGGCCACATTCTTAACCACTAGGCCTTCACCGCTGTTTATAAATATGCTGAAATTATAATTAGAGTGAGTAAAGATTAAATTTAGATTGTATGAGTACCTACCTTTTTTAGTATTACCAAAATTAAAGCTATAATAATAAACTTACTAAATAATGCTCGTAACAATCGAAACTGTTTGAGAGATTATCATCCCATGAAATTCTTCAAAGGTTCTTTGTATAGTAATGGTATTAAGGCACGTGTTTATGATGTTTTAATTACTGGGCGCAGTCGCGTGATTACTGAACGTTAATAATTCATGAAAATGTTTATTTTTGTGGCGTAAAGAGCTTTGTCGCACGTTAATAAGAATAGTAACATAGTATCATTTTGAATTTATGTATTAAGGTATCAAATAAGTTTTGAATTAATGTGGGCTTTTTTGGAATATGTACCTATCTTACAAAAAAAATTTAATTGCCTCATAATGAGTCATCAAATTTTTTGACGTGATAACGTCTTATAAATCGATGAACACTGGCTGCACGCACGAACAAGTGTCACGTTCTGGCTGAGCCTGCGCGTGCAAGCTAGAGCGCGGAACAAGCGATAGAGAGGCACGATCGGCCCAAGCATTGGCTTGTGACTAGAGAAAATTGTAATTTTCACTTAACTCCTTCTTTGTATTACACAAAATAACATGATAATACAGTGATAATAATTCAATTCAATTCATAAAAGTATGCAATTTTTCATCAATGTTACTTTATGACGTTATCACGTAAAACTATCGTCCGTAAACCGACTTTACAGACAACCAATTTTTTTTAGATAAAATAGGCTTAATAGGTAACTACATAGATACCTAGGTGATCTCGGTAAGTATACATCTGGAAAACCTAAACTTGCTGAGGAACTTAAATGAATCTGCAAATTCAATAGTCTCGAGATAATTACATTTGCGAGCGCTGAAATTCATTAAAATTAAAGAACATAATTTATAGTTCGAAAATGAAATGATTTAAGTTACTTGTAAGTAAAATTAAGTGAAATAAATAACTGAAGGTTGACCGTCGACATCTGATCAGTTGCTGGACGCAGGAGGCGCAAACCAAGGCACGCGGAAGTCTATGCAAGAGACCCATGTCCAATAGTGGACACTAGACATCTATCGGTCGATAAATAGAATAGAATAGAATAGAATAGAAATGTTTTTTATTCAAATAAACTTTTACAAGTACTTTTGAATCGTCAATGAGTTCGGTTCGGTTCACTGGTTCGGAATGCCGTTCCTGCCGAGAAGAACCAGCAAGAAAAGCTCGGCAGTTGCTCTTTTCAAAATACTTTTACAATATACTTACAAGTATGCAGAGTTTCCACAATGAGGGGAAGTTCCACAAAAGCATACGTAATTATATCTAATTATAATTCAACACATGTTGACGGGCAGACAGAAAGTAGCCCCATTGCCGCTGGTGGTACCCGTTCACGAGCATGACGCATGACCCAGCCATTGCTTCGCTCAACCATATTTGAAGGAACGTAACAACCCGCATCACACGACACCACCGCAGAAATGTTAAAGAGAGTGTGACATACTTAGGCTACCCATCTTAAGGCATCGAATTGAAACTAATATTCAAATCAAATACTCATTTTAAGATATGACTTGTACACAAATAAAGTGGAAATAAAGAAGACATACCTATTGGATTTAATTCTATAACTTCTAACTAATTAGAACTAATTTGGGTTTACGGTCCAGCATTCTCAGCTCTACGCGTTCGATAAAGCCTCAAGATAATTACGTTCGCACGTGCTGAATACGGAACGAATAGAACAGTGAAGTTACTAGGTTGCGGTGGAATAGAATATTATTTTACAATAGATACCGTTTTCTATGGAAATATTCGTCGGACGTGCCAGTGTCTTCGTGTCTGGTTTTTCGATTACGATAAAGGTCTTCTCCTCAAGTAATATTTTCGTCGAGTGTCGAGTTTTTATATGGTGTAGTATCTTTTATATAGTTGTTGTATTTATTATCTATACTAATATTATAAAGAGGAAATATTTTTTGTTTGTTTGTTTGTACCGAATAGGCTCTGAATCTACTAGACCGATTTTAAGCATTTTTTCACCAATGGAAAGCTAAATTATCAGGAAGTAACATTATGGCAATAATCTATATTCAAAAAATTGGAGATCCTTAAGAAAATTGCAATAATGTAACCCAAAGTAGCAAAATTTTGCCTGAGAAATGCATTATTTGGCGTGTGCTGAGAAAACTATTGATGATAAAAGTTATGTGCTACATGATTAAAGTACTTATTATTTTCTACAAAAAGGTTTCCGAGGAAATATAATATCTATCATATTTAAGTCACAATAATAGCTTTTGTGTTCTAAAATTTAATTTTTTTTTTTTTTTTTTTTTTTTTTTTTTTTTTTTTTTAATATTAACATGGATCCCTCCGACGGGGGACGGAGACCATGACTGCGTTAGTCATTTATAAGTCACTATTTCATATTTTACTATGTATTTTTAAGTTTTATTGTTATCTTTATTATCATTTTATCTGCAAACTATACAACTAACATTTTTATCCACATAATGTGATATATTCTGAAATATATACAATATATTGGATCTATATTTATGTTGCTGTATAATATGCTTATTTTATTTTTCATTTATTTCTTGCGATTACTTTATGTATTAATTTTGTGCTATATTCTACCAAAATATTTCTTTTATTTTTATCTATTATGATACTACTTAAGTTATCAGCAGTTAAATCAGTGTCTAATTTTATTTCAGCTTCATATCTTTGCCTGCTAAAAACTGGACACTCCAGCAGAATATGTAAAACTGATTCCTTGACTCCGGGTTCGCAGATGCACGATGGGTCCTCTTTACACTTGAAGCGATTCAAGTATTCAGAGAACCCACCGTGACCTGTAAACAGTTGGGTCTTAACCGCACTTATTTCTAACTTCCTTATAACTTTGTGGGCGAGGACAACATTCGGGAAGAAGATTTTCGTGGTGCCTGCGGTCGATTCCTCTTCGTAACGTGCCTGCCATCGCTGTTGAGTTTCGGCTCTTATCATGCGTTTTATGGTAGCGATTGGGTAGGCATCGTAGGCTGCAACAGTCCTGCTATACAGCGCTGCTTGTTTAGCAAGACTATCTGCTCGCTCATTTCCTACGTTACCCACATGCGCTTTGACCCAGTAGAGCTGGATTGATCGCCCTTGGTTCCGTGCCGCTCTAATGTTCCCCCTTATGCTGTATGCCAATGGGTGAGAGACCTTGCCACTTTTAATTAAGTCCAAAGCGGATCGTGAATCGCTCAAAATCCAGCAATCGCTTATTCTTTTTTCTCGGGCCCATTGAATGGCTCTATCCATGGCATACAACTCCGCCTGAAACACCGTGCAGCACGAATCCAGTTTCAACTTAATGGATTTAATTTCCGCGCCGTTTTTCCACACAGAAACAGCCGCTCCCACTCTACCTTCAATCTTACTCCCATCCATCTAAAATTTAATTAGATCCATCCATCCCATAGGCAAAGACTTCTATGTGTATGTTCTATATGTAAAACTTATATTTACAAAGAAGTCTTTGGACACATGTTATTTTTAGGGTTCCGTAGTAAACAAGGAACCCTTATAGTTTCGCCATGTCCGTCCGTCTGTCCGTCCGTCCGCCCGTCCCTCCGCGGTTTAGCTCAGAGACTATTGGTACTAGAAAACTGTAATTTGACAAGGGTATAAATATTAATCACGCCAACAAAGTGGTGAAATAAAATTGTGAAAAATATATTTTTTAGGGTACTTTCTCTACATCTAAAGGGGGGATGAATTTTTTTTCTCGTCTTTCCCATAGTGTGGGAAGTTGCATATTTTGTAGTATATTATAGTACCTATTTAAACCATGGAACTCAAAATAGCACTATCCTAGGTCAGCAATAATATTTTAACTTGCAACTCCGGAACCCTACACTGCGCATGGCTCGACACGCACTTGGCCGGTTTTTATTTGTCCGTGAAAGTCAAGGAGTTCCCGCGAGATTTAAAAAACTCTATTTCTCTCTACTTTTGACGTAACGAGAGAGATATAGAGATAATACGAGAAAAGGGGTAGACAAAATTTTCTCGCGCGAGCATGCTAGGCCTGCTGTGCCCAGTAGTGGCCCGAAGATGAGTTGAGATTTATGGAAATGAAAATAATACTTTTAAATATCAGAAATGAAATGAATGGGGCCACTTCTTTCTAATTTAAAATTGACCTTCGTCTCTTATTTTAATTTAACTATCGACCTATCCACCAAATTGAAAATTAAAGGTTGCGTCGTAGGTCATATTATAATATTTTTCTCCATTGAATTCAGCTGTATTAATTAATACCTGTCTGTGAACGTGTTCAATCTTTGAGATGAAATGTTGCAATCTTACATCACCTCACGTTTCAATAGCATCTGGTCGAAGGCAATTAGAAAATAGAGATAATATTTTATTTGATTTATTTGGAAAACTTACAGGTAGTAAGAATAGATGAATAGTTATGTAAAAGACATATTATGAAAGAAAATACGCGACTGGGTTTTGCTATAGATACCTACTGAATATACCTATAAAATGCTAAAATTACAAAAATCTGTTAAAGATATTAAATCTAATACTGGTTAGCAAATTACTTTAATCCAAGCTATGGCTACCTGAGTCTTATAGAATTTTGGAGATGGCAGTGATGCAATAGATTTGGATAATTTTTCTAGATTATTTAATTGTTGTTAGTAAATAAAATGAAACGATTAGACTGAAAACCATAATTTTTTATCTGTGTATTAACATCATTGAAAGTTACGCCACGTAAAGTAACAGTGAGATTCATCTATTTACTATTAGAATGCCTGCATATTTCAGGGTGTGCGTATCCTCCGTAATCCTTCGTAGGTATAGGTACTTACTTGGTAGTTTATTTAAAATTCAATAGAGTGAAGACTATTTCATGTATATTTTAGCAGTTTCTTCCAGATAACGAACTTTACGAGGCCAGATTCTTCCAAAAACCTTGAATTTCCCATTTATTTTTATTAAAGTGTTAACCTACACGGAAATATCAGAATAAATTTTATAAACACATATCAAAAATTCCGAAGCCAGCGGGATTCGAACCCTATAGTGTAAGTGGCTAACACACTCGGGCGCGATTCCCAAGAGATGTGGGTTCGAATCCCGCTGGCTTCGGAATTTTTGATATGTGTTTATAAAATTTATTCTTGAATTTCCCATTTCTTATATATTAATTACTATACGTTTACGTATCACCGCGTATGACATTTATAAAATCTCAAAAGCTGTTACCATCTTTTTTTTAAAAATAAAAGAATATTTGAATAATATTAAAAAAATAATAATATTTGACTAATTTGATTAATATTGCACTCTTTCCTCCAAATAAGTGTATAGTGCATATTTTAGTCCATTTACCCACTAGTTACCCCCTAGGAATATTAAGTAGGTAGGTAGGTAGGTAAAAGTTATCAAGAATGGCTTTAATGAGTTATGATCCAATACACCGTTACAAATAGTTATTAAACCGGTTCTCTAGTTCAACTGCAATTTATCTATGAATCAATTTATGTCTTATTTTGTGTGTAATTGACACCCATGTTGCAATTTCGGTAACGAAAAACACGTCTTGTATTACGACTAGCTTTTGCTAGCGCCTTTGTTTTTCCGGAATTAAAGCCTATATCACTCTCCAGTTAATCAACTATACCTACCCATGCAAAAAAACGTCGATTCGTTGCATTGCTGGAATTAAAGAACAAACCTACAAACAACCACTTTATAATAGTAGAAAGGGTTACACCAGGATTACAGAATAGAATAGAATAGAAATATTTTTTATTCAAATAAACTTTTACAAGTGCTTTTGAATAGTCAATGAATCTACAGTCTCTATCTATCAGTCATAACTATATCTAAATATGTATAAAGGAAAAGGTGACTGACTGACTGACTGATTTATCTATCAAGGCACAGCTCAAATCATTGGACGGATTGGACTGTTTGGCATACAGATAGCTACATAACATATTATGATGTAGGCATCCGCTAAGAAAGGGTTTTTGGAAAAACCCTTAAGGGGATAAAATAGGGGTTTGAAAAATCGAACTTATCGTGAGCGAAGCCGCGGGAAAAAGCTAGTTGAGTTTATAAAATAATAGGTAAACCCTATGCAAGGCCGGGGCAGGTTGAGCTAGTTTTAGATGAACACTGCCTGCTCTATGCAAATACCTACTTAAGCATAATAATTAGGTATGCTCACAGAAATGTTAATTTAATTTAAAGTCAGCACGCCAACTCTAATGTTATGATAATGATATTTTTTTATTCTTTCTTTCGCACTCAATCAATTATTATTTAAACAGAATAAATAATGAGATATTATGGTCCAAGATCCCAGTGCCGCCAGACCTAAGTTATTTTCTCAGCCATGATTTATGTACGATAGAATAGTGTTCGTAAGTCCTTTCAGTGTATGCGTACCTGTTAGCTTGTGCCGACGGCCAGTTTCCAGATACCAGGTGCTAAAGGTAGGTAAAAACTAGACTAACTTATCTTAAATTCTCAGGGCTGATTTTCATATATGTTTTAAAGAATATTGTAAAAATTAATAAATTAATACTGCCAGACGCTTACCGCCGGCGGTAACTTTTGCCAGACGCTTTGAAGTTCCCAAAAAAATATATAATTTAAGTTAAGTTATATTCTCAGTTACGATTTTTATACATGATACTCAGGGAACTATTGCAATATTTTCTGTAAGCTGCCAGACCTATTGGAGGGGTCAAACATCCCCCGACACACATTAAGCGTCCCCATATGTATGAGCGCTAGAACATGATTCACTCGTTTACTTCTACTACTTTTTAGGGTTCCGTGGTAAACAAGGAACCCTTATAGTTTCGCCATGTCCGTCCGTCTGTCTGTCTGTCTTCATGAAAAAATTCATCCCCACTTTACATGTAGGGGAGGTACCCTAAAAAAAATATTTTTCACAATTTTATTTCACGACTTTGTCGGCGTGATCGATATTTATACCCTTGTCAAATTACAGATTTCTAGTACCAACAGTCTCTGAGCTGAACAGCGGACAGACAGACAGACAGACAGACGGATGGACATGGCGAAACTATAAGGGTTCCTTGTTTACTACGGAACCCTAAAAAGTAGTAGAAGTAAACGATTGAATCATGTTCTAGCGCTCATACATATGGGGACGCTTAATGTGTGTCTGGGGGGATGTTTGACCCCTCCAATAGGTCTGGCAGATTGCAGATGATATTGCAATAGTTCTCTGAGTATTATGTATAAAAATCATAACTGAGAATATAACTTAACTTAAATTATATATTTTTTGGGAGTTTCAAAGCGTCTGGCAAAAGTTACCGCCGGCGGTAAGCGTCTGGCAGTATTAATTTATTAATTTTTGCAATATTCTTTAAAACATATATGAAAATCAGCCCTGAGAATTTAAGATAAGTTAATCTAGTTTTTACCTACCTTTAGCACCTGGTATCTGGAAATTGGCCGTCGGCACAAGCTAACAGGTACGCATACACTGAAAGGACTTATGAACACTATTCTATCGTACACAAATCATGACTGAGAAAATAACTTAGGTCTGGCGGCACTGGGATCTTGCTCTATATGGTATGCGAGCCCGGCCGGAATGCACTGACATCACTCCCACACAAAAGCTTCCGAAATAATAATATGCTTTGGGACATGACGTCATATTTATTTGCCTTCTTTGATAGGTTTGTTTGATTGACAAATTATAAAACTTATAAAAACAAAAAGTATAGTCCAGTAGTTAGTTAGGTTAAAAAAGGTCGGAAGTTAATGAAACTTTGGGATGTGAGGCATGGTTAATTAACATTTTCTCATGTTTCGGGTTTCGAGGACCCTGTGCTAAAGGAGGAGGGTGGGAAAACTGCAAAATTTTCCTCAATAACTTTTGTCCCTTACGTCTACAGCAAAAGCATTTCTATACTTTTTTCTAGAGCGTTAAATTTCCTACAATTTTGATTACACAAAAATTTTTCTGTCAATCATTACCGAGATATGGCTTTTCGAAAAAAAGGTAATTTTAAAAATACGCTAAAAAATGCGACAAAAAGGCAGGCTTTTCGAAAAAAAGGTAATTTTAAAAATACGCTAAAAAATGCGACAAAAAGGCAGAAAAAAAGGCACCTTATTTCGTTTGTTATTTCCGAATGACGATGAAATGTTGTTGTAATTTTGGTACCTGGTTACAATCACCAACTTTGGACACCCCATTCCCCAGCTCACCCCACTCAACCCCAATTCACAAAAGGTTTTTAGCGAATTTTGAAAAATTACCTTTTTATTCGAAATTTGTGAAAATCCAAACATCCAAAAGTTTCATTAACTTCCGACCTTTTTCTATCTGAAACTACCTGTCGACTGGACTAATAATAGAAGATGGGTTAGACAGAGATTAGGTAGTATGAAGAAATAGATTGCTAACTCTTTATATAAATCAAATTACTATCGCTTAAAATATTTTTTTTTTGTTGTGACAAAGTTACGGATTATGTATAATTGTTTTATAACCGCCGACAAAATATGTCAATGTTTAAAAATTAAACAGGGTCTCTATGCAATAAACTTTTGGTTTTGCTCCTTTCCACTTGCACTTGGCCGGTTTTTTTAATACGAATAAAATAATTGTCGAGTTACAGAATTTAAACTTTTTTCTTGTACCTGTTTAAATCCAATATTAAATAACAAACTTCATTGTTGATTTCGATGTTACATCGCTTCCCGCGGTTTCCATTACAACGACAAGTTGCAGGAGATACCCGTAAATTATGTGAGTTCAGAAGCTGCTTTACTTTAATGAGGCTTTTGTTTTTATCCCTTCCTTTTTGAGAAGCGTTATGTAAAGGGTTGCTCACATTACAACCTCCGCGGGCCGTAACGTATCAAAACTTTAATATTTGACGCAAAGATTCTAATCGATCTGCCAGATTGTTGCTGCACACCCAAAAGTGCGCAGCTCAAACTTCCCGTGGTTGTAGGTGGTTAGACGATACATGAAAATAATATAAAAGTGCTTTAATATTTAAATTAAACCGTGCAAAGAAAATTTATTGCAAGTTTTGCATTTTGGAAAAGCTAATCTCGTATTACGTGATTCAGTCAGGACGCAAAGCCTTCCAAGTTAGGCATATTATTGCATTATTATAATTTATAGTCTCCCTACCTATATCTTTTATTACCCACTTGATATTGAGGATTGACCTTCATCTCATTGTAATTTGTACCTACCTATAAAAGACTTGTACCTATAAATGATGGTTAAGTACTATAGGAATTTTCGGAACGTTTTGCACCCTTTCCGTGTTTCCATTTCTATCTTTGCTAAAAAGACCCGGATGTAATTTTCTTTTTTTTTCTTTTATAAAGAGAATACAAGCTGAACTTGACTAATATCATCCTATCCCCTCAAAATAAGCGAAAAACTTGTGCTAGGAGTGGGTACGGACAGCCATCATAACCTAGCGGTAATAAAACCCTTTTCCCTTAACCAGTTGTAACACAACCTGTAACCCTACACTTTTAAGCCTGACCACAGTGAGGAGTATTGTATCACCGGCTTTGTCCACTCCGTCACGGTCTGGTAGTTGCAACTTGCAACGTTTAGAACATTATTCAGTTGGAGTAAATTGATTGCTTTCTGCTTACACGGAAGAGCAAAAGGCATAATATAATTATCATGTCGGTGCTAACTGCTACGTCTAAAATGTCCGTTACAAACTTGAACCGCGTCGGAGGGAGTTTCATGCTTGTATATCACGCAAGGTTTGTTTTTTTCGGAAGGTTTAGGTGTAGGGCAAATGCCCTAAAATTAGGGCATTTTTTTGGTCAAACAGCACTCCCAAAGGCCAAAGGTAGCTAAGAGTAGGGTTTTGCCAAATTTTGTTTTGCGGTTGTAGATGAAGATAAGGACGACAATCTTGTGAGGATGCGAATGTGAGCGAGGAACTGAGGATATTGAAGGTAATCGATTGCTTTTCTGCTCACACGAAAGGGCAAGAGGCGTGTAACTATTATCATGTCGGTGCTATACGTTTGTTAAATGTCCGTTTATAACTTGAGCCGTGTTGGAGGGAGCTTGATGTGTTTGTACTTTGTACTCGTATCACGTAAGGTTTGTTCGCCCCGAAACGTAGGGCAAAAATGTTGTTTTCATTTAAATCAACACCTCTCATGTCACAGCTATGATGTGGGGTTTTTGTAAAGGGTTTTGTTTTGCGGACGAGGGTGTGAATGAGGACATTGATTTAAGAAAATCTTGTTTGGATGCTAGCATTGTTTATTAAATAATATCAATCATTAATTAAATGTGTCATAATTTATCTAGACAATACTGCATTGTAAAGTCGACATCTCCTGAGGATGCGCCGTTGTCGGGGCGAAATGTGTGTCGAGATTAGTGTTAAAGTCTTATGTGGTGTTTCCATGTGAGAGGTAGTGGCATTGCTTGCTTGGGAACTTTGCTTTTTTGCTTGCTTGGGAAGGTGCGCGGTGCTGAAGCTTGTTACTGCATATTTGACCATACAGATTTTTTCTGTTGGCGGATTATAGCAAAATAATTCTAACCTTATCTTGCTAATCATGAAGTTCCGCAAAGTAACGCCCGCTTCTATTCAATATATAAGTAATGATTGTGATAAACTTTACTGCAACAACTCCGAATTTTAAAACGATCGCGATGTGGTGCAACATAGCAAAGTAAAAATCGTTGACTCAATAAATCTTTATCAATACGGTGACCTATTTAGGGAGACTGATAGCTCAAATACGAGTAAATAAATTGAGATGAAAGAGACTTTTCCTTTGATCTCCGAACTTTAACCGAACTTTATCTTGGTGTGGAATCACACTGCTGTTCCATCCAATTTATTTTATAGAAATTGACCGGCTTACTGCTCAATGAAATTTTTTGTTGAATAAGATATTCTCTTATTGGTTTTACTATTTAGAATCTGATAACTAAACTAGCGGCACGCTATGATGGCCGGTTTGACACATTACAATAGTGATGTGGAATGTCAATTTATTCTCGAACAAAAAACAATTAAGTTTTGTTTTTGTACCTGATTAAATAGGTTTAATAAAACAAAAATGTATATGTTTATTTAATTTATTTGAACGAACTGAATATTTGAATGAAAATGAATATACATACTTTATATGCACACAAGAAACATATGAATACAAAAGATACCAAAAAAGGTGCCACAAAAGGCCATAATTAATCAGATTCGTCCATACTACTATTTTCACTGTCGTCACTGCTATCATCACCTACATTAATAATTATATGTTCGTTTTCTATAATATTATCTATTTTCACATCTCTTTCATAATCTTCCCTTATTAATTTAACAGTTCTATTCACAACCTTTTCCCAGTCTCCTTTAGTCACATGTTCACAAGCTTCTTCTAATAATTTTAGCATTTTTTTTGTGGTAAATGGGGGTTCTGTATTGTGTCTTGCAGCATATCCCTTAATTTGAGCCCACACCAACTCAATCGCATTATACTCACAATGGTAAGGCGGTAACCGTATAACTCTGTGCCCATGTTCTAATGCTATTTCGTCAATGACGTATCGGATCTTGGTTGGTTTGTTTTCTTTTAAAAGACGTACTAATTCCGCTTTTAACATATTCATGTTTGCATCTACGCCATTTTTACGAAGCCATGCGACGATATCAGCTTTCTTTTGGGATTGGGCAGGTGGCTTGTCAATTTGCATCGAGTGGTATGGGGCGTTGTCCATAATTATAATAGATGGTTCAGGGAGGCTACACAACATTGAGGTAAACCAAAATAAATAAATAAAGTACTTAAGTAAATATTCACAAGTACATTCACCCCTTAAATGGTGCAAACTGATTTTTCTACACTTGTATACATTTTAGAAATCAATTTAATAAATAAATTTTGAGTCCTAAACCTAAAACTACATTCGATAAAATTT
The DNA here is from genome assembly GCA_029955525.1 of Oeneis ivallda. Classification (NCBI taxonomy): domain Eukaryota; kingdom Metazoa; phylum Arthropoda; class Insecta; order Lepidoptera; family Nymphalidae; genus Oeneis; species Oeneis ivallda. Next base: position 10,540,561 of record JARPMR010000022.1, read on the forward strand.
ATGAATCTCTGCACATCACTATCGTCAATAAAGTAATACAATTATTTCCTTCAAAGTCGTTATCAATTAATACGGAACTTCATGAGCGGACAAACGTCAAACCGGCCATCATAGCGTGCCGCTAGTGTAATAATGATTTCAGTTGTCTACGTATTTATCGACCGAGCGAAGCGAAGGTCTTTGAGTTAACTAGGGCGATTTGCACTTGTCCGTCCGTCCGTCCGTCCGTCCGTCCGTCTGTCAGAGCCTTATAACTTTTGAATTACTGAACGTAATTACTTCAAATTTAGATATAATATGTAAACCGATGGCCTCCAGCCGAAAATGGCTTAAAAAGTTATAAAAATCTTTATTTCAGGGGGGCTCTCATAGAAGCGAATGCGAAGTAAAAAAAAAAATATCGCGTTACATAAAATTGTTACGTATCATTTTAAAGATAATTTTGAACTGAGTACAAAAATAATTTTTTTTTAATTTTTCCCTTAAAATTGACGAAATGGGGGGCTTTCAAAGTGGCGATTTTATACGCTCGCTTGAAGACGCTCTCTAGAAAAATCCGCTATGGATTTTCAAACTGATTTTATGTTTTTAGGTCACTTATATCCTGTACTTGAACAACAAATACTAAAATTATATGAATATTATAAAGAAACGAGATTATTTAATTTTTAATGGGCGTCAGTAATTCATATAGCATCAACATAGCTTCACAATAATGCTAATAGATGGCGCAGTCAGTAACTATTCCCATGGAACTACGAGTTAAATTCAATGTTTGATAAATAATTCAATGTTTTCACTAACGTTCCCTAACCTTTACGGGCTACCTATAAGTTAGGTGATTGATGTTTTCTGTCAACTTATTTATCACGATCCTGTACGGGACACCTAAAAGGATATTGGGACGGATGTTAGGACTTAGGATTGTATTTAGGAGCTACCTACGTTAAGAGACTCCTACTTAGGGGATGATTTAGGTATGTTTGGTGAAAACGGGCATAATAATAATGTCAGTTTTGGTTATCATGTATCGATTGAATGAATAATCATGGGATACCGTTACCGCGAGGTCTCAGTTCGGGGCGAACCACTAGTGTATTGTATTTGCGTATGCTCTACCATAGCACCTAAACTACTGAACCGATTTTGATGAATGAGGTGTCCATTCGTTATTATGGTCCAGGAAGGATCCATTACATCCATTATAGGCTACATTTTATATACGACGAAAATCAATATATTTCTTTTTTATTAAAGTGTTAACCTACACTTGAGGAAATATCAGAATAAATTTATAAATACATATCAAAAATTCCGAGTCCGGCGGGATTCGAACCCACATCTCTTGGGAATCACGCCCGAGTGTGTTGGCTTTACACCACAGCCGCGGTCGAACTACATGTCAGCATCGAAACTAGTGATATATGTATCTACTTTTTCAATCAGTTTAAGCAATTGCTAGCGAGCGACATATAGTAGCAACACGTTACAGTTGTCGATCTACTAGATCAACAACGGTAACGTGTTACTATCTACTACTAGACGTTACTCGACGACGCGACTATGGTAAAATTGCCCCTTAATAGTGAATTAGTGACAAAAGGCATAAAAGTAAGTAAATGACGTGTGTAATTGTCCACTTAATCATGTACAAAACCAGCTCTTGTTGACTTTGGTATGTTGTCCTACACTTAAGTAGGTATATTCAATGACATCACTACAGTACTTCGCAAGGGCAAATACTCTTGAGGCAAGGGGACCGCTATAGATAGCTACTCGGTTTGTAAATGTGTGTGTGAAAGGTGTGAAGTGTGAGATTGTCTACTGCTTAAAGGAATACTAAAAAACGTATAATTGACTACTTAAGAATTAATTGATTAATTGAATTGAGACTAAGTATTACCCAAATAAAGTTATTAACAATATTTCCATATACGATGACAAGTTAATAAGGTTGTGTGTGAGGCAGTTGATTTCTAATATATTTCTTTATCATCATCAAAAATATCAGTATCGTTTTCAACAATTTCCATATACGTTTCCCTAAACGGCACACTACTGAGCGCAGGTCTCCTTTCAGAGAAGGGTTTTAGGTCATGGTCCACCAAGCTGGCCCAATGCAAAGCAGACTTTACACGGATTCAAATTTTGAGAACGCTATGGAGAACTCTCAGGTATTCAGGTTTCCTCACGATGTTTTGCTTTACCGTTGAAAGATTAATATTTTTTTTTTTAAAAGAATATTAGCAGTCTAACTAATATTTTCCCCTCTCTTCCAAATAATCGTGAAGCTTGGGCTTGGAGAAGGTACCTAACTACCTAGTAGGTGTGACAATAGTGCGACGGGTGGCGATTGAATCAATGATCTTTCAGTTTTCAGTTCGTACCTATAACCGTTGGGATAAATTGCTAACGCATTGCTAAGTATTCGTTTAAGTATACTCGTACGTAGGTATAAGACACGAAGCGCCTTGCCTCGAGGATTAATGTTCAAGAATCCCATGTCGGAGGCTGTGCTCTGTAGAAAGGAGCAAGCATCAAGGACGCGTGCGCGCGCGCCGGTTGTTCACCCCAGCAGGAATGCGCGCCACCGCGGGCCCTCTTGCGGTCGGCCGTCAGACCGGTGTCCGCACGGACCGCTGCATGAATTGACTGCTATAGTACTACCAGACTGGCCGGTTCAGTAAGGCCGGACTAGTGGATTTGAGTTTTGTTTGACTCTCGTGTCGACGGTGGTGTCCGTCATATTTCGTGTTCGTTGTTTATGGTCGGCTCTTTACGAGATCCACGTTAACGTTATCTAAAGTTAATAGTTTGTTTATTATTTTATGCAGTAACTAGCTTTTACCCGTGGCTTCTCTGCCGCCATAATATCGTGATCCAAAGTGGTGATTCCTATACAAAATTATTCCTATACACAATTCCCAGGTATATAAAAGAACATCTCTTTTTTAGTGCCAAAAATTGTTAAGAGACTGTATTGACTTTCTCATCTGGCGACAGAAGAATTGGCTTATTCTTTGAGCAAAGGATCAGTATTTTATCTAACGTATATTTTATTCTATAGTTCAGTGTGAAAGACGATAATAAACCTATTCTGTTAAATAGGTCCGCCATGAAGTGTAGCTAGGTCAGATAGTATGGTGCGAAAAGAACGATGTTCAGCGAATTTGGTTCGATCGGCCGTGCACAGTCGGCCCGTCTGTTAGTTCTATTAGAATACCATAACATCGAGTTTGAATCGTTCATTCACAGTTGATTTCGTAGATAATATAACAGCTAACATTGTGTTGCTTATACAAATATATTATTTCCTTTTTATAGCTCTCCAATATTGAGATAGCCTAAAATAATGTATTTATCAAAGAAAGATAAAATTATTATCTTATATAGTAGCGTGAACACAAACTTTTAGTTATTTTCTCAATGAAACAGATACCAAGCGCAGGGGAAAATATTTGTTCAATGAAAAAGATGAGCGCAAAAAATTCCACAATTATTTATTATAAATCATGTTGTCACTGTGCATGGCTCTTACGACAAGTCAAGATTCTACCACTGGTTCGGAAGCAGATTCTGCTGAGAAGAATACATGCCAATACATAATTATTATGTTATATAGTTCTAATTTATCGAAACTTAGTCTTAAAAAACTGATCGATTTCCTGCGATCTAAATAGCTCTCACTGTGAAGCAAATTTTTTATTCCGTCTATTTGCCGTCTAGTTTATTTTAGCTTGCCCCAGTAACTGGGCGATAGAAGCCGTATCAATGCGATTCGAACGATTATTTTGATACGCGAAGGTTAAATTAGTTGTCTATGGTTATAAATATATAATGATGTCTCAGTTTGGATTATAAAGATAAGTGTTTTCTGATTCTAAAAGGACATTCCAGTCATTCCATTCAGTGAACTAAAGGGTGAAACGGAATGTGCAAAGAAACCCTACCAGTATTCACGTTCTTAAGTTTTTGAATACTGGTTTATTACTCAAAGCATCTCCGCCATAAAACCGTAGCAGCGAAACCGCTGAAGTTCCTACATTGTCCATCGAATATTATGCCAAACATAAACGCAATTATCTGTTCTGATATAGAGATATGACTTTGATGCTCACATGGAAATGTAATTTATAATATCTCCCCCGTGATTTTGACAATGTACTCTGACGTCAGTCACAATATTTCTACGTTCGATTTTGGTACATTTGTTTCGCCAAAATCATCGATGTACAAGATAGTGAGTTTGAAGCATCACTGAAATTGCATGGTATTTTATGGAATAAGTAGATATATTTATAGGAATACCTAATAGGTATTCTTATTATTTATAATTGTGTTTTAAAATTTGCATGGCCCGTACTTGAGTCTTGACAGATTGGACTGTCTCACTCAAAGGTTCACTCAAAAGCTAGCAAATAAACAAATTCAATTGATACGCTACGCGTGTAGCGACTAACGACACCTAAATCTATGGATTTCGCTACATTTTAGTCGCGGCTACTAGGCTTGGCGTAAGTATGCTACAGGCCTAGGTATAAGACTCGTCAACCTTGATAACAATTGGTATTTGCAGGTGCAAGTAGGTCGTAACCTCCTTTAATTTTTATGGTGCGACTTTTAGTGCAATACTTTGTATGATGTTTCGTTGGTATTTTGATGTTCATGTAACTGCAAATTAAATTATTTTGTAAGCAAAATGTCTACATAAATCGGGCATTTTTGTATTAAACGAGTGGATGAAGGAGTACAAAAAATATTTGATTTCAATCAGCTTAATCAACTGATAAAACTAATTAAAATTAGACTGGTGCAGCTGGGCAGTAGAACCGTGGTGGCGCGGGCGTAGAGTAAGGTCAACATACTCAGGGTGCGATTCCTGAGAGATATTATGACCGCCGGGTGCCGCCGGCTTCGCAATTGTTGATATGTAGGTATTTAAAAGAATAAAACTAAAAATACTGGACGAGAGCTTCGGAATCCAACGAATACACAAAGTAACATCTAAGCACATTTAAGTAATCTTCGGAATAAAAGACGCTATAATTTAATATAAAAAATATTTTTAAAAACCGACTTCAGTCTCCCGCACCACTATACAAAATATATAATTATTGTTGATATTTTAAAAACCGCTTAACCGATTTCGATGCAATTTATATGGGACCACCTGGGAAGAAAACCTTTACAAAAAAAAAAAGAATTTTCCAAATCGGTTCAGGCGTCTTCGAGTAATCGGTGGACATACTTAAAAAAAAAGATTCCGACGAATTGATAACCTCCTCTGTTTTTGAAGTCGGTTAAAAAGAATACAAAACAAAGAACTTTGAGTACCTATTTAATACTTGAAAAAATTGCAAAAGAAGATAAGCTCGTTTAAATCTATCTATATAAATAAAAATGAATGTTGGTAAGCGCATAACTCAAGAATGGATGGACCAATTCAGTTAATTTATTTTTATGTATATTCCTTAAGGTCCACGGAAGGTTTTAATAAAAAAATAAATAAAAAAAAACTAAAAAAAAAATAATTTTTACTTTTAACTTTTTGACAGAACGAAGTCTGTCCGGGCAGCTAGTATATAATATAAAAGAAAGTGGTGTTAGTTACACTACTTATAACTCAAGAACGGATGAACCGATTTGGCTGAAAATTGGTGGAGAGGTAGCTCGGAACGGAACCAGGAGACGGACATAGGATACTTTCACTATAAAACGTGGTATAACAAAAACGCATCTGATATGGAATAACAAAACGCAAATGACAGTGGAATAACAAAACGTAAATGACAGCTAAACGTAATTTTGTCTTTGGTTGTAAAAAATTTGTCAATTATAAAAAGTGCTAAAATAAAGCATTACTGATATTATAAATGCGAGTGTGTTTGTTTGTTGGTTTGTCCTTCAATCACGTCGCAACAGAACAGCGGATTGATGCGATTTTTTGCATGGGTATAGTAATAGATGTAGTAGTGGTTCCTCAGACCGGGAGAGCTACTTTTTATCTCGGATAATGAAAGAGTTCCCGCGGAATTTTTAAAAACTAAATCCATGCGGACGAAGTTGCGGGCATCAGCTAGTATTTCAGTAAAAACAAAATAATATTCTCTTTTGATATAGTTTTTATTATTATTATTTTAGTTATTTTTGAAGTTTTTATATTATTAACGTGAGTTATAACATATATGAAGAACGCAACACTTCATAATATTATGATAATAATATTATGTTCCATGAACTGAAAGATAAACTAGCTCTATACTATAACATTATAGTTTCCAAAGACTCATTCATGAGATAGACTGACAATAATATTATTGTAAACAGTTCTTGTTAACATAAACTATTTTCACGGGTGGCGAAGCTTACTCTAACCAATTGAATGTTTTAAAAACTAACCTAAACAAACATTCATTGATGAATGTATCACCTTACTGTTCACTTGATTCAGAGAGTTCATTCAAAAGCTGTCGCGTCGGGTACCTACATTTAAAATAACTATATACTTACATACTTTAGATTTTATGGTTTATCTAAGTTCGAAAATAGAGAATCTGAGAAGTTTAAATGCTATGACATACTTTTAAGTATAACCATATATGTGTATAACCAAGTAGGCCTGTACTTGGTTATACACATAAAATTGATATTATTAGGTATTTAATTATTTACCTTTAAAAATATATTGTAATGTCTAAAAGAAGTAGGTAATTCCTAATTGCATAGTGTAGCTGAATGATATCTTTTATTCTTATTTTTCTCTTTCTTATTTTATCTCTGTAGAAAATTCTCAAGAAGTTATTTTGTTTAAATTTGAAATTATTTGGTAAGAGAACCTCCTTCTTCTTTATCAACCGATAGACATCCACTGCTGGACAAAGGTTTCTTGCATGGACTTCCATAGGCCTCGGTCAAAGTAAAATAATAATCCTTGATTTTGTTGATTTAAACTTTTAAAGTCACAAATTCAGTACACTTTAACATGGAGCGTTATGGAGCGTATCGTACAAATCTAAACGTATTAGAATGCATAGGTACACGAAATTGAACTATAATTCAATACTGATAATATGGTTTATTTTACTTTGAAGATAATGTCATCGAATACGATTACGATCAATGGAATAACTTTAGACACTCGCAGCAGGTTTAGAACCTTTTAGGATTCAGAAGCAAATCGGAACCCTTATAGGATCGCTTCGTTTACCGTTCTGTCCGTGTGTCAAGGCCCTTTTTCTCAGAAACTATTTGAAGTACTAATTTGAGAATTATACTGATTCCCTGTTCAATATGCTGTGAATAAATTCAAGTTTCTAGTTAAACTCAATAAAAAATTACAGCTTTACAAAACTTCCTCACCCCTAAGCTGGTCGCCTGGTAATTAATATAATCCTCACAAGATACGGAACCCTCAGTGTGCAAGTAACTTGATCGTTTTTTAAACCAGAGGCACCACCAATGGTGCCTCTGGTGCGTTGCCGGATTTTCAGGAATTTTCAGGAACATTTTTGAAATCAGTTGAAAATAAAATAAATCATAGATGAAACTTAGTAAAATACTTATACCTACTCGTATATCGGTCGTGGTATTGATGTTATTCAATATCATTGGTAATTAATATCTCCTGTGCAACCTAACACTAGTGCGCAATCGATTTCTTTCCTAACTAGGTATTTACTCTAGAATGATATATTTATGAACTTAGAATGTAAAATTGCGACATTCAATGCATACGTATCATTTATCTTCTTACAATGTTATGCTATCATACTTCATGAAGTAATATTATTTGGTAAGACTCAAGATATTCGTTATAAAAATGAAAGTGTGTTTGTTGGTTTGTCCTTCAATCACGCAGCAATGGAGCAACGGATCGATGTGAGTTTTTGTATGGGTAAGCATAGCTGGAGAGTGACATATGGGCTACATTTCCCGGAAAAACAGGGTTCTTGCGGGATTTTAAAAACCTCGCGGACGAAGTCGCGTGCAAAATGCAGTAATAGATAACAAAAGTCAAACTTTGTATGGTCTGCGTACGTGAGCTCTCCATAGTAAACAGTTTAAAACCATTTGTCTGAGTGATATACATATGCATACAGGTAAAGCGTGCAAGGTTTTTAGGAGTAAAGCATTTTTCGGGGGGGATTAAATAAAGTACGCGCAATACATGAAAGCTGAAAATGGAAAAATGCGGTGGTATTTTATAAAGAATCTTTTTGTTGGTTGATGTTGCAAAAAATGCGGAGTCTCTCGCAATACTTTAGCGTGGAGTGACGCACCCGTGGAATGTAGGGCCGCGCGGAATTCCACAGCAGAACGCTGGAAAATTCATTTGATTAATATTTTTTTTATGTCTGCGCGTTTCATAAAGAGCTTTGTAAAAGCTTTTAAAAAGCTCACTTTTTTGTGCCTACAAAGTTTTTCATTAAGTTCCCACAAGGTTTCCCAGTTTAAGGCTGCTTTTCCACTGAAGTGGAGGGTAGCGGAGATGCTCTAAGGCTTTCTTTTTGCGTCCAAGCAGACAAATCTAATCATTAATAGAGTGATGCGTCGATGACGTCATATGTCTAGAAAAATAAAAGAATGAAGTCCGCCGAAAACATCTCCCCTCTGCTCCGCTTCAGTGGGCATGCGCCCTAAGTTTGGAACCAACTGCCAGTTTGAAATATGTTATGCTTAGGGCCCATTATACCAACCCCAAGTAAATTAACAGACGAATTAAAAACTGTCAAAATATGCTGATGGTAAATGGTACTATTATACTAGTGGTTCGCCCCGAACTGAGACCTCGCGGTAACGGTATCCCATGATTATTCATTCAATCGATACATGATAACCAAAACTGACATTATTATTATGCCCGTTTTCACCAAACATACCTAAATCATCCCCTAAGTAGGAGTCTCTTATCGTAGGTAGCTCCTAAATACAATCCTAAGTCCTAACATCCGTCCCAATATCCTTTTAGGTGTCCCGTACAGGATCGTGATAAATAAGTTGACAGAAAACATCAATCACCTAACTTATAGGTAGCCCGTAAAGGTTAGGGAACGTTAGTGAAAACATTGAATTATTATGTAGGTACTAACGAGTGAAACCGGGTTACGGGCATCTGTACAAATCGTCATCTATCGACGCGAATAGAAAATATACAATATTTAACTAAAATTTAACTAAAAAATAATTTTAATTGAATAATATGGTACAAAAAAAATTACAATACAATTATTGTATTATAATAAGTAACTAAATAATAATGGTCGACGCAAAACTGTTTTTGGGATAGGTCGTTAGTCGTAACTCGTAGTTCCATGGGAATAGTTACTGACTGTGCCATCTATTAGCATTATTGTGAAGCTATGTTGATGCGATATGAATTACTGATGTACATTAAAAATTAAATAATCTCGTTTCTTTATAATATTCATATAATTTTAGTATTTGTTGTTCAAGTACAGGATATAAGTGACCTAAAAACATAAAATCAGTTTGAAAATCCATAGCGGATTTTCCTAGAGAGCGTCTTCAAGCGAGCGTATAAAATCGCCACTTTGAAAGCCCCCCATTTCGTCAATTTTAAGGGAAAAATTAAAAAAAAAATATTTTTGTACTCAGTTCAAAATTATCTTTAAAATGATACGTAACAATTTTATGTAACGCGATATTTTTTTTTTTACTTCGCATTCGCTTCTATGAGAGCCCCCCTGAAATAAAGATTTTTATAACTTTTTAAGCCATTTTCGGCTGGAGGCCATCGGTTTACATATTATATCTAAATTTGAAGTAATTACGTTCAGTAATTCAAAAGTTATAAGGCTCTGACAGACGGACGGACGGACGGACGGACAAGTGCAAATCGCTCTAGTTAACTCAGAGACCTCGCTTCGCTCGGTCAAAAATATACATGGATAGCTACTTGCTATGTAGGTAGGTACCTATCATACCTAATTGTTAGAAAGGTGAACTTAGCAGATCAGAAAGTACTGTTTGTTATGAAAGAACCTATGATGATGTGTGGAAAAGAGCCTCCTTCATTTCTCTAAGTCTAAATAAAGGAGACAGAAGATCTAATTTCCTTAAATGCGGTACCTTTTTTGCCTTTGAGTTTATACCTGCATAGCCGAACTCATTTTTCTTAGAACAGATAAATATGAAAGTATCTCATACTACTAATTTACTTCTGTGATTGATTTTTGTTGGGTTTTTGCACAATAGCACTTCTGGGTGTTGATTTTAGGACATCATAAATGATAGAAATAGGTTAGTGTTCGACATTGTAACGAGATTAATCGGGCATCGTAACGTTCCCTCACTAAGGATTGTGGCCTGGCCGACCGCCAACTGTAACTAATATTCACCGAGAATACTCCGAGGTACCTAATAAGTGATTTTTCTCACAGACTAAACAGTTTTTGCAATTTCTAATTGTGTCTGCGACTTTCTATTTCAGTGTTTTTTTTTAATTGATCGATCGTGTTGTAAGTTCACACGCTTTACATGGTAGGAAGCCGTCTTTGAAACATATAATTACTTAGTACTTAGTAGATACTGTAATGATACGCATATCTATATGACGGAAAACTTTAAGAGAAGGATTTTGTTATGTGGATTTAATCTCAAACGACCTGAAGAAACAGAACACGAGTTTATACTGTTTCTTTAGGTCGTTTGAGATTAAATCCAGCAAAAGCGGCGTAAGCAGTTTGGTCGCTTCAAAAATTCAAGCAGTTACAAGTTCAAACAGCTCAAGCAGTTCAAGCAGTTGAGTGGTTACTCAAAAGATTTTTAGTAGTTATGCAATTTTGTAGGAGTGAATTACATAAATCCTGATTGAAAATATTATCATGCTAATATCGTTCAAATTCAAATTCAAAATCATTTATTTCATGTAGGCCAACTTTTGGCTCTTATGACTTGTGTCAGAAATCTACCACTGCACCGGTTCGGAATGCTGATTCTGCTGAGAAGACCCGACAAGAAACTCAGCAGTTGCTCTAAAACAAAAATGTTACAAATATGTAGCTTATCTATCTGGACAGCTGAAGCTAAGCCGATTGGAATAGAACAGAAACATATTTTATTAAAAAAATTAAGTGGCACTCGGGGATTGCCGCGGTAAAGCCATTGCATAGCATTTTTTATCAACTTATGCAATTATAATATTTATGCAATATTTTTTTAAATATTAATAAAAATTAAAAAACAAACAAACAAGAAAAGCGAACTGTCACTACTTTGCGAGTGAAATTCGAACCTGCGACATCATACACCATACGGTAAAGAAAGCGGCCGCTCGCTCACTGCGCCAAATAGAGCTACTTGAGAACCTCTAAAATGTTGAACGCTTACTGAACGACGGTGTTAGGTTTTTTCGTTACGGAATTTCTTGATTCGGTCGCCGCGCTCAAACTGTTTATCCCAGTCCAAAGCCCGCGATAAAAGCTATGCAATAGCATAATAAACTTTTACAAGTGCTTTCGTGTCTTATAATAATTGTTAAGATGGATTCGTTATAGTCAAATGAGTTTCCATAAGGTATGGATGGAGGGATGGATGGATGGATGCATGCATGGATGGATGGATGCATGGATGGATGGATGCATGGATGGATGGATCCACAAAAACTGGAACGTGGACTGTGGGATCTTAGCTTTAGATGAGACTTCAGAAGACAAAGAAAACTTAAAATAAATTGTCTGTAACACAGTTCTCCAAATGAATTTAAAATAGATGCTTCCTGGCAAAATAATGATTGAGGAGTCATTAGCGGGCAAGGAAGTAACCGCGGTGCAGTGACAGCATATTGTGTTCATACATCCGGTCATTAACCCAACAGATCTTGCTCTTGCGCTCATAAAATAAATACCTAGATAAAAGATAAGTTTCATGGGTACAACGATGACGTAGGTACTCGTTTAATAATAAAATTAGGACCAATTTCAATTTCACCATCGCATCGTAATTCGTAACGTTTTTAACCGACGGATATTTACGACACGTTGACAGAATTTCAATACAAATACTGTCAATACGTCAATGTTACTCCTCGGTTAAACGTTAACCAGTGATGGTGAAATTAGGCCTTTGTAAAAGAAACAAAGCTACGTGTTACCTGTTGTCTTTTTCTGAATAAGATTTTTCCAAGCCGAAATTTTTACTCGAGTTGTGACTTGTGTCCTAACCTCAATTCACCACTATCCGTTAAAGTGTCTCATAATCTAACAGATAAATAGCTGTTAGATAAATTTGACTGATATTTTTAGATTATTTCAGAGAGTTTATCTGCTAGATTGTCTTAACGGAAACTTATGAAACAGAAATTTGAACGCTATCTGTCAGACAAGTTGTGGATAGGCTATCAGGTACTTTATAGTCGTCGTCCATAACAGCTAGACGTCCTCTGCTGGATAATTATATCTTGTACGAATTTCCACATTATGCAGTCTTGGGTCGCTTGTATCCAGTGGCTCTCTGCGATTCATCTGATGTTGTCTGTTGGAAGGCTATTTCGTCATATCGAAAGTAAAACCTTTAAAAGCCCTTATAAATTCAAACAGTGTTTGCGATTTGATTTAGCACGCTCTGATTCTAAAATGTTTACTACACAAAGATTTTTACCCGAAGCTAATTTTCTCCATTAGCTATAGTGATGGTATTGCAAAACTATGGAGACTGTGCTCTTAATAACTTTGTTCTGGTCATCAAAGATGCTGTAATCAAAGTTATTGTTTTAAAAAAATATTTTTGCAATTTTGTTAGAAGTCGCTTTACAAACTAAGGGCCGATTTCACCAACATAAAATAAGTCTTATCTGAGCGTAAAGATATTTTGGCAGAGTTTCAATATAAAAACTGTCAAACAAACCGCCCGATTTATTCCTCGGTTAAACGTCACTCGACGTTGGTGAAATAGCGACACTATACCTACCTAATTGGCCTTAGACCACTATTTAATTGGCTGTCCGCTGTATTGTGAATTGTGATGCCCGCAGCTTGTTCCGCATGGATTTTATTTTTTAAATAAGACGTAAGTAAGCAACACCTTTCTGACAACTATGATTTTCCGGAATAAAATAATCTTTTGTCTAGGATGCAAGCTATTGCAAGCTATTAATGAAAAGGTAACAAACAAGCAAGTAGACATAATTTTGCATAAATGATAAATAATTATACAGGCGGCGCAAGACTGAGTCCTGTGGGAGAGGCCTTCGTTCAGCTGTGAACGTTTATCGGTTAATGAAGAAGAAAAATATAACAGTATGGAATATGGATGATTTTCGAAGCCCTAGGAAAAAACTGCACTTCATAAAATTAATATCTATTACTTAATAATAATTTATTATTTCGTATGCATTACGCAGATGTTATTAATTAAAAAAAAATTACACGTTCTAATTAATTATTGTTCACACCGTCGCGTTGCCGTGTCGATATGCGTGGGAAAATTAATTCAGCCATGCGACGCTCGCTCACTATCTCACGTACATTGTAATTTTGTCTACGACGTAGTCTATTGTTTGTTATTTTTGTGCCGCTTGAGTAAGCTGTTATAGTAAAACTATGCGATTACCATTTGAGTAACTTCCAAACAAGCATGAATAGATTTCTTCTGCCATGTCTTCGAACGATTTTTTGTCTATAGGTACTTAAATGTGGAGAAACTTCAGTGCTGGTTTAAATAATTTATATACGTAGCTAGGTAGATATATCTGATGGTTCTAATACGTTAGGTAATTTTATAATATAATATTAGCTTTTGCTCGTTACTTCAGGAATTTGTTTTGAAAAATCTCTCGGGAACTCTCTGTTTTTCCGGGTTAAAGAGTAACATAATATTTGTCACTCTCAACTATAGCTAGTATCCATGCAATAGAACGCGTGCTCCATTTCTGCATGATTGAAGGACAACCAAGCCAACAAATAAACACACTTACGCATTTATAATTATTTTAAGTAAGGATTGTATTTTTTCAGTCGTAACTTCTTACCACAATCTATGACTTTACCAATACATCCTGAAAAATTATTCTTGAAACCTATTCGGTTTTACTAACACCGAGTAACTTTTAACCGAGGAATAAAAACGTTCTGACCAAATTCATTCGTCAAATTTATTCGTCGGTTAAAGTTAACGTGTGTCATAGCATAGGCCTTCGATTATAGAAACTAATCTAGCTAAATAAGTTTCGTTTATGTTAATAAATCGAGCGATATGTTAACGTTGTGATTACTTGAAAAGTTACTGAAGCGTTACGTGTCAAGACGTAATACGTTTTATTTCTTCAAACACGCACGTTATCAAACTGTGACGATAACGCTTTGATAGCAGCACAAATTGAATCATTATAGTCTACGTTATGGTGATCATGATCACGCAAACAACCGCTTTACGCTTATACTATCTGACGTTACTTAATAAAAGCGGACTGAAAGAATTTTGTACTTTTTACTCCACTTCGGCAAAGCCAAAAGGATGGGTTATGTTTTTAGCAGTCTATGTGTGTCTATTTACGTATGTTCCACTATGGAGCCTAAACTAAGGAGCCGATTTTTATGAATGAGGCATCGATTCCTTATTATGGTTCGGGTGGCATAGGCCACGTATCTTACTATCCTACTAATATTATAAATGCGAAAGTTTGTGAGGATGGATGTATGGATGAATGTATGGATGGATGGATATTTGTTACTCTTTCACGCCACAACAAATTAACCAATTTGGCTGGGAATAGTGATAGCTCACACCCAGGATTAAAACATAGGCTACATTTTATCCCGGAAAATTAAGGAGTTCCCGCGGGGATTAAAAAACCTTAATCCACGCGGACGAAGTCGCGGGCATCATCTTGTCTAGTATTTAATACGAACAAAATCAATATGATAGATGTTACATCAAATTTTTCGTAGTCCGGTTATAGTTTTAAACTTTTGCCCAGGTGTACTTTTCTTGATAGAAATGTTGTTGCTGATTATAAAACGTTGGTTTCCGATTGTTTCAGGATTGATCCGCCAGCCGCCCAGACAGAATATCAAATGGACAACAAAAAGAATGTCACGGCGACACAACAGCCCCTCACACAGCAGCACATCATGGCACACCACGTTCATCCCGACCAAATATACTCCCCACAACATTCACAGCTACCTGCGCACGCAAACAACCAGTCCACGCAAATCCAGCCGAATGGCGTCATGCATCAACTATTGCAAAGTCAATATCAATCCAACATGAACGCACGATCGCCGCTCCTAGAGAACAGGCACGAAATGTATGGCACCGGACATAATCACGACTATGCGAGGCATTACGGGGCGAACGACAATTACAATTATCCACAATCACCTCCTCGACTCGAGAGAACGGAAATACACACAGATCACAATGTTAATCACGAGCTACTGCACAATATCCCCAAAGGATACAACGCAGAAGTCTATCAAGACTATTTAAAACGTAACCCACCGAAAGATAGTAACCAAATATATCAAAACCATCAACCTATGTATAGACCTAATGTTAATCAGTACGGCACGAAGCCGTATCTTCCTTATTCGAACCGAATAGGGCCCCAAAGCAATACCGAGTTATTAAGAAAACAGTACAATGAAATTCAACAGATGAAAATGCAACAGCAAATGCATTATCAAAATCAAGCTCAAATGCATCAACAGCAAAAGTTTGCGGAGCGACAGCTGTTGCTGCAACAAATTCACGGGGTTCAACCCCCGCCTAATTTACAAAATAGCATATACTCCGATAGTTCTTACAGAGATTTAGACCGATACAGCAGCAAAAACGATTTTAAGGATTACAGCAGCACAGACCTGTCGAAAGACTTGGATAGGTACTCTAAGAATAACGAGTATAAGGATTTACAGAATAGACAATATCAGGAGAGTCATTGGCAATCAAATCAACGTGATTTTCGGGACTTGGACAGGCAAATACCAGAACAGGATAAGACAAAGGACAGTTCTCCTCCCTCGGATTTTCAAAAAAATGCCGATATGATCTCACCGATGAAATCAAGCGAGTCCAGCACACCAAGTATAAAGTCACCTTCATCAGATAGTCGTCGAAGTAGTAGTGGAACTCAGGCGTTACGATCCCCAACTGCCCAACGAATACCCTCTGCTCCCGTGACTTTATCTGGGATGCTTTATAAGCAAGGTTCCGATGGTCTTAAGGTTTGGCGGAAAAGGTGGTTTGTTCTGTCGGAATACTGTTTGTTCTATTACAAAAGTAAGTATTTATTTATTTTTAAATTGAAAAGGGGTATGGTCGTTTAAATTAAACCCGTAATCCTAATCGGTCTTAAAGTACACGCCATTGTGCCGGAATGCTAAATTGCTTTTCGGCACGTCTATAACGGATGGGTAACTAGCATGGCCAAAACCTCCCACCAGACCAGACCAGATCAGAGATATTTAAGAAATTTTAATTTCAAATTTGTTTGATTTCCTTCATTTTAAGACTGCAGCGTCAATCACTGAGCCACGGAGGTTATCAAAGGATAGGTTGAGATTTGAGATGAATGAATGATAAAATAACTAAATTAAAGACCTACGCACTTGAGAGTTCACCATAATGTTTTCAAAGGTGTGTGAAGTCTGCCAATTTGCATTAGATCAGCGTGGTGTCCAACATGGCCTTAACCTTTCGTCGAGAGGAAACCTGCGCTCAGTAACCGTTGCAGTTGAGCCGTTGATGGGTTGAATAGAGTAGAAATATTTTTTATTAAAATAAACTTTTACAAGTGCTTTCGAATCGTCAAATGAATCTACCACTGGTTCGGAATGCCCTTCCTACCGAGAAGAACTAGCAAGAAACTCGGCGTTTCTCTTTTTCAATAAAGTAGATATATACAATAGAAACTACGCTATGTATGCAGTAAATGCAGTGTTTCCACAATGAAGGGAAGCGGATGAATGAAAGACTAAATCAACGTGTCTGTTTTTAGGTCAAGACGAAGAAAAACTCTTAGGATCCGTCCTATTGCCTTCATACAAAGTGTCGGCGTGCACGGCAGAGGATAAAGTGATGCGGAAGTTTGCGTTTAAACTGGAACACGCAAATATGAGAACGTATGTGTTGGCTGCGTTGGACCAGGATGCTATGCTGAAGTGGGTGAAGGCGCTTACACTGGCAGCTCTAATGCAAACATCCAAGTAAGATTACATTCATATTGTTATTTAAACAACAATGCTCGCGATTCTATCCTTCTTACCCAACTACGGCAAATATAAAAGGAAGGTTTATGATATTAGCAGTATGTATGGGATGTATTTATGTATGTGTATGACTATTTACGAATGTTCCATCGTAGCAAATAAACTACTGAGCCGATTTTGATGAATGAGATGTCTATTGGTTTGGTATGATGGTCTGGGTGACATCGGCTATTATAAACGAACAACATCGATATGACGGATGCTAAATACAATTTTCCGTAGTCGGGTTACAGTTTTTAAGCTTATCCTTGTGTTATGGGAACTCAAGTAAGCTGAAGGATCTCAGAACCCACCACATTATTATCCCAAGAAAACTCCTACCATAATAAAGTAATGGAAATCGGTTACGACCCTCAGCTATGAGGAATACCTACGATGCAGAGAGAGAGAGAACTACTACAATAATGTTAATAGTAACTGGTTTTTGTTTTCAGTGAGCAACAACAAAAGCAAATTGATCGAGCAGCTGCGAAAACAGAGGTACGTATTTTTGCGGGCACTGACAATTACTAGCATTTACCGATGCAGGTGACCAACAATTAGGTCACCGGAGCGTAACCAAGGACAGATATTACTGTTGCCGTTATAACTGCGGATGATTGGTGGATACCGCAAAAATTATATCTTTATCAACTTACAATACATACCTGGGAGCCGCTAGACGCAAGTGGTCCGTGATCGTGTTCTATGGCAACCCTTGATATAGATCTATGTCCAGCATCATTGCTGGACATAGGTCGTCTTCGTCCGATATATGTTCACACGAATATCGGACGATGGCGTTGGTAAAACTGGCCTGGCCTTAATAATATCTTACTAATATTATAAATGCGAAAGTTTGTGAGTTAAAGTGTGTGTGAAATGGATGGATGTTTGTTACTCTTTCACGCCACAATTAATGAACCGATTTGGTTGAAATTTGGAATAGAGATAGCTCATACCCAGGATTAACACAATGGCTATATCTTATCCCGGAAAATTAAGGAGTTCCCGCGGGAATTGAGTATTTTAATCCACGCAGACTATCTAGTAAAAATAAAAAGAGCCTTATTTGCATTTTAGGATGGTGATGACGCTGGTCCAACGTACGCAAATGCTCCACCTAAACCAAGACGAGCCAACGATGGATATAATTCACCCAGTCCGGACATGTAAGCAGACTTTTATTATTGACACTCAAATTTTATAAAATGTAATTTAATTATATTATTTTCGGATTTTATTGGTTTTGAATAATGTTACAGGTACGATCCAAATTACGATCTACTCAAAAAACCTGCATCACATTACAGTCAAGGCACTAGTCATACTCGCTACCAGGATAAAACTTACAGCACAAAACAGGAGATTTACACACGCAGCCCGCAATCACCACCCTCGCAACCGTCCTACCAAACGAAGAGACATTACGACATGCAGCAACTCTCATTACCTTTATCAAATACTGCTTTCGACAATCCCGATAAAACTCCAAACACCCCATCGATCAATAAATCTAATCCTCAATCTCCTTACTTTGACAATAGGTCAGCTAGAAATCAGCAGCAGTTACAAGAAGATAAAATTGAGAACTTTTATGAAAAGAAATCCAGTTACAATCCTTTTCTGCAAGATTATGGAGGTGAAGTTGAGCAAAAGGCTAAAGATGATGAAAAAAGTAGATCTGTAATAGAATCAAATAAATCATCGATGTATAATGAAAGTTACCCTGAATCTCGAACAAACTCAAAGACATACGTTGACCCTAATATCTATGGAAGAGATGTGTGTGGCGATGTTAATATAAAGGCAAGTAAGACGAGTACAATGAATGAGCGACTGGCTGAGAGGCGAACTCCTGATGCCTATGGTAGATCAACAGCAATGTCGGCGTATAATACAGAAAAAATAGGAGACTATGAAGATGTATATGCTGCATATGGAAATGAAGCTGGAAAAGCTTACGCGAAATCACCAAATCAATCACAGTCCCGGGATACTATTAGTTTATCCAGCCATAAATCACCCCAAGATCAACCTACTAGCTCTGTATGTATTATTTTTTTATATTTTACGTTATTACAACATGGACAAATGTAAGGTAAAATAATGCTGCAATCTGTAATCTGTTTCAGATACCAGAGAAAACTTTTAGTGGACCATCGGTATTGCGGAGAAAAAAAATGCAAGCGAGTGGTATTCAGCCATCAATGCCGCGCCCTCATAGTGCAGATTTTCTAGAATATGAATCTAAAAATGAAGCATATTATAAAGTAATGCCAACTAGGAATATGCATGATCCCCCTAAACAACCGCCAAGGCCAAAATCTAGTCTCGATATTAATTCCTATTACGATCCAAGTTCAGATAAATATTACTCTGAGGAGCGTTATGCACAAAAAATGCGTCAGTCGGCACAATATTTGCAGCAACAGGGCCTCGGGCCCAAAAACATACGGATACCTTTAGAAAAATATGCAAGCGGGCTTGCTGAGAAACAATTACATTCTGCATACACTCATTCCATGAACAATAATTATGAAACTGAATTTAGTAATAATAGAAATATTCGCGATAATGTTAGCTACAATTCAAAATATAGTGACCTTGAAGCAATTAATTCTAATTGGACTTTAAAAGAAAAAGAATTAGAAAACCAAAAAGATTATTTAAACAGAAGTGGTAGCGTGATGAGTGATGGTTCGCATATTAGTGCATATGTAAAAGATGCTGGTAAATTTGACCCAGGGGTAGAGGGATTTATGAGATCGGCAAGCGCGAGACTGCCGTCATCGTCTGAAAGAGAAGGAGAAAAGAAAGTACAGCAGGTTAATATTACAATTATACATTTTACTAAACGTAATACGTAGTTCAATAATAACATAAAACTTATGCAAGCTTCATTTTAAATAAATACATTTTCAGCGGGAAGAATCAATGAAGAGACTACTTGAGTGGAAGCAGAGAATGTTACAATCGCCACTTACCAGGAAGAGTACTCCAGCTACTATTTCTTTATCCAGATCCCTGAACCAAAGTCGTCAATCTTTGAGATCTGATCAGTACAAACCTAAAACATATAAAAACGCTTCTTATAATAGCTATTCTTCGGATGATGAAGGTATGGAATTTTTTCAAAATAACATTTGATTTTTATTTTTGTATAACATTTAATGGAAAATTAAACAGATTTCAGTAGAATTGACGGCAGCATGTTTTTTGAATGAATTTAACGATGTAGTTTAAAAATGTCGTAAATAAGCATGTTTATAATATGTGTCTATATTTTTAATGCATGAACTATTACAAAATTTGAATGAACAAAATTACGTCGTAAAATTTGTTTTAGTAAGTAAAAGTTTTTCTTATTGATAACAAAATATTAAAATATTATGTCTTTTACGTGCATCTCTTATTAAGAATCTTTATACTTTAACAAATTAATTTGATATTATTATAATTTCATCGTTGCGTTGATATTTACAAAACATAAAAATGCCAATTAGATAATATGAGTAATATTATTATTATTAACATATAATAATTATGATTTTTTATGCATATTATGTTATATTATACCTAAATTGAACTTTACCACATTATAGTATTATGATGACTTCGCTTTAAGGAAAGGTACCTTCCTGCCTGCTGGGACATTAGTGTCACTAACATGATATTTTATTAGTATAGTATAGGTGGAGGGCTATGGATATTATTTTGGTGGTATTGTATGAGTAGTTGCAATATTTTAACATTTCGTATACAGTCTTATATTCAAATTTACAATAATATTTACTAACAAAGTAATAAATACTACAAATCAAAACATTTCCTACTAATTCTTCTTTAAAAAATTAAATAATCAAATATTGGTTTCGCTTTTGCACCCCAGAAGAAACATCGGGCACTGATCTGCAAAATACGAGCAATATGCAGGCAGGAAGGTCCCATAAAGTACATATCGCAAGTCCTACTTTAACGCGACTGATCTCTCCGCACGCGCTTAGCTCACCCTCACTTGCAGAACATACTTCCATAAAAGATAAGGAAATCCCAAAAAGTACAGAGAATGTGTATGAGAATATTCTTTATAAAATTTCAATCCCTAATGTAGTTAATGACGTTATCGATAACGATACTCAAGATGAAATGAAAAGTAATTCCGACTTGTCTCCTAAAACTCCTAAAGTTGAACTTGAGAATCAACCAGTTTTATCAATTGAGATTGAAGATGGCTATGAAACGCAAGACAGCGAAGCAGAATCTGAAACTCAAATTGAATACACCGATAATGATCTTGATGAGGTGCTATTAGCATCGGATAATGAAAATGATAAAGATTTTCATGATGCTAAGTTTGAAACAGAAAATGCGACAGGAAATGAAATTCAAGCGGATACGCAAACAGAAACAGCCACTGTGCGTACTTTTGGTGAAGATCATTACCTACCTATGAGTCCACGAAAAATGTCAGCAATTGAGCCTGCCCATAAAACAATATTAGAAAACTTAAGTGTATTTGATCACACGATGCCTACAACTTATGAAGATAATCCTTATGTAGAGATGAATGTGGGATCCGAAAATGATGATATGCAGACATATGAAATTGTTTGTGTGAATAATGGTAAAGCAGAACCTGTTTATATGGAATTAAATCATGTCGGTTTTGAAGAAAATACTCCAGAAGATGTAAGGCCTGATTGTATGTTAGACGCGGCATCAAATTTTGCAGATACAAAAGAGCAAACATTGAGGAGAATATCCAAAACCGATAAAAACACAAAGGAGAAAGCAGATTCGTCTGATGCCGAAGATGAAAGTTCTAAAGACGTTTCGCTAGATATGCCCTTTTCTAGATTTAGCATTTCGGACAATTTTCGACCAGCTTCATATTACCTTAGCGGTAGTAGGACTATTTTAGAAACGCAACATAGTTCGGATAGTGAAATTGTTCCTCCTCCACCCATACCAACATCATCCCCACCTTTTGATAATTTGCTAGATGAAGAACTATCAAAATATATTTTAGATAAACTTGACAAATCTGATCTGCCTCAAGACAACTCTATAATTAAAATGTTGACTAGTGAAAATCAAAATCTTAATAAAATGAAAAGAAAAACAACGTCGTTAATGATTTATGGAAGTCGCACTTCTATTCACGATACGCTTACTCGAGGTGAAAAAGTTCGCAGCAGTAGAGCAAGCTTGACACTTGAAAGGAACAAAGCCAGTGAAATACCAAATAATGTATTTAGTAATTCCATTATAGAGCAATACAACAAAAGCTCTCATGAAACAGATTCTTTGAATAGTTATAATGCCGATAAAGGTTCATCTAGATTATCAGTGGAGTCTGATACCAGTAGTAGATTCGAAATGGCACCTTCAAACATTTCTTCGGAAATTACAAGTTTGGTAGGTTCTGACTCTATGGTAGACATAAGACATCCTTACGAAGCTTATAATTTTGACAATACCATGAAACGAAGACCTCTATCTGATGATTCAATATTTGAGCTTACGGAATGCGAAAATACAGTGCCCAGTATGAACTCTTCTAATATCAACTTCGACGAATATTTAGAAACTTTGGACGCATCTGCGACTGAAATCAATACTAGTATACTAGCAACAAAAATGACAAATACTATTTCTGTACTAGAAGATACAAGCAGTTCTCTTACAAATAAAAATAACTCTCAGGACCTTATTCAAAATATACATACTCGTTCTTCAAGTACTCCTGCAAGCCAAAATTTAATAACAAACTCAGACGAAGAAAGGAATAGTACAGGAAATCAGTATAAATATAATAATCGTACTTTCGATTACTTAGGATCACAAAGTTCCTGTAGTTCGACTGGTATACCGAAATCACCATTATCTTTTTACAGTAAAAGTTTTAACAGAGATACATTAATTAAAAAAAACCTAAATAGTGACATCATGGACGATAAAATAAAAGAGTTTGAAAGTGAAAAAATGACTCTAAAGCATAGCAATGAAACAACTATATCTTCTACTACTACTGGATTTCACAGTAGAGAGAGCTCTGCTGAACATAGCGCACCTTATTATTATTCAGATCTATCTTCACAAGAACATATTAATGTTCTTCCAATATCACATTATTTGAAAAATACAAATATTCACCGCAAACTAAATAATCAACGTCGAAGGGGGCCAATGCATAGAAAGAATGAAATTTCACACATTCATAATCCAATACGTGATAATCACGTGTTATTGTCAGAACAACCGTTTGATTTAGCTGCCTCGGCCAGGAGTGTTTCTGTTGAATTTTTAAGTGCTGTTGAGAAAAACCCAGATATTGATTTAAAAAATATATATGAATCCACAAGAAGCAGAACATCTAAAATCCCAGAGTCTATGAATTTGATACCTAGCCTTGGGTGTAAAAAGAGTTCGAAAAATAAAAATTGCGAGCAAAGTTCTTCATCTGAGGGAAATAATCTAAGCCAAAATAGTATACATGGTAATCCCTCACTTAAAGTTTCCTCAGGCAGTATGTCTTCCCATTGTAGTGGAAATTCATCGAATACAGTTTATTATGATGCTGAAACAGAAACAAGTGCTTATGAAAATGTTTTGTACCAAGGAGAGAATCATTGGGATGAAGATATTGTATGGAGAGATAATTTAAGACGGGTATCTCATAGACATGCTCGTTCCATGGATGATTTAGACTCGATGCCTGTTGAACGTACATTATCAGATAGACCTTATGCAAATGCATCTGTGATGAATAGTATTAAACGTGTTAAGAAAACTATTCATAATACAAGTAGTAATAATATCAATAGTGCGACTTACGTTAATTGTGATATTCAAAGTCAAGTTCAAAGAAACTATAAAACTCAGGAAACAAATCAAGTTTTTAATGAAGAAAAAGATGAAAACGATGTATATGTAAGACTTGTAAAAGAATCCGAAGTGTCGAACGAACAATCTGATGAAGGAGTTTACGAACAATTAACTATAGATTCTACAGAAAATTCACTTACGTTACAAGATTTAGATAGAAATCCTCAAAGAATGGGGAAGAATAGGCGAAAGTTCGAAATAGATAGGGAAAATCTTAGACAGTGGGATTTGATGTCCAGTGGTCTAATGAAAAGTGAGGTAGGGCGCGTGCGAAGTGTAGTTGCAGGTTTGGGCGCGAGTGAACCTCTTAGTAATAAGGAGGTAGACAGAGCAAGCAATGAAGGTATCTTATAACATAATATGGCCCCGTAAACTACAAGATGTAAGTTCCATTTCTCTAATGTAATTGTGTATTAAAACAAAAAAAAAATTACTTTTTAAAATGATTGTAAATAAAATGGTACTGTAAACTATTTATTCATAATATATTAATGGGTTAAACACGATAAGGTGTCTAGAAACACTTTTGGAAATTGGCATGCAACACTTAACATGGATTTTGTGTTATATAATCAATATCTAATGTAAATAATAATTTTAAAAGTTACTAATAGGTATATCATGTACACTTTATCATGTTTTTACCAACAATATTGAACCATAAATTGTGGAAACATGTAACAGAAATGGTAATATTGAGTGTTATTATTTGCAGCTTCTATGACTATGTCAGGCACAAATAGAGAACCCGGCTCAAACAATAACAATAATAACAATCAAATAGCCCAGCAAACTTTGTCAAAAAAAGCATTTCTCGGAAGTAACACGTCCATCGGAAGAAATAATAGGGATGGTAATATACCGGTTCGAGCTGTTAGCCCCAGAGTTAGGTGGGTTGAAGAAAAACCATCCAATGAACAGTATTGTTCGCAACCGATAACAGCATCGCAACAAAATGTGAGTAATATTAAACTTAAATATTTAAGCTGATAAAGTTATTACATTTAAAAAGATACTTAAAGAGGTTTGAGGAGTAATCATAAACATAAAATCATTTTTAGTTAAACACAATAACGGCAACGGAAGACGCATGGACAAACGTAAGGTCACCATCAAGAGCTTTACAACAACCAATTAGGGCAGTTAGTCCTAGAATAAGAAGAAACACTGAAAACGATGATACGGTATGTTAAATAAAATGTTTAAATGTAATAAAATAGTAAAGTTAACGTAATGTAGCTGAACAGTATGTTTTATATTTTTGTATCAGTTTTTTGTACGTTTTTATTTCGCATTTTGACTTTGTTCTGCTTCGTCTTTTGTTGCGATAGCGTAAGGAGGCCCAAAATCAAGTGTCAAACTACGAGCCAACGGCTGGAGAGCTTTTGGGAAGAAGTCACGAAGAATTAGTATTGCTTTTGATTCAATTGAGAAGACGGCATGCGGCTACCCATCGTTCTATTGAGCAATGCTGTATTCAGATTAGTAGTATTGAGGTGCTTTGTTATGCTTTTTGTATTGTTTGTTTGTAATCACTGTACTTTAGCTTTTATGTTGTGCATTTTGGTTTGATACGTAGCTACAAATAATTTTGTTCTTAATCTTGAATTTTTTACATTTTTTGTGTTTTCTATAATAACTTATATGCCTTACAGGATTGCCTAAGTTCCCTCAAAGCCATGGAACGAGAAGAAAGTCTTCAACGCTTGGAAAAGCTAAAAACGCAACTAATGGAATTAGAGAATCATTACGAAAAGAGCAAACCGTTGGTACAATTGGTTGATAACATGGTGAAACTGGGCTCTTTATATAATAGACCTGGATCAACCATTGAACGGCTGGAGCGAAACCAGAGGCTTAGGCAAAAGGTTCTTGCGGAGCATGCTATGGAACAACAGAGGTTAGAATTCAAATCATGCCAATAATAATTAGAAAAATAAAAAAAAACACGAAATTTAGGTTTTTAAAAATCTCGTATCACGGGCATCATAGTAAAGCAGTGTTGTAATCCATGTTAGCATTCTTAATCGTTAGTAATCTTTACTATATCCTTAATTCCTTAATAAGGGGGTGGACGAACTCAATATTATAAATGCGAAAGTGGTTTGTTGGTTTGTCCTTCAATCACGCTGCAACAGAGTTACGGATCGACGTGATTTTTGCATCGGAATAGTTGAGGACCGGAAGATATATATTTTTCATCCCGGAAAATCAAACAGTTCCCGCGAGATTTTAAAAACTTAATCCACGCGTACGAAGGCGCGGGCAACGTCTAGTTTAACAAATTAATTGAATTTGTTTCAGGTGGCTTGAAAGTGCAGCCGCCGGTAAACCATTAGAGACGGAAGCTGCAAGAGTCAGAGTTGCGGAATTATGGGCGTTGGAACAGGAACTGGCAGATGAAGCCGCCATTCTGCAAGGCCTTAAGACCGATAAAGACGCAATCGACTCGTTGCTTACTGGTAAGTTTTAACACAAAATAAAAAGTCTAAGTGGTATTTTTCACGTACCACTTAAACTTTTTATTTTTGAGAATTTTTGTCTCGCAATTGTTGTCATAGTATATTAATAATATCCTCCTGATATTAAGATATCACATGCTTTAACGGTGAAAGAAAACATCGTGAGGAAACCTGTGAAAATGTTCTCGTAGGTGTGTGAAGTCCGCCAATTCGCATTGGGCCAGCGTGGTGGACTATGGCCTATAACCCTTCTCTGAGAGGAGACCTCGCTTAGTAGTGAGCCGTTGATGGGTTGATGATGATGATGATGTTGATTAAAATAAAGGTAGGTAATTTACGCTATACCAGTTCATCAGTACAGTGAGTGTCAGAAACTATTGCAATCAGCTTATTGTTAGTAGCTGAAATGTTCGATACATTTGTGCTAGGCCAGATAAAAGATCCTTACGTCTTACTTGAAATAACAAACTTATTTAGCTATATATCACGCTTTACCAGAAAAATATGTGTTTACAAAGTGCATCATGCGGTTTAAGCCGCTTGCTATCCCGCTTTTATGTAGACTAAGTATCACAAACAACACCATCACAAGACAAACGTTTCAATTCATACCGGAGAGCGAGTAATCTCAGAAAATCTGATCGCTCTACAGTGCACTGAGTTATTCCTTATGATACCTGTATCTTCCGCATAGTATCATCTGCTTCTATTAAAAATTACTTGTCTTGATTTTTACCCCTCTCTGCATCGTCAACCTCATCACTGAGGGTCACGATCCCTGGCACGGTTCACCTTCTCACGTACGATGTTTTTCCAATTACTCTTTTCGGCATTGTGTAGAGCAGTGTGGAAAGATGTACCAGGAGCAGTGATGCTGCCATTTTTTAATTTTGACATTTCAAGTTGCTATGAAATACGAGTACGTATTGTATTTGTGGAGGGAACGCCTGCTAACGCCAGGCGGGTGATCAGTCCTGTGTCAGAACTATTCTAGAACAAAGACTTGTCAAACCCGCATTTTGTCTGACTCGATTGGATTTCTTGGTCATAATTACAGTCCTTTCTTGTCTTAAGTTGAATTTTCTTTAATACTAGCTGATTCATGTGACTTTGTTCGCGTGGATTTAGGTTTTAATAATTTCATATCGATCGTTATCGATTTTCCGGAATAAAAGTAGCCTTCTGTTCGGCTGTTCTTGGGTTCTCATCGGGTGACCGCCCTCAGCCAACGACTCACCGTATCGTATTGCCCGCCCACGCTTCTACTAATTCTTATTAAGCTATTGCATAACTTTTATCGCGGGCTTTGAACAAGGACAAACAGTTTGAGCGCGGCGACCGAATCAAGACATTCCGTAACGAAAATAAACCTAACACCGTCGTTCAGTAAGCGTTCAACATTTTAGAGGTTCACAAGTAGCTCTGTTTGGCGCAGTGGGCGAGCGGCCGCTTTCTTTACCGTATGGTGTATGATGTCGCAGGTTCGAATCTCACTCGCGAAATAGTGACAGTGCGCTTTTCTTATTTGTTTGTTTTTAATTATTTTTTGCATAATTTTTATTATGCAAAAAAAAATTGCATAAATATTATAATTGCATAAGTTGATAAAAAATGCTATGCAATAGCTTTACCGCGGCAGTCCCCGAGTGCCACTTAATTTTTTTTCTTTTTACTCGGCTTCCAAGGGTCATGCCGTGATGTTGAATAGAATAGAAGAATTGGACTATCAAATACAAAATTATTTTTTCAAATCCTACTGGTAGTTCCAGAGATTAGCGCGTTCAAACAAACAAACGGTTCTGTTTTATTAAATTAGCATAGATATATACTTAAATCAAAATTTGGTATTTTTCAGGAGTTCGCAGCAAGCTCGACAGCGTGAACACCGGCTCGCGCGCGCAGCCCTCCGGCTTGGAAGCGGAGTTGGCCCGCGTGCATGCCATGTTGGCGCACAATTCTAAGGTTTATAAGGTTTTTAGCTAGACCATGCACTTTTTATTTTCTTTATTGATGATTTTTATACTAATTGGGATGTTGCTTATCCTTCTTCTTTATCAACCGATAGACGTTCACTGCTGAACAAAGATCGCTTGCATGGACTTGCATGGACTTCCACAAAACTCGGTCTTGCACCGCCTATATCCAGCGGCTTCTTGTGACTCGTCTGATGTCGTCGGTCCGCCTAGTGGGGGATCTGTCAATAATGCACTTCCCGGGGGTCTCCACTTTTGACCCTAGCGATTAATTAATTGAATTATTTTGACAAATATATCTTCCAAAATAAATATAAAGTACACGTCTGCTGTTTATTTTAATTTAAGTTTGATAAATATTTTGAATTATCGATTAAACTACAAAAAGTGCGTTAAATTTTGACGTTACAGTATACACTCTATATCATACAAGCTGCCATACTCTGCGCGCGTTTTGAGTTTTGACGTTTGATAAAGAGTTGCTGGTTTGATTAGACTTTAGGCAACATCCCTATTAAGTTAATTATACTTTACTTTTTTTATTAGCACAAGCATTCCTTCATCATAATATTAACTTGAAACTTATTCGTAATCTTCGTACTTACGTTCTTCGATTCGTCCACTGAATAGATAATAAACATTCGTCAATATTATAGTGGGTTGCATTTTATACATCTATAGTATAAATCAAAGTCACGTCTACAAATCACAATCATAAGCATACCGCGGGATTGTATGAAAATGATTGCATGACAGTGTGACGACCGTGACCAGCAGGATTCACACTGGCTTGCATTTACTTATCTGTTTCTCCCATGTAGTAAGTAATGCGTGAGAATTCGAGCTATTACCACCGACTTATTGTAAGCGACATTTTTACCTAAATTGAGTTTTTCAGAACAAACACTATTTTAAATTATAAAGGACTAGGGGTCCGGTTAAGTCATCAGTCAAGTACATTTCCTTTGAATATACAATATACATAATATTAACTTCAAATACCTATATGTTCTTTTTCTATGAAAGTCCTTTATAATATAAAATATCGTTTGTAATAATAAAACTCAATTTAGGTAAAAATGTCGTTCACAATAAATTGGCGGTCTTGGTTCGTTATGTTTATGGTTTGTCCTCCGTTAGGTCTTACCGTAGCATGTCGTTTACGTTACTGTACCTACCATAGTTTATGGTTATCTTGTTTTCTTTCACTTGAATCTTATTAAGTGGTTTAGTCTACGTCTAGCCTAAACAACGATTAATATTTCGCTCGTTTGTTGCAACATTGTCTTAACTTAAAAATCCCGAAATTTTCAAAAATTGTGTCTAAAGGTTTCTAAATTTGCAAAATCTCAGTTTTGATTTTAAAATAAGTACTTATAACTTTTTCAAGATAAAACAGAGTTATAGCAAATGAGCGAATTTATATATTCACAATATATGGCAAAGGTATATCTAGTCTATCTATAATGTACGTGTACTATAAAGCATGCATAATTGAGTGCTTTAAAGTGTTGTATGCCCCTACATTTAATAAATAGTAAACTTTTTTGTGAACAGAAACTAGAACAGACGGTGGCGGACAACGCGCGTTTGGAGCGAGAATTGCATCACTTGCGCCGAGCGCTCCGTGCGCAGCGAGCGAACATGCACACCCAGCCCTCGCACCCGACCGCCATGTTGGAAGACGGTGAGAAACAGAACAATCTATAATCTTGTTCTTCTTCTTTATCAACTTATATTAACTTATAGACTTTTAACTCTCTCTACTCTAGCTCTCTCCGGACTCTAGCTCTGTCCGGAGCTGTGACGCGAAATAATAATATAAAAGTTCAAAGCATCATTTCCCCAAATATTAAGGTGGTAACTTTAACAAATTCTGAGATAAATACCAAATTGCATATTATGGACTCGTAAGCGGAAGCTGAAGGACTATTTCCTAGGTAACCTTTAATCATGATAATCATTAAATCTACCATGATCCATCATGATAATTATAATTAATACTACTCATGTATTCTGCTATGTATTTTAGTTGCCTCGGAGGTGGTTCTTTGGCTAAATAGTAATAAGCGTTTTTGTATTGTGTAAGATAGAAACTAATAATAATAATTAAGTACTATGTAAGGTGTACGTAACTTGGGGTGACTTTGCACCAATTTTTGTTATGTTCCTAGTAAATATGAAATAAAAAGTCATATACTTTAATTTAAAATAATAGAGTTTTAGTGACCGAAAGACTGGATATCTAACATGGTTTTTATTGACTAATAAACAGTGGCACTTAATCAGAAACATTATTATGCTATTGCATAGCTTTTATCGCGGGCTTTGAACTTAGGACAAACAGTTTGAGCGCGGCGACTGAATCAAGAAATTCCGTAACGAAAATAAACCTAACACCGTCGTTCAGTAAGCGTTCAACATTTTAGAGTATCACAAGTAGCTCTGTTTGGCGCAGTTGGCGAGCAACCGCTTTCTTTACCGTATGGTGTATGATGTCGCAGGTTCGAATCTCACTCGCGAAGTAGTGACAGAGCGCTTTTCTTGTTCGTTTGTTTTTAATTTTTTTTGCATAATTTTTATATGCAAAAAAAAATATTGCATAATTATTATAATTGCATAAGTTGATAAAAAAGGCTATGCAATAGCTTTACCGCGGCAGTCCCCGAGTGCCACTTATTTTTTTTTATTTAAATTAAATTTGGTGCAAAGTCACCCCTTCAAAGGGGTGACTTTGGAACGTGGAGAAATAAAGAATTATATCTATCTATCTAATACGTTTAACTATGTTAGCAATTTAAAAATATGATTGGTGTTTTTCAGTATATCTCATGAAACAATAAGTGTAACAGTGTCAACATACCTTTGTCAATATACGTTTCATGACGTATATTGACGACATTTGACTTTGACAGCGCGGGCGCGCCATCTTGAAATATTAGTATAAAACGGCTGTTTTGACGATACGAATGCAGTCTCTGCCCAGAGACTCATCCGACTAGTAGATGCTTTCATGTCTAGGTCGTTGTACTTGATTGAGGGATTGCGATAGCAATCGCACCCTAATCGAATAAATATTGACAGTACGCTTAGATTAGTGTAATTGATATTTAGATATTTTTGATAGTTACCCTCACGTTCAGATGGTGGTTTGTCTGTCGTGCTGTGG
The DNA here is from genome assembly GCA_029955525.1 of Oeneis ivallda. Lineage (NCBI taxonomy): Eukaryota > Metazoa > Arthropoda > Insecta > Lepidoptera > Nymphalidae > Oeneis > Oeneis ivallda. Next base: position 10,572,266 of record JARPMR010000022.1, read on the forward strand.
TTATTAGCTGAGTGGAAAGGGGCCGTTATGGGGATGGTGGAGACGGCTTAGGTAGGGTTTCAGCGTTTTAAGAGATGCGTTCTCTTATAGCCTGATTAGTTTTTGAGGAATAAATCCGCTTCTGATAACTTTTAAATAAATCCGCTTCTGATAGCCAATATTTCAGAAGTGGGATTCCTACTTGATGCCCATTAGAGTTCTGACAGCCCTGGCAATCATTTTATTTCGATTGGAACAAAATTAATTCTTAACTTTTGATTTATCGTTGTTCTGTGAATATGTGGGGTCACAGGCATTGTAACCGTGAACAGTGTCTTGATCAACATCGGAGATCACAAAGCAGAGCACGTCGATGTGACACAGCAGGGCGTAATCATTGGTCGCGAGGTTGATCAGATACTAATAGTAATGATAGTAAATATAATTTTTTTAAAAATATATTAACATTAATAACACTAAGTTAAAGTCGCCTGAAGCCAATTCCGGGCATTAAGTTAAAGTCGCCTGAAGCCAATTCCGGGCATTAAGTTAAGGTCGCCTGAAGCCAATTCCGGGCATTAAGTTAAGGTAGCCTGAAGCCAATTCCGGGCATTAATTTAAGGTAGCCTGAAGCCAATTCCGGGCATTAAGTTAAGGTAGCCTGAAGCCAATTCCGGGCATTAAGTTAAAGTCGCCTGAAGCCAATTCCGGGCATTAAGTTAAGGACGCCTGAAGCCAATTCCGGGCATTAAGTTAAGGTAGCCTGAAGCCAATTCCGGGCATTAATTTAAGGTAGCCTGAAGCCAATTCCGGGCATTAATTTAAGTTAGTCTGAAGCCAATTCCAGACATAAAAATTTAAAACAAAATGTGAGTTTTACGTATTATTTAATTAAAATAAATGTGTAAATGCAAAGATTAAGTTTAAAATGGTTTACAATTATATAGTAAACATAAAATAGTAAATAATATAATGTTTATATGATTGCGAATCAGATTTAGTAAAACAATATTGTGAATTAATTACTGATAATTTTTAGTATTAAAAGTTTGAGGGCAAACTTGCTGTCAGGAAAGGCCGACTGTTAGCAATTTAAAAATATGATTGGTGTTTTTCAGTATATCTCATGAAACAATAAGTGTAACAGTGTCAACATACCTTTGTCAATATACGTTTCATGACGTATATTGACGACATTTGACTTTGACAGCGCGGGCGCGCCATCTTGAAATATTAGTATAAAACGGCTGTTTTGACGATACGAATGCAGTCTCTGCCCAGAGACTCATCCGACTAGTAGATGCTTTCATGTCTAGGTCGTTGTACTTGATTGAGGGATTGCGATAGCAATCGCACCCTAATCGAATAAATATTGACAGTACGCTTAGATTAGTGTAATTGATATTTAGATATTTTTGATAGTTACCCTCACGTTCAGATGGTGGTTTGTCTGTCGTGCTGTGGTTATTAGCTGAGTGGAAAGGGGCCGTTATGGGGATGGTGGAGACGGCTTAGGTAGGGTTTCAGCGTTTTAAGAGATGCGTTCTCTTATAGCCTGATTAGTTTTTGAGGAATAAATCCGCTTCTGATAACTTTTAAATAAATCCGCTTCTGATAGCCAATAACTATTACAGAGGTGACACGCGTACAACAGTTGGTGTCGGCACTTCAACGTCAGCGCCAGGAGCTCAGTCGGGCGGTGCGACATCTCACGCAGCAGTCGCATGCTTTGCAGATCACTCACGACTCTATGCCAGGTATGTTACAGTTAAAGGGAGATGAATGTGCTTCCATACAACTTTGGACCCATGCTTATCTGGTTTTATTTGGGCCTAAAAGGGTCTCAATATATACCTTATTTTATCGAGTTTGATGCCTGCTATTTAGGATAAAAAATATTTTTGTTGTGCTTGGGGGTTTTTTAATTTCATGTCTCAATATTGTGAGTTGTATGGAGATTTAAAGTTTAACAGCTAAGGGCTACAATGGATTTAAGCGGTTTGATTTGGGTGTGCCATTTTTTCCTTTGTTCTTCTTCTTTATCAACCGATAGACGTCCACTGCTGGACAAATGTCTCTTGCATGGACTTCCACAGGCCTCGGTCTTGCGCCGCCTGGATCCAGCGGCTCCCTGTGACTCGTTTGATGTCGTCGGTCCACCTGGTGGGAGGTCTGCCAACACTGCGCTTCCCGGTGCTTCTCCAGTACCTTGGGACCCTAACAAACATCAGCTCGTCGAACTATGTGCCCCGTCCATTTCCACTTCAGTTTCGCGACTCGCGAATTGGTACCTATTTTCAAAGTTACCCGCCTATATAATTTTGAAAATACATCGTTAAAGATATTAGTTTCTAGAGCGAGTTTGCAAAATTTTATTGAGTTTGATTGATTGATATTCAAATAATAATCAAAGTTTAGTTATATGAATCCAAGTTTATATGGGATGTTCTACAAACAAACTTCTCTTTACATTTCAGGTAAACGTCGTCCAATGTCCTCTTGGCAAGAGACGAACTTGGACACAGGACACACTATCGATCATGGACAATCTGAGTATGACTACGATATGACAGGACCAGTGATGCCTCCAGGACATTATGGACAGAGTGTGGAAACACCGCTGTATGTTGATACCAGAGCACCCGGTATGGATGTCGCATCCCCAATAAACAGCGAGGATATGCAACACACTGCGTTTGGTAAATTTCTTTTTACTAAACCTTTATTGATATTTATTTTATTGAGGTTTTCCCCGCGACTTTGTCTGCGTGGAGGCTTTTAATTTCCGCGGGAACACTGTTTTTCCGGGTAGTCAGCTATATGTCACTCTCAAGATCCTCAACTATATCCATCCAATACAACTCGTCGATTCATTGCTCCGTTGCTTCGTGGTTGAAGGAGATACCAACAAACAAACACACTTTCGCATTTATAATATTAGTAAGGATTAAATCGTTTACAGGTGGAATTTTTATTTAATCTTAGTTGTGGTTTTTGATCATTCCCTGAAATGGTATAGGCCTCATCCAACCAAGTCCGAAGTGGGTTTGGAAAGCTTTTGGAATATAATTTTACCTCAAACAAAGCTTCTAATACTTTAAGCATGTTTCATAGCCTTGTTGTCTTTGTTACGATTCAAATCCTCAAAATGTTTAATTTTTATAGGTAACCTATCTAACGTAGAAAAACAGGAGATCAAAACAGTCCGAATCGTGAAACGGGAAAGCGAAAGACGCCAGAGAGATCGCGAACGTTCTTTGCAACCTCTCTCCGATTGGTCAAGCACCAATATTACTGCAAACATCGACCAATTTCTAGAAGAGGAATTAGTACAACCAATAAATAACTACAGAGCCTCCTCTCTACCAAGAACTGATTACAGCAAATACGAAGAATATTACTCGAAGCCCCAAATCTCTGAACCGCCAAACTATCTCGGATTAAATGATAAGAATATGCAACAGAGTCCTAAATACCCGTCAAGTCCTTCGCTATCAAATTACGATTATTCTAGAGACATTTCCTCATTAAGCAGTAGTTACCATAAAACTTACGATAGATCTGCTGGTTACGATCGTACTATTTCCCTGTCAACCCAATATTTAAATAGCCCAACAGATAGTTCTAGAACTTTGACCAATGATCCGATGTCGAAGACCAGCAGCATTGTTAGCTTGACCAGATCAAATATGGAATTGTCTCCTATATTTAAAAGTGAGGCTGCAAAACAAATTATAACGGAAATGACCGGGGAACCGAAAAATGGCTCTTTGCATAGACGTCAAGTGCCAAAAGAAAAGAGGAGACACTATACTGCACCGCACCATTTGAGTGCTAAAACTCTAAATGAAATGCCTAAGGATGTGTATAACCAGGATGTAAGTAGATATTAATATTGGATAGGAGTTCATTTATAATCTTATCTACTTTGTTTAGGAGCCAAGATTTTTATTTTTTATTTTTTACAAGCTTTTATAATATTTAGCTTGAACAGTTTATTTATTTGTTTGTTTGGGTCAAATCTTGCAAGATGAATTAGAACCACTTCCCGGTTTCCGATTGAGCTGAAATTTTGCATGTATGTGTAAATCGGATGTCAATGCAATATTATTGTGACATGGAGCTGATCTGATGATGGAGACGGAAGATAGCTATCGGAACTCTGTAATAAAATTATGTAACCCCATCGACTTTGGGCTCGTTTGATTCGTCATGACAAGAACTCTGATCCTAGATGATATCTAGAGTCTAATGATGTAGCTACTAAAAGCTTGTATTTAAAAATAAAATTTTTAATTTACACTTGTAAGTTTTGGTGTTCAGACACTTTTAGTTACTAAATTATATATAGCAAAGTAGTTTTCAACTGGTATTATTTATCTTTTTTTTCTACATTATAGACACACGCTTGACCACTATCACACCTGATGGAAAGTGTTGATGTGGCCTAAGGTGGAACGCGTTTGCCTAGAAGATGCTTATTCACTCTTGCTTTAAAGATACCCAAATTGTACGTGTTAGGAAACACAGATCTCGGAAATCTTTCTTGAAATAACAATCTTTTGAGCTGCAAAATTAACTTATGTTATTACGACCACTAATTAAGAAGTAAGATATTAAAAATAACCTCTGTGTTCTAGTCTTTGGGAAGGTCCTTGGATGACGCAGACATGGAACGTGCATTGCGAGGTGCAGCGCCAGATGTCGTCAGGTCTGCGCTGCCATCGCGACGGATACCGGACTCCATAGACCAACTGTTGGCCGCTCCTCAGAAGATCATCATACCAGAACGTTATATACCTGAGAAGGTGGGAAAAATATTTAATCAAAAATTTTATTATTCTCAACAAAAGACAAAAAACAAAAAGAAAAGACAAGAACTTTCAAAACGGTTTTCCCTTTGCTTGATAGAAATATCTTTGTTTTTTATTTGTCCCAAATTAATCAGTAAATGAATTAAAGGAGATTGGCGAGCTCCCATAGAGTTTCTGACCCAGACTTGAGGCAATTTCGTTCACGTTCACGAATCAAACTTCTGATATTTGTTCTAGTAAACCAGACTAACAAAAATGTTAATCAAAGTCAATCATATATAGTTGGGAGAAAAAAGATATTCAATAGTAAATTGTTAAAAATGAGGTTATGTTTCCATTTAATATTTTTGAGGCAAATTACCATTATGATATCATACAGTGGCTTTGAAAAATCTAGTAGGCACTGAAGATTATTGTCTGAATATACCAAAGAGAACACGCTTCCTTTTAAACGTTAAAACAGCTATACCTACCTTACCTAATGTATAATTCGAATAGTACTGCCATTTAATGCGGCCAATGGTATGATGGTGATTGTCATGCCTTTCTATTTTTTGGAAAAGGATTAGTATCGGGACTAGTAAGAACTATTTATGAATCTCAATAGGTATTATGCACGAGATTTAAAGATACTGACTGATCACTGAATACCTACATAGTAAGGCTATGTTAACACAGCGGCTGTTCTAGCGCCTAAAAATATATATTCAAAAATGGGCCAGTGACAGCAGAAAATATAAAAAATATATTATGTTCACACATAAAAAATTTTTGACGTGTTGGATTTTTTTGACTCGAGTTACTAGAGTTGGTATAGCTACTGATTTGAGTCGCAACCCGAGTTGACTCGGTTCGGTTCTTAGTAGCATAGCGCGGCGGTATTGGCATTAGAATCGTTATTTATAATATGTAATTGTGAATAATTATTTTTGATCCCCAACTTCTAAAAATATGGGATTTACACAGAAAAATACTTTGAAAATATTAATTTAAATGAAATGATTTCTGAATCTGAACGGGTTTTAAAAGTACTGGGTCAAAATCCGCCATCCTCCTTTATGGAGTGTCGATATAATTTTCAACTTTCTTCGAATTCTAGCAAATAAATTGATAAGGTTCCTTCCCATCTGTGCGCGTAATATTCATATACAGGTAGGTAATAAATATTCCCTCTTCCCTCCCCCATCCCCCAATCTCACGTGAGATTTTTCAAAATGTGGGTTTCTTACGTAAACGCGTTGGATTGTTATTGTAAAAAGAAAAAAAAGTTTGCTTCGTGCTTTTATTTACTAGTTGAGACTAGTAATCAATATTGCTGAGAGTTTAATCGACCGAGCGAAGCGAAGGTCTTTGAGTTAACTAGGGCGATTTGCACTTGTCCGTCCGTCCGTCCGTCCGTCCGTCCGTCTGTCAGAGCCTTATAACTTTTGAATTACTGAACGTAATTACTTCAAATTTAGATATAATATGTAAACCGATGGCCTCCAGCCGAAAATGGCTTAAAAAGTTATAAAAATCTTTATTTCAGGGGGGCTCTCATAGAAGCGAATGCGAAGTAAAAAAAAAAAATATCGCGTTACATAAAATTGTTACGTATCATTTTAAAGATAATTTTGAACTGAGTACAAAAATAATTTTTTTTTAATTTTTCCCTTAAAATTGACGAAATGGGGGGCTTTCAAAGTGGCGATTTTATACGCTCGCTTGAAGACGCTCTCTAGAAAAATCCGCTATGGATTTTCAAACTGATTTTATGTTTTTAGGTCACTTATATCCTGTACTTGAACAACAAATACTAAAATTATATGAATATTATAAAGAAACGAGATTATTTAATTTTTAATGGGCGTCAGTAATTCATATAGCATCAACATAGCTTCACAATAATGCTAATAGATGGCGCAGTCAGTAACTATTCCCATGGAACTACGAGTTAAATTCAATGTTTGATAAATAATTCAATGTTTTCACTAACGTTCCCTAACCTTTACGGGCTACCTATAAGTTAGGTGATTGATGTTTTCTGTCAACTTATTTATCACGATCCTGTACGGGACACCTAAAAGGATATTGGGACGGATGTTAGGACTTAGGATTGTATTTAGGAGCTACCTACGTTAAGAGACTCCTACTTAGGGGATGATTTAGGTATGTTTGGTGAAAACGGGCATAATAATAATGTCAGTTTTGGTTATCATGTATCGATTGAATGAATAATCATGGGATACCGTTACCGCGAGGTCTCAGTTCGGGGCGAACCACTAGTTATAAGTGTAATAAAAATTTAACAATAGAATACTTAAATCGTAACTACTGTGATTAAAAAAAGAATATCTACTCCAATTCTTAAATCGACCAAAATAGTATTTTTTTTTGTTTCAATCAGAAAAAAAATTGCGTGATATTTGCCGGGACCCCCCCTCTCTCCAACGTAAGATTAGATGAGATTTGACTCGACCCCCCCTTAAACATCTCACGTATTTTATGAACACCCCCTTACGAGGTGCTAATTATTTGAGCGAATATTTAATTTCGAAGACTAAATTCTAAAACTCTTTGCCTTGCCTATAGCCTCCAGAACTGTCACCAGAAGAACAGCAAAAGCGCCAAGAAAAAGTGGAATCAATAAAAAAGATGCTAACCAGCTCTTCTGCCGATCCTACCAAGGTTAGTTTATCGTATTAGGTACTTAACGTTATGCCAAAATTAGCGTAAATTTAATAATGGGTATAAAATCACTTTTCAAGGGTAACTTTTATATCCCTTTATATTATATGGATAAGATTCGATCATGCTAATTACATACTTAAAATAATTTATGTAATATTATAACACATTCCTAAAATGAAGTCGTTTTATGCACCACTGAAGTAATACTACAGAAGGATATTTCGGGGATTAATTATTTTTAACAATAGACTAACTTCTCTATCAACTCAATCACCATACATTCAAACTATCACACCATGTAATTGCTTTTCCATTACTTTGATTATTACTCTTCCATTGCAAACCTACAGTTTTTTTACATATGTACCTACTTTTCATTTTCATTAGTTTATACAAATGCATCTTGCATAGTTCGCTCTGCTTTCGTTGTTATAATGAATGATGCAATTTTTAATTTTGCATGATCATATTCAACTTTCTTATTACCATAATCATCTTTCAAATCTATCTGTTCCTAGTAATGTATTGTTAATAAAGTTACAATATAAATAGATACGCCGTGTTTGCAGATCAAAGCTTATTTTGTAACAAAATAATGTATATAAAGTAGCATCTAATATTGATACAGAAGATGAAGTATTTTGGATAATGAATTATCAAGTACTAATACTTGACCAGTGAAGATTTTCAGGTAGCTATCTACTACAAAGTAAAACTATGTTATACGGCATAAAGTCAACATAATATATTTTAATCTGGATCCTTGGAGGATAGAGCTTAATTAACTACTAATGTGTTTAATGCACTTAATTACAAATCTAGCCAAACAAAATCTAAAGGTACTAGAGACTTCTCAGTGACAAATTTTAATGAAGTTATTATATAGTTATGTGTATTAACTATTATGACCTGATTTGATTAATGATCTGCAAACACGAAAGCTTGAAATAGCCGCTTCGAATGTTGGCTGTGTACATAAGCGCAACATATGTGTTGTATTAGAGCCCAGACGGACAGGAGAAGAGGCAGCGCGAGCACTTGCTTCAGATGAACCAGATTCTTGCCAAGCAGGTCACCGAGATGAGCAAAATCATAGCTGGTAAGACCCCGCTTAATATTAGTTACGCTGGTTTTTAAAGTAGATGTAGGCAACTGTTTTGTTGAATGCCAAATCGTTTATTTAATAAAATATCTACTATACCAAAACTATAGTCTATATAGGTAAACTAGCACTGTGAATGACGAACAGAAAAATTGAACAAATATATTTATTATTTACAACCTAAATTTACGAATTCATGCATTAATTTGTACACTAGTGGTTCGCCCCGAACTGAGACCTCGCGGTAACGGTATCCCATGATTATTCATTCAATCGATACATGATAACCAAAACTGACATTATTATTATGCCCGTTTTCACCAAACATACCTAAATCATCCCCTAAGTAGGAGTCTCTTAACGTAGGTAGCTCCTAAATACAATCCTAAGTCCTAACATCCGTCCCAATATCCTTTTAGGTGTCCCGTACAGGATCGTGATAAATAAGTTGACAGAAAACATCAATCACCTAACTTATAGGTAGCCCGTAAAGGTTAGGGAACGTTAGTGAAAACATTGAATTATTTATCAAACATTGAATTTAACTCGTAGTTCCATGGGAATAGTTACTGACTGCGCCATCTATTAGCATTATTGTGAAGCTATGTTGATGCTATATGAATTACTGACGCCCATTAAAAATTAAATAATCTCGTTTCTTTATAATATTCATATAATTTTAGTATTTGTTGTTCAAGTACAGGATATAAGTGACCTAAAAACATAAAATCAGTTTGAAAATCCATAGCGGATTTTTCTAGAGAGCGTCTTCAAGCGAGCGTATAAAATCGCCACTTTGAAAGCCCCCCATTTCGTCAATTTTAAGGGAAAAATTAAAAAAAAATTATTTTTGTACTCAGTTCAAAATTATCTTTAAAATGATACGTAACAATTTTATGTAACGCGATATTTTTTTTTTTACTTCGCATTCGCTTCTATGAGAGCCCCCCTGAAATAAAGATTTTTATAACTTTTTAAGCCATTTTCGGCTGGAGGCCATCGGTTTACAATTATATCTAAATTTGAAGTAATTACGTTCAGTAATTCAAAAGTTATAAGGCTCTGACAGACGGACGGACGGACGGACGGACGGACGGACAAGTGCAAATCGCCCTAGTTAACTCAAAGACCTTCGCTTCGCTCGGTCGAAAATAATTTCTGATTAATATTGATTGGTTTTGGATTAAAAGTTCGAATTATTCTCTAGGAAAGTTGTATCAATAGGATCTATCATAGGAGTATAATAGAGAGTTTTACCTACCAATAAAACTTACCTATTATTTTTCCTGAGATATCCGGAATCCATGTTGTTGAATCCATGTTGAGTGTAGCGTGTCTTTTTCGTTTGTTCTGACTTAGCGATACCCTCGCTTCGGGTCCCCACCCTGTATCCGTTTCCGCTTTGTGTTCAATATGGCAACGCCGCGGTATCGCGGGTGAGGCCATCTTATTTTCTCATTATAAGCGTAAGTACCAGGTAGGAATTATGTGGATTCCGGATATCTCAGGAAAAATAATAGGTAAGTTTTATTGGTAGGTAAAACTCTCTATTATTTGTTCCGTCTTCGATATCCGGAATCCATGTTGAGTGATGTGTTTGATTTCTCCTGGTACTATTTTGTTGATGCTATAATGTGTTCAAAAATGCTATGGCATGCAAAAAGAAATAATTACGTATTAGATGACTATATTTCTATAGCCAGAATTGAATCATCTTCTTACCAATGTAATGATGAAACCACCAAAAACAACGCTATAGTGAGAGACCTCGCCACTGACCGTGAAGCCCACGGGGGCACAGGCTTCCCAACCGGTTAAGACACAAGGAAGATCACTTTCCTGGTAATGTTTGGTAATGTATATCTGATGCATCCGTGATAACATAATTCATGGGATTTCCCTTCGACTGAATTAAAGTCGTCTGCATCAGATTTTCTAGCCACGATTCTAGTTCGACACACACCTCTTTCGGTAAACGCATGGGTTTGAGAGGATGTTGACGCAGACAACTGTTATGACGTCGATGAATGGTTCGGCACTGCTACCTTCCCCGGTGGGTGATGAAGGTAGCAAAGTTGAGAAAACCCTAAGAGGACAGGGCCTGCTTAAGGGTCCAACTGCCAGTTGCTAGAAAGGATATTAGACCCAATTTCTTATCGCCATCAAGGGACGGGGACAACATGGCTATTGGTTAGGCTTTTCGTCAGTGGACTCCTCGCTGCGAGCGAGGGACTCGCCGCTGCGCTCGCAATCATTTACATATCTTAAGTATTTCTATAAATTGAACAAAATCAAAGGATTCAGTATACTAAACTCATTTTAATACTTGTTAGGGTGATGTGTCTTTCCAACTAGATTGTCCAAATTGAGCAGTATCTGTTTTGCAAACAAAGGTCAAACGTAATAATGTGGCATTACCAAACATCATTATATTATAATTTATGATCACCATAAACCATCATATGCTCCGTGTCAATCTTTGGTAAAGCAAGATCAAGCCTCTCTATCCGACGCAAGCAGAAGTAAATGGCAGTACGTTTTGAAACAAGTTTTCCTCATCAGGTTCTGAAAACTCAAGGAATATTTAGAATGACTGTACAGATATGATTTCATAGAATGGAATAGAAAAGAATAGTCTATTCAAGCAAACACTCATAAAGTTCCTTTGATTCAAGTGCATTCAACATTCCTTCGAAATGCTGTTCCAACTTTTGAAATCTGTGTAAACTTAGTTATACTTTTCAAAAAACTGATGTACAGTTCTTTTTCAAGAGGATAGTTATAAGGATTTATAAATTGTATAAGCCAAGTCTATCCGGCACAAATCAATTATGCCTCCTAAAATATGCTTCTGGACCTCCGATGAGTGCTAACCTTAAGTCTAAGTCTTCATCAGTATTATTGGAAGAGCTGGTATCTGATATAGTTTCTGCATTTCAAAATATTTGAACATATCGACCCTTCCATAGGTTGAGTGGTGCTTACAGCCAGCCCGGGTTTTAGTTCCAGTGACAGAGAAAGGCATTGTAAGCAAAGGCTTTCTCGTTCTATGAATCCTTTGACACGTATTTCGAAGCAAATATGAGCCGTGTAAGCAAACAGATCTACACTGGTATTCCCCACGTTCAAAACCTGACCTAAGTCGTTGGTGGTTTTGGAATATGTATTGCAGGGGGACTGGGGGATGGATACCAGCAGATGTCGACTGTATTGCTGCACTGTTCGACAGTGAAACCATCCTTGGCGAATAATAGACGAGGCAAAGTTGTGTCTCCCATTAGGAACTAGGCCTGTCTGGGAGACTAACTGCCTTTCTACTAATTCTGTAATGCCATGCGTAGTGTGGAGCATTTTACTGTATCATATGATGATCATGTCCTCCATGACATATCCGTTTACGGCGGTCTTGGCAAGAACCGGTTATGGGAGCAAATATGGCTCGCGAAACCAAATTTTGTTTTCAAATACTGTTGCACGGCACACAGTGTAACTGGCCCGACCTATTATACGTGTAGAGGTAGGAGGTCCTTGGCTGGGTCTTTTTATTATGGCGTTTGGCGTGAGTTCCTTTAGACGCTCCTCAAAGGATGCCATCGCCTCATCTCCTTTATATCATATATTTCAGTATTAATCTGACATGCATTACTTAACATGATTTGCCGGGACATGCAAGCAGATATTTTGTTGCTAGATTCGACATTACCAGCTGATGACTCGCATAAATATTTTGACCATTCGCAGCTCGATCGTTATATAGCAATGGACGCCAGAATTCTAACTCCTTAGCGGCTATGTAGTACACCATACAGCGTATACTTAGGCAAAGTTGTCTCCTCATTAGGAACTAGGCCTGTCTGAGGGACCAAATGCCTTTCGACTGTTCCTGTAATGCCACAGTCTCTCATTAGAAATTAGTACTGAATGAGAGACCCACTTTCGTTTTGAAAGTGATGCTGAAGTACAACTGTGTAGTGTAAAGTACTTTTGCACCCCGATTCTACACCCTTCGACAACCTACCGTTTCAATACGATCAGGTACCTATCGATCTCGTATCGAAAATGTGCAATTCAGAACGTTCGTAGATACACGTGCATTTAAGAAGACTGTTTACTTTACCAAAATTTTACTTATTGTTTTTTAATGTCAATATACCTATAATATAGTAAACATTTACATACAAAAAAAAAATTTTTTTTTTTTTTTTGTCTTCGTGACTTTTTTATACAAAAACAGTAAACAGCTTGATAGAATCAAGAAGTCGAACGAAATGTTCGTTGGTTCATTTTGGTTGGTATTTCGACAATTTCACAGAAAATAGATCTTATCATACGATAACAAACCGAATCGATCGATAAATATGTCATCGCAAGGTTCCGAATCGGGGCGCTGCTCCGACAAGGACTCCGCGTTGCGTTTTGCGTCCCATATGCCGAGAAACTCAAGGCATTGCGTCGGAGCCAGCATGGCAAAGTTGTGTCAACCCCATTAGGAACTTGGCCTGTCTGAGGGACTAACTTTTGGTTCCGACAGCTCCTAGAAATCCATAATATAGAAACATAATCCATATAATCTATAATATAGAATAGAAATCTATACAATAGAAATAGGTGTCGAGTCGGAACCAACACAGGTGTCGAATTTGCTCGTTCATGCTAGGAGTTTCAACAGTTTCAAGTTTCAAAAGTTTCAACATCAAAATGTTACCTGTACTTGAAACTACACACAGGATTGAATGGCGAGCGGGTAAGAGCTGTTTGCCAAGAGAAGTCATCCAAATTGTACTGTCCAATCCGTAGTGGACGCGAATGGTTTTGTTGTTGATAAAAATCCAATGATGGTCAGTTAATTATGGCAGTAGGTACTTAGGTTTGATTCATCTTCCAATCTGGCTGGTCCGACTTAGGAATAGGAAGGAACCAAAAAGAACGTGAAAAAAAAAAAAGTAGCTAGGACTGTATTTTTTCTGTTCTAGTATTTCTAACCTATAAATTCTCGATGAATAAAATTTCTTAAACTCTTACTCGTAGCTGTCACGATTATTGCTCACCCCCCCCCCTTATTTTTAAATAACGTCGAATTGCCTCGTTATTATACTAGCGGCACGCTATGATGGCCGGTTTGACGTTTGTCCGCTCATGAAGTTCCGTTAATTGATAACGACTTTGAAGGAAATAATTGTATTACGTTATTGACGATAGTGATGTGCAGAGATTCATAAATTTTATCGAATGTAGTTTTAGGTTTAGGACTCAAAATTTATTAATTTATAAATTTTAAACCGGCCATCATAGCGTGCCGCTAGTATAAATAAGGGTTGTGAACTAAGAGGGATTTTATATGAAATATTTCAATGAAAATTAGGAGTAATCTGAAAATATCGTTATTATTTCTGTGGACTTAATATAATCGAAATAATGAAACGCATAATTTCGATTTATTTATCTGAGCCTTCTCCACCTTATTGTCAGGCGGTGATTGCAAAGTGAATTCTTATTAGAAAATATATTCACCACGTTGTTTATCAAGAAGGCTTCTTGTTGACCAGAAAAAATAAAAATTGAACTTACCGATTTGCTTAAAATACAAACCACTTCTGGATATATCATCAGACTCCTGCTGCGCTGATGAACTGCCCGAAAAACCATTTTCCTGCCTCTTCTTTCCTCTGCGAACTTGAGCTTCTTCTGTGCACGTGGGGTTCATTTACGCGTAACCGAAATTTCCCCGTGATAGAAAATATGCACTATTAACACTAATACTATATATTTTTAACACTTTGCTTGCAATATTTTTTGCCAAGAGAGACGGATTAACGAAATAATCTTAGATTTGACGCGCACGCGGCGAAAATACACAACGCTATGAGCTCAAAATGGCAGCCGTCTCCTACTGCTGTCGTTATTCTCCATCGCAGAAGCGAGGAATTCTTATTCTTGATATAAATCTTAACACTTGATATACTTTTATATAATATATCACTATATTTAGGATTATTAAGAAATTTTTAGAAACACGTCCGAACAATACGAAAAACGACGCTATAATGAGAAAATAAGATGGCCTCACCCGCGATACCGCGGCGTTGCCATATTGAACACAAAGCGGAAACGGATACAGGGTGGGGACCCGAAGCGAGGGTATCGCTAAGTCAGAACAAACGAAAAAGACACGCTACACTCAACATGGATTCAACAACATGGATTCCGGATATCGAAGACGGAACAAATAATAATGATTAAGGAATACAAACATAGTTGGAAAGGTTATTCCGATTTAAATTAATATTATGTTTCTTACATAATATGCAGATGGTTATTTGAATATTGTGCGGGAGTGTACATGAGTTGAACTACATACCAACATTTTTTTTGTCACATAGTTTACATAATTAAAATTGGTATTCTGACTTATGGGTTTCAAATGTAAATAGCGGTACTTAATATTCAAAAATGTTATCAAGTTCAAGTTGCAAATTAGAAATAACGATTTGGCATAGTTTTCCCATAATATTTGCTACATGATACCTAACCTCACTGTAGCAGCATTCCTCGATTTGTAATTTTTCACGTAGTTCTTTGTTTCGTTGTTTTCTTATAATTATGTTGCCAGTGTGATGATTTGTTTTCTGAGAGTTATCAAAGCATGAAGTAATTAATATGAATGTACCCATTTTGTCTGTTCCCTGCTTGATTGCATATTTTTATGCATGATTTTTGTTTCATGAAAAGATTGAAAAGCCTAATTTCAATTCAATTCGTAATATATTATATTATCTTTATTGGTCCAAGATCCCAGTGCCGCCAGACCTAAGTTATTTTCTCAGCAATTATTTGTGTACGATAGAGTACTGTTCGAATGTCCTTTCAGTATATGCGTACTAGCTAGATTGTGCCGACGGCCAATTTCCAGATTCCAGGTGCTAAAGGTAGGTAAAAACTAGAATAACTTATCTTAAATTCTCAGGGCTGATTTTCATATATGTTTTAAAGAATATTGTAAAAATTAATAAATTAATACTGCCAGACGCTTACCGCCGGCGGTTACTTTAGCCAGACGCTTTGAAGCTCCCAAAAATATATATAATTTAAGTTAACTTATATTCTCAGTTCTGATTTTTATACATGATACTCAGGGAACTATTGCGATATTATCTGTAAGCTGCCAGACCTATTGGAAGGGTCAAACATCCCCCCAGACACACATTATGCGTCCCCATTTGTATGAGCGCTAGAACATGATTCACTTGTTTAAGTGTGTGAGAGATAATATCATCATACTATAATATTATAAATGCGAAAGTGTGTTTGTTGGTTTGTCCTTCAATCACTCTGCAACAGAGCTATGGATCGACGTGATTTTTTGCCTGGGTATAGCTTAGGATCTAGAGAGAGAGAACTATTGCAATATCTTCTGCAAGCTATACCCAGGCAAAAAATCACGTCGATCCGTAGCTCTGTTGCAGAGTGATTGAAGGACAAACCAACAAACACACTTTCGCATTTATAATATTATAGTATGATGATATTATCTCTCACACACTTAAACAAGTGAATCATGTTCTAGCGCTCATACATATGGGGACGCATAATGTGTGTCTGGGGGGATGTTTGACCCTTCCAATAGGTCTGGCAGCTTACAGATAATATCGCAATAGTTCCCTGAGTATCATGTATAAAAATCAGAACTGAGAATATAAGTTAACTTAAATTATATTATATATTTTTGGGAGCTTCAAAGCGTCTGGCTAAAGTAACCGCCGGCGGTAAGCGTCTGGCAGTATTAATTTATTAATTTTTACAATATTCTTTAAAACATATATGAAAATCAGCCCTGAGAATTTAAGATAAGTTATTCTAGTTTTTACCTACCTTTAGCACCTGGTATCTGGAAATTGGCCGTCGGCACAATCTAGCTAGTACGCATATACTGAAAGGACATTCGAACAGTACTCTATCGTACACAAATAATTGCTGAGAAAATAACTTAGGTCTGGCGGCACTGGGATCTTGCTCTATATTATCTACAACGTCTTTACGTTATTTTTTCTTAACTGTCAGTTCCATCGTTTGATGTAGCCTTTTTGTCAAACGGCCAGATTTTAAACTTTATACATTACCTAATATCGCTCAAAATATTTAGAGAAGATTTATTTACTTTTGGATGAGTGTTTGATGTTTTTATTATTGTTATATTTGCTTATTATTTTTTTAAAGAATATTAGCCGTGCTTAACTTGAGTAATATGCCCCTCTCCCCTTGTGCTAGGAGTGGGTATATGTGTGGATTGAACTGTGGACCTTTCGGTTTTCGGTCCGTACCTTTAACCGTTGCGCTATTGACGCTATTTGGTTTCTTTTATCGTTAGCCAAGTCTATAATCATCGTTTGGAGTACTTAACTGAATTCAAAAATAACGATTATACTTAATGTGATTTAAAAAAGATCTTGTTTAGTTTCTGGGTTAAATTCGATTGAATGCTTTCATAATTCTCATTGTTTGATGTAACTAACACCCACGTGTGTCCACGCATGTAACGATAAGCTTGATATTTGTCCTCCCAGGAACCAACACCGATGGGCCGTCCAACGCGAACAACTAACTTCGACACCATCCTATAAATACACGCACAAAGTAGCCAAAGACATCATTTTAGAAGAATCATAAGTCATTCAATGGCATACACAAGTACTTATAGCTTTATCATCCTCCAGAATATCCATATTGTCTTGTAATACAAGAATTTTATCCCCATATCAAAATCGTGGTCCTGAAGATCCAGTTTGCAGCATGGTTTCGTTTATTTGCATTTTGTTGTGAGTTGAACTTTTTGTTTTTTTCTTTATAAGTACTAAGTTTCAGTTCGATTTAAACTAATAATTTTCCTCTTTCAGTGTCCATTTCACCATTGTACTGTAAGGTTTCACTTAGAACTGACATTAATTTTGACAGTTTTTGTATTCAAAATCTCTCAAAACATCAAATTAATTCGTCGGTTAACTTAGCTTGGCGCGCGATGGTGAAATTGTCACTAAATTTTAATAAATAAACCTAGAAAAATTGAAAGAATCTTCTCAATTTAATATTATAGTAGGTACTTACCTAATTTATTTTATTTTACATTACCAGTTAAAGCGTTAGAAGAGCTGCCTCTACAGGATAATACAGATGACTACGAAGATCGCTCACCGGACGTCGAACTGCCAATTTATCAACAAAGAGACAATTTCTTCACATGAACTGATTCTTGAGATAAAAATCTCGGACTTGACACTAAGTAGGTCCTATATGGGCATCTTACCAGCTTCAAAAGGCTCTTCTCTTCTTGTAGTGCCATCTCTTTTTGATTGGCAACCATTAGGGCTATTTGAACTGCTGCACGGAATAAGGATCGGGTACTTTCCCCGTAGTATTGGCGCAAATTTTTAAGCCAAGATCTTCTCCGGCCAGGTGGTCTTCGACCTTGAGTTTTATGAGCTGCAGGAGATTTAAAAGGCTGCATGACAAAATTACAGAAATCAGGCCTAAACATTATGATTGATATTATCAGCAATTTAATTTTTGTTAATAAAATAAATAAAAGTTATGCTAATTTAGTATCATTACCTATACTTATAGACTTTTTCTTGATGAATTTTGTAATTTTAAAAGTAATTAAACATTTTGAATATTTATTTGGAAAGTATAAGCAAAGTAAAGGACCTATTCGGACGATGTTCCACGTAAATAATAAAGAGATACGTAGTGATATATTATGCAAATTAAAAAGGAACAATATGGTACAATGTCTAATCATTTGCTATTTCAGTAACCATTTTCGAAATAAAATGAAAAAGCTCTCTGTCTATTTGGTAATTCTAATAACTCATAGATTCTCTAGAAGAAATTAATAAATTTCGAGCAAGAATTAATGATAGGCATGTACCCGTTTGTTACACAAGCTTTGTAATCGATATCTAATTAATGTTTATCGTTAGAAGGTAATATTTAGAGAGTGAATATTACTCGAGATACTAGATGATACCGAAAGTAATAGTTGTTTTTGAGTTATTATGATAAGGAGTGGAGAGAAATTGCTTTCCTATCACCTTTCATAATCCAAACTATGCTTTTGCTTGAAAACATATCGTGTCATATCTGTAGATATGTAATGTGAATGACAAAGTATGCTTTGTTTTTTTTACAATCGGGCTTCACTTAGCAATTGCTCAATTTACAATACAAAACATTCCTACAATATTAGAAAAATGTTTTTACTCTGTTCATATAAAACCTAATTTAAGGGCCAGTTTACAAAATATACTCGTACCTTTAATCATCAATTGATAAAATATAGTCTTCTATATAAAGGGCCTTCAATTGTTATTTTAGATGTAAGATTAGATGACATTCAGCGTAGTGTATTTATAAATATAATAAATTGATGCCATGTTAAACAATAGTACTTAATATTGTAGATAAAGCACATATTATATTTAAGTTTGAAACGAATAAAAATGCGTTTTAGTATTATTTCGTTTAAAATAGTCATGTAATATTTTTTAAATAATGTTATTTTTATTTTATTCATTTTCTCTAGTTATTAAACGTTTTTTTAAATAAATTGTGTAACATAGTTGAACTAAATCAAATTGTATCTGCACATAGTCAATTGTAGGAAATCAAAACTTCTTATGAATTTATATACCAACAATGTATTTATCAAAACTCGTAAAGCGTCATAATATTGCCCGAATGCTTCATGTGTTATTTCAAGGAAGCAACGAATTGGAACACTTGTGATATTCATAAAAATACCTGTTTTTTATATTATGTCACTTGTATACTTCTTTCAATACTTATATTTACTAATCTTTGAATAAATGTTAGGTGTAGTTCATTAGAATATGACTGTATTAGCCTGTATAAGCTTTAAATATTAAATTATTAATCGTCTTTGACACCGGTTTAAAGTACAAGTATATAATTTCATAATATTACCTAAGTATATGCTATTTTCGATCTCTCATTTCAATTTTAACCTGATAAACTGATTAGTTTTCCCTGTATTTACAATATTTTGCCATAATTTAAACATACTATTTATTTAATTACAATTTTTTTGTTATCTTTACTTCGATCACATTTTTTGTGAGATCTGAGATATATAGCTCTGAGATCGCTATAATATAGCTTCGCATCGTTTGATGTGATCTTAGCCTCTGTATTCCATTAACAATATGATATCCTAATAAGCTTAATTGTTATAATATTAATGAATTAGTATACAAAAAATAATGATTTCCTAGTAAATTTATAGACTGAAATAGTTTTTGCCTTAAAGCCTGTCTTTAAAGATTTCCTAAACCTCTATTGTTTATAATAATATATATTTATATACTGTCAATTATTATGTACCTACCTACTTATCTATCTGATTAAAGAAATAATATCGTTCACTTGTTTTTTTGTATTATTTAAAAGGAACATCAAACCCTGTACCAATAGCCATAAACATAGTATTATTATTTATAAGTACCAAACTGAATTAAAAAAAAAAAACTAAACGAAAATCGGTTCATCCGTTTGGCGGCTACGCTACCACAGACAGATACACAGATACACAGACAGACACGTTAAACTTATAACACCACTCTCTTTTTGCGTCGGGGGTTAATAAATGATAAGAATTATGTAGGCACCTACCTACCTAATATTAGTCATAAATGTCAAACGATAAATTTTATTGTAGAGCCTTTATGAATATAGAGCCTCTGAAGATTCTAGAAGAGATGAAATAGAAACATACGAGGGGAAACTATATTCCAGCTCAGCCCAAAACAAAAAGGAATGGAAGAAGGGGGAGGCCTTTGCCCAGCAGTGGGATGATTAGTGGGATTAAAATAAAATAACAATGTATGAGTATAACCGTTAATAAAGGCTTATAATAATAATAATATGCAGGCTGATGGTCGTTGGGCTTCCAAAGTGATGGAGTGAAGACCTCGCACCGGGAAGCGCAGTGTCAGTAGACGGGGGTCTGCCTACATTAGGTGAACGAACGACATCAGACGAGACACAGGGAGCCGCAAGGTACAGGCGGCGCAAGACCGAGACCTGTGGAAGTCCATGCAAGAGACCTTTGACCAGCGGTGGATGTCTATCGGATGATAAAGGATAAGTAAGGAAATCGGAGCTTTATAGTGAGATCTTTTTCATTTTTAACCGACGTTCTCAATTCAGCCGGTATCTTTTTTACTGAATATAATTTTATACCAACTCAATAAAAATAAAAATCGTCATCTATTATAGTATAACATATTTTCTTCAAGTAACTAAGGGCCAACGTAAAATGAGTCTTATCCGAGCGTAAATTTGATATTTCGATAGATTTTCAATACATTAACTTTCAAAACGCCCAATTTATTCCGTCCACTCGACGTTGCGTTGGTGAAAGCGGCACTAAATTGGATACCCACTAAAGATTTCCAGTTTAAGATTGCTAGAAATATTCCTAAATTCTCAAAAGAATGATTCTTTTTACTTCATTTATCCCAAAATATTTACAGCATTTGAATTCTGAGACTCGTGTACAACTCGTGTATTACCTTGACTTTTGGAAATTGAAGATTAAATGGGTACGTAGTACGTATTAGTTAGCAGTGCATACCATTGTATGGTGTATCATCATTATCAACCTTTAGATGTCCACTGCTGGACATAGGTCTCCTGCATGGACCTCCACAGGCCTCGGTCTTGCGCCGCCTGAATCCAGCGGCTCCCTGCGACTCGTTTGATGTCGTCGGTCCACCTAGTGGGGGGTCTGCCAACACTGCGTTTACCGGTGCGGGGTCGCCACTCCAACACCTTGGGACCCCAACGACCATCAGCTCTTCGAACTATGTGCCCCGCCCATTTCCACTTCAGTTTCGCGACTCGCTGAGCTATGTCGGTGACTTTAGTTCTCCTGCGGATCTCTTCATTTCTGATTTGATCTCGCAGGGATACCCCAAGCATAGCTCTCTCCATCGCTCGCTGAGTGACTCTGAGCCTTCTTATGAGGCCCACAGTTAGCGACCATGTCTCGGATCCATAAGTCATCACTGGCAACACGCACTGTTCGAAGACTTTAGTCTTCAGGCACTGAGGGATTTTGGACGAGAAGACATTTCGGAGCTTCCCGAACGCTGCCCAGCCGAGTTGGATTCGGCGGTTGATCTCTTTCTCGAAATTGGACCTACCTAGCTGGACTGTGTGTCCCAGGTATATATACTCGTCCACAATTTCGAGCGCAGAGTTCTCAACGATTACTGGGTGGAGCGGAGCATGAGCATTGGACATGATTTTCGTCTTGCTCATGTTCATTTTCAGGCCCACCTGTTGAGAAACCCTGCTGAGATCATTGAGCATTGTATTGAGGTCTCTCAGAGTCTCTGCCATGACTACTATGTCATCGGCAAATCGCAGGTGAGTGATGTACTCGCCGTTTATGTTGATGCCAAGTCCGTTCCAATCCAGAAGCTTAAAGACGTCCTCCAACGCAGCGGTAAATAGCTTCGGGGAGATTACATCTCCCTGTCGCACTCCACGCTGCAAGTGGATTGGTCTCGTAGTCTGGTCCTGTATACGTACTGACATAGTGGCGTTTTCGTACAAGCACTTCAACACTTGGATATACCGGTAGTCAATCCGGCATCTCTGCAGCGACCTCAATACAGCCCAAGTTTCCACTGAATCAAAGGCTTTCTCATAGTCCACAAACGCTAAGCAAAGTGGCTGGTTATACTCTTCTGTCTTTTGTATAACCTGCCGCAGCGTATGAATGTGATCTATGGTACCAAAGCCTTTTCGGAATCCGGCTTGTTCGGTTTCGTATGGTGTAACTTGACATTATAATGAAAGGAAAGCCCTCAAAATTTAATCCGAGGAATTTCGACCTACCCCCATTGACATAAGAGGCTTTTTGTGCTGATTGTAAAGAGGATTCGTTTTGTGTCGATAAATTTGGAATAGCATTTGGAACAAGTATTATAGCACTTTGAACCTAAGGTCGGAAGGATGCGATATCTTAATGAGAAGGTTAGGTCGAACTAGACTACCATCGATTTGTTCGTACAGCTAGGGGAAGTACGTCCAAAATGACATATCGTTTTATTAATCATCAATAACTTTAATATTATTCATAATAGGTACATATTTTTTTCTTACAACTTTGCTTATATTAATTGGTTAACAGGAATCATATAGATTTTGTCAGAAAAATCAACACTTACAAAAATATTTAGTATTAAATGAAGATCAAGAAAAATCCGTTTTGTCCATACCGTATGGACAAAACGACACGAGTCGTATGGACTAAATGACATACACAGCCATCAACATAACAAAAATGATAAAATAAGAGATAACAATAAAAATTAAATGCACAATTTGCAAACAAAATTTTTGGTACGCTTTGGCAAATCAGCACAGGCTGCGTGAACCCAACGACTGCACCGCCTGCACCTCAACCACCCCTCACCAGGCTTTGAACGTGAGTAGAGATCGTTGCAGTAAATACAGGCACAATCATCTTCTTCGTCTTCTTTATCAGAGCGCTCTTCATCTGAGTCATCATCAATGTAAAGAGACTTAGTAACTGCTTGTTTCCTTCTACGAGTTGGTTTTTCAGCTTCAATAGCTTTTTTCATCGCTTCTTGACACCATGATTGCCGATTACTTGTCCTCTTATAATTTCGGGGCATATTGCCATTCTGTAAATTAAGAAGATTTACTTAAAATAATTTCTTACCACCATCTCTACGGACAAAATGACACATTATGTCGTTTTGTCCATAGTGGTTGTATGTCATTTTGTACATAGCCTCAAAAAATATTACGATTCGAAGAATAATCTTGTTGCAGTGACAATAATGTTTTGAATTCTACGCGATCACCTCAAACACAAAATGCTTCGAAATATAAAATTATAGGTCAGTAAAATAACAAAAGAAAACTTACCGAAAAACAAAAAACAAATGACCACTAACAAATTTCTTTCCAACCTTGAAACACAAATGTCAGCATGGCGTCCGTTCTGTATTTTAAACGGCTCTCAAAAGTCCAATGGTATATTTCTGGTGTGGGTGCTTCTTGATTGGCTAACTTTTGACAGTTTATACCGCGCAGTTTTTTAAATATCACTGATGTGTCGTTTTGTCCGTATATGTCATTTTGGACGTACTTCCCCTACTCTTTAGGTACACCTATTATTATGTGTTGTAAGAGTTTATGACAACTTCTCTGGCGCCTTCTTTCCTTGAAGATTGGCTCAGTTGTGATCTGGAGAGGCAGCCACGGTTAGTTACAACTCTACTGGAAAAGACGGTCCAAAGATTCAGTATTTCGGTACGATAGTGCAAACTGTTGGTAAGTACTTGGGAGATCAAGCAAAGAAAGAGGTAAGTTTTAGGTTGTACTTAGGTCGTTAGGCAAAATTCTCATTGGAGTTGAAAGTGCCTGCCTTCTATGAGGATTTTCTTCCTCCCAGTGAGAGAGGTTGATAGGTATACCTACCGCGCAACAAAATCCTAGACCACTTCAGATCGTGCTCATCAGTGTAAATCCTCATCAAATAAATAAAAGTGAGATAGGATTTTGTGCTACTTGCAAACCCGCATATTTTAACTTGACGAGGTTATTTCAAATGAGATAAAGCACTGGAAGGTATCTGGTATGTGATAGATATGAGGCGTAGGTATTCTCGTAGGCGTATTTCGAATAACATTCAGGTTAGTTTTTAACTCTTGCATTAAGATAATAAAAGTAGGTAGGCTTTTTTACAATAATATATATATATATATATATATATTGGTAATCACTATTCTTATTTTAAAGTTATTGAAAATTATTTCCTACTTTTTAGTTCGGTTATCTACAAAAGCGTGTTTTTTAGTTTTTTTAATCTATTATATTTTATTTGTATGGAATTTGCATTTTGAACTTATTAGAAAAGTTACTTATCTAATGAAAGAATCATTCGCGAATTCTTTTTCTTACGCGAAGAATTCGCGTGAGAAAAAGAATTTTCTTACGCGAATTGTTCATCTGAAGCCGCTAGGTATAATACTCAGAAGAGAACTATTATGAAAATTTTTTCTGGCTTTGTCGACATTAGCTTTAACATTAAAATTTGCACTCTAGTAAACTTTATAAGGCCACTATAAAAATATAAAGTCGCTGCTGTTCACTTTATTCCAACATTAATTCAATCGTGTTTATTTTTATAACCCTTTTAAAAGTCAGATTTTATTAATACCTTCACTTTCCACTTTTCTTAAAATACACAGAAGTACTAGGATACTAGAGAATCAGAATTTTGAATTCAGAGAATTTTGAACATCAGAATAGACTTACCCGTCAATAATACCTAATATCAGGTGCTAAGGAGGTACCTATGGGCCTAATAAGAAGGCTTAGGAACGCTCAGTGGGCGATGCAGAGAGCTATGGTCGGAATATCCTGGCGAGAGCAAATTTGGAATGAGGAGATCTGGTATCTAGGTTTGTATATCTGGTTCTCCTATGGAGAACTTCGAAGAACTAATGGTCATTAGTATGACCCTGCCCGGAAAGCGCAGTGTTGGCAGACTACTACGTGGACCGACGACGCATCAGACGAGTTGTAGGGAGGTAATGGATACAGGCAGCCCAAGACCGAGCCACGTGGAAGTCTATGCAAAAGACTATGTCCAGCCGTGGACGTCTGTCGGGTGATAAAAGAAAACGGATTACCTGACAAAAATTTTCGGTTTTACGCTACGCTGCCTGAAAAACGTGTTTTTGTTGTCTTAGGTGTACATGTATTGAAGTCAACAATCTGCATTATGGTAAATGGTCCAAAACTCAATGCGAAAGTACAATATATCAGGCAGGCATGCCGTTATATCTGCAATAAGAGGCTTTTACTTATCACGTACTTAAAACAAAAATGTCGTTGATCTCGTTTATGAAAATTCCTTCGCTGCATTCGATAGTTTATGAACTTTTTAACGGTTTTTTATAACTTGTTAATTTAATAAAGTTCATCGCTTTACCTTTTATGTTTTATTTAAGACAACCATTTAAAAGAAAGCCTCATTGGCTTCGAGATTCTAGGAGTTCCTTTCTAATATTATAAATGCAGCAATGTGTTGGTTTGTTGGTTTGTCCTGCAATCATGTAGCAACGGTTTTACGTGCTTTTTTGCATAGGTATAGTTTAGGACTTGGAGAGTGACATGAGCTACTTTTTATCCCGGACAAACGGGGTACCCGCGGGATTTTTAAAACGGTGTGACATAGGTGGACTATGACCCACCACGTCATTTTAAAAAGGTGTGGCTCGTGTGGCGGTGGTGGGGTATGGCTACCACGCTATTTAAAAAAAGGGTATCTTGTGTGGCCTAGGTGTACTATAGCCACCACGCTATTTTTAAAAAGGTGTGGCTCGTGTGGCGTAGGTGGACAACGGCCACCACGCTATTTGTAAATAGGTTTGGCTCGTGTGGCGTAGGTGGACAACGGCCACCACGCTATTTGTAAAAGGTTTGGCTCGTGTGGCGTAGGTGGACAACGGCCACCACGCTATTTATAAAAAGGTGTGGCTCGTGTGGCGTAGGTGGACTACGGCCACCACGCTATTTGTAAAAAGGTTTGGCTCGTGTGGCGTAGGTGGACAACGGCCACCACGCTATTTGTAAAAAGGTTTGACTCGTGTGGCGTAGGTGGACAACGGCCACCACGCTATTTGTAAAAAGGTGTGGCTCGTGTGGCGTAGGTGGACTACGGCCACCACGCTATTTGTAAAAAGGTTAGGCTCGTGTGGCGTAGGTGGACAACGGCCACCACGCTATTTGTAAAAAGGTTTGGCTCGTGTGGCGTAGGTGGACAACGGCCACCAAGCTATTTGTAAAAAGGTGTGGCTCGTGTGGCGGTGGTGGTCTATGGCCACTACGTTATTTTTTAATTCTTAAAGGAGACCCGTGCCCTCTATTGGATGGCAATAGCGTTGAGACATTCATTTTTCTAGTTATCTAATCAATTGCTGTTTGTTAGACTGGCTAAAACTCAGAAACGGGTTTGATCGATTTGAATAATTTTTGTTTTGCTCGCGTTAATACAGGGGTGCAGAGATTAAAAAAAAATAGGGTACCACACAAACACCCACAAAAAAACAGCTGACAATCGAAAATTATAACTTTGTATAGGTAGGAATCGCCACTTCGGAATGGCGGGAGCAAAGCCGCGATAAAATATATAGCTAGTGAAGTGTATTTTTTATATCAAATTATTCAATAATATAGAATATTATTGAATAATTTGATATAAAAAATTCTTATAAACCGACTTCAACCGGCCCGCCGCGCCCCTACAAAGTATATACTTTAATGTTGATATTTTAAAAACCGCTCGACCGATTTCGACCCAATTTCAATGAGACCACCTGGAAATAATAAGGGTATACCCCTTCGAAAAAAGAAGAATTTTCCAAATCGGTTCAGGCGTCTTTGAGTAATCGGTGAACATACATAAAAAAAGATTCCCACGAATTGATTTGAACCTCATCCTTGTTTGAAGTCGGTTAATAAAGTGTACAATTCTTTCAAAATGTTTTTGAGTGATCGAAGTTCAAAATCTGATTTATGGAAAAAGAAAAAAACCGGCCAAGTGCGTGTCGGGCCACGCGCAGTGTAGGGTTCCTTATTTGAAAGTCTCAAATATTATTGCTGACCTAGGATAGTGCTTTTACTTTATTTATGAATATTGAATACATTTTGAGTTCCATGGTTTAAATACTATAATATACTACAAAATATGCAACTTACACTACGTGTAATGCCTAACTTAGAAAAAACAGATATAACTCCTTAACTAATGAACCCTACTTAGCCGTGATAGTTTTCCTTTAAAATTCGTTATATATACTACTGCTGTGAATTTTTTTTTGAATTCTATATACAAACATTTAGCTGGCAGAGGGGGGGGGGACACTTGACTAATAAAATTTAGCACTTTAAAATATCATATTTCACATACGGATCCCTGAATTGAAAAATGGTGTTCCCACACCCACAATATTTTTGAAAGACCTATTCAACGACACCCCACACTATGGGATAGACGAGAAAAAAAATTCATCCCCACTTTACATGTAGGGGAGGTACCCTAAAAATTTATTTTTCACAATTTTATTTCACCACTTTGTCGGCGTGATTGATATTTATACCCTTATCAAATTACAGATTTTTAGTACCAATAGTCTCCGAACTAAATCGCGGACGGACGGACAGACGGACGGACATGGCGAAACTATAAGGGTTCCTTTTTACTACGGAACCCTAAAAAAAAGCGTTTCTCTAATAATTAAAAATATATTTACGATCTAATAAAATACATTTACGATCTCTAAAATTCCAATAAACCTAGTAAAGCTACTATTAAATCCTTACGTCCTATTGAATTAACCTACTTTAAAAATGTTAATAACTAAATAAATGAATAAATTATAATTAATTGTCACAGGTACATCATAAACTTTCGGTAAAAGTTTAAGAGATTAGAGGATACATTACTCTCGTATTTCTAATCGCTGAGATACTTTTCCATTATTAATAAAGATACCTAATGCTAGAAGTGTTCTTGTGCGAATAATAATGTATTGAAGCTATCTACTTACAAGAAACAATATACAGTAGTGATTTATTAATCAAGAGATGTCAATCGATCGAATTAAATGTATAACTATGTGTACCTTTGTAAATAAAGCGATACTTTCAGATGTTAGTGTTAATAACCGGGAGTGGCAGCGATTGCGGTTATGGTTAATTAGCGTGCCAAGAAACATGAACAAAATGAAAAGGACAAATTCAGACCCAAATCATCCATCCAGTTAACGACGTAGATCAACGTTGCTTTCCCAGCGCTATCGACGCATTTTTACACCGTCAATATAGTTCGTGCACCTTATATTACGGCTCACTACTGAACGTAGGTCTCAGGTCAGGCTGCGATCTATACCTAGATCGTAATCTGGCTCTGCTCAAGACTCAAAATAGAGTTAAAATGATACACAAATATATCCTGACATAACTCTGTCTCGTTTTAAGTCAGTCTTGAGTCTCAGCTGAGTGAGAGTGCCATCCGTAGGTCACACTGGGTCTCACCCTCAGAGCAAAGCAAGTCCATCCCAATGCGTATAGGCAGGCTGCAGGTTTCCTCACGATGTTTTCTTGCACAGTTAGAGCATGTGATATTTAATTGCTTAAACGCACAAAACACCGAAAAGTTGGAGGTTCGTGAGAGGGATCGAAAATGCGACCCCCGTGATTAAGAGATCGCAGTCCTAACCACCGGGCTATCACTGCTTATTGTATTATAATGGTCATAATTTATAATGTCCTAACCACAGATTAGGTACTAGTTACTACGTAAACCTAACCAACCTAATGGAAAACCAGCTGTAGGCGCTTATCAGTTGAAAAGATGGCAACGAAACTAAAAATACCTTACTCTTTGTTTATTAATCCTTTGTGTTATTGTGATTGTTATTTGCCACACGTCCCCTTTCGTATGTAGCACGCACTGAGATCAATGTCGATAGCTCTTCCTTCCGTTAGTTCGGCGACATCTCAAGCTGCCTGTGGACCGGTTCTGAATGATTCGGGTGTCCATGATTTATCTTACTATCTTCTTAATAATTATAAATGCAAAAGTGGTGTTGGTTTGTCCTTCAATTACGCTGCATTAGAGCTACGGATCGACTCGACTTTTTTGCATAGGTATAGTTGAGGACCTGGAGAGTGACACAGACTGACTTTTTATCACGGAAAATCAGAGAGTTCTCGCGGGATTTGAGGAACTAAATCTACGCGGACGAAGTCGCTGGCATCAGCTAGTAAAATAATATATAAAAAGCCTTTTTTATTCAGATATTATTTTCTACTTTAATTCTAAGTGTTACTATATAAACTATTGTTAGTTTTGTTAGTATTACATTTTTCTTCGGATAAAGGCCTTCGCCAACTTCTTCCAATTCCTTTTGTACTTTCCCAGATTCATCGACTCCTTCCTTACAACTTTTGATATTTCCCAGCCAGCTGTTTGTATGACCTTCAATCATTGCTTCTTGTGTCCATGTGACTTTTGTATCTGAGAATACAGGCAAGAGGCGCAATAGACGTCAGAGCTGCAAGAATCGTGCGCAACGCATATTTCAACATGCGCGTAGCGCGTATTTGCAATAAGATTCCGGCGTATCACTGAAATGGGGATGAAATCCGTAGAGGTTGGTGCTGACGTGAAATTACTAGCTATTTTGATAGCTTGAAAGGGGGGCGCAAGTGAATCACCCTTACTCCCAGATATTGAAGAGTCAAACTACTTGGATAAGTACCTTTTTATTTCAGAGCGTTTCAGCATCCGATCTCTACCGGCACTGACACAATTTATCGCACTAAGTGTCGATTTCACCAACGTCGAGGACGTTTAACCGAGGAATAAATTGTGCGTTCTGACAGTTCTTATATTGAAAATCTGCCAACATATTAAAATGCTCGGATAAGACTTAAATGGGTGAAACCTAAGTACTATAAAAATATTACTATTATAACCCATGGTTCACTTTTAATGGAGGAATATTCATATTTTTAGTATCAAAATCATGGTAACTCTACAAAATTAAAACGATTATTGACTTCAATATTAAAGCAGGCTTCATTATAATAATTTAATCACACGGGACATGACGAGTCTTTAGTTTCAACTGTTTTGTGCTTAAGCATTTTCAAATGGAACTGAATCATTCTTTCTTTAGTCGTATAAATTGATCAGATATAATAACCTCAGATATCATCATCAGATAAAATACATCAAATATAATAGGTCTTCTAGGTTCTAACCTAGAAGACCTATTGTTAATTTTACTAAAAAAAATAGGAAAACCAGAGTTATCGATATACGCGAAGTTATTCGAATCATGAAGTGGAATTAGACGAGACACATCTATCCTTTCAAGAAATACTTCCTACGCCCATTGTCCCGTAGAAGACGTCTATTTGGTTATGATGATGACGGTGAAGATTTAACAAGAAAAAAATTTTTGATCTGTAACCCGACGGAAATTAGATGTAGATGATTAGATTTTTAGAAAATGTCCTATGTCACTCGGACCTTAATCTCGTAACGAATCGATTCACACTTCCGCACACAAACACATAAGTACATCAAAGTCGGTGCTATGGTGGAATATAAATGTAAATACAAACATACTTACTTAGACAGCTAAAATCATCACCTTTTGGTTTTACCGCAGGTAGGTATTAGTATCGGTTCGGCGATTTATAGCCTTGAAAAAATTGTAAACAGTAGGGCAGATAGAAAAATTGACTTTTCGCGTAATTGATAAATTACATGGAAGTACAAATTAGGTAGTTTGGATTTGTAAGATAAATGCATTAAAAAAGAAAAAACTAAATATATGTGTGTATGCATTAAAAATATTGACCTAAAAATGTTAACCCAATGAATAGAATGTCACGAGGTTAATGTGCCTATGTGGCGTTATCTGCGCCTTTTAGATGAACAATGTCATTAACAATTCAGATGAACAAGAACCAACCTATGAAAGACACGATTTACGGGTAGGTTCATTTAACTAGCGAGTGGTTCTGACTTCGCAACTTGCAAGCGACTCGCTTTAACACTACCGTCGCGTCGGGGGTCTACCAACGCGGTACCTATTGCTCGGTGCGGGGTCGCTATTCGGACACCTTGGGACCTTTTCTTCCACCGTTTCTTCGAGATCTTTGCACCGGTCCGTTGCATCTGCAGCTTAGCAACTCAATGATCTACGAGAAGATATGTACATCGATACGTCTCTAGTACTCCTTGGATCTCCTCATTGTAATAGAATAAATGTGGTCTGTCTCATGAACTGTCTGTAATTAATTTTGACTACACATAATAATTATAATTACAGTTTTTGTAGAGGTACAAAAACTGTCACCATCGGCAATACTATTTACCGAAGATTTTCTGTGTTTGGCCCACTAATAAATACGTCTCAAGACGGTACTTTAAAATTTCAGAGGCCATAATGCAATTTATTTTATTAAAATAAATATTTCTTTTTAGGATTCCGTACCAAAATGGTAAAAATAGAACCCTTATGGTGCTACTTTCTCCGTCCGTCCGTCTGTCTGTCACAGTCGATTATTTTAGTAACTATTAAAGCTATCGAATTAAAGTTTGGAAGTTGTACCTTTATATTGTGGCCCAACATCATTGGAATAAAAAAATCGAAAATTATTTTTAGTTTATTTAAAAAACGGGGAAAATCGGGGGTTCGAAATTTCAAAGTAAGATAACTATACTGAGTGGGGTATCTTATGAAAAGGCTTTATATTTATTTTTATACATAATAGTTTTTGGTTAATCTGCACGATTGTGAAATGTCGAAAAAAATACCGTTCTCCGAAGTTTACCAATCGAAAAATCAGAAATAATTATGGTCAATAGAGGTTTGTGTATATTTTACAGGAAAAATAAAACCAAAGCTCTAACTAGCATAGTTTTTTTGATATTAACAATAAACCTGTACAAACAAAATTAACGATTAATAAAAACAAAAAAAATATGAATAAGTAAATTAATATTTAATAACCTATTATCATTTTACTTGAATACTTTTAGTTCTGGAGTACGGAGCCCTCGGTGCGCGAGTCCGACTCGCACTTGGCCGGTTTTTTCATAAATACACCACGTTGGTAAATCAATACATATCAGCTCATACAGGTTTACGCACCGTTAGTTGACCAGCCCTCTTTGTGCGACAGATGCATTTTCGGGATTGTCTTTATCAATCGCGTGTATACAGCGTGTTCTGAAAGTGTTATACTTTTTTTTTATATTATAATATACTAGCAAAAAGCTGAGCTTTGTGAGGGCTCGCGTAGTTTTTCTAACGGGTAATAAGTTCTGTTGCAGCGAAGTTAAATCTTTGGTTTTCCAACACATGGCGTTAGTAGTACAATAACATTCATCATTATAATGGAAAAATATTCCATTATAATGATATTATATCTATGCTCACACAGACCCGCATTGTTTGTACCTACAAGCTTTTATTTATCTTGCAATGTACCTATGTAGGTATTTAACTATGTTTAGGTCAAATCTTGCAAGATGAATTAGAACCACTTCCCGGTTTCCGATTGAGCTGTTTAGCATGTATATTATGTAATTCGGATGACAATGCAATAATAATTATTATGACATGGAGATGTGATGTGGACAAAAGATAGCTATCAGAACTCTGTAATAAAACTACCTAACCCTACCGAATTTGGGCTCGTTTGATTCGTCTTGACAAGTACTCTGGTCCTAGGTAATATGCACTGTTTGATGATGAAGCTGGAAGGTGGTTTCGGGAACTGTGTAATAAAACGACGTAACCCTATCAAGTTTGGGCTCGTTTGATTCGTCTTGATAATTACTCTGCCCTTATATCTGGTCCACAGTCTGAGTGATTATGTGCCAGTTACTAAAAGCCTGTTTTTTTAAAAATAATTTTTTTAATTTACACTTGTTTCGCGATCTAAATACCTACTTGCAGCACCATTTCAAAATTTAGCATACAATATGTTTTAACACACCTATTTACAATAAAATGAAAGTATTTAATCTACTCTCTCTCATCGAGATGAGAAAATAGTGCTAATCTATATATACAAAAGAAAGTGGTGTTAGTTACACTATTTATAACTCAAGAACGGATGAACCGATTTGGCTCAAAATTGGTGGAGAGGTAGCTTAGAACCAGGAGACGGACATAGGATACTTTTTATCCCGTTCAACCGCGTTTCCGTCAAGTCAATATAAAACCTGTTATAACAAAAATGCATCTGACATGGAATAAAAAAACGAAAATGACAGTGGAAGAACAAAACGTAAATGACAGCTAAACGTAAATTGTATTTGGTTAATTATGGTAAAAAATTTGACAATTATAAAAAGTGTTATAATAAAGCATTACTGATATTATAAATGGGAAAGTGTGTTTGTTTGTTGGTTTGTCCTTCAATCACGTCGCAACAGAACAGCGGATTGATGCGATTTTTTGCATGGGTATAGTAATGGATGTAGTGGTTCCTCAGACCGGGAGAGCTACTTTTTATCTCGGATAATGAAAGAGTTCCCGCGAGATTTTTAAAAACTAAATCCATGCGGACGAAGTCGCGGGCATCAGCTAGTAGAATATAAAATTAACCTCATAAAATATAAAACTCGGTCAAATATTCGGCAAATAGATTGGATTCACGTGATTTGAATATATATAAAATCTATTTTTAATTAATATTAATCAGGACGTACCTTCAAGTTTCAAATTATTATGTTTTGCTTTGTTATGAGAGATTTCATAAGTGTTGTAATCATGACGTGAACCACTTGTTAAATTGGAATGTTTTTCTCTAAGATAAGATAGGGGAAGTGTTCCAGTACGCGGCTTGAGGACAATTATTCCGCAACATGTTAAAGTGACTTTACCGTATTATCAGCTGCGGCAAATTAGTTTGCATCGCTAATTTAACTTCGTGAGAGATCTAATGTACGAGGTTTTAATAGAGTTTGTACGATACCCTGGATAAAAATGCCTTATGAATAGACACAAAGTAAAAAATTATAATGTCTACTTATTTGAAGTTTACGTAAGTAACCCTGTTTAGAATAAGAGTGGTTGTCCGTTTATTTTTATGGTTGTCCGTGTCCGTATTGATATTTTTAGTGGTTGATTCAAAGTATGACCTACCCAGGTAGTTGCTGATATTAAAGAAAAGCCACTTTTAAACAGGGCACCAGTACAAAATTTTGAAATCACGAAGTAGGCGAATAAAAAAATAAGAGTATCACTTTTTTGAAGATGAAATAAAAGGAAATCCTTTATGTTTACGGGATAAAAGTAGCCTATGTCACTCTCCAGGTCTAAAAAGGCGTCGATCAGTTGCTCCAGTACTGCTGGATTGAAGTAGAAACAAAGCAGCAAACACACTTTCACATTTATTGTGTACATTAATACACAATCAAGTTATTTCTGCAAAAATAAATGGTATTCAATTTCGCACACCCTTTAGCTTGGCGTCTGGATGCGCACGCGCATAAAACCGTGGTGCAGCGAGACGCGGGCACAAACATACGCACGCTGCCGCGCCGCGCCGTCACAGCCGTGAGTATGGCAAACTTTTTATACACGCGTAATAAACATCGCGAATTTTGTTTTTATTTCGCCAATTTTTCAAGTATTTATTAGATGAATTCAATGCATATGGCCTCAATATATTTTTTAAATATACCTCTAGAATCGCCGTCAGTTTAAAAATGCTTTTCGACCGAGCGAAGCGAAGGTCTTTGAGTTAACTAGGGCGATTTGCACTTGTCCGTCCGTCCGTCCGTCCGTCCGTCCGTCTGTCAGAGCCTTATAACTTTTGAATTACTGAACGTAATTACTTCAAATTTAGATATAATATGTAAACCGATGGCCTCCAGCCGAAAATGGCTTAAAAAGTTATAAAAATCTTTATTTCAGGGGGGCTCTCATAGAAGCGAATGCGAAGTAAAAAAAAAAATATCGCGTTACATAAAATTGTTACGTATCATTTTAAAGATAATTTTGAACTGAGTACAAAAATAATTTTTTTTTAATTTTTCCCTTAAAATTGACGAAATGGGGGGCTTTCAAAGTGGCGATTTTATACGCTCGCTTGAAGACGCTCTCTAGAAAAATCCGCTATGGATTTTCAAACTGATTTTATGTTTTTAGGTCACTTATATCCTGTACTTGAACAACAAATACTAAAATTATATGAATATTATAAAGAAACGAGATTATTTAATTTTTAATGGGCGTCAGTAATTCATATAGCATCAACATAGCTTCACAATAATGCTAATAGATGGCGCAGTCAGTAACTATTCCCATGGAACTACGAGTTAAATTCAATGTTTGATAAATAATTCAATGTTTTCACTAACGTTCCCTAACCTTTACGGGCTACCTATAAGTTAGGTGATTGATGTTTTCTGTCAACTTATTTATCACGATCCTGTACGGGACACCTAAAAGGATATTGGGACGGATGTTAGGACTTAGGATTGTATTTAGGAGCTACCTACGTTAAGAGACTCCTACTTAGGGGATGATTTAGGTATGTTTGGTGAAAACGGGCATAATAATAATGTCAGTTTTGGTTATCATGTATCGATTGAATGAATAATCATGGGATACCGTTACCGCGAGGTCTCAGTTCGGGGCGAACCACTAGTTACTTTATAGTGTAAACTTGACAAGGGAAAATATTCTTTCTAAATGGGAAAAAAGTTTGTAAGCGATAAGGCCGCCGTTGTGTATATTCATTTCATTCAAAAACATTTCATTAACGAAAACTACTTCATATTACAATACTTAAAATATTATTACGAAAAACTGGTATAGTTAAGTAGACTGTTACATAGTCTACTTTTGTGAACATAAAAAATACTACTATTGTTTGTGAAGATTAAAAAAATACTACTCTTGAACTTACAAACTGCATATAATAAAATACAACATTTTGATACAATTTAAGCATAAAATGCACACAGATTGTTTATTTATTGGCATTAAATTTTTACAAGGGCTTAAGAAAGAAAGTAGCGCCCGTTTATGAAATAATTTAGTATGTAATATTATGTCTCTACAGTTAAAGCTGTGTATCTAAGCTTAAAAAAACTGAAAAACAGTTGGTAGGTATACTGCTGCAAAAATAAATGGTATTCAATTTGGCACACCCTTTAGCTTGGCGTCTATAGAAAGAATACACTATACATATTAAATTAAATAAAAAAATGTAACCCAAAAATAAAATTTAAAAATTGTTTAAAAATTAGTCTTTTTTTGTTTACATAATTTACTTAAAAAGTTTATTACTTATTGTGTCTATTTCTGCAAGATTGAAAAAGGTATTAAAAACTTTTTTTAAAGGAAGGAAATTATTATTGAATTAAAAAATTTTCTAATTTGGTGAGGACCGCAATAAAATATTACCTAGTTTTAAATGAGCAGGTGTCCATTAAAATACGCTCGTGATATTTTTATAATAAAGCAATTAAACGTATTCATTAAGGATTATTAAATCAAGGACACTTAAAATATAACAAACTTAACAAGTTGATGAGTACGGATTTTCATGGAATTCCTTCTAAGGATCCATAAACTGTACCAGAGCTAATTTGCACGTCAGGGGAAAATTTGGTTTTCCCATTTTCTCGTGATATCTCTTAGAAATTCACGAGTAAATGGGTAAACATAATCTTGATATAATATTATGTTACTATAAAAAATTAAAGGCTTTAATTTTGTAATCTTCACAATTTAAAACTTTTTTTAAAATAATTTTTAAATTCACAATATCAGCAAAATTTTGTACAGCCAAATTCATTCGTGATTTATTACTGATTTTATAATATTCATTGCTTTATTTACATTAAATGTAATGCGTTAATCTTAAAATTATTGATAATATCATTTTTGTTAAAACTATTTTATATACCTTTTTAACAAATAAGTAATTAATTAATATTAAGACAACTACCGTCAACGTCGTGATAGCAAACACCTAATTCACGTCACGCAAAATACCAATTATTTTGGTGTATAAGAATAACTTGACTAGAGCTTTGTAGCACTCTAATTAGTGTGTTTAAACATTTATTGTGCCTCCCTCGTTTGTAATTAGTAATTACAAACGAGGGAGGCACAATAAATGTGTTTATTATGACGACTAAGATTAAACCTAATAATATAAGACAATTATTTAATAAGTAATAGGATAATAATTCGATCCTAAACTGCCATAACTTATACGAGTACCTAGATATATCTACTTCGCAAATTAATCAAGATAAATGGGTATTTCAATAGATATTATTTTCCTTTGGCCTGTGAGTATTTAATATAAATTTATAAGCTTTCTTATTTGGATCACGATAAAGGAAAGTAAATGGCCTATAGCCCTAGTGTATGAATGAAATATACCTACCAACCTACTTTTTAACCGACTTCAAAAAGGAAGAGGTTCTTAATTCGTTGGAATCTTTTTTTTATGTATGTTCACCGATTACTCGAAGATGCTTGAACCGATTTGAAAAATTCTTTTTTTGTTTGAAATTGTATACTTCACAGGTGGTCCCATTTAAATTTTATCGAAACCGGTCAAGCAGCTTTTGAAAAATCAACAATAAGTTATAAACTTTGTAGTGTGTGTGGGCGTTTGAAGTCGATTTTTTAAACAGGAATTATTATATTAAATTAAATTGTAATATAATATGTCCCCAAAAAGCACTCAATACGGATGAGGCGCATATGGCGTTGAATTTCTGCGATGAAATCGAAATACACGCATTTTAGAATAGTAAAAAAATTCTATAGGTAATAGTCAAAACTACTATGTAATATGATGAAAAAAAGATAATAAAAAAACTAAAAAAAATTAATACGTGTGGCACTCGGAAACTGCCGCATTTTCTAGTCGCACGCACACAAACACCGTGCCGAAGTCTGCCGAACTGAAACGACGGTGTTAGGTTTATTTTCGTTACGGAATTTCTTGATTCGGTTGCCGCGCTCAAAGCCCGCGATAAAAGCTATGCAATAGCTTAAAAAAAACTAATTTCGAAATTGTGTATTTATGACATATAGGCCAACTTGTGGCTCTTATGAATCCACTCTAACACCCGTTCGGAAAACAAATTCGTCCAATTCTCTATCCATACGCTATGACCTCCCATAAAAGACTACACTCACTTTACTGAGCAAGAGAGGATGTCAAACTAAATTTCTAAAGGTATATGAAATGATGCCGATGCGAAATAAGTGGACGGAAAAAAATATTCTTTAAAAAATAATCTGTCATTTCCTTAGAAAACTAAAACTTCGATAAAACCTATATCGGCAAATAGATTTACCTACCTAAGTCCTTAGACCCTGATTGTCATACAAAAATTAATCAAGGATTTGCCATCGATAACAAAGGTTTCGCTTTCGGCCGATGACCTTAGTTGACAAAGGATAACGACATCAGATAGGTGAACTCACCTGGTCCATTTGTATGCCTCGCGTGTCCACTATTGTGGCAGCTCGACAGGCTTCAGGGACACCTGTGCCAATACTACTTCCTTTTTAAGAGGACTTCTTTTCCTAGGCTTTGCCCGTGGCTTGTTACCACCCTACCGTCAAAGACGTGCCGCCATACGATTTAGCGTTCCGTTACGATAACCTGTAGAAACCGATGAGAGGTGTGAGCCAAAGGTATGAGCATACCCCTTCCAAGTTAGTCTATTTATATTTTAGATGCATCGTCATTTTAAAGTCAAGAAAATATAAGTATTTTGACATAGAATAAAAAAATATATAAAGATTTCCAGATCTTTCATCCTACCTACAGTTTCTGTCGCATTGCCTGATTCAAGATTAAGAATAAATCGAAAATATAAATGCCGTGTTACTTTTAAATTGTGTTATTGGAATTGGCTTTGAAGTGGATTAAATTAGGATAAATTAAGTGATTAATAATAAGCAAAGCGTCGAATTTAATTAAGTATTATCTTATAGAAGAACCTTCTTCTAGTGAAGATCGTCACATTTCGAGGTTCTATTGTACATTTAAGGTATGTGATTACTAAACATATTTTTGTTTACATGTCTTTACTTTTGCTTGAGATCCTATCTTTTAGACTTTAGGGGCCTATCCCTTAGACCGTCCCTTATACCTGCTATTAGTTATAAATGCAAAAATAACTGTCTATTACGCTATCACGCCTAAACCGCCGAACTAATTTAGATTTTGGTACAGAGATAGACTGGACCTTGGGAAAGAACGAAAACCACCTTTTATCCCAAAAATAAAACGTGAAGGGGACGAAATAGATTCGGCAATTTTACTCCGATAACATCGTCAAAACTGAACCGATTTTGATAATTCTTTCTTCTTTCTTTGTAAGACAGTGTGTACCAATAGTAAGTATTGTCTAATTTTGGTGAAGACCTTAAATATTATATTATCGAAGAACTCCTTAGCGGATAGCGATAGCAGAAAAAAGTTCGTCGCTTATGATTTAACGATCATGCCTGCTATAATTTAAGATTTTTATATAAAACCTAAATTAACGCGGAGGAAGTCGCGGGCAACAGCTAGTCAGTAGTCTATAATATTACCAACGTTTACTTTTTAAGTAGAGCTTAATTTAAAGTAATTTCTTTAAGGTTGACATTGTGTGACATGTCAAAACAATCCTTACTAATATTATAATTAATGCGAAAGTGTGTTTGTTTGTTGGTGTTTGTTGGTTTGTTAGTTTGTTGGTTTGTTGGTTTGTTCGTTTGTTGGTTTGTTGGTTTGTTGGTTTGTCCTTCAATCACGCCGCAACAGGGCTACGGATCGACGTGATTTTTTGCATGGGTATAGTTGAGGACTTGGAGAGTGACATAGGCTACTTTTTATCCCGGAAAATCAAAGAGTTCCCGAGGGATTTTAAAAACCAAATCTACGCGGACGAAGTCGCGGGCATCACCTAGTATTTAAATAATACTGGATGGTTTTGATACAAGTACAACTTGATTCATTCAATAATATTATTATCTAATCCATATACTTTGTAGACTAAAATTTTGTATTCAGTATTTTCTAAGGTTTTCCATTTTGCTCCCAGACCGCGGCAGGCATCGTCCTGTTGGCTTTCATCACAGAATATATAATAGTACTACGTACAGAAGTTTCACTCCTTTGATGTTGACTACTTGCCGGCGCTTTAATAGCCTACATATTTTTTATTAAATAGATAAATCACGCGCGCAAGCTAAATTAGACTTTATATCTCGGCGCGAGGATCCATATTGCTTTGGATCTGTTCGCCTACCTACGTCACGGACAACGTTGCGTGGTTGCCTGGGGCTGTCAACAAAGAGTAAAAAAATCAGTAGGTATAACTTTTAACTATTTATTTATTTTACATCAGCTGTTTAACTTTAATATAATGTCTTTAAAGATTGTTTCTGTCTTTAAAATAACGATTGTTAAATTTAAGGGTTGAAAAAACTCTAAGGCAAACATATAATTTTAGTAAATATTGGGAGGAAAAACATGGACACAGATTCATAAAATTAATATTAGTTTATAAGGAACGTAAAAAATGATAAATTAGAATCCTTTTCTTTGCTGATTAAGCATCCATCCACACAACAATTACAGTAGCAACGACTTTATGCCATTATTTCATTAGATAGATACCCATTTTAATGTTTACAACTATTTTTGTTACTACAAATGTACTAAACACTAAACGTAAACTATTTAAAATAATATTTACGAAAAACTATTTACGTAAGCAATGTTAAATTCAGTAGTACGTCACTCGCCTAGAGCGCGCTAGCCCCGACTGTAGTATCACTCTCAGAGAGCCAGCGATTGTAGGTACATAAATCGCGTAAGTACCAAGAGTGAGACAGGCCTGGTTTCATGTAGTTCGCCTTAATCCTACTATCATATTCTATAATAATATTATAAATGCGAAAGTTTGTGAGGATGGATGTTTGTTACAACGAATGAACCGATTTTGACTGAAATTTAGAACGGAGATAGCTCATACCCATGATTAACACATAGGCTACTTATTATCCCGGAAAATTACAGAGTTCCTGCGGAAATTAAAAAACTTAATCCACGCGGACGAAGTCGCGGGCATCATCTAGTATTATATGTATAAGTAAATGTAATTTTTTGGAAGTGGTTTCAAGAAGATAATGAGTAGATATATTATAATGTTGGGAGTACAGCTTCCTTTAAAATGAAAATCCCCAACACCTTATACATTTCCAGATAAAGACTTAATTTGATTGTATTTTACACTAGCTTTGACTACGATTTCATCTGCGTTGTCTTAAGCCCAATTTAGAGGGTGCCTCGTTCATCGTTCATTTTTGCGAACATTCTTGCAAAAAAATTTTTTTGAGAGTTTTGCTTTCATTTGCGAGGCTTCATCGATGAGTCATCGAAAATGAATCGTCCAAATTCGCCCTTAGGGAAAGGGCCTTAGGGTTCATTTTTACGAAAAATGTTCGGAAAATGAACGATGAAAGAAGTACCGTCTAAATTGGCCCTTAGGTTGCTTTTCCGGCATGATAGTAGCCTAGTTCCCTTAGTTTTTCCAAAGATTAGCACGGACATACAGATAGTCAGACAAAAATTTAAAAAACGTGTGTTTCGGTTATACCTACTATCGTTCAAATAATTATAGGTAGTAATAAATGAGATTTTAACACAGCATAAGGAGACATTAAGGTCGATTTTACTAACGTCGAGTGACATTTATCCGAGGAATAAATTGGGCGTTCTGACAGTTTGTGTTGAAAATCCGGTCAAAATATCAAATTTAAGCTCGGATAAGACTTATTTTACGTTGGTGAAATCGGCCCTTACTCTGTGATTCTAAGACCCGGTTGCGTGAGGCATCGTTATAGTTAAAGTTATCATTAAAGCTAAATGTGACAGGTGAAATATATGTGTTTCGGCTGTCACATTTAGCTTTAACGA
Organism: Oeneis ivallda; assembly: GCA_029955525.1. Lineage (NCBI taxonomy): Eukaryota > Metazoa > Arthropoda > Insecta > Lepidoptera > Nymphalidae > Oeneis > Oeneis ivallda. Next base: position 10,614,443 of record JARPMR010000022.1, read on the forward strand.
TAACTTAACTATAACGTTACTGTAACGGCGCCTCACGCAACCGGGCCTAAGCCGAAGCCGCCGGCACGTCAGCTTTATGTCTCAGTTAAACAAGGAGAGTATCTCGAATGTGAGTTACATTTTCGACACTCGCATTCGAGCATCGTTTAACTAGTACAAATTTTTGTCATAATGCGTAATGATTCGCGGGCGAAAATTGCATGGAGAGTTATCGCATAGGATACAATCGCAAACGGTTTCTTACCGCTCGCATTCGCAGAAACTCTTCTTGTGTAACTAATGCCTTAGGTATATAGTGTAGCCTTGGAGATATCAGCTTCACGAGATGAGATCTAATTACACACATCAAAAGTGTCTAGGGATCAACATATATTTTTGCAATAACTTTTCTCCTGATTGATATTAATTAAAATTTTCTTTAAGGATTCATCAAATAAAGTGTTTTCGTTTGTCACAGTAACGATAAACCAAGTCACCTTTGCATTAATAAAGAAATTTGCCATTTTCCTAATAAAGGGATTTTTGACATTTGAACCACTAACATTAAAGTTCGAAAAAAAGACTGAAATAACAGTTTTCTTTAAAATTTTATTGGGTAACTTAAACAATTAATAATCCGTGTTTCTACCGCGAACACTAACAACACAAGAACATCGGTTTGGCATACTCAAAATGAGTTCATCCAAATCACGCTGTGGAATGGCCGCCCATGTTCGTTGCAACAACAAAAAAAGGTCTTCTTGCCACTGGATACCCTCCATATTCGGCAGAGCTCTTCTCTGTAGCATATCCCATGCATGCTCAATCGGGTTCAAGTCTGGCGACTGAGCAGGCCAGGGCAGGACATTGATGTTAGCTGCGGCGAGAGTCTGTCTTACAACTCTTGCGGTGTGCGGTCGTGCATTATCATGCATTAACTGAAATAAGGGACCGATTTGCACTTGTAGAGGAACGATGACATCTGATACAATCGTCTCAGCATAAATTTGAGCGTTGAGGTTGCCTCTGATCCAAATCAACTCAGTTCTTCCGCCGATCCAAATACCCGCCCATACCATGATGGTTCCACCACTATAAGGATGGACTTCCTGGCAGGATTTTAATCGCTGTTTGCGTCCAGGGGTTCTCCAGTGTCGTATACGTCTTGTATCCGGTCTCATACCAAAACGAGACTCATCAGAAAAGCACACGAAACGCCATTGTTCTTCTGCCCAATTTCTGTGTTCAAGAGCCCATTGATATCGAATCCTACGATTGTGCATTGCTATAGGTGGTACCCGTAGCGGTCTTCGGGAATGAAGGTTCACTTCATGCAAGCGGTTTCTGACTGTTTGGTCGCTAATTAAGTTCCCTGAAGAGTGATGAAGCCTCACGGCTAACATCATGGCGGTTATTGTTGGAGCTCTTCGAGTTAAGATTTGAATGTATCGGTCTTGTCTCCGTGTGGTGCAGCGATACCGTCCTCCATGGCGCTCAGCCACGGTACCAGTGCTTCGGTAACGTGTCCAAAGTCGACTGATAACACTCTGACTTGTATTCAGAGCTAAAGCCACAGTACGTTGCCGGGAACCAGCTTCTATCATTCCCACGGCTCTGAGCATTTCATCCCTGCTTAACGGCGGGATCTTCGACATCGACCTATTTTTAATTGAATCGTAAACAATGAAATATTCTTTGTTTTGATCGGTTAAAAATATATGTTGTAGTTTAATATATGTTCTTAATTCTTTTGTGATTCAAAACTCTATATTTACAACTTCACCCGATCAAAAATAATTTCGAAAACAGTGTAATTTTTATCGTTTTTCAGGTCGTGTTCATAGAATATTAAAGTTAGACTAAAATAACAAATTTCATAAAATAGGCAAACACTTTTAGAAGATTCTTTTCTGATTACTTTTTCTCTAAAAAATTTGTATTTTTTTAATCACGACGTTTTTACTTTTTATATAACAAAGTGGCTCGTGCGTGCGCTTCACTTCAGTAGCCCGCAAAGTATCATCGAGGTAGGACGTATCGCTTTCGTTGGCTCGCTACGATCCCCCGCTGATCAAGCGATCTATTGCATAGATACCTATTATTTTCATTCCGTATTCATTTATCATAGATTAAATCAAATCAGAGTGTTAATATTGTTGTCATTTTTAGTATTTATTAATAAATCTGTAAATATTAGTATGATAGGTTTTAGGTTTAGATTCTTACTGTATAGTTCTTATTGTATAGATAGTGTTAAACTATAGTAATATAAGAATAATATAATAAGGTAAATATTGGGAATAAAAATGGAAGAAAGAACAAAATATCTTGATTTAAATTACGAAAACTTTCGAAATTTTTATTTGGGGTTCCAGTGCTAATAAAAGAGGTAACCATCGTCAAAATAAGAAAAAAAGGCAGCCATTTTCTTTTTTTTTGTTATTGGGCCGATTTCTTTCAAAATTGATATCTGGGGTTCCCAGTGCTAATAAAAGAGGTATCCATCGTCAAAATAAGAAAAAGTGGCGGCCATTTTTTTTTTTGTTATTAGACCAATTTCTTTCAAAATTGATATCTGGGGTTCCCAGTGCTAATAAAAGTGGTAACCATCATCAAAATAAGAAAAAAGGCGGTTATTTTCTTTTTCTTTGTTATTGGACCGATTTCTTTCAAAATTGATATCTGGGGTTCCCAGTGCTAATAAAAGAGGTAACCATCGTCAAAATAAGAAAAAAAGGCGGCCATTTTCTTTTTCTTTGTTGTTTTTCTTATTTTGACGATGGATACCTCTTTTATTAGCACTGGGAACCCTAGATATCAATTTTGAAAGAAATCGGTCCAATAACAAAAATACATAAAAAGGCCGCAACTTTTTCTTATTTTGACGATGGATACCTATTTTATTAGCACTGGGAACCATAAATATCAATTTTGAAAGAAATCGGTACCATAACAAGAAAAAATAAAATGGCCGCCCCTTTTTCTAGTTTTGACAATGTTTACCACTGTTATGAGCACAGAGATCCTCAGATATCGATTTAGAAAGATAGAAAGAAATCGGCCCCATATTAAGAACAAAAATGGCCGCCACTTTTTCTTGGACAATTGTTACCGCTTTTACGAGTACAAGGATCCCCAGATACGGATTTTGAAAGAAATCGGTCCAATAACATAAAAAAGGAAATGGCCGACATTTTGGCATCGGTTACTATTTTATAAGCACAGGGAACCCCAGATATCGAGTTTGAAAAAAATCGGTCCAATAACAAAAAAATGGCCAAGGAACTTCGTCCCAAATAGGTTAAGGAAAAACTATTCTATTTTTCTAATTTTGACATTGGTTACCACTGCTATGAGCACGGGGATCCTCAGATATCAATTTTGAAAGAAATCGGTCCCATAACAAGAAAAAAAATGGCCACCACTTTTTGTTATTTTGACGATGGTTACCTATTTAATAAGCACAGGAAACCCCAGATATCGAGTTAGAAATAAATTGGTCCAATAACAAAAAAATGGCTAAGGAACTTCGTCCGAAATAGGTTTCTATTTTTCTTATTTTTAACATCGGTTACCATTACTATGAGCACGGGGATCCTCAGATATCAATTTTGAAAGAAATCGGTCCTATAACAAGAAAAACAATGGCCACCACTTTTTCTTACCTTTTTTATTAGCACTGGGAATCCCAGATATCAATTTTGAAAGAAATCGGTCCAATGACAAAAAAAAAGAAAATGGCCGACATTTTGGCAACGGTTACCTATTTTATAAGTACAGGGAACCCCAGATATCGAGTTTGAAAGAAATCGGTCCAATAACAAAAAAATGTCTAAGGAACTTCGTCCCAAATAGGTTAGGGAAAAACTTTTCCATTTTTCTAATTTTGACATTGGTTACCACTGCTATGAGCACGGGGATCCTCAAATATCGATTTTGAAAGAAATCGGTCCCATAACAAGAAAAAAGAATACGGCCACCACTTTTTCTAATTTTGACGATGGTTACCGCTTTTATTAGTACAAGGATAGATATGGATTTTGAAAGAAACCGGCCCAATAACAAAAAAAGAGAAAATGGCTGACATTTTGGCAACGGTTACGTATTTTATAAGTACAGGGAACCCCAGATATCGAGTTTGAAAGAAATAACAAAAAAAAACAAAAAAAAAAATAAGTAGGTAAATGTACCTATGTACGTAATATGTAAAATAACAATCAAACTTACATAATATAAATGTATGAATAAAAAATAAAGTAAATGTTTCTAAAACTTACAACTGTCCCTGTACTGTTAGGTACAATAAAGTTATTTAATCTATGATGTAAAATTTGGGGTGAGAGAGTTCATTTGAAAAGCGCCTACGCGCACCTCACCGCGCGGGGACTGAGGTAGCTCTAAATGCCTACTGCGCCCGGAGATCGTGCCCTTAAATGACGTCGCCGCTCCATAATAACGTTGGTTTTAATCAGTAGTAGGGAAACAGTAGCACTTATAATGTCTTCAATGCGTTGTATGTTTTTATAGGGAAAATATTGACAGCTGATTTTCATCTTTTACTCGAATTTGATTGACAGTTCCTGATTCAAATTATGAAATGCACCAAAAAGGATCCATATAAATTTATAAAATCATAAATTTATTACAAAGCCACATCTCAATCTCAAGAAATCCGCATAAAAATGCTTGATCCCTAGACACTTTGGATGTGTGTATATTCGCATATTTAAATCCGCCCGATTTGATGTGTAGAAGAGTTAATGGGCTACCTGCAAACTTAATGTAAATCTTTAAAAATCGGTTCCTTTAGATTTTTAAAAGTCTGGTATGGATTTTTATCGAAAACTAGCTTTCGCTCACAGCTTCGCTCACGTTAATTTAGATTTTTCAAACTCTGGTTTAAACCCCTTAGGGAATAGGGGTTGAATTTTCAAAAATCCTTAGCAGATGCTATCTGTAGGTATGCCAAATTCGAGCCCAATCCGTCCAGTGATTTGAGCTGTTCGTAGATAGATCAGTCAGTGAGTCAGTCAGTCAGTCTCCTTTTCCTTTTATATATTTAGAAGATAAGGGATAAGGGTTATTTTTCCTTTCTTTACTTTTCTAAGAAATAAAGAACTAGTCATCGCCCCAAACTAAACAGTTCATTGTTTCGAAGTAATCGAACTCTATACTGACTTGAATACTGATGAAATTACCATTGGCGGCCACTGCCAATGACAATAAACTAGCAAATGTGTACAAGGAAAAGATGTGCATAAAGGATACACATCAGACATAAAAATGCATACGAAGTGATTCGCTTCCTGGTTTATCACACAGAACACATATTAAATTTTAAATTACCTCGAAATACCCTCTCTAGGGGCTGCTGCGCTGAATTTTAAAACGTCACAGGAGCAATAGAACATTTGACTGATATTTTTTTATATTTTCAAATCATAGGAACAATAGAGCATTTGACTGATATTTTTTTATATTTTTAAAATAAAGTTTTTAAATATTATAACACAGTGCCACTTTTCACAAGGAGAGTGCTACTGGCGTGTGACGTCACAAGACAGTAGCTCCATAGAAAATTCGTTTTAGAAAGAAACAGATACAGTCGCAGTAAAATAGCTTATAGCTTATTTGTGTTTTGACCAATTTAGTTTCTGTTTTTACAAATATTATTCATACGTGTTACATTTTCGATTATTATCATTATCTATATAAATAAAAATGAATGTTGGTAAGCGCATAACTCAAGAATGGATGGACCAATTTGGTTAATTTATTTTTTTGTATGTTCCTTAAGGTCCACGGAAGGTGCCACTTTTTTATACTTAATAAAAAAAAAAAATTTTACTTTTAACTTTTGACAGAACGAAGTCTGTCCGGGCAGCTAGTTATTAATAAATATCAACATTTTGACAACAATACCAACCGTCCCAACCGTTGGATTAATATCCTACTTCAATATCTTCAGTCAACGATAAAATCGATGATCACGGTTGGAATAGATTTCTTGTGGGGTCATGATGTCGTGGGTTCACTTAGTGAGAGGTCTGCGAACACTGCACCTTTCGGTGCGAGGTCGTCATTCCAGCACCTTTATAATAATTATTTATTTATACAAAAAACTAATTAACGATTTAAATATTCTTTGGAGTCCTTTCATTAGCTTGGAACCCCAACATCCTCCCTATTTAATTAATATTTCAAATATGCAGTTTCCTTTAAGTACTTTGCTGGCTAAACACTCGCTCAGTTTCTGGTTTAAAAATAACTACAAAAATGTTTCTGACATTGTGATTCAAATTACACTCACAGTTGTTTAGAAAAGGCCTGCCAGCCTTTATTTGCACAACTGTCACACACATACTTTCTCGGTATTTTGCTTTCAGATCTAGTACTAGAATAAGCTAACTAAATCATTGTTTTGCATGACAAAAACCAGAGTTTTCCCTTTACTCGAAGCTTTACCACAGAGTAGGTATATTACCCTATAGTTCACAAGCGGAATATTTATTTTATAAGCTAACAATAGCAAAGGAAACAATAGAAGGGAATATTGAACGAGTCAGCTGCTTTGAATCTGATCGAGTTGACGGGTTGGTGGTTGATGTGGTTGGGTTAATTATACAGGGTGTATTTAAATGATCCAAAATGATTTTTGTTTGAACCAACCAATCAAGCACAATATTTTGTACGCTGAAACATTTGTAAGCCATCTTTGAGCCCATTTAATTTTATAATATTTTTACGGTAATCTGATACAGATATTAGTCAGACAACGCTCTGCAATCAACGAACGCCGATATACATATTGCGCGTCGCAAGCGGTGGTTTTTACATTGATTTAGTAGTTTAGTAGATCGCGCGTGTTTGTAAGTTTAAATGTAAATAATATTACACGATATTTTATTGAGTTTTGTGATGAATATCGTCATTTTTGAAAAACATCCAATTAATACAAGTTGAGATAGATAACATAATAATATAGACGATTTTGTAAATAAGAAAAACACATTCGGTGAAAATTTCAAGTATCCTTATTTCGGTTTATGAGCTACAGCCCGCTGACGTCTGTCAACGGTCAAATTTATGAAAAGATCGATGAAAAGTTCCAACTCTGAATCAGGTTTCAGTTCTTTTTAGCATGTCCCTAACACCCTGTATTGTGTCTCAATATTATTTTAAGCTGCGAACGTAGCTGTAGCAACTTTATTTGATATCGCTAGGCTTGGAACAATAGCAATATCCTAATGATATCCACAAGGTATTATATTCCACAAAGCAACTTCTGTGAATGTATTTTGAGACGACCGTTGTAGAGATCAGGCGCCGCACCGGCTACCGGTGACTTTACGTGTTCTCCGAGTCAGGGTGACTGACTCTACTTATGAGGCCATACATGTAATATTGTGGTTCAATTAATTCGCTGGCATGATGTAGAGCCATTAATTAGGCTCCAGCTTTAAACGTTATTACAAAATATCAACGTTAGCTATATTATATGCGTTTTTAAATAAATATAAATTGTTTTAACGGTAAAGGAAAACATCATGAGGAAACTTGTATGCCTGAGAGTTCTCCATAGTGTTCTCAAAGGTGAAGTCTGCCAATTTACATCTGGTCAGCTTGGTAGACTATGGACTAAACCAAACCCTCATTCATTTGAGAGAACTGTGCCCAGTGTTGTACCGTTGATGGGTTAGGATGAAAAATGCTATGTTTTATGAATAACCACCCATAAACCATTATTAATTGTGATGTCGAGTATTATGCAAAATATTTTATTGAGTTTTGAATTCAAACGACTATCAGTCTAGACATCTCGTAGACAAAAATGTTCTAATAAATCTCTAATCTTCTAACTCTATTTTGTATGCAAGCACTCGACTATTGCTGGGGTTCTCAACTTTTATTGACAATATAAAATGAAGGGTTCCAATTTTCAAGATTGCAGTTTCTTTTACGACGAGTTTTATAATCTTTGCACGAACTACTTGCCGCATGTTTAATTTTAATGATCTAGGTATGTTGTTTATACCACGTATAAAGAAACGGTTATAAAGAAACTGAATAGGGAAATAAACTTCTATAGCTTGACGATATCCGTGACACAGTGATTATAATTGGGAGCTCTCGGGTTCGATTCTCAGCGGACGCAATTTATGATTTCTGAAATGTCTCTGGTTTGGCCTGGTGGGAGGCTTTGGCTACCATCCCTACAACATTATAGTCAAAAAAATGTCGCCAAACAATTTAGCGTTCCGGTACGATGTCATATAGAAAAGGGTTTAGCTTTAATTTACACTGCCAAGTTAGCCTGCTACCATCTCAGACTGCATAGTCACTTAAAATGAATTTTTCCGGTCTTTCCCCCCGCCTTATCCCCTCAGGGGGAGAGATAGGAATGAAAAGTTCCATTTGTCCCCCAATTACCAACGAGGGGACAGATCGAACTAATTATTTCCGTTCTATCACCTTGTTGTTTTCTTATCAGATAAGATAGCAGTCAAGGACTATCTTTTCATAAAATAAAAAAAAGATTTGTAGGTAGGTAGCGTACATATAATAACTTCATACGTTTAATTCAATAGGGTGTTTTACTCTTTTTTGAAAAGTGTCTAAATTTGATTCTAAGGGGATAATAAACTACTAGAAAATTTACTAAAATTTTCTTCAATCGATAAGTACCAAAAAATGCATTTAAAGTTTGCCTTTTAAATTTCCGCGCTTAAATGCTAGATGCCTCACGTCAAGTCACGTCAAACGATGTGGTGACGTCGTAAGGGCAGTAAATTCGTTCGCTCAAATGGTTGGCGCCCTTTGTAAAGCCGACACATAGCGACCGCCGGTACATGCCGAAGGCGGCGCGACTTATGTGTAATGTGACCCACTGTGTACTTTAGTGCGTCACGCTAAATGTTTGTGTGTTGCATTATGATGATATGTATATAAAGTGATGATTCAGATCTAATGCTACCAGTATTTTGATTTTGTATTTTTCAAAAAATTAAATAAATAATGGTACTAAATGATTAAATAATGTATTTATTTTCACATAGTTTCTAAAATACCGTGATTTGTACTACAAACTATTTGAGCGGATGAATAGACCCGCCATTACAAATGTACTGACATTTGACGTAGTGTAATGGCGGATGTTTGACGTTTCGATGCGTTTCGCATATTTGTAGCATAGACAAAAAAGAGAAAATTTTGAAATTAAATATAAAATTTATTTTATGATTTTGTGAGCTGAAACTTCCACTTCCCGATTCCTTATTGCCTAAAATATCTTATTTTATATTATTTCTCACTAGGAGTAAAATACCCTATTCCGTGGTAGGTTCACTTAAAGATTATCAGAGAGGCCACAAATTGGCCTACATGAAATAAAATAATTTTGAATTTGAATTTGAAATCTGAATTCAAGAACATTTCATAAAAGTCTTTTCTATTCTACTTTTTCTAATTTTAATACCCCAAGCCAAAGCGGGGTGAGTCGGCTGGTTCAAATATAAATAAAGCTCTTTGACGATGGACCGTGATTTTGTCAGTAACGGGCGCTTTTAGATTAACAAGCGCTGTATGATACGAGTCTCATTTGAATACATTTACATAATATTTTGATCATCGTAGTGAAGATCGATCGATCTATTTGTTTTATCCTGACACTGATAAATACCACAATGTCGCATAAAATTAATTAGTAAATAATTAATTTTTATTAATCAAGTTCATCAATGAGTCATGACTTCAAATCCTACTAATACATAATTATGCGAAAGTGTGTTTGTTTGTCCTCCAATAACGTAGCAACGTATCGATGTGATTTTGGGTGACATGGGGTAAGTTGAGGACCTGCAGCAGTGTCTTTGTATTACATATCTATTTATAATCTCGGAAAAATGAACCCTTTGTTTTTCCGGAATCTCTCGGAAAATGAGAATCTCTAGCCGTAAGGCAACCTAAAAGCCCATAGTTTTATAGTAAAGAAAGTTAGTCGCGTAGGAGCGTAGCATAGCGACTACATATCATAAATCTAAAAGCTTATAACAACTTAGAAGTTAATCAACACTACTATGATATTACTAGCTGATGCCTGCGACTTCGTCCGCGTGGATTTCGTTTTTAAAATCCCTCGGGAACTTTGTATATTCCGGGATAAAGAGTAGCCTATGTCACTCTCCAGGTCTTCAACTACACCCATGCAAAAAATCACGTCGATCCGTAGCCTTGTTGCGGCGTGATTGAAGGACGAACCAACAAACCAATAACAAACAAACACACTTTCGCATTTATAATATTATATAGTAAGGATACTGAATTTGAATACGGGGAATTTATAAATATCTACTTTTCCTGGAAAGCTGCTTTTGCAAGAAGTAAGTAAGGTAGCTTTTAATAAAGTCATCCGTATTCAAGCGATATAAAATAAGTTTAGTACGTATATTAAATTCTAGTATTACATAGATACCAAGAAGTATCTTAGCATTTACAATAACGATACTCCTAAGACATTTCTATCATCTAGGGTCGTCACAACTGCAAAACGTTCGGAAAAAAGAGTAAGGGTAAAAATTTTCCTATGTCACTCCCTAGGTCTTTAATTAATTATTACAGGCACTACAGCCATACAAAAAACTAGCAACAAAAATTAACGAACCAAAAACAAATTCACATTAAATCTAATGAGATACCTGTTTAGTAAGTATGATTTTTCCCCATTTTTCTCTATCCACGATACCTTAATTCTAACTACAAAATGAAAAGTTGCTGGGTCACTAAAAGACCGATTTCACCATGCCAAAGTACCAAGTAATGTTTAACCGAGGAGTTAACACGTTGACCGGTTTTTGTATCTGAAACTGTCAAAACGTCAACTCGTGGGTTAAACGCTTGCCTTTGGTGAACTTGGCGCTTAGATATATTTTTGGCTCTCTATGTGTGTATTATTTCCTGTATGTGCCAGCCCTGGTTTAAGCACAGAGCAATATCAAACAGCTTGTAGTTCAGTCGTACTATACAATGTAACGGTATCATCTTACGGTACCCGTTTGGTATATCTGTCCGCCCACTGACCCGGCTCTCGTATTAAGTAGGTGCTAAAGATGTTATTGGAACTGTATTGATAATGAGATATTTCAGAACAGGACTAATTTCAATGATATGTAAATCAGAATTTTATTGCTTGTTTTTGCCCTCGGCTTCATCTATTTATTTGTTTTTAATAATCTTGTGCAAAAAATACGTATTAAACTTCATCTTATTTTACTAATATTATAAATGCGAAAGTTTTTGCTTGTTTGTTTGTCCTTCGATCTCTTAGCAACAGAGGAACGAACCGACGTGATTTTTGCATTATATAGTCTCAATAATTATGGCAACAGGCAAGCATTTGAGGGTGACTTCTCTGAAAAAAAACACATATAATATTACTATCATATTATATAAGTACAAACATTTTAGACCATTTAGTAGATAGGTAAGGTATTTCGTAAATAGCATTAACACAATATTCTGCCGGTTGGACAAACACAAATAGTGTTCGCCAATGACCAATATGTTCGTTCAACGTTTATTTATTGCTGCGTTTGTCCTTTAAATAAGTACTTTATGCAATCGAATTACTTATTAATTTATACTATAGCCTTTTAAACTAAATATTTATATCCTTACCATATAAAGGAATAAAGGTGTTCATAAAATGTTATTGGATGATTAGAACATCGATCGCTGATGATAAATGTTTTTAGGTTGACTAGGTCATCGGAGTATGGAGGTACTCGTAAGTGCCTACCTTGATGGTAAGCAGTGATACAATCCACATAAATCCATTGTAATAATATTATACTCGCAATGCAAAGATAAGTAATTTTATATGTGTCTGTTACCTTTTCATGACTAAACAGCTGAATCAATTTTAGCAAAATTGCTTTCATAGGACTAAGATAGTCATAAGTTTCTTTTTAACCCGTAAAAGTTAAGAATTCTCAAGAGCTTTTTAACAAACCTAGTCGGCTGCGACATCAGCTAGTATTACTATAAATTCCAAGCAGTAAACCGTGCCTAATTTCTGCCTGTATGTTACCTTTTTACAGGTAAAACGCAGAAGCTCTCTAAAATCGAAATAAAATATTCTTGAGATAGAAATAGGTAGGCCAAATCGAATACACAAGGTGAGGTATTGGCGGGAATCGAACCTACATACCTACCTACCTACTTGCGAAAAGCGTTCTCAATACAAACGTATTAAATAGTACAATATATTACATATATTATACGAATAATACGTATGTATTGAGAACGCTTTTCGCGAGTAGATAGGTATATTGACTTTACACTAGGGCCTCGCCCATGACCAACTGTCCTTCAATATATAATTATTTCGTTTCCTTCAAATGTAGGTAGTAGCAATCTGTAGCTATACAACACTTTGGTAAAAAGTATGAAATAGAAATGTACTATTTTTTTTTGGGAAAAAAGTGTATTCTTTGGAAAAACAAAAAGAATCGCTGGCGCCTTTGATCAAATAAACTCAAAACTCGGAAATTAACTTCAAATCTTTGAGTTGTTCGCAAATAACTTAGTTGTAGCGTTCTCGGCCGATAAGTTCAGCGTATATAAACTTACGAGTATATTCTCGGCGAAGGGAACAATAATAGAATTGTGTAAATTAAGTTTGTTGTGGTACTATTACTTGGATCTCACTTCGAATGTAATCAGTTTTTATAGTTAGGAACTGGGGTAATTTGAGTTAATCACATTACAATCTTCATTACAACAGAGTAAGAAAGATTACACGTAACATGAATATGCCAGGATTTTCTAAAATAAGTATGTATTTGTTATCAAATAAAAATAAGTAACTCAGTTGTTTATATATTTTACTAGCTACCCGGACAGACTTCGTTCTGTCAAAAGTTAAAAGTAAAAAATTTTTTTTTATTTAAGTAATTTTTTATTAAAACCTTCCGTGGACCTTATGGAACATACAAAAAAATAAATTAACCGAATTGGTCCATCCATTCTTGAGTTATGCGCTTAACAAACTTCCTTTTTATTTATATAGATTTAAATAAATAAAAAACACGGAAATGTTAAACTATACCTAAGAAGGGTGGATTGAATATATTAGGCGGTTATAATAAAATATATAAATAATAATTTAATATAAAAAATTCTTTTTAAAAACCGACTTCAAACACCCGTGCCACTACAAAATATATAAGTTATTGTTGATTTTTTAAAAACTGCTCGACCGATTTCGATAAAATTTAAATGGGACCACCTGGGAAGCCAAGCCAAGCCAAGGTGTTATACCCTTTCAAACGAAAAAAGAATTTTCCAAATCGGTTCAGGCGTCTTCGAGTAATCGGTGAACATATTATTACATAAAAAATCCGACGAATTGTTAACCTCCTCCTTTTGTGAAGTCGGTTAAAAAAGTAAAATTGTACAGCCAAAAACAACAAGTTTTTGTGAACAAATCAGAGTTTTCCAACTTTATAATTTATATTTACCAAAAATTTACCCCAAAACTAAGAAAAACCTACAACTTACATTTCTTGTTTTTGCACTGACGCCATTATTTCTGTTTTTCACAGGTCAGAATGCGAGTGTTCCTATCCGCGTTGGCCGTCCTGGCTGCATTGACCTATGTTGAATGTAAGTTTTATTTCCTTGTACTTAACGGGCACAGGCTATATTATTCTGACGATATCTCATGGCTTAGGGTCATTATCCATTTCCATTAATCACTTCACGATGGTGCATAGTGCATAGGACTCAGCTAATAGTAGGTCTGTAGGTACTGGTCGGACTTCCAAAGTCGGCCACCATTCATTTACTGACTTGGATCAATGTGTAGGTTAGCTCTGTTTAATATTGAAAGTGGAAAAAAATTCTTTATTTGTGACCCAAAACACGTCTCCATACATACAGCGGCTCCAAGCGACTTGTCTGATGTGGTCGGTCCATCTAATGGGGGGCCTGCGAACACTGCGCTTTCCGTTGCGAAGTGGGAAACCTTGAGAGTCCAACGAAAACCACTGCTTGAACTATTTGCTCTACCCATTGCCACTTCATCTTCGCGAGTCGTTGAGCTATCGGTGTGTAGATTATGTCTGTGAACTAGATATCCATTTTAGCAAAATCCAAAGCAGTGATAGCCTAACGGCTAAGTCCTAATACTGTGGTCTTCTATTCGGCGCACTTCTGACTTTTCGGAGTTATGTCTGATAAAGCAAATAAACATGCTTCAACGGTAAAGAAAACATCGTGAGGAAACCGGCACATCTGGGTGTTTTCCATATTGTTCTAAAAGGTGTGTGAAGTGTGCCAATTCGCATTGGGCCAACGTGGTGGACTATGGCCTATAACCCTTTTCTCAAAAGAGACCTGTGCTCAGTAGTGAGCCGTTGATGGGTTGCTGATGATGATGATCCATTTAAGTGCATCAATAGCCCAACGGTTAAAGGTGCGGACTGAAACTGAGAGGTCGCTGGTTCGAATTCCACCCGTTGCACTATTGTCGTACCCACTCCTAGCACAAGCTTTCCGCTTAGTTGGAGGGGATAGGAGGATATAGTATATAGTATATAGGAGGATAGTCAACTTCAATTTGACTAATATTCTTTAAAAAAAAAAAGTGTGTGTGTCAGCTCCGACGCACGACTGGAGTTTACTACTTAAAACGTCGTAATGCAATCGCGGCGCCGCTCCGACCACGCGCTCGGCTTCCCGAAGCGAAAGCGCTTTCGCATTCGACAACTCAAGCGAAAACCAACCTTATTTACTCATACTTAGGGTAGAAATTTTGCATCGTTGTGAAAAACGTAACAAGAGCATTCGACAACTCAAGCGAAAACCAACCTTATTTACTCAACGTTAGGGTAGAAATTTGCAAATAGAAATTCAGTTGTGAAAAACGTAACGAGGTCATTCAAAACAGATTTCACTGCTCAAATTTTTCTCATACCGGGCGCCTAAAATCGATTCTAAAAGAGTAAACTCCAAAAATTAATAATTTTAAGTAGAGGCTTATGCTGTGTCAATTTAAGCTACCTAAATTTTTTTTCTAGCAACGGACAGCAAAGCGCGTATAGTATGTTACTTCAGCAACTGGGCGGTCTATCGGCCGGGCGTGGGCCGCTACGGCATAGAAGACATTCCCGTGGACATGTGCACTCACATCATTTATTCCTTCATCGGTGTCACTGAGAAGAGCAGCGAAGTTTTAATCATCGATCCCGAGGTGAGAGACTTTATAGCAACTGTCAAAACTTTAGTTAGTGGAGCCTATGTCACTCTCCAGGCCCTCAAAGAGACCCATGAAAAAAATCACGTCGATCCGTTGCACCGTTGCTGCGTGATTGAAGGAAAAACCAATAAACAAACACGCTTTCGCATAGGTAATATAATAATATTAGTAAGGAAGTCATCAGGTTTATATGGCCGATAAAAGGTTTAATGGTAGATGATTTAAAGTTGTCAAAAGTACCTAGTCTATAAAATTAGCTCTACCGTAAACATAACCAAAAATTGTCACATTAACATGTTAGCGATACTTAATCACAGCACCGACTAATCTAAAACTTAAGTCATCTTACCTTTCATTACCTTGTTCCAGTGTTTGGTCCATGCGAGTTACTCTTCACGTTAACACTCCTCGTAAAAGTAATACCTCACTGTAATTACGGCTTTCATGTAGGTACTTACATAGGTAGAGTACAAAGTAAGTTGAATGACTCAACGACTTTATTGCTATAAGGGTGATAAAATCTAAAGCCTGTGACATTTATGAGCCTTACTATGAACTTCTATTTTTTCGTAAATAAAAAAACATTATTCTCATCTTGGAGTCTAGAATAATCAATTGGAAATAATGAAGCGCATTCATTATTATCATCATCATCAGCAACCCATCAACGGCTCACTACTGAGCGCAGGTCAGGAGACCAGCAGGCCCAGCATGCACGCGCGAGAAAACTTTGTCTACCCCTTTTCTCGTATTATCTCTATATCTCTATCGAAACTAACATGGTTGCACACCATGATTCTTCTCGTTACGTCAAAAATAGAGATCAAATTATTTTCTCTATTTTTCTTTACGAACTCTAACATGGCGAGTGGCGACGTAAATTTCTTGAATTAAGAGTAAACGAGAAATCAGTCTACATCGACAATATCTCTCTCTCTTCGCGAGATATCACTTCAACGTGCATGCTAGGCCTGCTGGAGGTGAGAGGAGTCAGAGAGAAGATCATTAGGAATAGTACTTTATCTAGGTAAAAATAAGCCGCTTATTGCAAGTTACAAAAATATAACAAAAGCATTATTAGGTATAGTAAACAAAGGAACCCGCGTGATTTTAAATAATCCTAACGCCACGCAAACAAGGTCGGCAAAACTTAAGTAAATATATACTTTTTGTTTTTGCAGTTGGATGTGGACAAAAATGGATTCCGCAACTTTACGTCTCTGAAGGCGACACACCCTGACGTCAAGTTCATGGTGGCAGTGGGCGGGTGGGCCGAAGGCGGCTCCAAGTACTCCCACATGGTTGCGCAGAAGCCTTCGAGGATGGCCTTCGTGAGGAGCGTAGTCGGTAAGCGCTGCCAACTTTGAACAATAAACATACTTTAACTTGTCTGCTTCGAACATTTACAACGCTTCTTTTCTAGGGTTCAACAAGGAACCCTTATAGTTTCGCCATGTCCGTCCATCTGTCCGTCCGTCCGCGGTGTAGCTCAGAGACTATTGTTACTAGAAAACTGTTATTTGACAAGGGTATAAATATTAATCACGCCATCAAAGTGGTGAAATTAAATTGTGAAAAATATTTTTTTTATGGTACCTCCCCTATCTATATTATTTTCTCCTCTATCCCATAGTGTGGGGTGTCGTTGAATAGGTTTTTCAAAAATATTGCGGGTGTGGGAACACCATTTTACGATTCAGGGATCCGTTTGTGAAATATGATATGTTAAGTGTGTCCCCCCCCCCCCCCCCTCTGCCAGCTAAATGGTTAATTATAGGATACATGAAAAAATTCACAGCACTAGTATATATTAAGAATACTATCACGGCTTAGTAGGGTTCATAAGTTCAGGAGTTATAGCTGTTTTTTCTAGGTGAGGTATTACACGTAGTGTAAGTTGCATATTTTGTATTATATTATAGTATTGGAACTCAAAATATATTCAATATTAATAAATAAAATAAAAGCACTATCCTAGGTCAGCAATAATATTTGTGACTTGCAACTACAGAACCCTACACTGCGCGTGGCCCGACACGCACTTGGTCGTTTTATTTTATAATATAAACGCGTCTTGCTGACTCGTGTATACCTAAACATACCTATTTAATTTCACTTACAAATGCCGGATCTATAATATAAATCTATTTAAACATACACAAATTCTGATCTGCTGAAGTTGACCAACTTAAATTAATTTACGTATTAAAAGTTGGTCTGGTTTTATTAAATGACAGTTAGTTGATTCCCTGTCGGCGTGCGAATCGGTTCAATTCTAGGACAACTCCGAAAATCTGAATGATCTTGAACCTATCATTTAGCTCTTGGATTGTCTAAAAATGATTGCTACAGTATGATGATCGTACTAACCTCCGATTGGCTGGCAATAGCTATAAATTCATCCGATCAGAGGTGATTGCGATCGTCATACTGTAACAATCATTTTAAAACAATCTCTCTTCAGTTTCAAGTTTTATTCAGAGCATTGCGGCAAGTAAATGCATATTATAAACAAAAGTAGGTACTACTTAAACGCCATCGCATTAACTTGGCATGCCGCAGAAGGCACGCGCAACATATTATTCAAGTCTCTTCACGTACTCTCGGCTTCATACTTCCGATGGTCTTGCTTTGTTTATTTTTGTTTGGGTTTAAATATAGTTCCTTACACTCATAGTCTCCTGGTGCCTAGTAGATAACCACCTCTTTGGTGTAGTGGTCAGCTGAGGTCTCGGATTCAAGTCCCGGGTTGGGCCATAAAAAGTTTCTGAGGTCTGGAGTTCTGCCAAGAAATTTTCTGTTAAATAGCCAACGAAAATACACACATCAAAAGTGTCTCAATCAAGCATTTTTAAGCATTTTTATGCGGATTTCTTGAGATTGAGATGTGGCTTTGTAATAAATTTATGATTTTATAAATTTATATGGATCCTTTTTGGTGCATTTCATAATTTGAATCAGGAACTGTCAATCAAATTCGAGTAAAAGATGAAAATCAGCTGTCAATATTTTCCCTATAAAAACATACAACGCATTGAAGACATTATTAGTGCTACTGTTTCCCTACTACTGATTAAAACCAACGTTATTATGGAGCGGCGACGTCATTTAAGCAGGGAAGAAATGCTCAGAGCCGTGGGAATGATAGAAGCTGGTTCCCGGCAACGTACTGTGGCTTTAGCTCTGAATACAAGTCAGAGTGTTATCAGTCGACTTTGGACACTTTACCGAAGCACTGGTACCGTGGCTGAGCGCCATGGAGGACGGTATCGCTGCACCACACGGAGACAAGACCGATACATTCAAATCATAACTCGAAGAGCTCCAACAATAAACGCCATTATGTTAGCCGTGAGGCTTCATCACTCTTCAGGGAACTTAATTAGCGACCAAACAGTCAGAAACCGCTTGCATGAAGTGAACCTTCATTCCCGAAGACCGCTACGGGTACCACCTATAGCAATGCACAATCGTAGGATTCGATATCAATGGGTTCTTGAACACAGAAATTGGGCAGAAGAACAATGGCGTTTCGTGTGCTTTTCTGATGAGTCTCGTTTTGGTATGAGACCGGATACAAGACGTATACGACACTGGAGAAACCCTGGACGCCAACAGTGATTAAAATCCTGCCAGGAAGTCCATCCTTATAGTGGTGGAACCATCATGGTATGGGCGGGTATTTGGATCGGCGGAAGAACTGAGTTGATTTGGATCAGAGGCAACCTCAACGCTCAAATTTATGCTGAGACGATTGTATCAGACGTCATCGTTCCTCTACAAGTGCAAATCGGTCCCTTATTTCAGTTAATGCATGATAATGCACGACCGCACACCGCAAGAGTTGTAAGACAGACTCTCGCCGCAGCTAACATCAATGTCCTGCCCTGGCCTGCTCAGTCGCCAGACTTGAACCCGATTGAGCATGCATGGGATATGCTACAGAGAAGAGCTCTGCCGAATATGGAGGGTATCCAGTGGCAAGAAGACCTTTTTTTGTTGTTGCAACGAACATGGGCGGCCATTCCACAGCGTGATTTGGATGAACTCATTTTGAGTATGCCAAACCGATGTTCTTGTGTTGTTAGTGTTCGCGGTAGAAACACGGATTATTAATTGTTTAAGTTACCCAATAAAATTTTAAAGAAAACTGTTATTTCAGTCTTTTTTTCGAACTTTAATGTTAGTGGTTCAAATGTCAAAAATCCCTTTATTAGGAAAATGGCAAATTTCTTTATTAATGCAAAGGTGACTTGGTTTATCGTTACTGTGACAAACGAAAACACTTTATTTGATGAATCCTTAAAGAAAATTTTAATTAATATCAATCAGGAGAAAAGTTATTGCAAAAATATATGTTGATCCCTAGACACTTTTGATGTGTGTATTTTGAACTTTACAATAATTTAAATCTGTACTATTTGTAAGAAGTATAATTAAATAGCAACTAAATAATTTAATAAATAAACTTAAATTTATTAAATAAATCTAAACACTACTAAAATTAAAACTAAATCAAATCTAAAACGTCATATGTCACCGCAGTGTAGGTATATTAGGTAGTAGGTCCCAAGATGCTGGCAGCACACCTTTGGATGGCCAAACTAAGTTTAACTCTAAGTTTATCTTCCATCTTCAAATAAATAACTTAAGCCAACTTTACACCCATTAACTTAACCCATATTATGTAAAAAGCTCTTAACATAACCATTTTTCTCTGGAAAAATGCAATTCACCAAACCAAGATAAACGAACTATGCGGTACTGGCAAGGCGAGGCATGTGATTAAAATAATACCTAGAATTTGCATTCGGACGTGACTTCACCGGGGGCATCGGGAATTTTCATATTCCGATCTTGGCATTCAAATGTCGTATTATCATATGCCTGTGGAAAAGAATAGATGAAGGAAATCGATAGACTGCTGAGTATCGAATTGTCAGGGTTACAAATTTTCTATAAGTACTAAGGCTGAAATCTATGTGTGTTTTTGACTTAGCTCGAACTCAAAAATAGCCTCAATAGCGTTAGGTTAAAGGTGCGGACTGAAAACTTTTCGAATTCGAATCCCACCCGTTGCACTATTGTCGTACCCACTCCTAACACAAGCTTTCCGCTTATTTGGAGGGAAGAGGAGGATATTAGTCAACTTCAACTTGACTGATATTCTTTAAAAAAAAAAAGGGCCCCAAGGCATTCTCGCTCCAAAATTATCTTAATTCTAAAGCGAGAAAAGAATATCCAGAGTTAGTCAAAATATGTGGCCTGGCCGTTTCGTTACTACAAGAATATAATAGAAAAGTAATGAACAGTGAATATTTTTTTTTCTCACCTCCGGGCGGAAAGCGTCAATTTTCCTCCCGCTGCGCTAAACGAAAATGTCGCTTTCCGCCTCCGTCGAGGAGAAAAATAGTATACACACCACGGGTGATGTGTAATATACTATTACCTTACGCCCAGGTGAATGTAGCGAAACGGCCAAGCCACATATTTGACTAACGTGTAGAGTTTGTGAAGTTAGGGCTTGTAGATTTAGAGCGTGTAGAGTTAGAAGCTTGTCTCTACATGAGATCTGATATCTTTTTGACAGTGCGAACCACAAAGTACATTATACAGACCCAAGTGCGAACCATTGGTCTCGCGCGTCGTGGCACCATTTTACATGAAAATGTTTTTGGTGGGATCTTTATTTTTTTTTAAATTAAGTGGCACTCGGGGACTGCCGCGGTAAAGCTATTGCATAGCATTTTTTATCAACTTATGCAATTATAATATTTATGCAATATTTTTTTTTGCATAGTAAAAATTATGCAAAAAACTTAAATTAAAAAAAATAAACAAGAAAAGCGCACTGTCACTACTTCGCGAGTGAGATTCGAACCTGCGAGTGTGTAAAGAAAGCGGCCGCTCGCCCAATGCGCCAAACAGAGCTACTTGTGAACTTCTAAAATGTTGAACGCTTACTGAACGACGGTGTTAGGTTTATTTTCGTTACGGAATTTCTTGATTCGGTCGCCGCGCTCAAACTGTTTGTCCTAGTTCAAAGCCCGCGATAAAAGCTATGCAATAGCTTAACAATCTCTGCCTATATTTCCTTCCAGATTTCATAAAGAAGTACAACTTTGACGGTTTGGATTTGGACTGGGAGTACCCCGGTGCAGCGGACCGTGGCGGCTCGTTTTCCGACAAGGACCGGTTCCTCTTTTTGGTTCAAGAGTTGAAGAGAGCCTTCGTCAGGGAAGGCAAGGATTGGGAGTTGACTGCTGCAGTACCACTGGCCAACTTCAGGCTGATGGAGGGTTACCATGTTCCTGATCTTTGTCAGTAAGTACTGAATTTTCTTGTAACCTCTGACGGGCTCTTATAATTATGATACTTTTACATATTATTATTTTCTCCTCCAAGTTAATAGAAGGTTCTCCAATCAATTTATAGGTAGGTAAGGTAGGTAGGTAATGATTAATCTTAATAATTCTTGGTTAACTGTCTTCTTTTGTCTTCGATCAATGTTTTCTTTTTTGTTCATTTGTTCTTTTCATAGAAATAGGACGTAGTCATAATTCCATCCTTACTAATAATATAAATGCGAAAGTATGTTTGTTTGTTGGTTTGTGGGTTTTTGGTTTGTCCTTCAATCAAGCCGCAATAGAGCATCGGATTAACTTTAATTTTTGCATGGGTATAGTTGAGGACCTTGGAGAGTGACATAGGCTACTTTCACAAAGAGTTCCCGAGGGATTATAAGAACTAAATCCACGCGGACGAAGTCGCGGGCATCAGCTAGTCATTAAGAATATCATGTTTGTTAAATTAATTGATGAATGAAACCATTTGTTAACTACAAATGGTATCATTCATCAATGGTTAATGAATACGATTTTCATAAACAATTTTGATACTGCTATCCTATCGACGTATTCGGTTTCTACGTGGATCATAGCGGAACGCTCAATCGCTTGCTAGTATGCTTTTGCTGATAGGGTGGTAACTAGCCAGGACCAAAGTCTCCTACCAGAATAAATTGATAAATTACAAAATTCCCAAATTACCCCCACCGGGAGTCCAGGATCCCAGGATCATTTACTGAAAAAACAGCTCTCAACTCGACGCCAAATTGGGTGGTCTGAAATGTGAAATAACAGTTATATAAAAGTCGCATATTCGCGGTTTACAGTTAAAGTTCTGAAACTAATAATAGAATGTCAAGCTATCAACTAGGATATGTTCGTGTAAATTATGGCTGCATTTTGTTAACAAAATGCTTTGTCGCGCGCGCTGAAATTCAGCCCAATGCAGAATTTAAACGGTAATGTTACGAGTAAATACATTACAGGTTGCAATGGTATTATTTATTTTAGTTACAAGCGTTGCTCAGTGCAGTTTTATTAATCGTATATATATCAGAATCAAAATTATTAACAGACTTCAAAAAAGTAGGAGGTTCTCAATTCGTCGGTTTTTTAAATGTATCTTCACCGATTACTCGAAGACGCCCGAACTGATTTGGAAAATTCTTTTTTTGTTTGAAAGGGTATACTTCCCAGGTGGTCCAATTTAAATTTTATCGAAATCGGTCAAGCGGTTTTTAAAAAATCAACAATAAATTATATACGTTGTAGTGGCCCGGGTGCTTGAAGTCGGTTTTGTTAAAAATAATTTTTTATATTAACCACAGTATAATGAAGTTGAAAAGGTGCTGTGAAACTTCATGGTAATTGCATTGTTACAGAGAACTAGACGCCATCCATGTAATGTCCTACGACCTTCGTGGTAACTGGGCGGGCTTCGCAGACGTTCACTCTCCCCTGTACAAACGTCCTCATGACCAGTGGGCGTATGAAAAACTCAATGTGGTATGTATTCTTATAATATCTACACACAGGGGACTCTGGGGCCCTACGTAAGTAACTTGTATGACATGTCAAAAACTCAAAATACCTAAGTGTTATTGGTGGCAGAGCCTCAGCCTTAATGTTTTCAAATTACACTGAGCTTACTCCGTCGTCATCGTCCTTGCTGAAAGTCGTGACGACCCATAGGTGGAAGTTTTCTGGTGATAGTAATGCAGTGAGCTCCTATCCAATTCGTCTCTACTTCGTGTAATTTCTTGACACTTAGGTTAAGTAAAGTTTGCTATGGACGTGACGGCTACAGTCGTCAAGTACGGTAAGACTCTATATAAAGACTCTATAGATGGCACTCTCACTCAGCTCAGACTCAAGACATTATGTCGGAACATATTAGTGTCTCATTTTAACTCTGTCTTGAGTCTTGAGCAGAGCCAGAGTACGACCTATAGATCTCAGCCTTATTTTCCGAGCAAGAAAACCTTAAGTTAATTTCCGTATGTGACTGGACAGGTACCCGACTTCTAAATTTCTTAAATGAGAACATCTTGACCCTTTTATTCATTGTTTAGTAATGAACTAAAATTTTCCAGAACGACGGTCTCAACCTGTGGGAAGAAAAGGGCTGTCCCTCCAACAAACTCGTCGTCGGTATTCCCTTCTACGGACGTTCCTTCACCCTCTCGGCTGGCAACAACAACTACAACCTTGGCACGTACATCAACAAGGAGGCGGGCGGGGGTGACCCAGCGCCTTACACCAATGCCACAGGATTCTGGTCTTATTACGAGGTTTGACACGTTATAGATTCTATAAAATATCGGTTATATTATAACGTTATAAAGAATTTGCGTTAAACGGAGTTTAAATGTAAACTATTTATAATAATTATTGTACACGGTGTGAAGCATGTGTGAAGTTTGACTGTATTAATAATTTAATATTATAAAAAAATATTTTTAAAAACCGCCTTCAAACGCCCATGCCACTACAAAGTATATAATTTATTGTTGATATTTTAAAAACCGCTCGACCGATTTCGATAAAATTTCAATGGGACCACCTGGGCAGTATACCATTTCAAACAAACTTTTCTCGTACTAAGTTTTGTCGTAGATGTAGGTACCTATGCGTGAGCCGCACGAATGCAAAATGCCTTTAGTTTCAGTAATTATCGACCGAGCGAAGCGAAGGTCTTTGAGTCTACTTGAGTGAATTTGCACTTGTCCGTCCGTCCGTCCGTCCGTCCGTCCGTCTGTCAGAGCCTTATAACTTCTGAATTACTGAACGAAATTACTTCAATTTTAGATATAATATGTAAACCGATGGCCTCCAGCCGAAAATGGCTTAAAAAGTTATAAAAATCTTTATTTCAGGGGGGCTCTCATAGAAGCGAATGCGAAGAAAAAAAAAAAATTTGCGTTTCATAGGTTTACAGTACCTCATTTTAAAGATAATTTGGAACAGAGTACAAAAGTATTTTTTTTTAAATTTTTTTCCTAAAATTGACGAAATGGGGGGCTTTCAAAGTGGAGATTATATTTGACCTCAGAACGGAATAACCATTGAAAGCTGGGGCTTGAAAGTTTTACAATTTTAGCGTAATATCATGTACTTGAACAACAAATACTAAAATTAGATAAATGTAATAAGGAAACTAAATTATTTAACTTTTAATGAGCAGCAACAACAGAACTTCACAATGATGTCAATAGATGGCGCTCTCATCTCATATAGCAAATGCAGCTTTATGTAACATACCTATTATTCAATTAAGATTATTATTTAGTCATTTAGCAAACATCAATAAAACTTCACGTTGCAGTTTGTTTTTACATATTTCTGATCGTGTCAATAGTTGACGCTGTGTACAAGTAATTTAATTTGAATGTTCCAAAAAACTATACCTAAGTTTGATTGAGGCCTTGAGGATTTCACTATAACAGTTCCCTAACCTTTACGGGCTACCTATGTTAAGTTAGTTGACACTTTCTGTCAACTTTGTTATTACGAACCTCTACGGGACAACTAAAGGTGAAAATGACATTGGGATGTTAGAATTGTATTTAGGGGCTACCTATGTAAAGAGACTTCTACAAATGGGATGATTTAGGTATGGTTGGTGAAAACGGGCATAATAATAATGTCAATTTTGATCGTCAATTATGGGAAACCGTTACCGCGAGGTCTCAGTTCGGGGCGAACCACTAGTGTATTTTGCATCTAGTGATACGAGTCGACATGTCGCCTGTATAATATTCTGTCGTAATTCAATGTTAGAAGAAAGCCTGAAAGAAATCTGGGCAGAAAAGACGCCGAAATAATAATCCTGCATCCAATTACCCGCTCAAGAAAATTCGAATAAAAAAAAAGCGAATCGGGAATTTTTGAGGAATTAAATTTTACATGAAGTACTCGTAGGTATCTTAAACAAAATATAACCGCGAGCTCCGCGCGAGACCGACTATATCCGAGCAGGAATGCTATGTGCTCGTACAAAATCTTACTGCAGAAAATGCTCATAACACCGGCAAACAAATTAAAACATCTTTAGGTAATATTAATACAAACATGACGTCGCTAATATTTCATTGTGAAGCGGGCAGGTGCCAACAAACTCCCCCGCGTAATGAAGAAAATGGTTTTGTTCATTATGATGAATATTTAATCACATCGACCTCCCATTCTTAAGTGCCTTAGAAATAAAGCGTTTCAAAGACTGAAAATAAGAACAGTCTAAAAGACATTGCTCTTTGGTTTCTTCACAAAATGATACGTTTGAATTTAGGTGTGTTATATCGAAGGGATTTAATCGCTTTTTGTTTTCATTTACATAATTTCATGCCATTGGATTTCTTTACTCTCTGTAGTTTTTCTTACAAAACGTGAAACTGAAGGTGTATTTCTTTTTCTTTATATTTTGCATCTTTTCCTTACTAAGTAATATCTCGATTTTCACTTTCAGTATAATATAGTAGTGTACATTAGCATATTTATATGTTTGTAGTTGGAAGTCAAAAAAATTACGATGATGTTAGAAAATTTTAAGTTGAAACGCAAGAAGTCGAGTTTGAACTCTAACTAAATTTTTATAATTTTTTTAATAGTTCCGTATGGAACTCATGATTTGCTCTGTTTTTTCTGTAATGTCAATGCTCTCATACCATACTTAACTTAACTAGTGGTTCGCCCCGAACTGAGACCTCGCGGTAACGGTATCCCATGATTATTCATTCAATCGATACATGATAACCAAAACTGACATTATTATTATGCCCGTTTTCACCAAACATACCTAAATCATCCCCTAAGTAGGAGTCTCTTAACGTAGGTAGCTCCTAAATACAATCCTAAGTCCTAACATCCGTCCCAATATCCTTTTAGGTGTCCCGTACAGGATCGTGATAAATAAGTTGACAGAAAACATCAATCACCTAACTTATAGGTAGCCCGTAAAGGTTAGGGAACGTTAGTGAAAACCTTGAATTATTTATCAAACATTGAATTTAACTCGTAGTTCCATGGGAATAGTTACTGACTGCGCCATCTATTAGCATTATTGTGAAGCTATGTTGATGCTATATGAATTACTGACGCCCATTAAAAATTAAATAATCTCGTTTCTTTATAATATTCATATAATTTTAGTATTTGTTGTTCAAGTACAGGATATAAGTGACCTAAAAACATAAAATCAGTTTGAAAATCCATAGCGGATTTTTCTAGAGAGCGTCTTCAAGCGAGCGTATAAAATCGCCACTTTGAAAGCCCCCCATTTCGTCAATTTTAAGGGAAAAATTAAAAAAAAAATATTTTTGTACTCAGTTCAAAATTATCTTTAAAATGATACGTAACAATTTTATGTAACGCGATTTTTTTTTTTTTACTTCGCATTCGCTTCTATGAGAGCCCCCCTGAAATAAAGATTTTTATAACTTTTTAAGCCATTTTCGGCTGGAGGCCATCGGTTTACATATTATATCTAAATTTGAAGTAATTACGTTCAGTAATTCAAAAGTTATAAGGCTCTGACAGACGGACGGACGGACGGACGGACGGACGGACAAGTGCAAATCGCCCTAGTTAACTCAAAGACCTTCGCTTCGCTCGGTCGATAAGGTGTCTTCCCATTATATTTTCAAAGTTAAAAAAAGGATATAATCTGACATGCAGTTTCTAAATAAAAGTAAAGCTACATTTGCATGAAACTCAAGCTTTAAAATTAAACTTGTATTTCTTTACAGATTTGTACAGAGGTAGATAAACCTGAAAACGGTTGGACGAAGAAATGGGACGACTACGGCAAGTGTCCTTACGCTTACAAAGGCACTCAATGGGTTGGGTACGAAGACGAGAAAAGTGTCGAGATCAAGATGAACTGGATCAAAGAGAAGGGTTACCTTGGAGCCATGACCTGGGCCATTGATATGGACGACTTTAGAGGCCTCTGTGGTAAAAGCAATCCTTTAATGAAGCTGTTGCATAACCACATGAGTTCTTATACGGTACCTCCTCCACGCACAGGACACACTACACCAACTGTAAGTAATTTTTTGTAAATAAAAAATGGTTTTACTCAAATCCAACACTTCACGCAAATAATTGGTGGATATGCAGCAAATTATTATTATTTAAAAGAATGCGGCAAAGTTAGGATAGTACTAGATACTACCTGTTAGTTTTTTCGTTGTAAAATGTTTAGTACATGAAAAAAATACCCGCGCCATGCTACAACGACAAAAATGTAGCTTTATGTTTAGAGATTGTGTACAACAGAATTGTTCACTCTCGTTTGATCAAAATATAATAAAGTGGTTATTCCGAAAACTTCTTAGGTAAATGACGCGATCAAATACAAAACTTCAACCATTCACCTTTTATGAGAAACCGAGGGTAGAGTCTAAGTTCGTTTGGGCTTAATAAAACTTTGCATGCCTCGCGACAATATTATTAAACTTCATTAAGATCGAAAATTATAATTAACTGTATCCCCAAGAGATAACTATCATCTTATCACTAGTAAGAGCTATATTCTGCAAATCAGTCTCAACATGACTAGGTATAGTGTCCAGATATTAAAATATATATTAAAATGTTTCAGATATTATAATATATATTAAAATGTTTCAAGCTGAAATCTTTGTAATGATAAAGACCGAACGCTTTGTCGACGCATTATTACGTATAATGTCTGCTGCTCCATAGTTATATGTATATATCCATATATCCATGTCTGCACCTAATCAAGTAAAACTTTAAAGGAACGTTACTAGGGAGTTAAAAAAAATGTTTTTCATTTAATATCCGATTTTTTCATTCTTCGATCTTAACCGGTCGCGTCGCCGGGCACTACTGGGCACATACCTCCTCCTGAATGAAAATGAATTCTCAAGCATGCAAGTTTCCTTGCGATACAGTGATATTTTTATGTATGCCATATTTTCCTTCATCCTTAAGACAAGTAATATTTAATTGCTCAAAACGCACTTAACCCCCAAGTCATAGATGAGTACCTGAAATCGAACCCCGTACACCCCGAAAAGGAAGTAGAGGTCTTAACCACTAGGCTATCACCCTTTCAGTACTTGATAATTCTGAAATCCAATCTACATTAAATCAAAAACTTTTAACTAAGTTTATTGAAAATATTTTATTTTGGTTACGTCTATGTGTCCAAAACAAATATTGGTCAATCCGTTTATTTGCCAAGGCTCGCAAAAATATAGAACCCATTTCAATTCCCATTATTTGCGGGTTCAAGATCGGTACTTACAACAATAAAACTAAGCTCGTAAGAATAAAACTATCTAAGGGAAAGTGTATAACAGATACGCTAGTCACGCAGTCGTTCATACAAACTTGTTACGCTGATAAGTCTATTTGTATCCGACTACGGCAAAAGGAAGGGTTATGATTTTAGCAGTCTATATATGTAAATATTGACGTATGTTCCTTTGCAGCGCCTAAACTACTCAGCCGAGGTGTCAATCGATTCGTTATTAGAATAGTCCGAATAGGCTAGATTTTATATGAACAAAACCAATATGACGGATCGATTAAATTTGCCGTAGTCGGTTACAGTTTTTAATCTTTTTTCATGTTATTGTTCTAGATCTAAAACTTGGCTAGATATCAATTTTTCAATGCCTTGCTGCAAACAAAATGTAAAATTAGATTTTCTTTGGAAGTTATAGCCCTACAAACATGTTTATGTTAGAGCAAGTTACAAAGGAAATATCGTGTTTATATAAGCTGCGATATTGGAAAATAAAAGTTCAATCACCTTTTCGGGTGTGTAGGGTTGTAGCAATGTGAGTTATAGCAATTAAATATCACATGCTTCAACGGTGAAGGAAAACATCGTGAAGATATTATTAATATTAATGTTCTCAAAAGTATGTGAAGTCTGCCAATCTCACATGGCCAGTGTGGGGGACTATGGCCTAAACCATTTTTTTTTTATCCGATGACAAGCTAGTCCTTGACTGCGATCTTACCTGATAATAAATGACGATGCAGTCTAAGATGGTAGCGGGCTAACTTGGAAGGGGTATGGCAGTGAACATTCAACCCATACCCCTAATTGGTTTCTACACGCCATCGTGCCGGAACGCTAAATCGCTTGGCGGCACTTCTTTGACAGTAGGGTGGTAACTAGCCACGGCCAAAGCCTTCTACCAGACCAGACCAGAGACAATTCAGAAATTATAAATTCCCAAATTGACCCAACCGGGAATCGAACCCGAGCCCTCCCAGTTATAAGACAACAGTGCTCACCACTGAGCCAGGGAGGTCGTCAGAACCATTCTCATTCTAGGGAAGATATAAGCTGTGTCCAGTGCGATGGGTAGAGAGCATAGATTTAGGATAATTTAGAGCTATTGGTTGAGATAACAAAATATCCAAAAGAAAAAAACGCGAAGGCATATAATAAGTAGTGCCTACTTATTTTACTCAATTATAATTTCAAATGATTTTATCTCGTTTAAAAATATTGATATTATGTTCTACAAAAAATTATTAGTTTTGAGTCACACAAGCGGCACAAGATTGCGTTCTGTGGCAATTCAGCCAAGAGACCTATGTCCAGCCAAGAGACATATTCTTTGGGTAAGATGATGATAGCGTCTTCATTTTACTCTGGATATTCTATGGGTTGGATGATGACAGCGTCTTCATTTTACTCTGATGTTATGTCTTGAGGGTCATAAACATAAAAAGTTTTGATATCTTTTTTATTAATGTGGCATTTATTAGCTGCGGATATTTCAGACGATATTGGTAAAGTTATATAATATTTTGTGATATTTTGATTAGCAAACTTTGGCTGGTTACGATAAATCCTTTGAATGTAATATCAGTCAAACTTTCGTCGTCAGAACGTCATCTGTTGTAATAGAAAAGATCAAAAAGAAAAGGATTTTTATTAATACACCTTTCGTAAAATATTAAATACAAATTCATTGTTAGATTCTAAATGCCTTTATATATATAAATTGTTAACTAGTTATCTTTATTTCGCAGCCTGAGTGGGCCCGACCACCTTCAACGCCATCAGATCCTTCAGAAGGCGCCCCCATTCCTACCACCACGACCCTGGCACCAACCACGCAGGCGTCTACCACAAAGAAGCCTACCACACAAAAACCTACCACCCAAAAACCTACCACTCCAGCTGAAGCACCTGGAAACGTTGATGTAGATGAAGTGGAGCAACCACCAGCGGTATGTCTATTATGCCTATTTCTTTAGGTCAATTATTGTGTGCTCGAAAATTACAACGGCTGCGCAAACCCACAATAATTCACGCGGTGCAAATAGTATTGATTTAAAAAAGTGTGCAAATCGTGTGAAGAAATAATTACAGTGGATTGTAGTCCCACAAATAAATAATTAATAACAATAATTTTCAAACAACCTTGACAGTTTTCTCTTGACGCTTTTAAGCTTTGTTATTAAAACTACCATCATGATTTTATTCATCTAAGTATTGTTTGTTACAGGAAAACGAAGTGGATAACCCAGAAGTCTGCAAAAATTCGGAGGATTACATTCCAGACAAGAAGAGCTGTAATACGGTAAGCTTGCCTAGGTAGTGGGTACCTACATACGAAATTTTACGTGAATTTTAATTCAACTTAAATACTCGTAAGGCGATTGGAAGCCATGATGACGCTTTCAATCGAGTGTTGGCATTGTACTTCGTGGTGATGAATAATAACCAATCATTTCAATGCAAATACCTTCATTAGACTTGATCAATTGAATTCGCACGTCGCTTAGGTATCTGATGCGGTCACATGTATATTGTATATGCTTAGATTTGAATGTGTTTTCGAAATCACTGTTAATTCGTCAACAGTTGCCTTAACAGTGCAATAATAAATTTCAAATTCACATTCAAAATTATTTATTTCACGTAGGCCAACATGTGGCTCTTATGACACGTCATGACTCTACCAACGGTTCGGAAAGCGGATTCTGCTGAGAAGAGCCGGCAAGAAACTCAGCATTTGCTCTTTTCAAACATTCATTTTACAATATTATGTACCAAGCCATTTAATGTATTTATTTATTTTTATGTTTATGTAGCCATTGTAATTAGTTATTATACTATCTTGTGGGCAGCTGGATGCCAAGCCGATTTCTCCCACATACATGATCCTACATAGTGAGATAGGTATATGCTAAACCTATTCTCAATAAATAAAGACGTAAAAATTGGACGGGAAACATAAGATGGGATTAAAAGATGATCCCATCTCAGATCTAAGCTTAAAATTGAAAGCTGGTAAACACTATCATCATTATAAAGCCTCATCCGCACGTTTGGCAAACCTCGGCAAGTCTTCACAAGTTCAAACGTGCGGATAGAGCGTTTGGCATGGCTTGCGTAGGTTTGGCATGGCTTGTGGCCAATCCGAAACGTCCGAAACGTTTGGAGTGGTTTGGAGTTTGCCGCAAACGCCAAACGTGCGGATGAGGCTTAATATTGTTACTTTTTTCAGTACTGGCGTTGCGTGAACGGCGAAGGCATGCAGTTCAAGTGCCAGCCCGGCACCGTCTTCAACACTCAGCTGAATGTCTGTGACTGGCCGGAGAGCGCGAACAGAGCCGAGTGTCCCTCGTAAACTATAATACAGACTAATTTTATTTTAACTAAAGCGCAAAAATTAAATGTAAATATGATCCAAACTTTAATTACTATCAAAAATTCAAAACACATCATGAACAACTTTATATTATCCAAGCCATTTCTTCAATCGCATTAAGTATTTACGGATGGCTTAATTTTTGAAAGTAAATAATGTTTGTATTTGTATTATGGCGTTTATTTGAAACAAGTTAAGTTTACTTTGATGTACTCGGTTTAGATTTAAGTATAGTTTTATCGTACGTGCATTTTCTTTACCTATTTAATTACTGTAAATAATATTAAGAATGAAGTCTAAAACAGTTTCGATCATGTCACAAAGTTAGAATTTGAACGCTATTTTAAGCATAATTGAAAATGTTTTACACAATACTATTTATTTAAAGAATACCTACTCATCAAATTGAATGTTTGAATACAATTTGAAAAACACTGCCTTTACGTTTAAAAAATTTTATTTTATTTTTTCTTTATCAGATGATGTAAAACTGACGTTTCCAAAACCAGTTTTTCAGGAAAAATAAATAACTAAGTGTTATGACAAAAATACTTAATTAGCATAAAAATTCGTGTAGACTTGCTGTGGTTAGTAACTGAATTCTAGACTAGAGTTCAACTCCTACTCAGGACAACCCTTTGCGTGATGAAATCCATTATTTTGTTTCGAATCTGGGTGCTATGACAAATTCATAATAATTAAACAGACCTTCTTCACATCATTAACTTTAGATAAATACACGTAGAACAGAAATAGCCTTAACTCTGCTTTAAAAGCCGCAATAGCTCAGCGGGTAGAGATGCAGATTGTAAACTGAAAGATCGACGGTTTAATCCCTTAGATTAATCATGGCCGTGGCTAGTTACCACCCTACCATCAAAGACGTGCCGCCAAGCGATTTAGCGTTCCGGCACGATAGCGTCTTAGCGATAGACCGATTAGGGTTATGGGTTGAATGTTCACCGCCATACCCCTTCCAAGTTAGTCCGCTTCCATCTTAGACTGCATCATCACTTACCATCAGGTGAGATCGCAGTCAAGGACTATCTTGTCATCGAATAAAAAAAAGTCCATACCCCGTTGCACTATTGTCGCATGTCACTCCTGACACAAGCTTTAAGTTTATTTGGAGGGGAAAGGGGAACTTGACGAATATACCTAGTAAAAGTCATATAAGGCAATATATTCAGCACCAGACAGTTGACTTCATCTGATTAAAATAAGACTATAAAATAATACCTATTTGTAAAAGTACTCAATTTTACTCATGGAACTATGAATTACGACTACGATTTTACTCCAGTTCAAAAAAGTATTTGCTCATCATTTATTTGTAGGAGAAAACTACAAGACGAGATGTTTCCGACGTGCTTAAAATAAAAAAAAGGTTTGCGTTTAGTAAGAGAGGCAAGCCAATTATCTATCTGCCAGTTCTCAAGAAGATTAAGCGCTCTTCGGAAATAGACCGCCTTTTGATGTAATTTATTTATTTCGCTTAATGAAGCTAATAAAATAGTTTTTATCATGTTTTTTAAGGATTTTTA
This sequence comes from Oeneis ivallda, assembly GCA_029955525.1. Taxonomy (NCBI): domain Eukaryota; kingdom Metazoa; phylum Arthropoda; class Insecta; order Lepidoptera; family Nymphalidae; genus Oeneis; species Oeneis ivallda. The sequence goes on from JARPMR010000022.1 coordinate 10,648,221, forward strand.
TTTTTCCCCTTTTCATATCAATAATCCTTACTAAACTACGGCCATTCAGAGAATGCGTTCCTGACACGTCGCGATTGAACTGACGACGTAACTTTGTAATGGCGTTGCAGTTACGATAAAAATATTATTGCTGGTTGTTTACCTTTTTAACAATTGATGAGCATTAAAACAACATTATTATATCAATAATCAATTAATGTTATAATTTTGTGACAGTTGTCGTGACTAACTGACAGGTGTCAGGAACGCATTCTCTGAACGGCCGAACTGTAAAACAAATATGACTTGACATAAATAACATAGATTAAATAACACAGATAATTTTGGAAATTACGGTTGTTGAATCTAAAGAAAATCTTATATTTATTCTAAGCTACGTAAATGAAATCACTTGAAAGTACAAAATACCTATAAGTAGGCAATTTTAGATACTATGATGGCTTTGAGCTTACAGATTGATATTATGACGTAAGCATCCGCTAAGAAAGGAATTTTTGAAAATTCATCCCCTAAGGGGGTAAAATATGGATTTGAAAAATCTAAATTAATGTGAGCGAAGACGCGGGCAAAAGCTTGTTAAACTTAAAATAAATAACTAATGGCTGATTTAACCAACGAACTTTGAGTCGAGTGACGTTCTATAGATGAATAAATTGGGCGTTCTGACAGATTTTGTATTGAAAATACTGTGAAAATATCAAAACGCCGGATAAGACTTATTTTACGTTGGTGAAATCGGCCCTAAACGCTACAACTGGCGGATTAGATGCAATCTCTGCTAGGTAACCATGTTACAGAGGATATACCGTGTTGGTTATATTATACTCAAAGGATATACCTAATGATCTGAGAAAAAGTAAAAGTATATTACATATTTCTACCATTAATATATTTTAATTTTACACCATAATATACCATAGAGATCAACACAAATATAATAATATGTAAAGTTCGGCCGTTCAGAGAATGCGTTCCTGACACCTGTCAGTTAGTCACGACAACTGTCACAAAATTATAACATTAATTGATTATTGATATAATAATGTTGTTTTAATGCTCATCAATTGTTAAAACGGTAAACAACCAGCAATAATATTTTTATCGTAACTGCAACGCCATTACAAAGTTACGTCGTCAGTTCAATCGCGACGTGTCAGGAACGCATTCTCTGAACGGCCGTAGTATAATGTAATGATCGTAGCATTTTGTAAATTATTTTCAATTTAATATTATAGACAGTAGAAGTTTCTACTTTGCTTTGAAGAATTATACTGCTGACCCATCAAATAAAGGACTTAAATCACAAACGGATGCTCTCTTTTGCAAAAGTGCTTTCATAAAAAATAAAGAAATAAAGAAGTTGACAGTTTCCTAGGCACATTCTTTTATAGATTACTAGAGTTGAACGTTTTTTAATCTCGTTTGCGACGCCTCGCCCTGGAAACAAACTTCGGCAAACACTTAACATCAGTTTTTAGGGTTCCGTACCCAAAGGATGCCAACGGGAGCCTATTACTAAGCCTCCGCTGTCCGTCTGTCCGTCCGTCCGTCCATCCGTCCATCCGTCCATCTGTCAGCGGGCTGTATCTCGTAAACCGTAATAGATATAATTTGAACTATAGGTACTGAATAAAGTATAGAATTATACAGTTGAAATTTTCACATAATATTACTGTGTATTTTTATTGCCGCTTTAAAAAAAAAATACTAAAAATAACATTAAATTAAAAAATAAAGGGGGGCCTCCCATACACGGAAAAGGAGTCAAAATAAAATTTTATTTTTTTAACCCTGGCATGTGGAGTGTCATTGTCTACAACTCACTAAGGCGCGCTTGCAGAAACGTCGAGTTATCCTTTTAATCCAGAGTTAGCAGTTAACACTGGGTTAAAAAGACAGATTTGACAGATTTCGTATAAAGCTTCTGTCAAAATTACAAATTTATTCCTGGGTTAACTGACTTGGCGTCTCTGCAAGCGGGCCTAAGTGGAGTTCAAATATATATTTGTTATTTTTTAGCTACAAAACTGAAGAAATGGGGGGCCGTCAAAGTTGTCGGTTTTAGATCAATTTTGTTATGGGGTCTATCTCAAAAACTAAACTAGTTAGAAATTTGAAATTTTCTATATTATTTACTATATTACAGTGTATTTAAACAACAAATACTGAAAACATCGATTTATATGCCGATGCGGTTTGTAAGTTGTGACCAAAACATACGAGCAATTTTTTCCCCCGCTAATTTAGTAGGTATTTTCTAAGAACTAAGATGTCTAAATATGTATCTAATTTAAAAAATGATTTGGTCATATGTACGGAACCCTAAAAGAGCGAGGTCCGACTCGCACTTGAGCGATTTTTTTTTCATCTTATAAAATAAGTACAAGTCGCTACTGAGAGCGAAGTTTCATAAAACTCATTCAACCAATGCCAGACAAAGTTAATGCATAAATTATGAATTGCTTTTCGCGTTCTCGTTTCAGTGCTTTCAATTGACATCAACAAATTATTATTTGAAGATAATCACCATAGGTACCTAATAAATAATTAATTTTATTAATTTTATTATTACTTCTGTAAATGTTAAGTACCTATAATATGTATAAGTACATAGGTATTAGGTACCTACATACAAAAATATAAAAGCATCATCATAATATTGTACAAATATCTGAAATTTTTAATTTAAAAATAGAATTCGACGTAGCAGTTTCATAGACATTTTTATTTTATTCCAAAGTGCCGATTTCATCAACGTTGAGTGACGTTTAACCGAGGAATAAATTAGGCATTCTGACAGTTTTTTTAAATATACACACATCAAAAGTGTCTAGGGATCAAGCATTTTTATGCGGATTTCTTGAGATTGAGATGTGGCTTTGTAATAAATTTATGATTTTATAAATTTATATGGATCCTTTTTGGTGCATTTCATAATTTGAATCAGGAACTGTCAATCAAATTCGAGTAAAAGATGAAAATCAGCTGTCAATATTTTCCCTATAAAAACATACAACGCATTGAAGACATTATTAGTGCTACTGTTTCCCTACTACTGATTAAAACCAACGTTATTATGGAGCGGCGACGTCATTTAAGCAGGGAAGAAATGCTCAGAGCCGTGGGAATGATAGAAGCTGGTTCCCGGCAACGTACTGTGGCTTTAGCTCTGAATACAAGTCAGAGTGTTATCAGTCGACTTTGGACACGTTACCGAAGCACTGGTACCGTGGCTGAGCGCCATGGAGGACGGTATCGCTGCACCACACGGAGACAAGACCGATACATTCAAATCTTAACTCGAAGAGCTCCAACAATAACCGCCATGATGTTAGCCGTGAGGCTTCATCACTCTTCAGGGAACTTAATTAGCGACCAAACAGTCAGAAACCGCTTGCATGAAGTGAACCTTCATTCCCGAAGACCGCTACGGGTACCACCTATAGCAATGCACAATCGTAGGATTCGATATCAATGGGCTCTTGAACACAGAAATTGGGCAGAAGAACAATGGCGTTTCGTGTGCTTTTCTGATGAGTCTCGTTTTGGTATGAGACCGGATACAAGACGTATACGACACTGGAGAACCCCTGGACGCCAACAGCGATTAAAATCCTGCCAGGAAGTCCATCCTTATAGTGGTGGAACCATCATGGTATGGGCGGGTATTTGGATCGGCGGAAGAACTGAGTTGATTTGGATCAGAGGCAACCTCAACGCTCAAATTTATGCTGAGACGATTGTATCAGACGTCATCGTTCCTCTACAAGTGCAAATCGGTCCCTTATTTCAGTTAATGCATGATAATGCACGACCGCACACCGCAAGAGTTGTAAGACAGACTCTCGCCGCAGCTAACATCAATGTCCTGCCCTGGCCTGCTCAGTCGCCAGACTTCAATCCGATTGAGCATGCATGGGATATGCTACAGAGAAGAGCTCTGCCGAATATGGAGGGTATCCAGTGGCAAGAAGACCTTTTTTTGTTGTTGCAACGAACATGGGCGCCATTCCACAGCGTGATTTGGATGAACTCATTTTGAGTATGCCAAACCGATGTTCTTGTGTTGTTAGTGTTCGCGGTAGAGACACGGATTATTAATTGTTTAAGTTACCCAATAAAATTTTAAAGAAAACTGTTATTTCAGTCTTTTTTTCGAACTTTAATGTTAGTGGTTCAAATGTCAAAAATCCCTTTATTAGGAAAATGGCAAATTTCTTTATTAATGCAAAGGTGACTTGGTTTATCGTTACTGTGACAAACGAAAACACTTTATTTGATGAATCCTTAAAGAAAATTTTAATTAATATCAATCAGGAGAAAAGTTATTGCAAAAATATATGTTGATCCCTAGACACTTTTGATGTGTGTATGAATAGCGAGCGAACGAGCAGGCGGGTCACCTGATGTTAAGAAATTACCGCCGCCCATGAACATTTGTAGCACCAGAGGCACCACCAATGCATTGCCGGCTTTTCAGGGAATTTGCTGGTCCGCCCCTTGAATAGCCCCAAGTTGTAATTAAGCGGGAACACCGTCGATGGGAGTTTGGTAGTGCGTGGAAAAAAAGATCGGACACAGCGGACGGAATCTACTAAACAAGACTTAGTTATTTTACGTTGGTGAAAACGGTCCTAAGAATAACTATCTACTAGCAAACTATTACTCTTGTCCGGCTGTTCTTAAACTCGATATGAATTTTCATTTGATTTTCAGTAACAGTAGCCTGTTTCTGTGAAAAGGTTTAAGGTACAATTTATAAAGATTTAGTTTAAATTGTATGTTATACCTATACGCCACGAAAGCTCTCAGGTACCTAATCTATATTTATCTTTACAGCTCAGCCAATGTAGACTCAAACTTTATCTAAATGATACACCTAATCAAGTAACCCACTCGTGAAAATACTCACTGGCTTACGTGTAACTGTGAGACTATTTTAGACTACTGAATAGACAAAATTTTCATATCCAAATACCTTAATTGCAGACAAAAGGATGAAGATAATTATCTTGATGAGACAGGATTAATATTATTGTTTCGTGTGACTTTTTGTTCCAAGTAGGCTTGAAGACGTTTAAAGGTGGGTCTACGCTAGACGAGCCGAGCACGAGCAGAGCACGAGCCGAGCACAAATTCGTGTAGTGTGGACCGACTTAAGAGCCTCAAACGAGCGCGCTTCGAGTGTTTGGCTCGTGCTCAACTGCGCTCCGCCCGTTGTCTTTTTTTCGGCGAACACAAAGGGATTTGGGTGCGAAAAACTATGTTCGAGAGCAGTGCTCGTTGCAGGTCCACACTCGACGCCGCGAACGAAGGCACCCAACGGCTTGGCTCGTGCTCGGCTCGTCTAAGCGGACGCATATAACCGAAACAAGAGGAATAATGTGCTTAGCGCGAGTAGTTTCGAAATCAGTTAGGCTGCTTTCATTTCTGTAACATTATAATTTCCTAAATAATATTTAATTTTTATAATTCTTACTCAAAAAGACATATTTTGAATCTTTTTTTTCTTTATGTTTATTGGAGTTTATTGGAGTTTACTCCTTAAGAATCGATTTTAGGCGCCCGGTATGAGAAAAATTCGAGGAGTAAAATCTACTTATCAATGACCTCGTTACGTTTTTCACAACGATGCAAATTTCTACCCTAACGTTGAGTAAATAAGGTTGGTTTTCGTGCGAAAGAGCTTTCCGAGGGAAGCCGTGACCTCGTTACGTTTTTCACAACGATGCAAATTTCTACCCTAACGTTGAGTAAATAAGGTTGGTTTTCGTGCGAAAGAGCTTTCGCTTCGGGAAGCCGAGCGCGTACCGATCGGGTCCGAGCGGCGACTAGACGCAGCGAGCGCCGCGAATGCATTACGACGTTGTAAGGAGTAAACTCCAGTCGTGCGTCGGAGCCTTTGAGTATTAAAGTGTTGGTTTAGTACTCAAAGGTCGGAGCTGACACACACACTTTATTTTTGATATCATTTGAGATGAATGTGGGAGTGCCAAGTTATTAATTTCTGGTTTACGTTTTTGATGGTTAATGTGATGAATTATGGCACCCTTTCACAGCACAGCACGTCATTTTTTATAATTTTCTGCGAGCTCGTCGTACTAAATTCGCCTTTAGGGCGAATTGAGACGGTTAATTTTCGCAAAAAGGTTCGCAAAAATGAACGATGAACGAGGCACCGTCTGAATTGGGCATTACAGGCGCTGCCCAGCCAATGAGGCGTATTTCATTTCGTGTCGCGCAAGAGTAGTTTCAACAAGGATGCTCTGCCCGCCAACGCGCTCTGACGAGAAAAATCCCTTGCGATACCACGAGCGAATAATCAACGCATAACGATGCCTCCAGCAGCTGTATCCTGTGGCATGCTCTTTGTTGACGCAGAGAAAAAACACTGCAATGCTCCGAAACTTCGAAATGATTTCATTGGTTAAGTAATAGAATATTAATGTGTGTGTGAATAGTAATGTGTGCGAAACCCTATAAGGCTTCTACTCGTAAAACGTGATTTGATCAGTTTGTAAAGTTTGATCAATTTAAGTGATAGGTATAAGATAATAATTTGTCATCGCTGGAGGTTGCATTTGCAGTATATACTTAATACGATTAGTGCCAGTGCCCAGGCCAATAACGCTTAGTTTAGCTCCCCGTGTATTATTACGAGCTCTATAACAGAATGGCCTTTTGTCGGTATCTACGCTTAACTTGGTAAAAGCCCATTAAAATAAGAAGTAAATTACTAACTCTGCGACTCCTCATTTCTGAGGGTCGTGACTCCTTTCCATTAATCACTTAATGATAGGGGTTTTCTTGAGACAGCTGGACGTGATTATTGAACATATAATAAAATTAAAAATATCCGATTAGATTTTTAAAGTAAAGTTAAGAGTATCTAAGCTATAGACTGAATTACGATTGTTTTATCTGAAGTTTAAAAAAAAAATAAAAAAAATTGGATAGGGCTCGTCCGGGATTTGAACCCGGGACCTCTCGCACCCTAAGCGAAAATCATACCCCTAGACCAACGAGCCGGTTGGATACATACTTAAAATAACAGCTGATATTATTATTATAACACGTATAGTAAGTGAAAGTACTACGTTCGTGTGACGTCACATCAATTCGTATTGCGTACCTATTTGCTATGGTAGGATTGACTATGACGTAGCAAATGCTTGGTCATAAATGTTTCAATAATTATGGTTTCAATACAATAATACTCGAAATGCATAATAATATAATTCCACCAAAAACATTTTCATGTAAAATGTTGCTATGACGAGACCAATGGCTCGAATCTTCAAAAGTTATCAGATCTCATGTAGAGCCAAGCTTCTAACTCTACACGCACTTAGTCAAAATTTGGGCTTTATTGTGGCTTTGCATGGGTATAGTTGAGGATCTGAAGAGCGATATAGGCTACTTTTTATCCCGGAAAGTCAAATAGTTCCTGAGGGATTAAAAAAACTAAAACCACGCGGACGAAGTCGCGGGCATCAGCTAGTTTATAATATTAGTCGGGCGAACCAATAGTAATAATTTTATTTAACTCGACTGAAAATCGAATCCAGTACATCTATTCACTAGAATAGACGTACTGGAATTGATTTTCAGTGGAAAATATTCGTCACACAAACTATTGTGTGACGACTATTTTCCCACAATTGAACAAGAGACGCCTTCATAGTGGCGTATGCGGTATTTTATTGCATAACTAATAAACTCGTATCTAAAATTTTATCACTTCCTACTATATTTTCCTTCGATAGCGGTCGCCATTATGGCTGATCTATTTATAACTGTTCAATATTATTTTATGCCTGTTTAAGGCTCGTTTACATGATTTGCAGTAGCATTATCTACTGTCTACTTGAATGTGAATGTAGAAAATCCAGTATTTCTCTCTACGTAGTATTCGTCATTACTGAGGGTACCCTTACCAATAGTTACTAAATGGGTTTTCTTGGGGAATTCATGTGGTGGGACCCCAGATTGTTCCGCATACGACTTGCTAAAAATACGGAATTCAGACTGTTATATTATTGGATGTTAGTAATAATAAGTGGGACCTGTGGTCTAATCTAAGGTAAACTAATATATAAATTCGAACCTTAAAGTCTTGGGTCACCCGTCTATTTACCAACTTGAGTCAATGTTACTTAGCCAGCGCTATCAACTTATATCCTGGGTCGTAAATAGTCATCACGACCACGTACACGAATATAGATTCTATAATTCCTGTACAGTGTACCTATGATAAGCAGTGATAGCCTAGTGGTTAGGACTGTGGTCTCCTATTTGGGGGGTCGCAGGTTCGATCCCGGGTATGCACCTCTGACTTTTTGGAGTCAAGTGCGTTTAAGCAATTAAATATCACTTGCTTCAACGGTGAAGGAAACATCGTGAGGAAACTAGCACACCTGAGAGTTCTTCATAATGTTCTTGAAGGTTTGTGAAGTCCGCCAATTCGCATTGGGCCAGCGTGGTGGACTATGGCCTATAACCCTTATCTGAGAGGAGACCTGCGCTCAGTAGTGAGCCGTTGATGGGTTGATGGATGATGATGTACCTATGATCTACTAAATCCGTTGAACCACTTATTTCTATGAATAACGCAGAATCTAGTTGATTTGAATCTCAAGATGCTCCATTATACACGAACAGTCACGAGAATCTAAATATATAAAACTGACTGAGTGATCTAATGTGACTGAGTGAGTTAATGCACAGCTCAAACCACTGGACGGATCGGCCTGAAAGGCATACAGATTATTATGACGTATCTAGTCATCCGCTAAGAAAGGATTATAAGAAGGGGAAAATAGAAGTTTGAAAAATCTAACTTAATGTGAGCGAAGCCGCCTGCAGAAGCTAGTAATGTATAAGGATGTGGTCCGTTCCACGTCAGGTGCTGGAATGAACTTACTGACTCCAGTGACTGGAATAATGTAACAAGCTCGTTATCGTTAACAGGTCAAATTTTATTTTCATGAGGATAGAGGAAAACGCGTCTTATCTTGGAATAGTCTTATTATCTTGGTTACCAATTTTTTAATTGTTGGACTAAAATATAATACTTACTGCTTGACTAAGTACTTCGCTTAATATGAACTAAAATTACTATAGTAATACCATTCCCCAATTGTCAATTTTTTATTTTTAACTAGCTGATGCCCGTGACTTAGTCGTAGTGGAATTAGTTGTTAAAATCCCTCGGGAAATCTTTGATTTTCCGAGATAAAAGTCTATGTCACTCTCCAGGTCCTCAGCTATACCCATGCAAAAAATCACGTCGATCCGTTGCTCTGTTGCGGCGAGATTGAAGGACAAACCAACAAACACACTTTCGAATTTATAATATTAGTATGATGATATTAAAATAAATAAATTTGATATTAAAATAAAAAAAATTTAAACTAAAATTTCCAGCTGACTTGCGCATAGCTCGGCGCACTAAAATTGTGGTTAGAACCCGCTTTTCCCACCAGTATGGCCGAGGAAAGCATCGTCACCGGATCCCCGCGGCCGCCATAACTGAAAATTTCGCGCGCAAACTCTCGTCACAGACAAAAAATGCAGTAATTGTATGACGCGTGTCCAAAAAGTATTCAAGTGATATTTATTTTACTATATAACTTCTAAACTTAGGTTCTGAATTCTAGCTTTGTGTATGTGAATATTACGTGCCATGATTTTTTAAATTAAATATGGGTTGAGATTCGTCATGCTAACTACTATGTGTAACGCAAAACTTTTGTCCAAATATACAATTGAATGTTAGTGATGATGCAAAAAGTTCGACAAGTGTAGTTTTTGTGACTGTTATCCTGAATAGAAAAAAGCATTGAAACTTAATGGAATAGTTTTAATAAAGGTAAGCTTATTAGAAAAACTCCATTTAAAAGCGTGTTGAAATCGTTTTTAATAGGACTTTAGTATACTTATTTATAAATGTAAATGTACAACTAAGGATACTGTCCGTAGATTTAAAATTTTTTAGACTTCTACTAGACTACATTCACTTTTTCAGTGTCACAGTTACAGAGATATGGCGTTTTTAAAAACAATGTTTGCATTTTTTTAGTATCCTAATTTTTAAGTTTAACGTTTCGTCTAAATTTCTTTTGATGTACCGACTCCTCTTATATATACGATTACTATGAAACTTAAAAACCTTTAATTTTCCCTACTAATATTAAGAATGCGAGTGTGTGTTTGATGGTTGATTTATTGGTTTGTCCTTAAATCACGCAGCAACGAACCAACGTATCGACGTGATTTTTAGCATGAGAATAGTTGAGGATCTAGGGTATTCCGGAATTAAAAAAAACCCTCACATCATGCATACGAACTCGCGGGGAAAAGCTAGTGTGGCAATAAATTAAAAAGGTATAAACATATTTTATTCTATACGCTCCGAAATTGCAGCCGAAACTGCTATATTTCTCGAGGGTAACATTCAAGCGAAATAGGTACGCCCATTCAGATGCACTTGCAGTCAACCGGCGATGTGTCGCCGCGAGCTATTGCGAGCACGAATTATTTCGTCAAAAATCGTGATAATTTATGTGAAAACTGAATACTTAAACTCTTAATTGTTATACTCTCTAAAAAGTATATAAAAGGAAAAGGTGACTGACTGACTGATCTATCAACGCACAGCTCCAACCACAGGACGGATCGGGCTGAAAATCGGTATATAGATAGTTTTTATGACGTAGGCATCCACTAAAAAATATTTTTGAAAATTCAACTCCTAAGGGGTAAAATAGGGGTTTGAAAAATCAAACTAAACGTGCGGGAAGCCGTGGGTAAACGCTAGTCTAAATATATAAAGGAAAATGTGTCTGACTGACTGACTGATCTATCAACGCACGGCTTAAACCACTGGACGGATCAGGCTGAAAGGCAAACAGAAATAACTATTATAACGTAGACATCTGCTAAGAAAGGATTTTTGAAAATTCAACCCCTAAACCCGCTGTTAGTGAAGCAGCGGGAAAAAGCTAGTTTTTGATAAAATAATCTAAATAGGTATATCGTTATAGCAACGTTACATTCGTTATCATCACAGCAACTCATCAACTTCTCACTACTGAGCGCAGGGTATCTTTTTATCAGAGAAAAGTTGTGAGTTGTTGTTCACGCTTGCCCAATGCAAAATGGCAGACTTCACACACCTTTAAATACATTGTGGGGAGCTCTCAGGCGTGCAGGTTTCCTCATGATGTTATACTTCACCGATGAAGAATGTGATAAAGTCGGAGATAGAGCCTAGAATCTGAAACCCGGACGTATCGAAAAAAATTTTTAGAGCATTGCCTGTACATAATCTTACTATAATATTTTAATACAATCCATACAATCTTAGACTGTAAATGTGTGGAGTGTATGGGATCGCAGGCAATGCTCTGTAAAAAATTACTAACATATTATGTGACTTAGGTTAATCTTAAGTGAAAATCTTAGGTGAGGGTTGCTTGTAAAAATAACTTTAGTGATAAGGCCGCCCTTGCACCCAGCGCTATTGTCTTCTGTTCTGTTTTGTCTCTATGTAATGTTTGTCTTTGTTTTCTGTATTTTGGTGTACTAATAGTAGTAATAACTACTATTACTAGTACTAATATTACTTACTAAATCTTATGAGCTTGCAAACTAAATAATTGGTTCAGTAGGTATTCAGTTAATATTTTTGTACTGAAGCGATCGTTGCTAGTAGTTATTTATTAACTACAAGCTGATACCTGCGACTGCATCCGCGTGGATTTAGTTTTTAAAAATCCCGCGGAAACTCTTTTATTTTCTGGGATAAAAATATCCCTAGTGGCCTATTAACTCTCTCGGTCCCTCAAGTCAATTCATCAACACACACACAAAAAAATCACGTCAATCCGTTAATCTGTTGCGGCGTGATTAAAGGACTAACCAACACACAAACACACTTCCGCACTTAAAATATTCTTCTTCTTCTTTATCAACCGATAGACGTCCACTGCTGGACAAAGGTCTCTTGCATTGACTTCCACAGGCTTCGGTCTTGCGCCGCCTGGATCCAGCGGCTCCCTGCGACTCGTTTGATGTCGTCGGTCCACCTGGTGGGGGTCTGCCAACACTGCGCTTCCCGGTGCGGGGCCGCCACTCCGGCACCTTGGGACCCCAACGACCACCAGCTCTTCGAACTATGTGCCCAGCCCATTTCCACTTCATTTTCGCGACTTGCTGAGCTATATCGATGACTTTGGTTCTCCTCCTTAAAATATTATAGTAAGATTATTTAGGATTACCTCACTGCTGGCTCAACAAACCAAAAAGGATTTGGTTAAAATCGATGGTTGGTTTCACCAAATCTTTTATAATATAGCAAGAAAAATAATGTCGATAGCAAAATATATGAAAAGAAAGAAAAAAATATGATGGAAACGGGGAAAATTGAACTAAAAATACCGGTAATTGTCTGAAAATTTTCAATCGTGTTTCGTTATTCGACTTACTAATTGGTACCGTAATGAGAAAAAAAATTACCTAGTATCCAACGTACGTAGGTATTTTAATTTAGTCATGTAAATGTAATTTTATTTGTTTATTTGGCTCTACGCTACTGGGTAAGCAAGCAAGACATTCATTAGTACTAAATTAGTGAAGATAAAAATGAAATAAGTTTGCTCAGCGTCCTTAAAATATTCCTTGCTTTTCCGGAGAGCCTCAGCTGTAGTTATGGGATGGAGTGCCAATTAAGAACCCACAATTTTTCATGCTGCAATTTTTAAATTATCACGTCTCTAACTAGGCCAACCAAACCTAAACCAAGGTTTTTTTTATACAAGTTATTTATTCCCTTAATTCCATCTTACTAGATTATCATCATCATCTCAATCGATAGAGTTCCACTGCTGGACATAAGTCTCTCGAAGAGATCGCCACAGCGACTTGATGAAATATTATAATATAACCACGAGCTTTTGCCCGCGGCTTCGCTCACGTTAAGTTCGATTTTTCAAACCTTTATTTTACACCCCTAGGAGTTGAATTTTCAAAAATCCTATCTTAACGAATGTCTATGTCATAATAGCTATCTGTGTGCCAAATTTCAACGAGATCCGTCCGTAAGGCATTAGGAGTAGAAGCCATAGCCAACGCCTCCTAGCAAACCAGACAGGAGTCAAAAGAAATTGTTAAACCCAAATTGACTCAGCTGGGAATCGAACCCAATAACCAGCAGGCCACCAGGTGCTGTTAAGGTTATCCCTAACCAGTACTATAAAATATAACTAACCAAAAAGTATACAGTATAGTCATTTAACTTGATGTTACGTAAGTCCCATTTTGGGTGCCAATTTCTTTTAGCTATTCGTTTCAATATTGTGGCTGTAAATTGTCTCCAAGCGATGCCAAAAAGGATTGTGTTTTATTATTTGCCTTGCTAGTAGTAATGTGGTATACTAATGTGGTCATCGAGAGGGAAATATAATAATTATATACATACTTATATAAATTAGAAAATATAATTATAGTATCATTGCCCGCGTTATCATTCGGGTGTAGTTAGTTTTTTTAAACATGCGGGAATCCTCTGTTTTTTCAGGATAAAGATCGAAGAATCGAAGATTGTCATGCCAAGTCCTAAAACATAATATCTATTACAAAAAATAACGTGGATTCGTTGCTCCGTTACTGCAGCGTGATTGAAAGAGAAACATACAAACTCACTTTCGTATTAATACTATTACTTACCTCGTTATAAACCTTAATTAATTATAAACCCTAATATCAGATTGTTTTTCATAATGTGTGAAAATCACGCAGTGAAGTGACGCAATGGCTGACACTTTGCCAGAATCCGCTAATCCGAAATATTCCACAATTCAATTCAAGAATAGCGCGGATTTGGTAAAATACTTTATTTTGCAGTACAAACTAGGAATATTCATCTCAAGGCTTTGTTGGAACGTAAGTTCCTTATCGCGCGGTACGGGAGGGGGCTAGACGGAAAAAATTAAGGAACCGACATATTTTTGAAACCGACACTTTTTTGTTGAATGTGAATTTTAACTTATAAGTTATAAAAAATTAGGGAAAAATTCCACATGTGGAAATTATTTAAAATAAAATTGAAAAATAGAAAATTCAGTCTGTCGAGCTGGGATTTGAACCATCGACTTAGAACTGTTAGGCGACTGCCGGAGCCACTAGGCTACGGAGACACAATGTTGTATCGCGAAAATACCGAACACAATGTAATCGAAAGGAACTACGTTCCATCCGGGTGTCCCTTTGACACCTCTCAAGTTTTTTTTAATATTTTTAAATCTTATTTGCACATATGAAAAGGATTAACAGAGCAAAACACATTTACAGGTGTAAGTTCATAGTCTCGCTAGTCGCAAAGCTGAAAATGGGCGGGGCACATGGTTCGAACTGATGGTTGTCGGGGTCCCAATGGCCCCTGCACTACATTGTACGACACTATCAAAACAGTCACAGTACGCAGGGAGCCACTGGATACAGGCGGCGCAAGTTGGAGACCTGTGGAAGTCCATGCAAGACACCTTCGTCGAAGTCTATTGGTTGATAAAGAAGATAATATATAAGACAACGGATCACAGTATGCATGCAAACAGCAGAGAATAAGATGATGAGGTTAGATTTAGTAGGAAGGTTAGCCCATATTAAAGTGACCAGTGAAATCATGTTAAATAAATAAAATAAAGAAGAATTTTATTAATAAGTTGGCATAACGATTCTACCATTTATTAACCTCCGACGCAAAAAGAGGGGTGTTATGAGTTTAACTTGTGTATCTGTGTATTTGTGTGTTTGTCTGCTCCCTCGTAGCAGTCCCCCGAATGGACCAATTTTGATGCAGTTATTTCTGTTTGAAAGCTAATGTAATCGAGCTGGATTTTAGCTATAACTTATGAAGATCTACTCAGGCGTTTGAAGATCATCAGCTCATTTCCTACTCGATTAAAGGGCCTTACAAGCTTTCACTGGTGCGATTGATTTGAAATTTGGCGTACTGTTACTTCGGATTATTTTCAAGGCATGGTAACTTGAGCTGATGCTGCAGCATAAAGTAGTCTACGAGATACCCAACTCCTCAGCAGCTGATCAGAATAGCCTCAATAAAAAGGTGTTAGATAGATCTTGATCGAGGATCGAGGATCGAAGAGGAGGATCTGATTATAGAGCAGAAAACTTGGTAACAGGATGTCAGGTAAATCGTAATTTTTAATTTACACTTGCTACTTATTTAATTCCTAGCGACACAATAATATAATAAGCCCAGTTATCTCTGAACAAACCCAAGAGACAATATAATCAGTAATAATAATAACAACATTTTCTCCCAGACAATCTTATCCTCAAATAAGACAAACATAATATTTCTTCATTATTTACTTCTGGTACGCCAAGCGTACACCCGCTACATAGTACGGAGGTAAACTTAGCCATAATTGTATAGAGAGTTGAGTGCCATCAGGGCCTGAGTTTTATTATTATTTTGGGCTTAGCCACAATTTAATTCCCATATATTTTTTGTTTTTTTACTTCCTTTGGCACAGTGGGTGACCGCTATGGTATATGTATATGTGGGATTCCTCGGATTCGATTCCCGGTAAGGGCAAACTAGGAATTTAGGTACCTAAAATTTTTAAATTATCTTTGGTGTTGTCTAGTGGCTTATAGTAGCGATTCAGCGTTCCGATACATATAGTGTAGAAACCGATTAAAAGTGCAAAGATTAGAAGTGCAAATTCACTCAAGTAGTCTCAGAGACTTCAATTCTTAAATCTACGCCAGAGTGGCTTAACTTGACGTTTATAAAATAAATTCATTCATCTTCCATTGCTGAGACCTTCTAGACTATTCTCAAGGGACGAAACAAAATCCTTAGATCCAAATGTAAACTCTAAACGCGTTGAGTGATGTGGTGATGTAGTTTGTATGTCATCGATAAAATATGAGGTATTACGTTGTTTTTCAAGGGGGTCTGTGACAAACATACTTACAGTAGATATATTTTATAATCATGGTGTTTAAAGCTTTTATAATTTATCCACACTTATCCTGTCTAACATAAAAAAAACTTAATTAATCATATTATTATTGATTTATTTGCTTGATTGCAGACTTTGAGTATTGCAGGTATAGGTAAATACCTACACAAGGAGTTTGTAGCTACAATCTGCCTTAGTTTGACGTGCAAATTGCAATATTATAATATTACTATGTACCTTACTAGTACCTTCATTTTACTTACCTGGTATTAATTATTAATTAATTTCAAAGTATGTGCTTTTTATTAATCCAATAATTTATACCTGATATTTATGATACGTGCTTTAGATTGTTAAACAAACTTCTACTACCGGACTCTAGGTGTTCGCCTTGGCCCCTAGACACTCTCGACGTTTTTTTCGTGCGTTCGCGTTAAATTGGTACTTAACTCGATTTTATGAGTCTCATTGAGCCCATCACTATTCAGATCGCTGACGTCACTGGAAGATTTACACGCAGATCGATATAATCCGGGAGGCTTCGTGTTGGCAGAGAGCCAAATTATTTTTGCCCAATTCGCGACTTGTGAGCAATAAATCCAACGGAAGGTTAGCCTGTACCCCTTATTCTTGCGAATCAATGTACCCTCTGGGCCATATTTTATCATATCGTGATTCGCTGATGGTCAAAACGCTCGTTAATTCTGCTTTGCGCTATAATTCTTAAAGAAACAAATTATAGGGACAAATGTGGTATTCGGGAATCAAATAACGCACAAAAAAGGGTTAAGTAGTTTTATTTAGAAATTCTTTCTTATATTAAAGTTATTTTGGGACTAAATTGAAGACTTCGGCCTCTTTCGGGGATCCGGGATTTCCAATATCACTTGCTTGGTAAATATCGTGGGGAAAGCTACATGCCAGAGAATGCCGTAATTTTTTCAGAGGTGTGTGAAGTGAGAAGTTTGCTAAGTCTCTCTTGGCCAGCGTGGTCGACTTTGGCCTAAACTTTTCTCATTCGAGATGAGACATAATTATACCCAGTAGGGCCAGTAGTATGGGCCAGTGCGATTGGATGAGTTTAAATAGGTTTTTCATTTGAGCATAGGGCTCTCTTATTATCGTGATTTACGTCGAATATCCTTTCAATTCCATTAATAAGATAAAAGGGTGATCTTTGAAAAATGGATCATTTATAGCCAAGGGTATAACGGTAACAATAATAGAATCTTGATTTTAAAAAATCAATAACGGAGTGTTCACATTACGCTACGATTTGCAGCGTACTCTCTGAGCCGATTCTCAGCAGTTCATACTCTTACAGTCTGAGGTCTGAATCACAAGTTAGCGATTAGTTGGCTGAATATAGCTAAGGAAGTAGGTACCTACTTGTAATTAGTTGTCGTTTATGTGCCGAGTTAGCGTGCGTATAACAGCTCACTAGATGAATTAGAGTGCATAACTTCGCTACAATTGGTTGGTACAATTGATTATTGGCGCCATAATTGGCTGATTGTAAATTGTTCGCACCATGTATTTACAATTATGCAAATAAATCCTTTCTATTTCTATTTCTACAAATCAGCCTTTTATTGAACGAATCGGAAAGCATTTAGAAACAGCGTACGGCTAGTGCGAACTGTAACCGCTCTATTCTAAAGATTATTCTAAAGATTACCTATATTATTATGACTGGTTGTTAAGTAAAGGCTCACAGATAGCCGCAAATTGTAAGCGTAATGTGAACTCGCCTTAAAGAAAATTTTTAAATGATATCGGAAGGCGGCTACTATAATTTAATGGTTTGAGTCGGTAACTTTGGTTAATCTTTACTACTAATCCTTACTAATATTATAAATGCGAAAGTGTGTTTGTTTGTTGGTTTGTCCTTCAATCACGCCGCAACAGGGCTACGGATCGACATGATTTTTTGCATGGGTGTAGTTGAGGACCTGGAGAGTGACATAGGCTACTTTTTATCCCGGAAAATCAAAGAGTTCCAGAGGGATATTAAAAACTAAATCCACACGGATGAAATCGCGGGCATCAGCTAGTAATATTATAAAGACGAGAGTGTTTTTGCTTATTGGTTTGCCCTATAATCATGTAACAACCAAACAACGGATTGAAGGGTATGGTTCACGGCTTGAAGAGTAACATAGGCTACCTTTTATCCCAGAAAAAGAGAAGATTTCCGCGGTATTTTTACAAACCTAACCCACGCGGACGAAATCGAGGGCAAAAGATATTCAAATAAAAATTTCATTTCGTTTGTAGGGGTCACGCCCGAAATAACTCTCCTTACGAACATTCCCAAATTACCCAACTGATAATAGTATATCCACTACCTATAATTTATATTATACCTAAATTAAATTCTAAATAGAAAATATTTTATTAAAATAACATCTACCTACTCAGAATCAAGAACTTCAAAATTTATGTAGGCTTTAACAAAAACAGAAATGATGAAAATGAATTCTAAATCTCGCAGACAAAGTTATATCCCCGTGTAGGCGAAAAGGTCAATGCGATAAATAGACTTGTAACGGAAAAATAACATGGCTTGAGGTGAATGTAAATTATGAGCCTCATTTAAATAAAGTGGAATACAATGTTTTTTCTATGTTTGTTTTCTAGGATTTTAAAAATAGCCAGAGATAATATTATTAAATCTAGGTAATGCAATTTTGCTAGCCGTAATAAAGAGGTTCTCTCTGCAAAAAAAAGACAGAATGTTAAATTATAACTTACAATTGAATTGAATGATATTATTATTATAACTTACAATTTAATGTGGTAGGTGGCAGCACTAAACTATTCAATCATAGACGAATAATATATTTTTCGTACCACTTGCTCAAAAAAGTGACATTCTGTGCCACAAAAAGCGAACATAATAATAGTCATTTTTAATCTGTTAAAAACAGGGAAAGAAAATTGTACTGAATTTCATTCATCCTCTAGGGGGAGAATGTGATTTAAATTTGGAATACTTACCGAAATTTATACCGAACTAAATCTGTGTTTACACCATTGAGTTTGTATATAAAGCAATAAACATCTTTTTGAAAAAGGAATACGCATTTATTATGCAGTTATGATTATTAAATAAAATTACGAAAACCGACGAGGCCGTATGAGCTTGATGCCTTTGCTTTTCCGACAAAAAAATATTAGTCTAGGAATTTGCCGCGTTTTTGTTTTCTTCAAATACTTAAACGTTAAGTTTATTTTAATTTATTTTTATAAATAAGTTAATGTTCTAAAAATACGTTACGATGTTAAATCAAAGCGACAGTGACAGTGAATTGTCGGATTCCATCAGTGCAAAATGCTCAGACGCAAGAACAGAGAAATACTCAAATCAACTCATCAACAATATAAATGTACCAAACAAAAATGTAACTCTCTCTATCAATAATTGGACCAATGTTTCGAATGTTAACTTTTACTTTTAATTGTCATTATTTTTAATAAATACTTATCTCATATTATTATTGTGTTAATTTTTTCGCAAATGGTACGAAAAGTAGAGTATTTTCCTCGGTGATAAAGCTGTCTTAGTCTTGGGTGTACTTAAATCCCTCGCTACACTCAGGACTCGTCTTAAATCCCTCGCTTCGCTCGTGATTTAAGTTTTTAACACCCTCGCTACGCTCGGGAGTAAACCTCGAGTCCTTCGTTACGCTCGCGATTTAAATCGTCACCCGCGACAGAAGACACTGCTTTATCCCCTTGGTTAATAATCTACTATACTATATTCAATGCGTAAACATATCACTATGTGAATGCAATTATTTGTCTGTGCGATTCTGTTGTACTCTTCATAGTTCCTTACATATTATTGGAAGTAGGTATTAGCGTAGCATATTATTTAGGTCACTGCTCAGTCACTGTGATAGCTGCGAGGGTCGTCTTCGCTGGCCGTGGCCAGCGGAGGTACGGGCTTCGAGGCAGGGTCTTATTACCCGGGCGGGGCGCGGGGAAGAGCACTTCCCCGGTGATGGTTTTTCAGCCGTCTTGGCAATTAGGTCCATGGCGGCTGAGGCTCCTGTTCCGCTATGGGTAGGGGCCTTGCGGCTGAGTGTCAGTCCAGTGGCTCCGCTCGCTGGCGGGCAGGATTGCCGCCGCGAGCGAAGCGGTGTCGGGTTCAGAGGGTGATCCCGCGCTACGGGCGATAGGGTCGCTGCCGTGCGCGGGACCGTGATAGTTTCAAGTAGTAACTTGAATTAATTATCTCAAAACTAGATGGCGCTGATCGTTTTTATCTCGCGATACTCTTGTGTGTGCCTTAGAGATATGAATAGCAATACATTCTTTTACAACGTTAACAGACAGATACATTCTTCTGCTCTATCATCAGATCAATTTTTGGAATGTAATATGTATCGCGATGAACGAATACATATTTACATACTTAAAAATTAAAACTAATTTATTAAAGAAAATAATTTGAGAAAGGATAAAAATAAAAAGTATAATAATAATTAATAATTTATAGAGGACTCAAGATCAAGAACGCACCGAGTCAAAAGACAAAAGTTTCAATTTATTACAATTTTATTAGCCCAACTTCCAAGTATTGACGATTCTTTTCATGATATATGAGATTTTCTACGAGTGTGAAAATCTTGAAAATGCATACATAAGATACACGCGCTTACAACTTGCGTTTAAACTTCCGTAATCCGTTAGATCATACGCTAACTACTAGGACGTATTCCTGTGGGCATGCATTTTGCTGACAAAAGCTCATATTGGCTTACGAATTCAGCGCATAGCATGCATTTCTTCAGCAACTTACATGACGCTGTTGACGCATACCTCTAGGCAAGCTGAAACGTAAATAATTATGAAGCGCTCAAGTGTAGTTAGGTCAAATGATGCTGATAATTGATGGGAATTGGTAAATAATGGAAGGCAAAAATACTTTGAACTTTGAGTATTTATACCAACCAACCAGGTAACCAAGTATAGAGAACATAGACCACGATCACTACGATCATTATCATACTCGTAGAGTTAGGAACTAGACAATGCCATGGAAGTAGATCATTAGCAACCTATTAACGGCTCACTACTGAGCGCAGGTCTCCTCTCAGAGAAGGGTTAGAAGCAGTGATAGCTTAGTGGTTAGGACTGTGGTCTCCTATTCAGGGGGTCGCAGGTTCGATCCCGGGATCCCGGACCTCTGACTTTTCGGAGTCAAGTGCGTTTAAGCAATTAAATATCACTTGCTTCAACGGTGAAGGAAAACATCGCGAGGAAACCTCCACACCTGAGAGTTCTTCATAAAGTTCTTGAAGGTATGTGAAGTCCGCAAATTTGCATTGGGCCAGCGTGGTGGACTATGGCTTATAACCCTTCTCTGAGTGGAAGTAGATAGTAATATAATATTGTTTTTATCCAATAATAAATTAATGATTATGGCAGGGAAAATTTGCTTGATGGGCAATTTTAATATTAACAATAATAACGCTTGATTTCGATTGAAATTATCCTATGATTATCTAGATGATTGATATGACACCATCCGTTATCTATGTTTATTATTATATAATATCTACGCAAAAAGTCCATTTGCTGCTATATTGAAGGACTGACAAACAGACAAACGATTCTGAAGCCTCAATCCACACATTTAATTTGGACATTAAAAGTGTGGACTGAAAACTGAAAGATTGATGGTTTAAATAATCAAAGTCCACCTCACCCGTTGGACTATTGTTAAAATAATAAGAGTCCCACTCCTAAGACGAACTTTATATTTTTTGGAGGGGAGAGGGAATATTAGTCAAGTTGAGCATGGCTGAAAGAAAGAAAAGAAAGTAAGAAAATTCATTATTCATTAATGGTGCTTCAGACAACAAAATAATATACAAATGTAACATTAATTGCCTGTTACACCACCCAGAAAGGGTGTACACTGTACAGCTCAGCATTATGCCTCACTTCACACACGCAAACACGCATACAAAGTGGGGCGCTGATGTTCAGCTGTGACCCGGGTGACGCCACAGATGTTAAATTAGTTAAAAATAGCTGAGCATCGAAATAGTTAAAATCTTAAGATTAAAAGTAAGTAATTAGTAAAAATCATGGTAAAAATAGACAAGAAGAAGCAGCAACTAATGTAAAGGCAAAAAAAATATGCGAAGTAATAGTTCTTTTATAAAAAGAATTCACATCTACAATAGGTATAATTATTATAATCGTTCGTAGTAAATAAATAATACCTATTGAAAACGTATTCCTTGTATCTTGTAAGCTCACTGCTCAGGCCTACGTTCGAGGACTTATATGGTAATCGACTTAATTAACTGCGAACAAGGACAATGCATGGATGCATGCGCCTGACTGATCATGGAAACATTCGATTTAGTTTATGATTTTATTTTATCTTGAATAGCCGTGCGATTGTGTAGAAAATTAGTTTTCATTTGACAGCTTAAAAAACGTATGGTTTCATTTCTTTCATCTCAACGCATCACCGCCGGCCCATTACTAAGCACTTTTCCTATATTTCCAATATTCCTTTGACATAATATTATGCAATGACGACCTTAAGAACGCGTATAACGCGATGAGATAAAACATAGCCGCAACCTCATGTGAGGCGCGACAAAAGAAAGCGTTTTGCGCGGAATAGGAGTGTAGTAAGCGCCAAATACTTTGTAACTCGTAAAATATTCATTGTGTTCCGTGATCTCGTCCTCACTTTTGTACTCTGTAGTATGCACCACTTGCAATACTGCGCTGCCACAATCTTTAAATGTAAGACCATTGATAAAGTAAATAACAAAGCACCCTAGTCTATGCTTGCGTAGTCTTTGGTTCGCGGCGGCAGGCTGCTATGTTCGCCTGTCACCTGTCAATGTCATTGTACTTTTTTGTGCATTGCGCTGTTCACGTCTGCTCCTTTCCTAAATTTAAATTTATTTTTTCTTGTGGTTTTATAGATATTTCTTTCTTTAATTAAAACATAGGTAAGCTGAAACGCAAATCTAGAGATGATTTTGATAGAAGATTGGGAAAGCTGGAAAAGATGTTGTATTATCGAAGTCGGCGCAACAGTAGCACGTGTAAGAAAATCTTATTTCGTGTCAATATTATGTCAAAGTCTGGTCAAGTCTCTAGAGTTTCCACGAGAGGTTAACCACGAGAACGTTTAATGACCATACTTTCGTAAACTGAGTAACACTACACATGAGCTTTCACGAGAGGTTAGCCGGAAGTAATTACAATATGTGCTCACTTTACGAGAGGTACATACATACTATTTACGCAAAGACAGCGTTGACTGTGTCAATATTATGTCAAAGTCTGGTCAAGTCTCTTAGAGCTTCCACGAGAGGTTAACCACGAGAACGTTTTAGTGACCATACTTTCGTAAACTGAGTAACAACTACACATGAGCTTTCACGAGAGGTTAGCCGGTAGTAATTACTAATTACAATATGTGCTCACTTTACGAGAGGTAGATACATATTATTTACGCAAAGACGGCGTTGACTGTTTCTTCTTGGAGCTTTCACGAGAGGTTAGCCGTAGAATTTCCACATACATAACAGTCCGAATCGTAAAACTGCCGAATTATTTTTGGGTGATGAGTAATTTTCCAGCGCCAGTAGGTCAAGAAGCCGTTCTCCCCTTGTAAACCGGCCTAGTCGCGCTAAAAGCCGCCGTTAGAGCCGTCGCTACCTGTCATCTTCACAATCACCCTCGCCTGCTGATAACAGCGACGATCTTGTTGAGGAAACGGAGGGGGGCATATTGAAGAACCAGTGCCTTTAGGAAAGGCAGCAGTGTCTGGAGAAGTAGCCACGCCCTCCTTACCAGCCAACATTGAGGCAGTCCTAGCCGCAGCCATCGGCAAGGTTTTAAACGACATGGTCTCATCGAGCCAAAGTAATGCTGAAATCGAAACCCTTAGTGTTTCCGCCAGACTGCTATGTGGTTTATACCATAGCCACACAGAAGCTCGCAGGAGTCTTATTCTCCCCGGGCTCAACAAAGATGTTAAAGATACAAAGACACAGAGCCGATTTCAGAATACCTCTATGGGGATAAGCTACAAGATAAATTGAATGCATGTTAAGCCGTAAAGAAATCCGCAGAAGACTTGAAAGTACGCCAGCCCAAAAGCCGCCAATAAAAAGGCTTTAAACTTCAAGGGCCCACAACGATCCTAGTTGCCACGGCCGAGTGGGCAGAAACAGAAGCTCAGGCAACCAGCGCACTGGTCCACGAAGCCAACCATGGGTCAAGCGAGGCGATCCCCGCAGAGGCAGCGGCATTCGCGGCGCTTGGATCATCGTCGCGGCTGATGCAGGTACAGACTGGCAGACTAAAATATTTTACTGACCGCTGGTCTAGTATTACTTCTAGTTCTAACCCAACTATACATAGGTGTCTCAAAGGAAACATAATACCTTTTTTTTTTTTGAAGTCCCTATACAGGATACTATCCCGAGAAATAATTCGTTCTCACCTAAGGAATCTGAGCTGATGCAAAATGAAATTAATAAATTATTAAAATTAGGTGCAATGGAAGGTTGTTCCTCAATAAATGGTCAGTATCTACCTAACATATTTTTGCATCCGAAGTCAGATGGGACTTGGAGATTTATACTTCATCTCAAAAAACTCAACAAGTTTGTTAGTACTGTTCACTTTAAGTTGGAAGATGTAAGGACTGCAATAAGACTTATGACCCCTGGGTGTTTCATGGCCACCATAGACCAAAAAAATGCTTACTATTTGTTGCCAATAAATAACTCAAATAGAAAGTATTTACGTTTTCAATTTCAGGGATCTTAATTTGAATTTACTTGCCTTCCTTTTGGACTCCCTTATGTTTTTACAAAAATTATGACGCCGGTCATTTTACACCTGAGATCAAAGGGTTTTTTGTCTGTCATATACTTGGATGATATCCTCTGTCTTGCTGACAGTTACGAGAAATGCTTACAAAATGTAACCACTACCGTAGCCTTTTTTGAAACATTTGGGTTTCATAATTAATACAGACAAAAGTGATTTGGAACCTAGACAGAATTGCCAGTACTTAGGTTTTGTCTTAGATTCAGTCCAGTCTTCGATTTCATTACTCCAAAAAAAAGAGAATCTATCCATAACTCCATTCTTGAGTTGAAAAGAAAACAACACTGTAAAACTATAGATCTCGCTAAATTATTAGGCCAGTTAGTAGCAGCATGCCCAGCCATAAATTATGGATGGCTCTATACAAACATCTTAGAAAATCGTAAAACTACAGCATGAAAGTACCTTAACTATAACAGTACCTTACGATTATCGAAGGGAGGCCTATAAGATTTAGAATGGTGGTGTCTCCATATTCTAACTGATTCTACTGGTCTTTGTAGAATAAAAAAAAAAAACAGTTTTTAAATAGAGATGCTTCTTTGCTTTGCTTTTCAGATGCTTCCCGAACTGGCTGGGGTTTAGTCTGTAATGACATCAGAAATGGACAGTGGACTGAGGGTGAAAACCTTTTTCATATAAACTACCTTGAGCTATTAGCAGCATTCATAGGACTTGAACTTTTGCATCTTAACTATTAACTAAGCACTGTGTTAAGAATCGACAATACAACAGCTATTGCTTATATCAATAGAATAAAAAACCCGTTTTCTGCATCTTATCTTTGTGGCAATGGTGCGAAGACAGACACCTTTGGGTGTTTGCATCTTACATAACTTCTAAATAGCCCTCAATCAACTTAAAAACAACAGGGCACCTGGCGATGACGGCATCACATCAGAGCTTCTACGTGCAGGAGGTACTCCGATCCTGAAAGAGCTAGCAGAGCTCTTTAATGACGTCATTGCAAACGGAACAACGCCAAAAGCATGGAGCAAGAGTGTGGTAATTCTTTTCTTTAAGAAGGGTGACAAGGAGCTTCTGAAGAACTATCGGCCGATATCACTCTTGAGCCATGTTTATAAGTTGTTTTCGAGGGTGATCACAAATCGCCTCGCCCGAAGGCTTGACGATTTTCAACCTCCGGAGCAGGCTGGGTTTCGAAAAGGCTACAGCACCGTAGACCACATCCACACCTTGAGGCAGATTATACAGAAGGCCGAAGAGTATAATCTACCACTCTGCCTTGCTTTTGTGGACTACGAGAAAGCCTTCGACTCTATCGAAACTTGGGCTGTTCTGGAGTCACTGCAGAGATGCCAAGTCGATTGGCGTTATATCGAGGTGCTGCGATGTATTTACGATACTGCGTCAATGACCGTCCAAGTACAGTCTCAGCAAACAAAACCAATCTACTTGAGAAGGGGGGTTAGACAGGGGGATGTAATATCCCCAAAACTGTTTAATAGTGCACTAGAAGACCTCTTCAAAACGCTGGACTGGACAGGACGAGGATTTAATATAAATGGCGAATACATCTCACACCTGCGGTTCGCCGACGATGTGGTTATCCTTGCAGAGACTCCAGAAGATCTGGAGCAGATGCTGAGTAGTCTAAGCCGCTCTTCCAGACGAGTTGGTCTCGGGATAAACATGGACAAAACCAAGGTTATGTTCAATCAACATGTTGTCCCGATACCCGTGAACGTCGAAAATGTTGGAATCGAAATTGTTTCAGAGTACAACTACCTTGGCCAGACCATACAATTGGGTAGAAACAATTTCGACGAAGAAGCCAACAGAAGGATACGGCTGGGCTGGGCGGCATTTGGAAAATTAAGTCAGGTCTTCTCATCGTCAATACCTCAATGCCTGAAGACGAAAGTCTTCAATCAATGTGTCCTTCCCGTCCTCACTTATGGCGCTGAAACGTGGACACTAACAAAAGGCTTGATCCACAAATTTAAAGTCACTCAGAGAGCTATGGAGAGGGCTATGTTAGGAGTTTCTCTTAAGGACAGGATTCGAAATGAAGAGATCCGTAAGAGAACCAAGGTCGCCGACATAGCTCAAACCATTAGCAAGCTGAAATGGCAGTGGGCAGGCCATGCTTGTCGCAGAAGCGATGGCCGTTGGGGCCGAAAAGTCCTAGAGTGGAGACCGCGAACAAGTAAGCGTAGTGTGGGGCGCCCTCCAGCACGTTGGACTGACGATATAAAGCGGGTGGCGGGAAGTGGCTGGATGAGGAAGGCTGAGGACCGGGTGTGGTGGCGTTCTCTGGGAAAGGCCTATGTTCAGCAGTGGACGTCCGCAGGCTGAGATGATGATGATGATGATGATAACTTCTAAAGAAAACAGTATCGCAGATAAAGAGTCAAGGCACTCACATTCTGAGATTGAATGGAGTTTGAGTGATAAGGCCTTTCATAATATAATAGATGAGTTAGGGCCTCCTGAGATTGACCTTCTCGCTGGGAGCTATAACGCCAAGTGTCTGAATTATGTGTCTTGGCTTCCAGACCCTAATGTGAGTGCTGTAGATGTTTTCACTTTAAGATGCGATAGCCCCTTTTTTCTATGCATTCCCTCCATTTTCACTTCAGTCCACATCCGCTGGACAGGAGCCTCAGGTTGATAGCGGCCACATTATCAGGGTAGCATACATGAAGCGAGGAGTACCACTTCCCTCGATGGACATTATGCTGAATTCACTGTCAACCAAGACACGGAAACAATATAAGTGTGCCCTTAGTCAATGGCTCCTTTTCTGTAAGAGTCAGGAGAAGGATCCTCTTGCAGACTTGGTACCCACAGTTATCACTTTTTTAACTAACAAATTTAATGAAGGTTTGTCATATAGTTCACTCAATAGCATAAGGTCAGCAATATCTCTGATTTTAGGACCTCAACTAGGAACTGATGAAAGAATGACAAGACGTTTTAGAGGAATTTATAGATTAAGACCAAAAAAGCCTAAATTTGAGGAAGTCTGGAATCCTAGTATAGTCTTAAATTATCTTTCAAACTTATTTCCCAATGAGTCTCTTAATATGGAGCTACTTACTAAGAAGTTAGTTACTCTGCCGGCACTTGTCACAGCACATAGAGTCCAAACATTGTCTCTAATATGCTTAGACAGTATAAGCATTAATGATGACAATATTAATATCAGGATTCCAGCCCCTATCAAAACATCAGGCCCCAATAGACCTCACCCGAACTTAATCTTGCCATTCTTTATGGATAATGTCAGTATATGCCCTGCAACCACTCTGGTATATTGTCTTTATGCAACCAAGGACCTCAGACAAAATTGTAAAACTCTCATTCTCACAACAAGAAAGCCCTACCATGCTGCCTCTACTGCCTCGATAGGCAGATGGATTAAACAAACCTTATGCGATAGTGGTGTGGATGTCACTAAGTTCACAGCACATAGCACCAGATGTGTTTCCACTTCTAAAGCCAATTTGGCAGGTATTAATATAGAAGTCATTAGAAAGACAGCAGGTTGGACCAACAATTCGTCTACTTTTGCTCGTTTTTACAACAGACCCATTGTTGACGATGTTTATAGTTTTACGAAAGCAGTGTGCTCTATCTGCTTCCGCAAAATATATAGTATATATTTACTTATAAGTAATAATACTCATAACAATGATGAGTAAATGAGGGTTTACTTAATTATTAATTAATTATACTCAATTAATGACATCAAGTTGACAATATTTTAATTTAACTGTGATTTGAAAAGAGGAAAGTTAATAATTTGTTTGAAATATATAATATATACTGTTGATTTACCAACACAACTTTCTTCTTTGAACATCTACAGAGTACAAAAGTGAGGACGAGATCACGGAACACAATTTACTAGATCGGACTAACTTACCTAGTGACGTCCGATCCCCAATTGTGTGAAGTGATCTCATCCTCACTTGGTCCCAACCCTACCCGTCATGGGCCCTCGAGACCCATTAGGCATTTAAAGTCACCCCAGTGAAAGTTGTGTCTAGTATTCTTTGAAATAATGACATTGACAGGTGACAGGCGAACATAGCAGCCTGCCGCCGCGAACCAAAGACTACGCAAGCATAGACTAGGGTGCTTTGTTATTTACTTTATCAATGGTCTTACATTTAAAGATTGTGGCAGCGCAGTATTGCAAGTGGTGCATACTACAGAGTACAAAAGTGAGGACGAGATCACTTCACACATTGGGGATCGGACGTCACTAGGTAAGTTAGTCCGATCTAGTAAATTTTCTTTTCAATTCACTAGACTACTCTGTTGATAATATCAATCGGAATCTAATGTAAAAATTTTGGCTCTGTAATATGCAACACATTGAAAATAAATGAATATTGGTTAAAAATTAGACCTAACTTCGCGATTTTTTATTATCGAACAAATTTTATCATTTTATGTTTTTGCCCAAGCACGTCCCTTGGCAGTATGATGTAATTTTTGCGTGTTTTTTTTTTTCGGATAGTTGAAACTTGATCTACTACTGTAAAAATCAAATCTGTTTACTGTTAACGAGCGTACATCCACTCTTAAGGCTCGCTTGCAGAGACGCCGGGTTAGTTAAACCTGGAATAAATTAGTAATTTTGACTGAAGCTTTATACGAAATTTGCCAAATCTGTCTTTTTAACCCAGAGTTAGCCTCTAACTCTGGTTTACGACGTTGCTGCCAGCGTGGTGGACTAACACCACGTTGGCCAAATGCGGATTGGCAGACTTCACACACCTTTGAGGACTTTATACAGAACTATTGGACATACAGGTTTAATCGCGATGTTTAACTTCACTGTTAAAGCAAGTGATATTTAACTGCTTACAAAGTTACAACACACATAACTCCGAAAAGTCAGAGAGACTTTTATCAAACCCTTGTCCGAAAACGAGGCCCAAGTCTTAACGACTAGGCCATCACCGCTTCTCTCACTGTAAATACATGCTCTTCTATAAATTAGTTAAAGTTGTAGGAGAGATATTTTCACTAAAAGCTATTCCCTTTATTTCGATGCATTGTTCGGAAGTTTCGTAACTAACAACATTGCAGCGCGTAAAGTGATCCTAATAGGTTTAAAGTGTACTAGTTCTAGTATAGCATTGATGTGATAAAAACAAAGTTTTTACCTATTTCTAAAAATCATAACAGTGTTTTCGAGATAATTCTGAAGCTTTAAGTATAATATGGAGATTTGGAACTTTGTTTCTGTACAGATTTTTGACAACAGCAATATCAATCAATCATAACATTAAGACTTTCAAATAAGTAACAAAAGTTGTATTTTATCGCTTTATTTATTTACTAGGGATCTGCCCCGACTTCGCACAGGTAATTTTAGAGAACTTTGTGAAGCAGAAATTGAAATTTTCAAACCAACTTAACTTTTCTATCTATCCGCTATCGTCTTGTATTGTATGTATGTATGTATTCGGGATATTCCTGTTTTTAACCGACTTAAAAAACAGGAGGTACATGATTCAACACGTTTGTCTGTAATATTATTGTAACTGCAAAATAATCTATTAGGAATGCCAAATATATGTATGTTTTTTTAGCTTTATGTATGTTTGTTCACGCATTTCTCCAAAACTGTTGATTGGATTGTAATTATTCTTTGTTAATTTACTTACATTTACTTCAACTGAGGAAACAGTAAAGGTTTCATCAAAATCGGTTCAGTAGTGTTCAAGATATTGACACTTTTCAGTTATTCTTTGTGTCGGTATATTGAAGTCGGTTTAATTTTTCCTTTTAAAACTTTCATCATCACCTATGATTTTTATTCTTATTTTTGATTTTACTCCGTCAATAAGTCTAGTCTGGTACATACATTTATAAATCTCTAATTTAAAAGTCATGTCAAGTCAACATTAAGCCACTAATTGCTAAGTACTTAGTTACTAAGAACGGTTCTCGAATTTCACAAGGGTCTTTTTAAGTAGTCACTCCTTACTAAGCTTAAGTGGTTTTGAATAAGAATATCCCCAGAATAAACTCTTTGGAATTTGAATTAAATGGGCAACTGAGAATATTTAAAAGAGATCTCTTCCGAGAAATGGTCTCCACTTATTTGTTACCGGAAGAGAGGTGCCTTATTATTAGAGGGGAAATCTAATAATTAATACAAGAAGAGGAAGAATACGCTTTTCGATGATTAATGCTGGTAATTTGCTGCTAATGATATACTGTAACTAATTACATGGTTATTTGTATCCATGGTTATATGAAAAACAATTGTACAGAATTTTACCAAAATAAATGTATGCATAACAGAGAACGATGGGAGTTTATGTATTTGCAGAATCAACTTTGCAATTTTTTTCTATCGAGTAAAGTTTGCGTCATCGTGTTTAGGAAACAGCCATCAGGCCAGAAATACGATCAATTATAACTACTTTTTTTTTCATAATATTATGACCCATAGATTTTAAATAAGACGATCTTCATTCGGCTTGTGATTCGGCTCACGAATGATGATCGTGACTGCACACAGCGCTCAACCTATAAACGTCCACTGCTGGACGAAGGTCTCCTCCATGGACTTCCACAAGCTTCGGTCTTGCGCCGCCTGAATCCAGCGGCTCCCTGTGACTCGTTTGATGTCGTTGATCCACATAGTGGGGGGGTCTGCCAACACTGCGCTTCCCGGTGCGGGGTCGCCACCCCAGCACCTTGGGACTTCAACGACCATCAGCTAATCGACCTATGCGCTCCGCCCATTACCACTTCAGTTTCGCGACTCGCTGAGCTAGGTATGTCGGTGACTTTGGTCCTCCTATATATTTTTTTAGGAATTTTAAAAGTCGTGGAACAAAAGTTATTTACTTTGATGCATAGAAGTTGCCTGTAGAAGGTTGTTGGCATTATACAATTAACCCTATAGGTGTTGGTTATATACTCAAAGCCTATAGGTATACTTTGTAGTGGCGCGGGCGTCTGTTACCAAACATAAGTTACTATGACATTCTCATAAAAACATCATTACTTTTTAATTTTATATAAATGGTTTGGACTTGAAGTCATAAATTATGAGCTCTAGGAAACTTACACTTACAAAGTAGCTCGTGTAACGAATGCTTTTTAAAACTTTGCTACTTTATTATGGTACTTTACTTCACTGTTAGTGTAATTTTTAATTTATTTGTTTACGCTTGACCTGCTTATAACCTGAAAAACATTCTTACCCTGGATCACAAAAAAATGAACACACATTTCAGCAATAAAAGGTCACACGCAAAAATGAAATGAATATGTCAGTGTAAGATTGTGAAAACTTATAAATTGTAAAAAAATTACGTCAGTTTACAAACTGGCGAAATATGTGAGCTTAGGTACAGCTCACATATCTCGCCAGTTTGTAAACTGACGTAATTTTTTTGCTCGAGTGACCATGAGTTCTAGACTGCAATGACATAGCCCGAGCGTTAGGTATACATAATGGTTCTCACTTATTATTGGGAAGAATAATAATGAGATACTTAATATATTTTTCGTACCACTTGCTCAAAAAAGTGACATTCTGTGCCACAAAAAGCGAACATAACAATAGTCATTTTTAATCTGTTAAAAACAGGGAAAGAAAATTGTACTGAATTTCATTCATCCTCTAGGGGGAGAATGTGATTTAAATTTGGAATACTTACCGAAATTTATACTGAACTACATCTGTGTTTACCATTGAGTTTGTATATAAAGCATTATACATCTTTTTGAAAAAGGAATACGCATTTATTATGCAGTTATGATTATTAAATAAAATTACGAAAACCGACGAGGCCGTATGAGCTTGATGCCTTTGCTTTTCCGACAAAAAAATATTAGTCTAGGAATTTGCCGCGTTTTTGTTTTCTTCAAATACATAAGGTAAGGTATGTAGGGGTATCCCTGCGAGATCAAATCAGAAATGAAGAGATCCGCAGGAGAACTAAAGTCACCGACATAGCTCAGCGAGTCGCGAAACTGAAGTGGAAATGGGCGGGGCACATAGTTCGAAGAGCTGATGGTCGTTGGGGTCCCAAGGTGTTGGAGTGGCGACCCCGCACCGGTAAACGCAGTGTTGGCAGACCCCCCACTAGGTGGACCGACGACATCAAACGAGTCGCAGGGAGCCGCTGGATTCAGGCGGCGCAAGACCGAGGCCTGTGGAGGTCCATGCAGGAGACCTATGTCCAGCAGTGGACATCTAAAGGTTGATAATGATGATGATGAATGATAAGGTAAGGCGCATACATACAAGTTTTACATCGACTAAACTGTTTAGTCGAGTTGTGTACTTTTCGTGAATTCCATACAATCAAAAGCAAATCGTAAGGCTTTTTTATTTTTTTGTCGAGCAACTATCGTGTTGATAGTTTGCGCACATTCTATGATCGCAGTACATTTCCATAAACTTATGAAACACAACTAAATAGTTGTTCAACTAAAAGTTGTATGTTTGCGCTAGGCCTAAACGTTAAGTTTATATTAATTTATTTTTATATATAAGTTAATGTTCTAAAAATACGTTACGATGTTAAATCAAAGCGACAGTGACAGTGAATTGTCGGATTCCATCAGTGCAAATGGTCAGACGCAAGAACAGAGAAATACTCAAATCAACTCATCAACAATAAATGTACCAAACAAAAATGTAACTCTCTCTATCAATAATTGGACCAATGTTTCGAATGTTAACTTTTACTTTTAATTGTCAATATTTTTAATAAATGCTTACCTCATATTAATATTGTGTTAATTTTTTCGCAAATGGTACGAAAAGTAGAGTATTTTCCTCGGCGATAAAGCTGTCTTAGTCTTGGGTGAACTTAAATCCCTCACTACACTCAGGACTCGTCTTAAATCCCTCGCTTCGCTCGTGATTTAAGTTTTTAACACCCTCGCTACGCTCGGGAGTAAACCTCGGACCTTCGTTACGCTCGCGATTTAAATCGTCACCCGCGACAGAAGACACTGCTTTATCCCCTTGGTTAATAATCTACTATTACTACTAATATTTTTATTTCCTGCATTAAATCAAAATTTCAAATATTACCTAAAAACCAAATGCAAACGCTCCGACGCCACGCTTTTCCGGTGGCTCCGCGTTTTATTAGTTGTCTGTAAAGTCGGTTTACGGACGATAGTTTTACGTGATAACGTCATAAAGAAACATTGACGATGACTGGCGGGCGGCACAAGCCAACGCTTGGGCCGATCGTGCCTCTCTATCGCTTGTTCCGCGCTCTCGCTTGACCCCTCAGGCTCAGGCGGAACGTGATACTTTTTCGTGCGTGCAGCCGGTGTTCATCGATTTATAAGACGTTATCGCGTCAAAAATTAAACCTACCGGTTACCCTACCTACCTTAAAGGTGAATTATGACAGACTGTAACGTATGATTGATTGTAGGTGGTTGAAAATACTATTTTCAACCACCAATCCAAAGTAAACGAGTGCGTAACTTAGTGCGTAATTTGTAATACCCAGCTGTGCAATTTATTGCTCATATCAGGGAAATTGGTAGGAAACAGGTACATATTCGTGCCACGTGCAGCGAGAATTATTATTTGACATCAGCTAACATATTTTTAAAATAACAATGGTTCTATATCTTGTCCATCATAATGACCAAATAAATAAATCTATACTAATATTAAGAGGAAAGATTTTTTGTTTGTTTGTTTGTACCGAATAGGCTCTGTAACTACTGGACCGATTTTAACCATTTTTACACCACCAATAGAAAGCTAATTTATCAGGAAGTAACATAGGCTATAATTTATTTAAAAAAAAATTAGAGATCCTTAAAAAAATTGCAATAATGTTACCCAAAGTAGCAAAATTTTGCCTATAAATTACATTATTTGGCGTGTGCTGAGAAAACTATTCATGATACATACAAATTATATACTACATGATTAAAGTACCTACTCATTATTCTCTACAAAAGTTCGCTAGGGAATATATCTGACTATCATATTTTTGTCACAATAGTAGCTTTTGTTTTCTAAAATTTAATTAGATCGCCTTTTGTATTAATTCTTCCTTCTTCTACTAATAAATAATTATAAATGCGAAAGTGTGTTTGTTTGTTAGTCTGTCCGTCAATCACGCTCAACAAAGCTACGGATTGACGTGATTTTTTTGGATAGGTATAGTTCAGAACCTGGCGGGTGGAGGGTTCCCGCGGGATTATAAAAACTAAATCCACGCGGACGAAGTCGCGGGCATAAGCTAGTCAAAAATAAAACAAAATTCAAATTCAAAATTCGTTTATTAAACATCATTTACAATTTATAACACAAGTCGCTGCTTTAAAACAAAAGTGCCACAAACCGGAACAACACAATTTTACAGGAGAGCCATTCAAAGTTTTGAAATTAATTTTTCGTCTAAAGCTATGTGTTTTTTTCACCAAATATATGCATGTTA
Source organism: Oeneis ivallda (assembly GCA_029955525.1). Lineage (NCBI taxonomy): Eukaryota > Metazoa > Arthropoda > Insecta > Lepidoptera > Nymphalidae > Oeneis > Oeneis ivallda. The sequence continues at coordinate 10,683,529 of JARPMR010000022.1, forward strand.
TATACCATTAAAAGCGTATTTTAAAGGCGCGTTTAATGATGTATTGAAATACATTATAAGTATTGTCGTTAACGTTATATAAGCAGATAAGTCTGTTTTGTACTAAAAAAAATCGATTGTTTTAATGTAAATATTTGAATAATAAGACATAATTCAAAAAAAGAAATGTTTAAATCAAAATTTTGTACCACCAATTTTAATTATCTAGATAAATAATAACATAGTAAAATACAGATGGTCATGCCACCTTATAAAAATAACTAAAATAATTTCTAAAAGTGAAAATAAAGTGAAATCTATTAGAAACAAACAAAAAATAAAATCTTCGCCCTGGAAAATTATTGAAAAAAAAGTCTAAAGCTATGCCTAGTTTAAAAACGATTCCAAAAATGAAAATTTTACTTAATTAACACATTATAAAAACCTTAATACATCACTTATAGTGTTCTGGTAATGTTATACACTTCAAAACTAACGTAGCCATATTAAAAGTATACAATAAAATGTTCATAGTTTAATATCAGTCTCATAATCAACTTATTTATTTCTCATAATCAATTAATATTTATTATTTATTACTTTTAAACTACTATTGAGGTAATATACTAGAATATAAAACGTTAACGTACATTATAAATGCAATTAGAAACATTAAGACATCACAAACATTCTTGAGCTTATAATACTTTGAAAATGTAATTTTCAATTTGGGGATCGACTTTCGTTGAAGTAGTTTCATAGGAATCAGCTATCTGCCATTGCTTCAAATTCAGCTAGTCAATTTCCTCGTCCTTTAACGGATACTTAAACATTTTGAGAATTTTGCGTACTCTACTACTCATTCTTTAAAAAAACAAGTTGTTATGGTAAGGTTAATTATACGGGTCTGCCCGCGAAATTCAAATTTAATTGGGTTTTTCGCAATTTGTAAACTAATACGACAAAGTAGGCTTATGGCATTCTAATTGCGACGATGGCAGTATCATCTTCACAGGTTTATATAAAAATCTTCACTTGAAAGTGTTAAGAAATTTAAGAAATTAGTCAGAATATCGACTACTTTGTGAGTAACTCATGTTAAACTGTTTACTCGGACTACTTTCTTAAACTTTCAAGTAAAGATTTTTATATAAACCTGTGAGGATGATAGATACTGCATTATCGCAAATAGAATGCCATACCTACTTTGTCGTATTAGTTTACAAATTGCGAAAAATCAGATTACATTTGAATTTCGCGGGCAGACCCGTATAATTCATTTTAAATCGCGTAAATAATAAGCTAGAAATCTATCTCTCTGTTATTGTTTCTGTGTATCTGTCTGATATGCTCTCGTCAGTTTTTTTACCAAAATCGCTTGAAAAGATGGGCCCTTAAAGCGAATCAGGCTGGCAGACAGACACAATTTCTCATTTATAATACATATTCGTATGCATCCTATTGGATTTGGCTGAAATTTGGAATGGAGATAGTTCACCCAGAATTAACAAAAAGGCTACATTTTGTCTGGAATTAAAAAACCTCAATCCACTCGGACGTAGGCGCGGGCGTCATCTAATCAATCAATATTCGACCGAGCGAAGCGAAGGTCTTTGAGTTAACTAGGGCGATTTGCACTTGTCCGTCCGTCCGTCCGTCCGTCCGTCCGTCTGTCAGAGCCTTATAACTTTTGAATTACTGAACGTAATTACTTCAAATTTAGATATAATATGTAAACCGATGGCCTCCAGCCGAAAATGGCTTAAAAAGTTATAAAAATCTTTATTTCAGGGGGGCTCTCATAGAAGCGAATGCGAAGTAAAAAAAAAAAAATCGCGTTACATAAAATTGTAACGTATCATTTTAAAGATAATTTTGAACTGAGTACAAAAATATTTTTTTTTTAATTTTTCCCTTAAAATTGACGAAATGGGGGGCTTTCAAAGTGGCGATTTTATACGCTCGCTTGAAGACGCTCTCTAGAAAAATCCGCTATGGATTTTCAAACTGATTTTATGTTTTTAGGTCACTTATATCCTGTACTTGAACAACAAATACTAAAATTATATGAATATTATAAAGAAACGAGATTATTTAATTTTTAATGGGCGTCAGTAATTCATATAGCATCAACATAGCTTCACAATAATGCTAATAGATGGCGCAGTCAGTAACTATTCCCATGGAACTACGAGTTAAATTCAATGTTTGATAAATAATTCAATGTTTTCACTAACGTTCCCTAACCTTTACGGGCTACCTATAAGTTAGGTGATTGATGTTTTCTGTCAACTTATTTATCACGATCCTGTACGGGACACCTAAAAGGATATTGGGACGGATGTTAGGACTTAGGATTGTATTTAGGAGCTACCTACGTTAAGAGACTCCTACTTAGGGGATGATTTAGGTATGTTTGGTGAAAACGGGCATAATAATAATGTCAGTTTTGGTTATCATGTATCGATTGAATGAATAATCATGGGATACCGTTACCGCGAGGTCTCAGTTCGGGGCGAACCACTAGTTATTTAAGTTTTCATTTGGATTTAAAACTTTATGATTTTATGTACCTATATAAAAATAATTCAAAAGTAGCACATTCCAAAATATGTTCCGTATATTTTTCAAATAGTTTAAGCAAGACGGACATTATCCTGAATACGACCCCTCTCATTTAATAAACACCTCATACTTCCGTAAATCTTTAATACAAAGTTTAAAGTAAGAGTTTTTTTAATTATGGCACTTTTGTTTTAAAAGTATGATCATACTTATATGGATTATTTGATGCAAAGCTGATGTATTTCACAATCTGGCGCTTTTGTGTATAAAACTATCAACGACAAGAAAGACTTTTTGGCAATATGCCACTTTAGCACAAAAGAAACGTGTGTTCGCTTCGATTATCGGGTTGCAACTGACAAAATAGCGGTTTTGATCAAATTTTACCCGCGAAACTCAAAAATACAAAAAAGGCGCTAGTATCGTTTCCGTATCTTAAAATGCGAAATCAGTGGGTGTCTCTTTTGAATATAAAAATTTAACCTTTTAACGTTGCATTTTTGAAATAAAAACGATTTTCATTTTTTTCGATTTGTGGCACTTTTGTTTTAAAGCAGCGAAGTAAGGCTGGAGCCCTCTTTTAAGTGTAATAGTACACTTGTACCAGAAGACACCGCTCTTCCATATCAATATCATAAAAAACAACAGCAAAAGAAATAATTAATTATCTCTAAAAAAAAGCAAATTTGACCCCTTATTCAGATCCAGACGACATCAAACGAGTCGCAGAGAGCCACTGCATACAGAATACAAACGGAGCAAGACCGAGACATGTGGAAGTCCATGCATCCAGGAGACCTTTGTTCTACTTCTTCTTTCACAAGATCTACTTCTGCTATTTTAAAATTTAACGTAAGCAGAATCATACACTTGAAAGTAGTATCAAATTAGAAAAATGTTATAATTATTCATCTTACACTCGCTGTTCGGAGTACGGGAAAATGGGTGCGTGACGTCACTTGCATCGCTCTACGAAAAATATCATTTCATTCCCCTCTGATATTTTTAACTTCGTCTATTTCTCCTTCATGTGCACTCGTAATTCAAAAATGTTTGCACTCATGTATTAGTTTTTATCTATATTTTATTTATATAATTTTTTTTTCTTCGCATTTTGCGGAATAACGTACCTACAGAAGTAAAGTTGTACACTGTGCATTACGATTTTCGAACCGCAAAATGTATTTCGGAATGCCGCTGGTTTTTAATAGCGGTTTGTGTTCCGTGTAATAAAGTGGGCACCCTCAAACACATTAATTACCTACTCCTCGGCATATAATCCGTCGCTCTTGATGTATTATTATTAAAAGGTTTATGTTTAAAAATGGCATACTTACTACATTATGTGAGTAGGAAAATTTCGTTATTTTTTTTTATTAATAAAAACAATCAACAAAACCAAAAGTTGCAAAACATTATTTAAAGGTTTATGTTTAAAAATGGCATACTTACTACATTTTGTGAGTAGTAAATTTCGTTATTTTTATGGTTCCGTAGTAAACAAGGAACCCTTATAGTTTCGCCATGTCCGTCCGTCTGTCTGTCTGTCTGTCCGCGGTTTAGCTCAAAGACTATTGGTGCTAGAAATCTGTTATTTGACAAGAGTTTATATATCAATCACGCCGACAAAGTGGTGAAATAAAATTGTGAAAAATATTTTTTTTTAGGGTACCCTCCCCTACGTAAAGTGAGGATGAATTTTTTTTTCTCGTCTATCCCATAGTGTGGGGTGTCGTTGAATAGGTCTTTCAAAAATATTGTGGGTGTGGGAACACCATTTTTCAATTCAGGGATCCGTTTGTGACATATGATGTTTTAAAGTGCTAAATTTTATTTAAGTCAAGTGTCCCCCCCCCCCTGCCCGCTAAATGGTTGTATAAAGGAACCTAGAAAAAAATGAATTTTAAAGGAAAACTATCACGGCTAAGTAGGGTTCATTAGTTAAGGAGTTATATCTGTTTTTTCTAAGTTAGGTATTACACGTAGTGTAAGTTGCATATTTTGTAGTATTTGAACCATAGAACTCAAAATATATTCAATATTCAATAAAATAAAAGCACAAATTGTGACTAGCAACTACGGAACCCTACACTGCGCGTGGCCCGACACGCACTTGGCCGGTTATTTTTATTAATAAAAACAATCAAAAAATAACAAAAAGTTACAAAAAAATTATTAACGTAGTCTAAGCTTTTCGTAGATGGCTATAATTTTTAAAATCCAATGGTTCGCACTGTCAAACAGATATCACATCTCATGTAGAGCCAAGCCTCTACACGCTCTAAATCTACAAGCCCTAACTTCACAAATTCTACACGTTAGTCAAAATAAATGTGGCTTGGCCGTTTCGTTACTACAAGAGCTATTGTTTATTAGAAAAGTAATGAACAGTGAATAAATTTTTCACCTTACGTCCAGGTGAATGTAACGAAATGGCCATGCCACATAATTTGACTAATGTGAAAAAATAACATTTAAATTGACGCATACCAAGCTTAATTTAATCGTATAATTCTAATTCCCATAAAGAGTTTTCGATTCCGCATGACGTGAATTTTAGTGCTACCGGTTCCCGGTATATAATATATTTTATGCAAGATCTGAGAAACTAGGAAGAAAACTTTCGCATCCATGGAAGTGTTTTACTATCAAAAATATTAGAACAATAGCAGTGGTAATGCGAAAACAATGTTAAAGATCCGGGTCGCAGTGCACCGCTACAATAAATAGATACTATAAAACTTTACGTGCGTCGTCTGGAGACGAAATATTATGATTGAACTATCTTTTGCCGCGACTTCGTCCGTGAAGTTAGGTTTTTAAAGCTTATGGAAAATCCTTTGTTTTTCTGCGATAAAAATTAACATAAAGTCACTCTCCAGTTCCTCAACTATACCCATAGTACATGGTATGCAAAAATCACGTCGATCCATTGCTTCGTTGCTGCCTGATTGAAGGACATACCTATACACAAACACACTTTCGCATTTTTAGTATCAGTAAGAATTTCAGTTACCTACTTGTATATTGAGAAGTATAAAAAAACTTCTAAAAGAAATGTACGGTCGGCGGCAAAAGTCAATATAGAATAAGCAAACAAGTTGTCGTGCTGCATGCATTCTGTCACTCACACACTTATGATAATATAAACAGGCGTTCCACTTGTAATAGGAGTAGGAATATAAATGTAGGAATTTTAGCCTTTAAGCTATGTAAGAACTTTTGACGTCGACTGTACATTAAGTAGGTACTTAATGTTTATAATTATACTACTCATACGCACAATATTTTCTCAACTGCAGGGCCATAGAATTATAACGCATAGAAAGGCAGTAGCCCCGCGCGGAGTGTAACCATTTCATGGTAGCCTATATAGGCTAGACGCCTATCGGCACGCACACTGGTGTACGTGTCGGCGAGCGTAAATATAGCACACATAGTTCTTTTTATGGTTACACGTTAAGCTAGTCTCTTTGTATGGAACTATCGGTCTAGGCTTTATTAGTCTAAGCACACGAGTAAATATTCCGAACAGAGAGGAAGCTTCCTATAAAGGTCGAAGAAGTATACCTATTCTGCTAGGGTTGTCACCTGATGCATGTCAACAATTTAAGGAAAAAATAAAAATATTTTAAAGTTTGTATAATTATGTATAATTTCAGTTACTTATATTTTAAACTTGAACAAAAAATACTTAAATTAACAAAAATATAAAGAAACGATTTTTTTTAATGAACATCAGTATTTTTGCCATACCTTCACAATTAATGTTGTTTCACAAATAATGGCCCAGGGAATCCTTAATATCGATTTTGAACGAAATCTGACGAATAACAAAGAATTTCAATATGGCGGTGACTTTTAAAATTTTGGCATCCATTTCCTCTTTCTTGACCCCAGGGAAGCCCAAATATGGATTTTGAACGAAATCGGTCGAATAACAAAGAATTTCAATATGGCGGTGACTTTTTATAATTTCGGCATCCATTTCCTCTTTCTTGACCACAGGGAAGCCTAAATATCGATTTTGAACGAAATCGGTCGAATAACAAAAAATTTCAATATGGCGGTGACTTTTTAATATTTTGGAACCCATTTCCTAATTCTTGACCCCAGGGAAGCCTAAATATCGATTTTGAACAAAATCGGTCGAATAACAAAGAATTTCAATATGGCGGTGACTTTAAAATTTTGGCATCCATTTCCTCTTTCTTGACCCAAGGGAAGCCCAAATATCGATTTTAAACGAAATCGGTCGAATAACAAAGAATTTTAATATTATTTATTAATTAATTTAATACGTACCTATACGTATAAAAAAGTACTTACTTCTCTTTATCTCTGACATAAAAAAAAGGAAATGTCCTTATTGTCTTTGGGTTATTTTAAACAAACTGTGCAAGAGTTTGGCATTTTTACACTATTTAAGTATACAAATAAATCTAAATCACTCGCTCTTCGTCTATTTATTTCCACTAAACGCACGACCGTCAGCCCTTACGTCCTGACCCTGAGTTACCCTGAGCGGCGCGCCGCGGCGTGTCGGTGAATGTGTCGGTGAGAGCTCACGCACACAGCGTTGCGCTAAGTATGGGTGAGCCCGCCGCGAGCCGTTTGTATGTAGCTTCCGCTCTGTTACCTTACTCGTGTGGTCTAAGTGCAGGGCGATGTGATTCCATAAAGTTTTCCATAATGTTCTCAATTTGCATGGAGTCGTGGTGGTCGTGGACTATGATCTATCCCTTCTCATTCTGAGAGGAGACCTACGTTCGGTAGTGAGCCATTTTTGGTTCGCTGATGATGAATGGCTGCAATTATTGAACTAAATGAGCTACTTAAACGTTAACTGTGCGTATATAATAAGTTATTACGCGTCAAAGACCTTTACCCAGAAGTTAATTAGTTGTTGTTGTTTTAGCTTTCTGGCTTTATTTAGTGCCAGTTCAGCACAACGCACTTCTTCAACGTAATTTCCATCTACGAATACGAGATTATTTTCACTTGGCGTGACGTGTCAACTCGCCTAGACATTAATTAAGGGCCTTCACTGGTATGTGTACACCTACTTCATTTCAAAGCGTTTAGCACAGAAGTTTCGTTGCTTGTATACCTACTTTTCAAACGAATATTCAAGCACTCAAGCTCAGCTTCCAAACAAAGAATATCTAGGTACTAATTTAGTGCCAGAATTGCATTATGTATTTAGTACTACTAAATACATAATGCAATTCTGGCCTGAGGTTTGATTGCGGCTAATTAGGTACCTCATTCATTTTAGTAGCTCCATGGCTTAGAGGGCGAACTAGTTCGTAATGTGCTCGGTTCAAATAACACCCGTTTCGCCATATTAAAGTCGTTTGTATTCGTAGTCACGCAAACAACTGCACGTAAAAACCTCACCAAGCACACACACACACACACACATACACACACAAACAAACACACTCACATGCACACATTTTCGGGTAGTAGGAACCTACTATAAACTCGTAAGTGACTCCGTATTATATTTACACATTTATTCGTAAACAAATATAAATCTTCGATCACAGAAGAAAACGGTATAACTACTCTAAGTACGTAGAGTGGTTGTAATAATATTATTTTTTATTATATTAAATTATGGTAAGTAATTAACCATTAAAATAATCACTATTCTGTGGCGTGTGATAAAAATATATTGGATCAATCAAAGCAAGCATGTTGTAAAATGTTTAAAACAATCTTGATTATTATCGTTATGCAAAGTTACAATTAAATGAGTTCATCAAAAGCAAAGACATTCTAGCGGGCTACTCTTATTTTAATGACCAGTTGGGTACCAAAGTGAATACAAATTGGACAGGCTAAAAGGTAATGAGATCTTTAGATAATATCTCCGTAATAAGGACTTCCTGCAGGAAATTACTCTACCTATTGCAACGACGGGGGATCGAGGAAAAAGTAGTCAATAACTTATTGCATTGTTGATACCTACAAGGGTTTCTAGTTTAATAAGGTATGAGTTTGGATTTATTATATTACTAGCTGATGCCCGCAACTTTGTCCGCGTGGATAAAATCCCGCGGGAACTCTTTGATTTTCCGAGACCTTCACCCTCCAGGTTCTCAACTATACCTATCCAAAAAATCACGTCAATACGTAGCTTTGTTGCAGTGTGATTGACGGACAAACCAACAAACAAAAACACTTTCGCATTTATAATATTATACGTATAAGGAAGAAGGCGATCTAATTGAATTTTAGAACACAAAAGCTACTATTGTGACTTAAATATGATAGTTAGATATATTCCCTCTGAGACTTTTTTTGTAGAGAATAATGAGTACTTTAATCATGTAGTACATCATTTTATGTATCATCAACAGTTTTCTCAGCACACGCCAAATAATGCATTTTATTAGCAAAATTTTGCTACCTTGGGTTATATTATTGCAATTTTCTTAAAAATCTCTAATTTTTTGAAAATAAATTATAGCCTATGTTACTTCTTGATAACTTAGGTTTCTATTGGTGAAAAAATGGTTAAAATCAGTCCAGTAGTTACAGAGCCTATTCGGTACAAACAAACAAACAAAAAATCTTTGGATATCTGGGATAAAATGTACTTATTCTATGTGTACCAATCCTCGGTATGAGCTATCTCCATTCCAAATAGCTAAATCAGTTGTTTTATTGTGGCGTAAAGAAGTAATAACAAACATCCATCAATCAGTCCATCCATCCATTCGTCCATCCCATCCATCCTCACAAACTTCCGCATTTATAATATTAACAGGAAGTAGAATAGTAGGATAGGAAGTAGGACTATGAGGTTTTTAAAAATACCGCGGAAGCACTTTGTTTTTCAGGAATAAAGCCTTTGTAGCTCGCCAGGTCCTCAATTATACAAATGCAAAAAAATAACGTTGATCCGTGATTAATTAATAGCTCTTGTTTTCCTACGTAGGCAAATCTTAGTTTCTGGTTTGATCCGACAAAGGTAATCCGAGCATAGCTCACTCCATCATCCGCTGATTTACTCTGAACCTTCTTATAAGGCTCATACCTACTTTGAGCATAGAATATTTAAAATATAAGTTTTCGTCATGCCTCAACTCTGCATCGAAACTCGAAGATCGAAACATTTATCGCTGTTCCTATATTATGCCAGTGCAAGAATTCAACTAGCAGAAAGCAAACGAAGCGATCGGTTAGTTATGCACACATTTCAGTACACAAACATTACCTGTTGCTGATACAGCGCAAAGTCAGGTATCCGTTTGTTTGCTAATATTACTTGATGTTCGAATGGAAGCGCTTTGATTCATTACTGAGAACTGCCCTCCATCGTGTGCAGAGTTAGAGCAATTAATTATTGCATTGTGATGAAATAGAACTTATTTATTTAGTGAAATGTGATTGTCGCAGTAAGATGGTTGAAGCCGTGTTATAGCTATAAACCTAGGTTTATCTAATACCTTTAAACGAGCAATGAAAAGTATGCAAGTGGTTTTGGGGGCGATAAATCGATCTAGCTAGGATTCATTTTTAGAAAAGGTCGTTTTATCCGTGTTTTCAGGCAATGAAAAACCCCTTACAAAATCATTAGAATACGAAGATAAATTTCGCCATCATCTATAAATTTCCGATAGCTCGGGAAATCGGACGGTCCCGAAACCCCGGTTCGAGTCTAGACGATTATTTTTTTCCCTATTAATTTTATAATTATTATATTTTTTTTTTATTTTTTTTTCTAAATATATAATTTCCAAAAACACGATTTACCAAAAAAAAATAACCCCCCAGATATTAGCTATAAACCTAGGTTTATAGCAATACGATTATTAGCTATAAAAGGCGATTCATAGCTATCTTACTAGGAATATAGCTATAATACGAACGCGATGTAGTAATATAGCTATCTGACTAGACTAATCTAGTAAAATAGTTATAGAAGTATACATTTTCTTTGATTTGCACAACTGGTTGCCTGGGCTAAACTAGTTCTTCCTATACAAGTACTATGTTTGCCAAAATCTAAAGTTATGTTAGGCTGGGGTGTGTAATTCCCAAGCACCTGATCACCGAATCTTGCCTAACAAGTACTATATGTTTGCCAAAATCTAAAGTTAGGTAAGGTTGGGGTTCGACATGAACAGTCAGGGTACTCACTTAGGTTCCATTTTACACACATTGCTTTTAACCAATAGCTCGTTACGTTGTAGGAACCTTTTTCAGACCTCACAACGGATTTTTCAAATTAAATTCAAATTCAAAATTATTTATTTCACATAGGCCAATCTGTGGCTCTTATGACACGTCTACCACCACTCACTAACTCTACCACCGGTTCGGAAAGCGGATTCTGTTGAGAAGAGCCGGCAAGAAACTCAGCAGTTGCTCTTTTCAAAATAATCATTTTACAATATTATTATGTAGCTATTACATTGTAATACGTTTTTTATACTATCCTGTGGGCAGCTGGATGCCAAGCCGATTCAACCCATGCAACTTTGTTAGAAAAGAATATTTCCACAATGAGGGAAGTTCCAAAAAAGCACACTACAATTCAATTCATGTTAAGACGTGCAGTTAGAAAGTACCTAATGTATTAGTAATTTCAGAACAGACATAAATAAAAAAATCTGCAGGATAAATAAGTACGGCCAATAAAATACCAAGAAACTCTGTATATAGGAACAAAATGAAAATATACACATAGCCACCGGATGACACACCTGGGTCCAATGAAATAAGCATAATCTTTTCATTTCAAGTCTTACTTGTGCCTTTCAGAAGCAATTGCTCGTGTAGTCCACAATCAGTGCGAATACGATACATATCTCGCGGCGACACATCTGTCGCACTGATTGTGCTCAGGCTAGAGTTATATTCAAATCTCTACAACTCCACCTAACTTTTAAGCTATTACATAGCTTTTATCGCGGGCTTTGAACTAGGACAAACAGTTTGAGCGCGGCGACCGAATCAAGAAATTCCGTAACGAAAAAAAACCTTACACCGTTCGTTCAGTAAGCGTTCAACATTTTAGAGGTTCACATTTAGCTCTGCTTGGCGCAGTGGGCGAGCGGCCGCTTTCTTTAGATGTCGCAGGCTCGAAACTCACTGGCGAAGTAGTGACAGTGCGCTTTTCTTGTTTGTTTGTTTTTTAATTATTTTTTTGCATAATTTTTATTATGCAAAAAAATATTGCATAAATATTATAATTGCATAAGTTGATAAAAAATGCTATGCAATAGCTTTACCGCGGCAGTCCCCGAGTGCCACTTAATTTTTTAATACTCAAAGGTAATGAGGCTTTGCCTAAATCCGTATTATGGACTTTACAATGAACAGTTTCAATTAAAGAACTCAATTCTAGCCGAGCTACCTTTAATTTTAAAGACCAAGTGGGTATCAAAGTGAATACAAATTGGACAGGCTAAAAGGTAAGGAGGTCCTCGGATATTTCCGTATTAAAGACTTCCTTCAGGTTACCTATTGCAAAGACTAGGGGATCGACAAAAAATTAGTATTTTAATAATACTACTTATAGTTTACTGATGGCTTATGCCCAAGTGGAGTTACGTCTCTGAAAAATCCCTTGGGAACCCATTATTATTCAGAAATTAAGCCTATGTCACTCAGAACCAGGTCCTCAACTATACTTTAAATTGCTATAAAAAAATTCGATTAAAGTTTCTTGGATGTACCTAGATGTAAAATTGGAGAAATTGTAAAAGTTAAATGTAAAGCTGTGTTTTTAAAATTCAGCAAAAATGAATAAGAAATAACTAGTGGTTACGGTTTCCCATTAATTACTTATTCATTTAATAGACACATGATGATCAAAATTGACATTATTATTATGCCCGTTTTCACCAACCATACCTAAATTATCCCCTAAGTAGAATTCTCTTTACGTAGGTAGCCCCTAAATACAATCCTAACATCCCAATGTCATTTCACCTTTAGTTGTCCCGTAGAGGTTCGTAATAACAAAGTTGACAGAAAGCGTCACCTAACTTAACATAGAAGTTTTATTGATGTTTGATATTTAAATATATAATAATTTAAATTAATTTATTATTATGATAATGTATTAGTACTTCTGCTGCGTTTGCAATATGAGATGAGAGCGCCATCTATTGACTCATTGTGAAGTTCTGATAAAAATACTGCAGCTCATTAAAAATTTAATAATTTAGTTTTCTTATTATATTTATCTAATTTTATTATTTGTTGTTCAAGTACATGATATAACGCTAATAAATATAAAAGTTTCAAGCACGGCCTTTCAAGCGATCGTGACTTCTGAGGTCAAATATAATCTCCACTTTGAGAGCCTCCCATTACGTCAATTTTAGGAAAAAATTAAAAAAAAATACTTTTGTACTCTGTTCCAAATTATCTTTAAAATGGTATGAATCGCAAAAAAAAATATTTTACTTCGCATTCGCTTCTATGAGAGCCCCTGAAATAAAGATTTTTATAACTTTTTAAGCCATTTTCGGCTGAAGGCCATTGGTTTACATATTTTAACTAAATTTGAAGTAATTACGTTCAGTAATTCAGAAGTTATAGTTAAGGCTCTGACAGACGGACGGACGGACAAGTGCAAATTCACTCAAGTAAACTCAGAGACCTTCGCTTCGCTCGGTCAATAATACATATATAATTTGAAAAAAAAAACAAGCTACTATTTATTTATTGATAAATATTTATTCCAATAGACACTATATAAGAGAGAGCGAGAGATATATTGAAGTAAATAAAAAACGTAAGGGTTAGTGTTCGCGCCATGTGCCTGTCAACAATTCCTTGTTCCATGGTCGTAGCGCTGGCAATCTCTTTGGCTCGCAATGACGTTGACAGATACTTAGTTTTAAACTTGCCGCGGTTTTGGGGCGTGGTTTTGGCAAGTCCCTTTGGTTTGACAGCTAACACGTTCACGAAAACCCGGGTCGCTCGCACCGTTTGCTGTTTTTGGGTGTCTAGATTTAGTTTATTTTACGGTTTAGTTTGCGCCGTCCAGCGGTCTATGTGTCGACCTAGCTATAAGCATAATTGTTAACTGTTGTTGTGTGTAAAAAAGGTGACCTTGACCACCTCTAGTTGATTAACTAGTGATAAACCAAGTGTACAGTGCTACGCCAGCCCGGCGTCCATTGCTGCAGGCCATAACTGGCTGCCTGCCTACTGCTGCGAGTGGCCTGAGAAGTTCACCTTACACTCAACCTCACAACACACCCCACATAACCACCACTATCATACCATCTCAGGCCGTACAAGGACTGACTGCTGCAAGGAAGGTCAGTGCAACCCTACCATCATTAAGTCACCACTACGTTGAGAACAAATCTGACCGCGGTGAAAGGCCCTTAGGGCAGCGACCCTGGACTCAGGTTATAGCTGATGGGCCCCTATACCTAGTGTTCCAGGCCTTGACTCGTTGGCCAAGCCGTTGGCCTCAACATTTGGTAGCAGAGCGTGGTTAAATTGATTCCGCGGACAGATTTGGCATTACTGTGACTTAACTTGGCCGTTCTAGGGTTAACTCACTAATTGTAAACTTATCAATTTATAACTTATTGATACACAGGCTTATTGAGTTGCTAGTACGTGGCCTACCTTGTCACATGTAGGCCTGTATAATGATTGCAATTATTGAGATTTTGTTTTGTTAATTTTTGTTGATTAATAATTAATAGTATCTAATTGTTGTTTGTGGCCCGTAACTGGCCAACAGTTAGATGTAGATTGTAATAAATAGACTTAATATTAATATAATTTGATAATTGTAGGTTCTCAACCAACCAATTTGTAATTTGCAGTGCCTAGTATGAGTCTAGTGGCTTAGTACGGGTAATTAAAACTTAATTTTTCTTTTATCTTAATTTATGTTATTGATTGACTTAACATAAATTGTTGATAGCTTAATTTGTATCTTTTGGAACTTTTAACCAACAAATACTTTGTTTGTTTACTAAAAGCCCTCGTGATTAGGTAACAGAGTAGTTTGTTTGATGTATTTAAAATAAATAATTCTTGTTTAAAGTAAATAATTCTAATTAATAAATAGTATTTAAGTAGTAATTTGTTTGTGTTTAAAGTGGGTAATTCTTGTTTGATTATTAATTTGTTTGGTTAAAATTGAAACATAACTTGTAACAAATAACTTTGTTTTGATTTTGTTATCTAGTTGTTGTAACTACCTTTATTTAAGTTGTTTTGTACCTACCTAAGATGTCAGCCCACAAAAAATTGAGCGTGCAAATTCAATCAGAGCTGCGTTGGGCTGCTACAGCCAACGCCTTGGTAGGCCGGGTGGACCGGGCATCCGCACTGCTCCAGCGGTGCGAGCAGGTGCGGACCAGGCAGGCGGTCGTCGAAGAGGCCTTCCGAGACCTCATGGCATTGGAGCTACCTCCGGAATCGCTGGAGTCCTCAGTGCGGGACTACGAACAGTTTTTTGAGCTGACAGACGGTCTGGTGGAGGAGGCCGCGAGGCTCAAGAAGGAGGCGAGAATGAGCTCTATTCTTGAGTCTCCCACCAGACCCACCACGCAGCCTGCGTTACAGGGCAAGTTGCCAACAATAAACTTGCCCCACTTTTCTGGCAACCTGAGCGAGTGGCTAGGCTTTCTCAGCCTCTTTGATAGCCTGGTGGACGCGAGAAGGGACCTGTCTCCCTGCCAGAAACTGGCCTATCTACTCTCTTCCCTGCAGGGAGAGGCTCTGGGTTTAGTTAGCCACCTAGACCTCTCCGAGGAGAGTTATACCACCGCGCGGGAACTACTGACTCGGCGGTATGCCAACGTGCGCCGGTTAGCAGACACACACGTGGCACAAATTCTAGCGCTGCCACGTGTCTCTGGGGTGTCCCATTTAAGAGAATCGCTCTTAAATCCACTGATTGTAGCCTGCAACGCTCTTAAGCGTTTAGAGCTTCCCGTGGACCAGTGGTCCTTCCTTTTATTACACATTGTGTTGTCCCGCCTACCTCCCGAGTTAAAACTGCGTTTTGAGCAAAGGTATGGTGGGGACGGGGCCAGCTACCTGCCCCCCTTTTCGGACCTTTTAAAGTTCCTTGAGGAAGAGTGCCGGCAGGCTGATAACTCTGGTATTGCTGGTCCTTCAAGGACCCCAGAGCGGCCTGCCCAGCTGAGGAAGGAAAAGGGTCACACTGGCGTCCCTGGTAAAAGGGCCTCCGACCGGAGACCAATGCCCGTTTACACTGGACTTGCTGCCACTGAACCCGCCCCCTGTAACTATTGCAGGCGTCCAGGCCACCGGGTGCTTTCTTGCCCCCAGTTTCTCTCTAAGCGGATCAAGGATCGGAGGGGCATTGCAAGAGACCGCCACTGGTGCTATAGCTGTCTGGGAGCTCACATGCAACGGGACTGCCAACAACAATGGCCATGCCCAATTTGTAGGGGTAACCACCTGGAGATTTTGTGCGCCAACAAGAATGGTGTTGGCCGCCGGGTGGAGAGTGAGGGCGCGCCCCGCACGGGCGGGGGCGCTCTTACCGATCGCTCCCCGGATTACTTGCGTCGGTCTCCTGATCAGGGCCATGTATCCCGACGCGTCCGGATTTCGACCCCGCCTATGGGGGCTTCACCCCCCCGTGAGGGGGGCGTCAACCCCCCTCGACGTTCTGATGGCAGATTTGTGGCGGCTCCGTCTACGGTTCAGTCTGCCCGCTATTCACCTCCGCTTCATGAGTGGCCACGCCTCGAACGCCGCCCACCTCGAGCGGGTCGACAGCCTTACTACGTCCTACCGACCTCAGCCCGTATGACTAGGCCCGTGCTGCCGCCACGAGATGACGCATGGGTTTACCCAAATGGAGGTCCGTCCCACTCACCTTTGGAGGTCCCCCCTGAGTCTCAATATGAGATTCCCCGGTTAGAGGACCGGTTTGATGAGGACGACCACCAATAGGTAGTTGCCGCCCTAGCCCCCACCACAGCAACTTCTCCTGAGACCTTGAATCTCCGGCAGTCCGTCTGTCAGACCATTCTTTTGCCGACTGTCTCAGTGAAGGTATTCAACCCGAAGGGTGAATTTTTAATCGTTCGCGCCCTTTTAGATTCGGGTTCACAGCGCTGTATTGCTTCTTCTCGTTTGGTGGGTGAGCTAGGGCTCCCTTGGAGTCCTCGAACAGGACGGGTGATAGGTATCGGGGGTATAGAGCCCTCGACTCCTAACGGGGAAGCGGAATTAATGTTTGGCCCCGTTACGGGCAATCTTAGGGTCTTGGTCAAGGTGTCAGTCCTTGACAATATCTTAGGTCCCCTACCGCAGGTCCGAATAACTGACGCTGCGGTGTCCTGTGCATCAGGCCTAAACCCAGCTGACCCCCACTGGACTGAACCCGGTCCTACGGACCTTTTGTTGGGTTCCGACGTGTTGGGCCTGGTCTTGTCAGGGGAAATTAGGGTTTTGCAGAAGGACGGCCTATGTGCCATGTCCACTATATTCGGTTCTAGCTTTTTTGGACCCGTGCTATGGTCTTCGGACCTACCGGTGCTGGACCAATTGCAAGCAGCCGGCTTGACGCTGTCGGACGTGGTCCAGCGCTTTTGGGAAGTTGAGGAGCCGCCGCATGCCGCACGAGTTGACCCTCTTGACCTTGAATGTGAGTTGTTTTATCAAAACAACACAGGCCGCCGTGTTGATGGGCGATTTGTAACTCGCTTGCCCTTTCTCGCTTCTCGCCCCCCGCTTGGTCAATCGCGGGCCTTGGCGGAAAAGAGGCTCTTGTCTATGGAACGGCGCATGCGGCGCGACTCCACCTTCCGCTCCAAGTACGTTGAATTTATGCGCGAGTACGAGGGCCTGGGGCATATGTCACCATCCAATGTTGATTGGCGCGCACACGAGCACTACTTCTTACCCCACCATGCCGTCTTGAAGACCCCTGGGGGGAAGATTCGAGTGGTTTTTGACGGCTCCGCGGCCACATCCAACGGGGTGACATTGAACCAATGCTTGCACTCCGGTCCTAAGCTGATCAAGGATATCTCCGATATCCTCACGCATTTCCGCCGGCATCAAATTGTTTTCGTAGCTGACATCAAGATGATGTTTAGACAGTCGATGGTACATCGCGATGATCGGAGATACCAAATGATTCTGTGGCGCGAAAATCCTAATGAGCCAATGCGTGTCTTTGAATTGAACACCACAACCTATGGACTCAAGTCAAGCCCCTATATTGCTATCAGGACCTTGTTAGAACTAGCTAACCGGGAGCGACTGCATTACCCTCGCGCATCAGCCACCTTGGAATCGTCAGTCTATATGGACGATATTTGCACGGGAGCCTCGAGCGTTGAGGAAGCTCTGACTCTTCGCGATGAATTGATTGCAATACTGAAGTCCGGAGGTTATGAGTTGGGCAAGTGGCTGTCCAACTCCCCTCACGTCTTGAAGGATCTTCCGGGAAAGGATCAGCAGGATCCTCATATTTTTGAAAATCCCGAAAATCCCAATTTGCTGACGGTCCTTGGAATACAGTACCAGCCCGTCCAAGACGTTTTCACCTACCGGGTCAAATTAGACCCACCTCCTAAGGTCTGGACTAAGCGTTCCGTCTTGTCTACGGTTGCTCGAACCTTCGATCCCAATGGATGGATCACTCCCGTAATATTTTTGGCTAAATGTTTCCTCCAGAAGCTTTGGATTGCTGAACTCGGTTGGGACGAACCACTCCCTGGGAAGTTATTGAAGGAGTGGAACTCCCTTGTGTCTTCACTTCCTGAAGTTAACCGAATTTCCATGCCTCGACGCTTCCTACCAACAGGAAGGTGTCATGCCAGTCTCCACGGGTTTTGCGACGCCTCCGAACGAGGATACGCCGCCGTGGTATATTTGAGGACTGTCGATGTCGCCGGTGAGGTCGCGACGCATCTCGTCTTGGCAAAAAGCAAGGTGGCCGCTATTCGGTCACGGTTAACTATCCCGAAATTAGAATTATCTGGCGCCGCCCTTCTGGTACGCCTCTTGAACCACGTCCGCTCCTCTTTGGCATCTGCGGTCGATCTGACCGACGTTTATGCTTGGACGGACAGTGAGATTGTCCTTTGCTGGCTACGAGCCGCGCCTCACAACTTAGAGGTCTTTGTTGCGAATCGGGTCTCCCAAATTCAGAGCTCTGCAGTACCGGTGATTTGGAGACACGTACCCGGAGAACTGAACCCGGCCGATTGCGCCTTCCGCGGCTGTGAGGCCTCTTCACTGGTCAACCATCACCTTTGGTGGGATCCAAGTTGGCTATCCCAATCCGAGACGACTTGGCCTCAAAATAGGTTTTCCGCTCCCGAAGTATTGCCGGGCTTAAGAGTCGGAGTGGTTGAGGATAAACAGATCCCCGACTTGAACTTTCTTTTGAACCGTTACAGTTCCCTTGATAAACTAATTGGTGTTACCGGTTGGATTCGACGTTTCATCCATAATGGGCGGAATTCAGAAAATAAAAATTTGAGTCCTGTGCTTTCCCCTCTTGAACGCCAAGACGCCCGGAACTACTGGGTGCGTGTGGTTCAGGTGGAGCATTTTTCATCCGTGATTGACACTCTAAAGAGAGGTTTAGTTTTGAAGGGCCCTCTTGCTCGCCTAAGCCCTTTTTTGGACAATAACGGAATGCTACGCGTTGGAGGACGCCTCAAGAATTCCAATCTGCCCTATGGTGCTCGCCACCCCCTTTTGCTACCTAAGGACGGCACCTTTGTCAAATTGCTAGTGACACACTACCATCTTAAAAATGCCCACGCTGGTTGTAATGCACTCTCGGCTATTTTACAGCGCGAGTTTTGGATTCTGGCAGGGAGACGCACCATCCGGAACGACACTTTCAAATGTATTCCGTGTTACCGCTTGAAGGCTAATACTTCACAGCCGATGATGGGTGATCTGCCCTCCGACCGCGTTCTAGCCACTCGACCCTTTGCTGGGGTTGGCACTGATTTTGCTGGCTCGTTTGCCATCAAGAGCTCTAACCTCCGCAACGCCAGATCGCTCAAGGCCTACCTCTGCGTTTTTGTATGTCTCGCTACCAAGGCGGTACATTTAGAACTTGTGAGTGCCTTAAGCACTGAAGCTTTTGTAGCCACGCTAGGTAGATTTGTCTCTCGTCGAGGATTGCCTGACCTGATTCGCACTGATTGCGGCACAAATTATAAGGGCACTGATAGATATTTAAAAGAAATTGTCGAATTCCTGTCTAGCAATAAGATTAGATTAAGTACAGCTGTTGAGGCCAACGGCTTGGCCAACGAGTCAAGTCCTGGAACACGAGGTATAGGGGCCCATCAGCTAAACCTGAGTCCAGAGTCGCTGCCCAAGCGGCCTTTAACCGCGGTCAGATTTGTTCAGACTTAACTTAATAATGGGGTTGCACTGACCTTCCTTGGCAGCGTTCAATCCTTGTACGGTCTGAGATAGTGTGATAGTGGTGTGGTATGTGGTGAGTATTGTGAGGTGTAAAGGGTGAACTTCTCAGACCGCTAGGCACAGCCGGCAGGCGCCAGCTATGGCCTGCTGAAGACGCTAGGCTAGCGTGGCACTGTACATTCGGCTTGTCACTAGTAAGACCAACGAGCTGGTCTAAAATCACTTTTCACAGACACTTCCGCCGAGCGCGTGAGCGAACAAAAACCGGCGGGTTCCAAGAAATGTTCTTTCGTTACGGACAGCACGTTAAACAACGATATATAGTTAGGTCGGCACATAGGCCGCTTGACGCCGCAACAAAACCGCAAAATAAACCAAATCCCGACACTTAAAAGGCAAAAAATGGTGCGCGCGCGACTCGAAATTTTCCGTGATTACGTATAAGCTGTCAAACGGAACAAAGGTCTTGCAAATCACCCAAAAACGGCGGGAAGTTTACCTTTCAAGTGTCATCTGTCAACTTCAATTCCGAGCCAAAGAGATTGCCAGCGCTATGACCATGGAACTAGGAATTCTGGTGGTACATGGCGCGAACAACCCCCCGCCCGTGGGCGTAAGGATTTACGTCCACTTACTAGTAAATAGGTAAACGTGATAAGGAGCAAACGGCTCGCTGCAAGACAGAGTCTCCGACCATTACCTCGGCAACCCTGGGAACCCCATCAGACCCGTAGATCAGCTTAAGAATGCGCCCACGGCGCCAGTATAAAGGCAACAAATTAGGTTCCTTAATCAGCACTAGGTCACCAACTTTGGGTGGATCAGATTTGTCAGCCCACTTAACCCGCTGCTGCAAAAGATGCAAATACTCTAGTGACCAACGGTGCCAAAAACTCTGAGTCATCTGTTGCAGCAGCTCAAACCGGGACAAACGTGAGACCTTCACGTCCCTGAAGGGGTATTCGGGTAGAGCGTTAAGGGGCTGACCAATCAGAAAATGACCGGGAGTTAAGACCTCCAGGTCATTTGGGTCAGATGAGAGGGGATAGAGTGGCCGAGAATTGAGTACAGCCTCAATTTTGCAAAACACGGTGGCGAGTTCTTCAAAGGTTAAAACAGTTTCGCCTATAACGCGCCGGAGATGAGTCTTGGCCACCTTAACCACGGCTTCGAATATTCCACCCCAATGAGGGCAAGCTGGGGGGTCAAACTTCCAGGTTACCCCCATCTTGGACAATGCTGTACTTAATCTAATCTTATTGCTAGACAGGAATTCGACAATTTCTTTTAAGTATCTATCAGTGCCCTTATAATTGGTGCCGCAATCCGTGCGAATCAGGTCAGGCAATCCTCGACGGGAGACAAATCTACCTAGCGTGGCTACAAAAGCTTCAGTGCTTAAGGCACTCACAAGTTCTAAATGTACCGCCTTGTAGCGAGACATACAAAAACGCAGAGGTAGGCCTTGAGCGATCTGGCGTTGCGGAGGTTAGAGCTCTTGATGGCAAACGGGCCAGCAAAATCAGTGCCAACCCCAGCAAAGGGTCGAGTGGCTAGAACGCGGTCGGAGGGCAGATCACCCATCATCGGCTGTGAAGTATTAGCCTTCAAGCGGTAACACGGAATACATTTGAAAGTGACGTTCCGGATGGTGCGTCTCCCTGCCAGAATCCAAAACTCGCGCTGTAAAATAGCCGAGAGTGCATTACAACCAGCGTGGGCATTTTTAAGATGGTAGTGTGTCACTAGCAATTTGACAAAGGTGCCGTCCTTAGGTAGCAAAAGGGGGTGGCGAGCACCATAGGGCAGATTGGAATTCTTGAGGCGTCCTCCAACGCGTAGCATTCCGTTATTGTCCAAGAAAGGGCTTAGGCGAGCCAGAGGGCCCTTCAAAACTAAACCTCTCTTTAGAGTGTCAATCACGGATGAAAAATGCTCCACCTGAACCACACGCACCCAGTAGTTCCGGGCGTCTTGGCGTTCAAGAGGGGAAAGCACAGGACTCAAATTTTTATTTTCTGAATTCCGCCCATTATGGATAAAACGTCGAATCCAACCGGTAACACCAATTAGTTTATCAAGGGAACTGTAACGGTTCAAAAGAAAGTTCAAGTCAGGGATCTGTTTGTCCTCAACCACTCCGACTCTTAAGCCCGGCAATACTTCGGGGGCGGAAAACCTATTTTGAGGCCAAGTCGTCTCGGATTGGGATAGCCAACTTGGATCCCACCAAAGGTGATGGTGGACCAGTGAAGAGGCCTCACAGCCGCGGGAGGCGCAATCGGCCGGGTTCAGTTCTCCGGGTACGTGTCTCCAAATCACCGGTACTGCAGAGCTCTGAATTTGGGAGACCCGATTCGCAACAAAGACCTCTAAGTTGTGAGGCGCGGCTCGTAGCCAGCAAAGGACAATCTCACTGTCCGTCCAAGCATAAACGTCGGTCAGATCGACCGCAGATGCCAAAGAGGAGCGGACGTGGTTCAAGAGGCGTACCAGAAGGGCGGCGCCAGACAATTCTAATTTCGGGATAGTTAACCGTGACCGAATAGGGGCCACCTTGCTTTTTGCCAAGACGAGATGCGTCGCGACCTCACCGGCGACATCGACAGTCCTCAAATATACCACGGCGGCGTATCCTCGTTCGGAGGCGTCGCAAAACCCGTGGAGACTGGCATGACACCTTCCTGTTGGTAGGAAGCGTCGAGGCATGGAAATTCGGTTAACTTCAGGAAGTGAAGACACAAGGGAGTTCCACTCCTTCAATAACTTCCCAGAGAGTGGTTCGTCCCAACCGAGTTCAGCAATCCAAAGCTTCTGGAGGAAACATTTAGCCAAAAATATTACGGGAGTGATCCATCCATTGGGATCGAAGGTGCGAGCAACCGTAGACAATACGGAACGCTTAGTCCAGACCTTAGGAGGTGGGTCTAACTTGACCCGGTAGGTGAAAACGTCTTGGACGGGCTGGTACTGTATTCCAAGGACCGTCAGCAAATTGGGATTTTCGGGATTTTCAAAAATATGAGGATCCTGCTGATCCTTTCCCGGAAGATCCTTCAAGACGTGAGGGGAGTTGGACAGCCACTTGCCCAACTCATAACCTCCGGACTTCAGTATTGCAATCAATTCATCGCGAAGAGTCAGAGCTTCCTCAACGCTCGAGGCTCCCGTGCAAATATCGTCCATATAGACTGACGATTCCAAGGTGGCTGATGCGCGAGGGTAATTCAGTCGCTCCAGGTTAGCTAGTTCTAACAAGGTCCTGATAGCCAAATAGGGGCTTAACTTGAGTCCATAGGTCGTGGTGTTCAATTCAAAGACACGCATGGGCTCATTAGGATTTTCGCGCCACAGGATCATTTGGTATCTCCGATCATCGCGATGTACCACCGACTGTCTAAACATCATCTTGATGTCAGCTACGAAAACAATTTGATGCCGGCGGAAATGCGTGAGGATATCGGAGATATCCTTGATCAGCTTAGGACCGGAGTGCAAGCATTGGTTCAATGTCACCCCGTTGGATGTGGCCGCGGAGCCGTCAAAAACCACTCGAATCTTCCCCCCAGGGGTCTTCAAGACGGCATGGTGGGGTAAGAAGTAGTGCTCGTGTGCGCGCCAATCAAAATTGGATGGTGACATATGCCCCAGGTCCTCGTACTCGCGCATAAATTCAACGTACTTGGAGCGGAAGGTGGGGTCGCGCCGCATGCGCCGTTCCATGGACAAGAGCCTCTTTTCCGCCAAGGCCCGCGATTGACCAAGCGGGGGGCGAGAAGCGAGAAAGGGCAAGCGAGTTACAAATCGCCCATCAACACGGCGGCCTGTGTTGTTTTGATAAAACAACTCACATTCAAGGTCAAGAGGGTCAACTCGTGCGGCATGCGGCGCCTCCTCAACTTCCCAAAAGCGCTGGACCACGTCCGACAGCGTCAAGCCGGCTGCTTGCAATTGGTCCAGCACCGGTAGGTCCGAAGACCATAGCACGGGTCCAAAAAAGCTAGAACCGAATATAGTGGACATGGCACATAGGCCGTCCTTCTGCAAAACCCTAACTTCCCCTGACAAGACCAGGCCCAACACGTCGGAACCCAACAAAAGGTCCGTAGGACCGGGTTCAGTCCAGTGGGGGTCAGCTGGGTTTAGGCCTGATGCACAGGACACCGCAGCGTCAGTTATTCGGACCTGCGGTAGGGGACCTAAGATATTGTCAAGGACTGACACCTTGACCAAGACCCTAAAATTGCCCGTAACGGGGCCAAACATTAATTCCGCTTCCCTGGTAGGAGTCGAGGGCTCTATACCCCCGATGCCTATCACCCGTCCTGTTCGAGGACTCCAAGGGAGCCCTAGCTCACCCACCAAACGAGAAGAAGCAATACAGCGCTGTGAACCCGAATCCAAAAGGGCGCGAACGATTAAAAATTCACCCTTCGGGTTGAATACCTTCACTGAGACAGTCGGCAAAAGAATGGTCTGACAGACAGACTGCCGGAGATTCAAGGTCTCAGGAGAAGTTGCTGTGGTGGGGGCTAGGGCGGCAACTACCTATTGGTGGTCGTCCTCATCAAACCCGTCCTCTAACCGGGGAATCTCATATTGAGACTCAGGGGGGACCTCCAACGGTGAGGGGGACAGACCTCCATTTGGGTAAACCCATGCGTCATCTCGTGGTGGCAGCACCGGCCTAGTCATACGGGCTGAGGTCGGTAGGACGTAGTAAGGCTGTCGACCCGCTCGAGGTGGGCGGCGTTCGAGGCGTGGCCACTCATGAAGCGGAGGTGAATAGCGGGTAGGTCGAACCGTAGACGGGTCCGCCACAAATCTCCCATCAGAACGTCGAGGGGGGTTGGCGCCCCCCTCACGGGGGGGTGAAGCCCCCATAGGCGGGGTCGAAATCCGGACGCGTCGGGATTCATGGCCCTGATCAGGGGACCGACGCAAATAATCCGGGGAGCGATCGGTAAGAGCGCCCCCGCCCGTGCGGGGCGCGCCCTCACTCTCCACCTGGCGGCCAACACCATTCTTGTTGGCGCACAAAATCTCCAGGTGGTTACCCCTACAGATTGGGCATGGCCGTTGCTGTTGGCAGTCCCGTTGCATGTGAGCTCCCAGACAGCTATAGCACCAGTGGCGGTCTCTTGCAATGCCCCTCCGATCCTTGATCCGCTTAGAGAGAAACTGGGGGCAAGAAAGCACCCGGTGGCCTGGACGCCTGCAATAGTTACAGGGGGCGGGTTCAGTGGCAGCAAGTCCAGTGTAAACGGGCACTGGTCTCCGGTCGGAGGCCTTTTTACCAGGGACGCCAGTGTGACCCTTTTCCTTCCTCAGCTGGGCAGGCCGCTCTGGGGTCCTTGAAGGACCAGCAATACCGGAGTTATCAGCCTGCCGGCACTCTTCCTCAAGGAACTTTAAAAGGTCCGAAAAGGGGGGCAGGTAGCTGGCCCCGTCCCCACCATACCTTTGCTCAAAACGCAGTTTCAACTCGGAAGGTAGGCGGGACAACACAATGTGTACTAAAAGGAAGGACCACTGGTCCACGGGAAGCTCTAAACGCTTAAGAGCGTTACAGGCTATAATCAGTGGATTTAAGAGCGATTCTCTTAAATGAGACACCCCATAGACACGTGGCAGCGCTAGAATTTGTGCCACGTGTGTGTCTGCTAACCGGCGCACGTTGGCATACCGCCGAGTCAGTAGTTCCCGCGCGGTGGTATAACTCTCCTCGGAGAGGTCTAGGTGGCTAACTAAACCCAGAGCCTCTCCCTGCAGGGAAGAGAGTAAATAGGCCAGTTTCTGGCAGGGAGACAGGTCCCTTCTCGCGTCCACCAGGCTATCAAAGAGGCTGAGAAAGCCTAGCCACTCGCTCAGGTTGCCAGAAAAGTGGGGCAAGTTTATTGTTGGCAACTTGCCCTGTAACGCAGGCTGCGTGGTGGGTCTAGTGGGAGACTCAAGAATAGAGCTCATTCTCGCCTCCTTCTTGAGCCTCGCGGCCTCCTCCACTAGACCGTCTGTCAGCTCAAAGAACTGTTCGTAGTCCCGCACTGAGGACTCCAGCGATTCCGGAGGTAGCTCCAATGCCATGAGGTCTCGGAAGGCCCCCTCGACGACTGCCTGCCTGGTCCGCACCTGCTCGCACCGCTGGAGCAGTGCGGATGCCCGGTCCTCCCGGCCTACCAAGGCGTTGGCTGTAGCAGCCCAACGCAGCTCTGATTGAATTTGCACGCTCAATTTTTTTGTGGGCTGCCATCTTAGGTAGGTACAAAACAACTTAAATAACAGTAGTTAACAACTTAAATAACAGTTTTTAATAACAGTTAAAAACAAAGTTATTTGTTACAAGTTATGTTTCAACTTCAACTCAACAAATTAATAATCAAACAAGAATTACCCACTTTAAACACAAACAAATTACTACTTAAATACTATTTATTAATTAGAATTATTTACTTTAAAACAAGAATTATTTATTTTAAAGACATCAAACAAACTGCTCTGTTACCTAACCACGAGGGGTTTTAGTAAACAAACAAAGTATTTGTTGGTTAAAAGTTCCAAGAGATACAAATTAAGCTATCAATAATTTATGCTAAGTTAATCAATAACATAAATTAAGATAAAAGAAAATTAAGTTTTTAATTACCCGTACTAAGCCACTAGACTCATACTAGGCACTGCAAATTACAAATTGGCTTGGTAAGAATTGCACAACTTTGTACAATTATCAAATTATATTAATATTAAGTTTATTTATTACAATCTAATCTACATCTAACTGTTGGCCAGTTACGGGCCACAAACAACAATTAGATACTATTAATTATTAATCAACAAAATTTAACAAAACAAAATCTCAATAATTGCAATCACTATGCTAGGCTATGTACTAGTAACTCAATAAGCCTGTGTATTAACAAGTTATAAATTAATAAGTTACCCTAGAACGGCCAAGTTAAGTCACAGTAATGCCAAATCTGTCCGCGGAATCAATTTAACCGCGCTCTGCTTACCAAATGTTGAGGCCAACGGCTTGGCCAACGAGTCAAGTCCTGGAACACGAGGTATAGGGGCCCATCAGCTAAACCTGAGTCCAGAGTCGCTGCCCAAGCGGCCTTTAACCGCGGTCAGATTTGTTCAGACTTAACTTAATAATGGGGTTGCACTGACCTTCCTTGGCAGCGTTCAATCCTTGTACGGTCTGAGATAGTGTGATAGTGGTGTGGTATGTGGTGAGTATTGTGAGGTGTAAAGGGTGAACTTCTCAGACCGCTAGGCACAGCCGGCAGGCGCCAGCTATGGCCTGCTGAAGACGCTAGGCTAGCGTGGCACTGTACATTCGGCTTGTCACTAGTAAGACCAACAAGCTGGTCTAAAATCACTTTTCACAGACACTTCCGCCGAGCGCGTGAGCGAACAAAAACCGGCGGGTTCCAAGAAATGTTCTTTCGTTACGGACAGCACGTTAAACAACGATATATAGTTAGGTCGGCACATAGGCCGCTTGACGCCGCAACAAAACCGCAAAATAAACCAAATCCCGACACTTAAAAGGCAAAAAATGGTGCGCGCGCGACTCGAAATTTTCCGTGATTACGTATAAGCTGTCAAACGGAACAAAGGTCTTGCAAATCACCCAAAAACGGCGGGAAGTTTACCTTTCAAGTGTCATCTGTCAACTTCAATTCCGAGCCAAAGAGATTGCCAGCGCTATGACCATGGAACTAGGAATTCTGGTGGTACATGGCGCGAACAACAGCATTGTCCAAGATGGGGGTAACCGGGAAGTTTGACCCCCCAGCTTGCCCTCATTGGGGTGGAATATTCGAAGCTGTGGTTAAGGTGGCCAAGACTCATCTCCGGCGCGTTATAGGCGAAACTGTTTTAACCTTTGAAGAACTCGCCACCGTGTTTTGCAAAATTGAGGCTGTACTCAATTCTCGGCCACTCTGTCCCCTCTCATCTGACCCAAATGACCTGGAGGTCTTAACTCCCGGTCATTTTCTGATTGGTCAGCCCCTTAACGCTCTACCCGAATACCCCTTCAGGGACGTGAAGGTCTCACGTTTGTCCCGGTTTGAGCTGCTGCAACAGATGACTCAGAGTTTTTGGCACCGTTGGTCACTAGAGTATTTGCATCTTTTGCAGCAGCGGGTTAAGTGGGCT